>CM074723.1:72249640-72849640 GCA_037306005.1 Rhinophrynus dorsalis | reverse complement strand
CGAGGATTGCGGGCCCTACCTCCATCAGGGTTTCCGCCAGCACCTACGTTATTGGCTCCTCCTCCTCCGTTTCCACCTCCGAATTCTCTGCACGCAGCGCCACTCACCCATCAGCCGGTAGCTGGAAGCAGTGTAGCACTGCAGTGGGGAAGCGTCAACAGGCCGTGCTGAAGCTGATCTGCCTTGGGGACAAACAGCACACGGCCTCAGAGCTGTTGCAGGGGATTAGTCACCAGACCGAGCAGTGGCTCTCGCCACTCAACCTGCAACCAGGCATGGTTGTGTGTGATAATGGGCGTAACTTGGTGGCGGCTTTGGAGCTCGGCAACCTCACACACGTACCATGCCTAGCGCATGTATTTAATTTAGTGGTTCAGCGATTTCTAAAAACCTACCCCAATGTGCATGATCTCTTGACCAAGGTGCGCCGCGTGTGTGCACATTTCCGTAAGTCATCAACAGCTTCAGCCGGCCTGTTGAAGCTGCAGCAGCGCTTACAATTGCCAGCTCACCGGCTGCTGTGTGACGTGAGCACGCGCTGGAACTCCACCTTCCACATGTTGGCCCAGCTTTGTGAGCAGCAGAGGGCAGTAGTGGAGTACCAGCTGTTACACGGTCGTCGCCTCTCCGTTCAACTTCCTGTAATCAGAAGTGAGGAGTGGGAATGGATGTCAGACCTCTGTGAGGTTTTACGCAATTTTGAGGAATCGACACAGATGGTGAGCGGCGATAACGCTATTATCAGTGTAACCATCCCACTTCTGTGTCTACTGAAACGCTCGCTGCTCACAATTAAAACCGACGCTTTGCATGTGGAAGAGGTGGAAATGCGGGAGGAAGAGCTTACACAAGGTGATAGCCAGAGCACCCTCACTTCGTCTTCTCAGCGACAATTGGAGGAGGCGGAGGAGGAGGAGGAGGAGGAAGACACGGTTGCCTCCGCTACAGAGGGTAGCCATGGAACTTTAGTTCCATCTCTTCAGCGTGGGTGGGCAGAAGAGGAGGAAGAGGATGAGGAGATTGAGAGTCATCCTCCTGGTGAGGACAGCGAAATCTTGTCTGTTGGTACTCTGGCACACATGGCTGACTTTATGTTAGGCTGCCTTTCCCGTGACCCACGCGTTATACGCATTTTAAACAACACGGATTACTGGGTGTTCACCCTTCTGGACCCCCGCTACAAAGAGAATTTCTCATCTCTCATTCCTCCGGTGGAGAGGACAAGCAAAATGGTGCAATACCAGAAGGTTCTTGTTGAAAAATTGCTCCAAAATTTTCCATCTGACAACGCTGGCGGCAGAGTACGTGCTACCTTGGCCAACCGAGAAGGGGAGAAAAGGGGAGCACACAGCAGTTCCGACAAAGGCAGGGCAACACTCTCCAAGGCGTGGGACACCTTCATGACACCCCGCCAGCACCCTCACCCTGATGCGCAGCCTAGTGTCACAAGGAGGGAAAAGTTTTGGAAGATGGTGAAGGAGTACGTAGCAGACCGTGTCAGCGTCCTCAATGATCCCTCTGTGCCTTACAACTACTGGGTGTCCAAGCTGGACACGTGGTATGAACTGGCACTCTACGCCTTGGAGGTGCTGGCCTGCCCTGCCGCCAGCGTTCTGTCTGAGCGGGTATTTAGTGCTGCTGGTGGCATCATAACAGATAAGCGTATCCGCCTTTCCACCGACAATGCTGATAGGTTGACACTTATAAAAATGAACAAGGCCTGGATTTCCCCTGACTTCTCCACTCCACTGGAGGAAAGCCCCGGGGGAACATAAACTCACTTTATATATGTTATTTACAATGATGGGAATACTCTGTATTCCCATTCACCCCTTCCACCCAAAAAATGGGTATATGGTTGACTCTCTTCCATATACCCTGGGATATAATTTTTATATAGGGCCAGCTCACCAGCGGGCCCAGTGATATAATTTTTATATAGGGCCAGCTCACCAGCGGGCCCTGTGATATAATTTTTATATAGGGCCAGCTCACCAGCGGGCGCAGTTTGACAATTTTTGTATAGGTCAGCTCACCAGTGGGCCTTCTCATATAATGTTTTATTGGGTCAGCTCTCTAGCGGGCCCTCTCATATAATGTTTTATAGCGTCAGCTCACTAGCGGGCCTTCGCATATAATGTTTAGGATGGTCAGCTCCGCAGCAGACCCTCACCCATAATGTTTTGGATGGTCGGCTCAGCGCACGTTTCCCTCTTAATCATGGCCCCAGTTCAGAAAAATCGAGGAAATTTTTGGGAGAATTTGTCTTTGCGCACGTTTCCCTCTTAATCATGGCCTCAGTTCAGAAAAATCAAGGAAATTTTTTAGAGAATTTCCCTCTGCGCACGTTTCCCTCTTAATCATGGCCTCAGTTCAGAAAAATCGAGGAAATTTTTGGGAGAATTTGTAGATGATATACAAGTAAATATACAGCAAATACTGTTTGGTAACAATTTTTCGCCTAAAGTCGTTTTTATCTGCCTTTTTGTGTGTTTTACGGTCAGTCTGTAAAAATGGCGTACTACGGGCGAAAGATCGTTCCCAGCAGCGATGTTGGAGTCCAAGATGCATCCAGACATCCTCCCTATGCTGTCCCTGAACCATTTCTGTGGTGTTTCCATCATTTTCTGCCCTTTTCCTATGGACCAGGCACCCTCCCCTCATCAGAGCAGGGGGTGCCTGGTGTAATGCTCGAGTCCTCCCATTGACTTCAATGGGGCTCGGGTGCTCGGCCGAGCACTCGAGCCTCCGGGGGTGCTCGGTCAGAGCACCCGAACACCCGAGCATTGGGGTGCTCGCTCATCACTATTTATCACCCCTTAGTGCATTTTCCCTCAGACATTCTTGGGGGTTATGCACTAAAGTGTGATAAAGAGGTGATAACTCAGAGAAAGTTTCTCCAGTGATATCACTTCTCCAATTGCTGTGTTATTATATGGAGCCAATGCACTACAACTTATCCATCTTTTGGGATCTTAGTGCATATTCTTTATAGAAAAACATAGGAACTGAAGAAGTGATATCACAGGAGAAGTTATCTCCATTATCCTCTCTTTATCGTGTCTTAATACATACCCCTTCCCCCTTGTGTGCTGTCTTTTATTTCATGACAGACACTTCACAACTGTAGCAATGTTTTTGACTGTATGTATTGGAGATTTATCTGGCATCCAATAGGTTAAAGCTATATAAGTCAATTGCAATTTACAGAATTTTCCTTTAAACCCTGAGATGTTTTATGAAGGTTCCTAAAACGTTAAGGGTGTTTTTTTTTAAGAAGAAGTGGTGCAATTATGGGGCAAACCAGCTGCATTATATGGAACACATAAAAATGCACAAGTCTCAAATGCTGCCACATTCACTAATCCATTAATGTTCCACACTTAACCCTTATGTTTCCTGTATGTCTCCCTTTATCACTTTAGGTTGTAAGCTTTTGAGCAGGGAGGGACCTAATTTCCAGTGTTTTATTTTCCTAAGTACTTGTCAACCTGTATTGCCGAAACCCTTAAAGGGGATGTATTACCGCTATATAACTTAAGCTAAATAGTTAAGCTATATAGCGAATCTGACTAAAAGTGTGTTTTTTTTTTTAAGCTTTATTGTGTCTAAATTGAAGCTATAAAGTATTTCCTGCAGCTACTTCCGCATAGACTGCGGTTACCTGCTCTCTAACCGCAGCACATCACTCTACCTCTGCTCCCCTCCCTCTATCCAGCCTCCTCCAATGAGGCTTCTGTCTGTAAGCTAAAGCGATCTCATTGGCAGAGGTAGATAGCTAGTCAATGAGATCACTCTGGCTTACAGACAGAAAGCTTCTGTCACTGGAGAAGGCTGGATAGAGGAAGGGGAGCAGAGGCAGCGTGACAGACTACAGAACAGGTAACCGCAGTCTATCCAGAAGTAGCTGCAGGGAAGACTTTATAACTTAAATTTAGACAAAATAAAGCTTAAAAAAATGACCACACTTTTAGTCAGGTTCCCTATATAACCTAACTATTTAGCCTATGTTATATAGAGGTGATACATCCCCTTTAAATTGTATAGCACTGCGTAAACTAGTGGGGCTATATAAATAAATATATTAATTTATTTATGGGGGTACTCAAGGCTGTGTTAATAAATCAGGTAAATATAAATATAGACCATTACTCATCACACTGAGTGTAACTTTTATGCCAACTGTGAGAAATCCTTAAAGGGATAGTAATGTTTCATAATAAAAGCAGCTCTAATTAATCATCATAGTATTTGGACTTTGGAGAGTGTTATTTCAATTCTGTCAGAGTTGTAGTTCAAGAATAATTCAATGACAAAGTATCCCCCTCCGGTCCCATTTACTGATGTAACACTGCTCAGCCAGAGCAGAAGGGAGGTGCCCAGGTAGACTGCAGAGAGGGACAATCTTCAATTAAGATAAGGGAAAAACCTGAAAATCTTGTCAAGGGGTCAGGGCTTTCATTGTTCTCGTAGGAAGAAGATTGTCCCCTTCTGTTATCTGTCTGGTCTATGGACTGGTTTCCACATCTGAGAAGAAATAGCTTACACTAGGTAAAAGGGGCGGGAGGGGAAACTTTGCTTGTGAATATCTCTCAAACCATAAAGGTTTGAGAGATAAGACTTATATCATTCTTCATGTTTTTTTAATGCCTACAAAATAAAATAAAGTTAAAATGAAGTATTACTATCCCTTTAAAGGTTTCAATCTCTACCTGGAATTTTCACCATTTACTTTCACCAGGGACACAGAGGAAACCTTTAAGTGCACTATGACAAATTCCTATTGATTAAAAAGTAGCTTTAACCCTATTTTGTGCTGGTGAGTTCTCCAGTACCTTGCTTTGCAATGCACAGGAGACCTTGCTAGCATTCAAGGGGTTAAATGTGCCATTAAAATCTATGGGAAATTGCATTTGTTCCCTATGATGCAGTAAGGTTACCCCAGAATTTCTCCAAGTTTTTAATTTATTAACTTTGCTGTCTTTTATGTCTGTTTTGGGGGTACGGGGCTTGGCATTTTCATATGACTGTCTCCTTTTTCTGTTTATGCAACAGGAATGTTTTGACCAGGGAGGTGGCAATCCATGGCCTTCCAGCTGTGGCCTTTCCATCAGCCACATAATGGCTGGTGGAGGATGATGCAAATTGTAGTACAGGAGCCAAACATTGCATGTCTCTATAATTTTTAGTTGCTTAATTTGTGTCATTAATTTTTTTTCTTTTCTGATAATAAAATACATTTTTATGTACTGTACTTGATTCCTGAAGTCTCTTTTAACCCCTTAAAGACCAAAGGGGTGAGTAACACAATGCTTTACAAGGTGTTACGTACCACACTGCTCCTCAAGCAGTGAAGAAAGATTACACGTTTGTTTTGTTATTCTTCCAAAGATTTACATCAAATATGAGCAAATACATTTTTCTTCAGAGATGTCTAGTAATGCTCCAATGCACCTAACATCCAAAGGGTTAATAAGTGCTTGCTATAGAAGTAGCAGCCTGTCTGATAATGGACTTACCACCTATCCATAGAGTGGTGACCTCTTGTCCCTTTAAATCAGGGATGCTTATGAAAACTTAATTCTGCACAGGAATCAGTGCAACCGTGTAGTATGTGTGTTCTTAAAGGGGAACTATCATCCCAACTAAAGTCCACCCCACCTAATTAGGCATCTAGCTTAACAATCAAACTGTTATGTAGAATAAAGACAGCGTTAGTCAAAAATCCTACCTCAGCCAACAGTCCCGGTCTCCACTGGGTGGCGCTGCATGGTACCTTAAGGTACTAGAAGGAACTGGTGGTGAAGGCATGCAAATGCTGTTGCCTGGCTGTCAGTGTTGACTGAGGAAGGGTTTCTGACTAACGCTGTCTTTAATCTGCATAACAGTTTGATTGCTAAGCTTATCGCTAGATGCCTAATTAGGTGGTATGGACTGGGGTGTTAGTTCCCCTTTAAAGGGATATGCTGTCACCTTAAGACAGAGTAGCACATTAACTTTTAGAATGATTTGCAGCATTTAATGTAAAATAATCAGTGAAAATGTTTGATATATAGCACAGGGAATCATTATTTCTCCAGGAATAGGTTTTCATTCCTGTGTTAGAGATGACTAATACAAAGGTGATTCATTAGTAATGACCTACAAGCTACAAAAGACAATTGGATTGACCTTATGAACAAAATAGATAATTATGTCCCCTTTTTAATGAAGTGTAATTTCTCTTTTCACTTTTTTTATTTTAGTGGCATATAATATTTTATCCACTGGCTTCCATTAGCTTTCATTCTGTATACTTAAATCATCTATTTCAGTTATTCTCTCCCTTCTGCTTCTAGTGATGTTAGCAGTGCACCCTCTACCTGCAGTTTGTTCAAGCAGTCTAAGACTCTAAAATGTCTACAAAGAATCAAATATATCTCTGTGATCGCTGTTCTAAGAAAAACAAGTCCATTGGGGACAAACCAACTGCACTATTGGGAACTAATTAACAATACCAAAATTCCCAATGATTTAAATGGGACTTTTCAACCCTTTAACTCTAGAAACTCTATCTCTAGTGATGATCGAGCACCCCAATGCTCGGGTGTTCGGGTGCTCTGGCCGAGCACCCCCGGAGGCTTGAGTGCTCGGCCGAGCACCCGAGCCCCATTGAAGTCAATGGGAGGACTCGAGCATTACACCAGGCACCCCCTGCTCTGATGAGGGGAGGGTGCCTGGTCCATAGGAAAAGGGCAGAAAATGATGGAAACACCACAGAAATGGTTCAGGGACAGCATAGGGAGGATGTCTGGATGCATCTTGGGCTCCAACATCGCTGCTGGGAACGATGTTTCGCCCGTAGTACGCCATTTTTACAGACTGACCGTAAAACACACAAAAAGGAAGATAAAAACGACTTTAGGCGAAAAATTGTTACCAAACAGTATTTGCTGTATATTTACTTGTATATCATCTGCAAATTCTGCAAAAAATTTCATCGATTTTTCGGAACTGGGGCCATGATTAAGAGGGAAACGTGCACAGAGACAAATTCTGCAAAAAATTTCATAGATTTTTCGGAACTGGGGCCATGATTAAGAGGGAAACGTGCGCAGAGGCAAATTCTGCAAAAAATTTCATAGATTTTTCGGAACTGGGGCCATGATTAAGAGGGAAACGTGCGCTGAGCCGACCATCTAAAACATTATGGGTGAGGGTCTGCTGTGGAGCTGACCATCCTAAACATTATATGCGAAGGCCCGCTAGTGAGCTGACGCTATAAAACATTATATGAGAGGGCCCGCTAGAGAGCTGACCCAATAAAACATTATATGAGAAGGCCCGCTGGTGAGCTGACCTATACAAAAATTGTCAAACAGCGCCCGTTGGTGAGCTGGCCCTATATAAAAATGATATCACAGGGCCCGCTGGTGAGCTGGCCCTATATAAAAATTATATCCCAGGGTATATGGAAGAGAGTCAACCATATACCCATTTTTTGGGTGGAAGGGGTGAATGGGAATACAGAGTATTCCCATCATTGTAAATAACATATATAAAGTGACTTTATGTTCACCCGGGGCTTTCCTCCAGTGGAGTGGAGAAGTCAGGGGAAATCCAGGCCTTGTTCATTTTTATAAGTGTCAACCTATCAGCATTTTCGGTGGAAAGGCGGATACGCTTATCTGTTATGATGCCACCAGCAGCACTAAATACCCGCTCAGACAGAACGCTGGCGGCAGGGCAGGCCAGCACCTCCAAGGCGTAGAGTGCCAGTTCATACCACGTGTCCAGCTTGGACACCCAGTAGTTGTAAGGCACAGAGGGATCATTGAGGACTCTGACACGGTCTGCTATGTACTCCTTCACCATCTTCCAAAACTTTTCCCTCCTTGTGACACTAGGCTGCGCATCAGGGTGAGGGTGCTGGCGGGGTGTCATGAAGGTGTCCCACGCCTTGGAGAGTGTTGCCCTGCCTTTGTCGGAACTGCTGTGTGCTCCCCTTTTCTCCCCTTCTCGGTTGGCCAAGGTAGCACGTACTCTGCCGCCAGCGTTGTCAGATGGAAAATTTTGGAGCAATTTTTCGACAAGAACCTTCTGGTATTGCACCATTTTGCTTGTCCTCTCCACCGGAGGAATGAGAGATGAGAAATTCTCTTTGTAGCGGGGGTCCAGAAGGGTGAACACCCAGTAATCCGTGTTGTCTAAAATGCGTATAACGCGTGGGTCACGGGAAAGGCAGCCTAACATAAAGTCAGCCATGTGTGCTAGAGTACCAACAGTCAAGACTTCGCTGTCCTCACCAGGAGGATGACTCTCAATCTCCTCATCCTCTTCCTCCTCTTCTGCCCACCTACGCTGAAGAGATGGAACTAAAGTTCCATGGCTACCCTCTGTAGCGGAGGCAACCGTGTCTTCCTCCTCCTCCTCCTCCTCCTCCGCCTCCTCCAATTGTCGCTGAGAAGACGAAGTGAGAGTGCTCTGGCTATCACCTTGTGTAAGCTCTTCCTCCCGCATTTCCACCTCTTCCACATGCAAAGCGTCGGTTTTAATTGTGAGCAGCGAGCTTTTCAGTAGACACAGAAGTGGGATGGTTACACTGATAATAGCGTTATCGCCGCTCACCATCTGTGTCGATTCCTCAAAATTGCGTAAAACCTCACAGAGGTCTGACATCCATTCCCACTCCTCACTTCTGATTAGAGGAAGTTGAACGGAGAGGCGACGGCCGTGTAACAGCTGGTACTCCACTACTGCCCTCTGCTGCTCACAAAGCCTGGCCAACATGTGGAAGGTGGAGTTCCAGCGCGTGCTCACGTCACACAGCAGCCGGTGAGCTGGCAATTGTAAGCGCTGCTGCAGCTTCAACAGGCCGGCTGAAGCTGTTGATGACTTATGGAAATGTGCACACACGCGGCGCACCTTGGTCAAGAGATCATGCAAATTGGGGTAGGTTTTTAGAAATCGCTGAACCACTAAATTAAATACATGCGCTAGGCATGGTACGTGTGTGAGCTTACCGAGCTACAAAGCCGCCACCAAGTTACGCCCATTATCACACACAACCATGCCTGGTTACAGGTTGAGTGGCGAGAGCCACTGCTCGGTCTGGTGACTAATCCCCTGCAACAGCTCTGAGGCCGTGTGCTGTTTGTCCCCAAGGCAGATCAGCTTCAGCACGGCCTGTTGACGCTTCCCCACTGCAGTGCTACACTGCTTCCAGCTACCGGCTGATGGGTGAGTGGCGCTGCGCGCAGAGAATTCTGAGGTGGAAACGGAGGAGGAGGAGCCAATAACGTAGGTGCTGGCGGAAACCCTGATGGAGGTAGGGCCCTCAATCCTCGGCGTGGGTAGCACCTGTGCCATCCCAGGGTCCGAGTCGCTCCCAGCCTCCACGACATTCACCCAGTGTGCCGTCAGGGAAATGTAGCATCCCTGGCCACAAGCACTTGTCCATGTGTCAGTCGTTAAGTGGACCTTCCCAGTAACTGCGTTGGTCAGGGCACGGGTGATGTTACGGGACACATGGTGGTGTAAGGCGGGGACGGCACACCGGGAAAAGTAGTGGCGGCTGGGGACTGCGTACCGAGAGACAGCTGCTGCCATAAGGCTGCGGAAGGACTCAGTCTCCACAAGCCTAAATGGCAGCATTTCGATGGCCAGTAATTTGGAAAGGTGTGAGGTTAGTGCTATGGCCTGTGGGTGGGTGGCTGGGTATTTTCGCTTGCGCTCAAATGCCTGGGGTAACGACATTTGGACGCTGCGCTGGGACAGGGAAGTGGATGTGGTCGCTGATGGTGCTTCAGATGGTACAGGTGCAGGGCGGGAAGTATGCGGGCCTGCGCCTTCGACAGGCGATTGGCCGGCACCGAAAACAGGGGAAGAGGAGGCAGTGGTGTGGCCTGCAGACACAGATTGGCGATCCGGGCGTTCCTCCCACTTATTACGGTGCTTGGATGCCATGTGTCGGATCATGCTGGTGGTGGTGAGGTTTCTAGTGTTCATGCCTCGGCTCATTCTGGTGTGGCACAGGTTGCAAACTACAATTTTTTTGTCGTCCGCACTTTCCTTAAAAAAACGCCATACCGCGGAACACCTAGCCCTTGGCAAGGGAGATTTACGCAAGGGGGTGCTCCGTGGAACATTTGCGGGCCGGTTTGGTGCGGTCCGCCTTCTTTCTTTAGCCACACCACTGCCTCTTCCAGCCTGTTGCGGTGCTGCAGATGGCTCACCCTCAGGACTGCTGTCATCGCTCGGCTCTCCACCTTCCCAGGTGGGGTCAGTCACCTCATCGTCCACTAAGTCCTCCTCCACTTCCTCACTCTGATCATCCTCCTCATTTCTTGATCCCACCACATACTCAGTCATTGACAACTGTGTATCATCCTCCTCATCAAGGTCTTGAGACAGTAATAGTGGTTGATTTGCTGGCAACTGTGTCTCATCATCATCATCCTCTTCCTTTGACCTTAAATGCTGTTCCCCTCTGTCATCTTCTTGTGATTGGGTACCCTCTAGAGGTTGTGAATCAGGGCACAAGATGTCATGTTCCTCTGCAAGCGTGCTTGGAGAGAGGTTCAAATGAAGGATTGGTGATGAGACGAGCTCCTCACTATATCCCAGTGTGGGATCACTTCTTTGGCCAGACCCTCTATGGTGGGAGGAAGGATGATCAGGGTGAGGATTATGTTGACCAGACTCTTGGCTACTGAGAGTGGACTTGGTGGAAGACAGGGTGGTGCTTAACCGACTGGAAGCAGTATCAGCTGAAATCCAACCGACCACCTGTTCGCAGTGGTCTGACCTCGAGAGTGATGTCCTGCGACGCCCTGTAAACTGAGACATGAAGCTAGGTATGGTGGATGTCTTTCTTTCTTGTGCTCTGGCACCAGGCACAGTTTCTACGCGTCCTGACCCGCGCCCTGAACTATCAGGATCACGTCCACTTCCCCGTCCCTTTTTACCCGCCTTCTTCATATTACACGGAATATGTGCTGCTAATCTGCAACTTTGCACACTAAACAGAATGTGCTGCTTATCTGCGGCTAGGCTCCGTGAATGGAATATGTGACTTTTATTTTTTACACTTTGCACACTAAAAAGAATGTGCTGCTAATCTGCAACTTTGCACACTAAACAGAATGTGCTGCTAATCTGCATCTTTGCACACTAAACAGAATGTGCTGCTTATCTGCGGCTAGGCACAGTGAATGGAATATGTGACTTTTTTTTTTTACACTTTGCACACTAAACAGAATGTGCTGCTAATCTACAACTTTGCACACTAAACAGAATGTGCTGCTTATCTACGGGTAGGCACAGTGAATGGAATATGTGACTTTTATTTTTTACACTTTGCACACTAAAAAGAATGTGCTGCTAATCTGCAACTTTGCACACTAAACAGAATGTGCTGCTTATCTGCGGCTAGTCACAGTGAACGGAATATGTGACTTTTATTTTTTACACTTTGCACACTAAACAGAATGTGCTGCTAATCTGCAACTTTGCACACTAAACAGAATGTGCTGCTAATCTGCAACTTTGCACACTAAACAGAATGTGCTGCTTATCTGCGGCTAGGCACAGTGAATGGAATATGTGACTTTTATTTTTTACACTTTGCACACTAAAAAGAATGTGCTGCTAATCTGCAACTTTGCACACTAAACAGAATGTGCTGCTTATCTGCGGCTAGGCACAGTGAACGGAATATGTGACTTTTATTTTTTACACTTTGCACACTAAACAGAATGTGCTGCTAATCTGCAACTTTGCACACTAAACAGAATATGCTGCTTATCTGCAACTTTGCACACTAAACAGAATGTGCTGCTTATCTGCGGCTAGGCACAGTGAATGGAATATGTGACTTTTATTTTTTACACTTTGCACACTAAAAAGAATGTGCTGCTAATCTGCAACTTTGCACACTAAACAGAATGTGCTGCTTATCTGCGGCTAGGCACAGTGAATGGAATATGTGACTTTTATTTTTTACACTTTGCACACTAAAAAGAATGTGCTGCTAATCTGCAACTTTGCACACTAAACAGAATGTGCTGCTTATCTGCGGCTAGGCACAGTGAACGGAATATGTGACTTTTATTTTTTACACTTTGCACACTAAACAGAATGTGCTGCTAATCTGCAACTTTGCACACTAAACAGAATGTGCTGCTTATCTGCGGCTAGGCACAGTGAATGGAATATGTGACTTTTATTTTTTACACTTTGCACACTAAACAGAATGAGCTGCTAATCTGCAACTTTGCACACTAAACAGAATGTGCTGCTTATCTGCGGCTAGGCACAGTGAATGGAATATGTGACTTTTATTTTTTATACTTTGCACACTAAAAAGAATGTGCTGCTAATCTGCAACTTTGCACACTAAACAGAATGTGCTGCTTATCGGCGGCTAGGCACAGTGAACGGAATATGTGACTTTTATTTTTTACACTTTGCACACTAAACAGAATGTGCTGCTAATCTGCAACTTTGCACACTAAACAGAATGTGCTGCTTATCTGCGGCTAGGCACAGTGAATGGAATATGTGACTTTTATTTTTTACACTTTGCACACTAAACAGAATGAGCTGCTAATCTGCAACTTTGCACACTAAACAGAATGTGCTGCTAATCTGCAACTTTGCACACTAAACAGAATGTGCTGCTTATCTGCGGCTAGGCACAGTGAACGGAATATGTGACTTTTATTTTTTACACTTTGCACACTAAACAGAATGTGCTGCTAATCTGCAACTTTGCACACTAAACAGAATGTGCTGCTTATCTGCGGCTAGGCACAGTGAACGGAATAAGTGACTTTTATTTTTTACACTTTGCACACTAAACAGAATGTGCTGCTAATCTGCAACTTTGCACACTAAACAGAATGTGCTGCTAATCTGCAACTTTGCACACTAAACAGAATGTGCTGCTAATCTGCAACTTTGCACACTAAAAAGAATGTGCTGCTAATCTGCAACTTTGCACACTAAACAGAATGTGCTGCTAATCTGCAACTTTGCACACTAAACAGAATGTGCTGCTTATCTGCGGCTAGGCTCCGTGAATGGAATATGTGACTTTTATTTTTTACACTTTGCACACTAAAAAGAATGTGCTGCTAATCTGCAACTTTGCACACTAAACAGAATGTGCTGCTAATCTGCAACTTTGCACACTAAACAGAATGTGCTGCTTATCTGCGGCTAGGCACAGTGAATGGAATATGTGACTTTTTTTTTTTACACTTTGCACACTAAACAGAATGTGCTGCTAATCTACAACTTTGCACACTAAACAGAATGTGCTGCTTATCTACGGGTAGGCACAGTGAATGGAATATGTGACTTTTATTTTTTACACTTTGCACACTAAAAAGAATGTGCTGCTAATCTGCAACTTTGCACACTAAACAGAATGTGCTGCTTATCTGCGGCTAGTCACAGTGAACGGAATATGTGACTTTTATTTTTTACACTTTGCACACTAAACAGAATGTGCTGCTAATCTGCAACTTTGCACACTAAACAGAATGTGCTGCTAATCTGCAACTTTGCACACTAAACAGAATGTGCTGCTTATCTGCGGCTAGACACAGTGAATGGAATATGTGACTTTTATTTTTTACACTTTGCACACTAAAAAGAATGTGCTGCTAATCTGCAACTTTGCACACTAAACAGAATGTGCTGCTTATCTGCGGCTAGGCACAGTGAACGGAATATGTGACTTTTATTTTTTACACTTTGCACACTAAACAGAATGTGCTGCTAATCTGCAACTTTGCACACTAAACAGAATATGCTGCTTATCTGCAACTTTGCACACTAAACAGAATGTGCTGCTTATCTGCGGCTAGGCACAGTGAATGGAATATGTGACTTTTATTTTTTACACTTTGCACACTAAAAAGAATGTGCTGCTAATCTGCAACTTTGCACACTAAACAGAATGTGCTGCTTATCTGCGGCTAGGCACAGTGAATGGAATATGTGACTTTTATTTTTTACACTTTGCACACTAAAAAGAATGTGCTGCTAATCTGCAACTTTGCACACTAAACAGAATGTGCTGCTTATCTGCGGCTAGGCACAGTGAACGGAATATGTGACTTTTATTTTTTACACTTTGCACACTAAACAGAATGTGCTGCTAATCTGCAACTTTGCACACTAAACAGAATGTGCTGCTTATCTGCGGCTAGGCACAGTGAATGGAATATGTGACTTTTATTTTTTACACTTTGCACACTAAACAGAATGAGCTGCTAATCTGCAACTTTGCACACTAAACAGAATGTGCTGCTTATCTGCGGCTAGGCACAGTGAATGGAATATGTGACTTTTATTTTTTATACTTTGCACACTAAAAAGAATGTGCTGCTAATCTGCAACTTTGCACACTAAACAGAATGTGCTGCTTATCGGCGGCTAGGCACAGTGAACGGAATATGTGACTTTTATTTTTTACACTTTGCACACTAAACAGAATGTGCTGCTAATCTGCAACTTTGCACACTAAACAGAATGTGCTGCTTATCTGCGGCTAGGCACAGTGAATGGAATATGTGACTTTTATTTTTTACACTTTGCACACTAAACAGAATGAGCTGCTAATCTGCAACTTTGCACACTAAACAGAATGTGCTGCTAATCTGCAACTTTGCACACTAAACAGAATGTGCTGCTTATCTGCGGCTAGGCACAGTGAACGGAATATGTGACTTTTATTTTTTACACTTTGCACACTAAACAGAATGTGCTGCTAATCTGCAACTTTGCACACTAAACAGAATGTGCTGCTTATCTGCGGCTAGGCACAGTGAACGGAATAAGTGACTTTTATTTTTTACACTTTGCACACTAAACAGAATGTGCTGCTAATCTGCAACTTTGCACACTAAACAGAATGTGCTGCTAATCTGCAACTTTGCACACTAAACAGAATGTGCTGCTAATCTGCAACTTTGCACACTAAAAAGAATGTGCTGCTAATCTGCAACTTTGCACACTAAACAGAATGTGCTGCTAATCTGCAACTTTGCACACTAAAAAGAATGTGCTGCTAATCTCCAACTTTGCACACTAAACAGAATGTGCTGCTAATCTGCAACTTTGCACACTAAACAGAATGTGCTGCTAATCTGCGGCTAGGCACAGTGAACGGAATATGTGACTTTTTTTTTTTAAACTCTGCCCCCCAAAACAAAATATAACTGCTGCCCCCACACACAATAGTCCTAAAAAGGACTTTTGGGTCTTTTTGTTGTTCAAACGCACTTTTCTTCTCCCTACACTGACTTTCCCTTCCTATCCTCATCTCTCCCTGGCTAAGACTGAGCCGAACTCGCTGGTCAGGTGCTATACAGCACCCGATCACGGGTTCTGGCCAGCCAATCAGTGTAATGCCAGCAGCCAACATGGCTGCTGGCATTACATTGATGTCAGAGCCTCCCCGCACGTTTATTGGCTGCGCAGCAGCCGCGAAACGTGCGGGGAGGAGACCCGAACATGGCGGGCGAGCACATGCGGTACTCGTACGAGTACCGCCATGTGCCGAGCAGAGCGATGCTCGAGCTGAACCGAGCATCGGCCGAGCATGCTCGCTCATCACTATCTATCTCCTGTGCATTGGTTTGCAATGTGTAAAAGATGTGTCTAGCATTCAAGGGGTGAAAATCCCTATTTAAATCAATGGAGATGTTTATTTAGCGCCCGTTGTACAGTTCTGATTTGTACAGGGGCCTCTCTGGGTGTGTTTCATTGTATACCTGAGTGGACAACAGAATAAAGAGTAAATAAAGAATGGGATACATGTAGGAGATATGGGGGCAAAGAAAAGAAAATAATATAGTGTAAAAACTGTTATTTAACCCTTTCAGTTCCACAAGAGTGTGCAATGCATGGCACACGCTTCTGACACTCAAAGGGTTAAACTGTTTAACTATTCAAGGGATTTATTTAATGTTTTAAATTAGCTAAAGCAGAGAAATAGTTTTGTATTATTTGATTCCATTTGAAATGATTATTATTATGATTATTCATCAGGAATAGGGATGTGAGACTTTAAAACAGACCTTCTTGTTAGATGAAACTATGCCAGAAAGTCAAAAATAATTTATTTTGGAAGGAGTTAAGTTTACTTTAACACATAATTATTTTTGGTTTAATTCAGAGATTAATTTCAAATCCATGGAGTGTCAATGGAAACCAGATTCGCACCAGTTTATTCTAACATCTTTATTGGGTCTATGGGAGAAGAAATATGTATGTGTGTATATTTTCATTTCTACACTGACAGCAGGTGTACTTAGTTCTTTACAGTTTACATTTAGTATAGGGGGATACAGTAAGTGTAAAAACTAAGCAGATGCACATATATTATCATAAAGGGTTTACTAGGTATGCATACCTTAGGATAGAAGGTCCCTGCACTGTAGAGATTACAATCTAAATATAGGATGGTTGACATACATAGGAACATGGTAGCGTAGTAAATTAGGTTGAAAAACGACACAAGTCCATCAAGTTCAACCTTTTACTTCGTAAGCCAGAGATATGAGGATTATATAAGCTTTTCTTCTGCCAAATAAGTCTTTATCAGACCTTCCTGTTTTGCCTACTAATACACAGTATAACCCTGTATGTTCCCTTTTGTGAGAAATGTATCTCATATTCTCTTAAAAGTATCCATTGTATCTGCCATAACCACATCCTTTGACAAGTAATTCTATAATTTAACAGACTTTACTGTAAAAAAAACCTTTTCCTCTGATGAAGTTGAAACATCATTTCCTCTGATCTCAAGGGATAGCCCCTGGTTATTTGATCAGGCCTTGAAATAAATAGCTCACCAGACAGAACCTTGTATTGACCTCGCATATACTTGTACAATGTGATAAGATCTCCTAGTAGTCATCTTTTCTCTAGAGTAAGTAAACCAAGATTGTCTAGTCCTTCCTCATACGTAAATTCCTCCATACCCTTAACCCCTTAAGGACCAGCGATCCTGGGACGTTTCTGTCCCATAAGAACCACTTAGATCCCTTGCCGATGCACCGGTACACGTGACATGTTGCGTGTATCGGCGCACCGCTTTGGGGCCTGAAAGAGATCGCTCCAGTCTTGGAATGGTCAATTTTAGGCCTCATCTTTACTTACAGCGTTCCCATAGGAGCGCTGTAAGTAAAAAGTACTTGACGTACTATGACCGTCATCGGTCCTTAAGTATTTAAGGACCATGACGGTCATAGTACATCATGTAGTCCTTAAGGGGTTAATTAATTTTTTTGCTCTTCTCTGTACTTTCTCCAGTTCTAGAATATCCTTTTTCAGAACTGGTGCCCAAAAGTGCACTGACATACAGATACTATTAGTTACTATAAGGTAGAGAATGAAGTGCTGTTATAATAGTACGTATGAGATAAGGTTTACAGATCACAGTACTGCTACATCTAAAAGGTGTTCTTTCAGCTTGGGTTGAAGGTTGAGGCTTGGCCAATGCTGAGTAAAGATATTTTTGGATATGTGACCTTCTTGCTAAGAGCTAGGTTTCTAACTCAGCATATAAAATATTATTTTTACATGGCAGAGTGTAGAGAAAGACTTGTAAATATTATTTGCATTATTAATTCAAATAAGATACACTTTATTTTATTTAGAAAATGTTTTACCAGGAAGAATACATTGAGATTTCTCTCGTTTTCAAGTATGTCCTGAACAGTTTTCAGTAGAGGGTTGCTTATTTATACAAATTGAGAAACACTATATATTACATGTTATTAAATATACATACAAATATTCATATGGAAATTTTAGAATTATAAACAGTTACACTCTGTTTTTAGATATAGAGAAGCATTTACTTTTAAGGATTTTAGACTGGGAGCAGATCTGGTTATTTCAGGCAGATAGTTCCAGGCCATTGGCGCTCTGTAGGAGAAGGCGGCTCTTCCTGCTTCTCTCTTGTATTGTGGTATACGTAGCGAGTTGTTTGCAGTGGAGCGGAGGTTATACTTCGTATGTAGAGCAGGAGTGAGCATACTGCTCAGGTAGTCTGGTAGTTTTCCAGAGAAGTGGTTGTGTACTAAGCAAGAAAGGTGAAGGGCACGTCTAGATTTGAGTGTTAACCAATTTAGTTCTTTTAACATATCACAGCGATGAGTAGTGTAATTACATTGAAGGCTAAAGCGGCATATATGTACCCATCAGTTAAATAAAGAGAGGATTTCATTTTTAGAACTAAATGGTGTGATTCATACTAACTTTCTTCAAGAGTCTTGACACGTATAGGTTTTTCAAGTTGTCTTTATTAACCCTGGCTAGGACATATCCCAAAAGGTCAGTATTTAAAGGGGTAGTAATGTCAGAAAAAAGTATTAACTATATTATAGATACAATTAAAAGACAGTACGTATTCATATCTCTCAAACAGTTATGGTTTGAGAGATATAGGAAAATAAAGTTCTCCGCTCCCTCCCCTTTCTGCTTGATGAGCTGTAAAGCTGTCAGAAGCAGATTCTGGTTGCTTGACCAGACGTGGATCTTCAGCAGTGGAAAATGTTATTTTCCTATATCTCTCAAACCATAACGGTTTGAGAGATACGAATAAGCGCAAGTATGTTTTTAAAAAAGTCAGATTCTGGAGTGAGTAATTACTTCATTTAGCATTTTATTTACCCAAAATGGTGTAGAATCACATAATATTGGAAAAAATATTGTTTGAAAATTTGCAATTTGGTTAAAAATTATAAGATTTTTGTTCCAGCTGAACTTGCTCCCCCGCCTTCCAAATGTAAAAATAAACAAGTGGGAATTCAGTAGTACAATTTTTTTCTTCCAATCCATAAGTGCGAGCTATGTAGATTCATTAAATGGAAGCAATCTTGTTTTGTATCAGGTGTTACAAACCAAAAATATGAAGTGAAACACCATCAGTAAATATGTGGTATATATTCTGTAGGACACACAAAACAGACTTAACCCTTTCAGCACCAGAGGGGTATGTAATGTATTGCAGTAAACCCTCTGGCACTCAAAGGGTTAAGACACTAATACTAGAACATATAAGAATTATAATAAGAGAAATAATAAACACGCTGTTTCCTTGTATTGCAATATTTGCCATTTTTATTTCTATAACAACCTTTTCATTTTGTTGGTGATACATAAGGTTAAACACAGTTGAAGGCTCAGGAATAAATCAAAGCTATTGATTAGAAAAGCATCATTCTGAATATCTGCTTTCCCAACAAGATCATTTCCACATCTCAGTACGGATATTGGTATTGTTCCGTATTATAGATCCATTCTGTGGTTTAGGTTTTACTGATATTTTGTTTTCATAGTGACTTCTCGAGCTTTCCAGGTGGTAAAAGACCTTTTTTTATCTCTCCTCTGTGGTACCGTTGCTTTTCTCCAGAATTGCTCCAGTTTTTCTTACTCAGGCCTAGATTACATTGCAGATGATACATGTTATCACTGGTTTTAACAGATTATAAGGAGAAATTTGTAGTTGAAACCCTTGATAATGATATAAACCGCAGTGAAATCCAGTGAAATCAACTTCTTAATATATATGCTAAGGCCTGCCATGACAAGATGCATTTCTTGCCACAATTTACTGCAGTCACATGTCTCACATCTACATACCTCCCAAGTGTCCCTCTTTAGGAGGGACAGTCCTTCTTTTAGACCCAAATCCCTCTGTCCCTCTTTTTAGGAGATCAGATTGTATGTTGTGTATATAAATGTATCACATTGCTGTACAGCAATAAAATTCACATTATTGTTTGTTTAAACGTCAGTATATGTGTTTATAAATTAGTCTGTGTAAATAAAATACTTTGTTCTTGTTTATTAGGTTACATTAGTAGGTGTCAGTAGGTCATGAAACTGCATAAAAATTCTATATAATGCCCCACCCACCAGCCACATCCCCAGCAACACTCCCTAGAATGCAAGTGTCCCTCTTTGGCAATCTGAAATGTTGGGAGGTATGCCTCTATGTCAAACCTCAGAGCATATTAAAATCTGTTGCATATACAATTGTCTCCAACAGACTGCAAATAGAGGCTATCTGCCCTCTAAGGACCCTATGTTCAAAATAAGAGTGGACTCACTTTGGGGCAAATCAGCTGCACCACTGGGGACAAATCAAAATTCCCATTGATTAAAATGGGGCTTTTAGTCCTTTGAATGCTAGAGAGGTCTACAATGCATTGAGAAGCATTCAAGGAGTTAAATTAATGAGTAGAGAAAACACTTGTCTGCTGATAAATAGGTGAATGGCTAATAGGTATGGAAGCTAAAATTGTGCATTTCTGGAACAGACCAAATGAACCATAGAGGCATTGCTTTGCTTTGCAATGTATTTGAGAGCTCTCTAGCATTCAAGGGGTTAATATTCGCTATTAAATCAGTGGTCATTTTTAGAATATTTAGTTGTCCCCTATGGTAAAGTTGGTTTGCCCCAAAATTACTCCAATTTACTTATGAACATATGACCTTCAAAGTAGAAGGAAGAGAAAAAGTATGATTCAAATAAAGTACAAAGAAAAAAACAGTAAAAATAATATGATGTATAAAATCATATAATATACAGCAATAAAATAATACAAGTTTAAAATAACGCATTACTTTTCTTTTGAAATCAAATTATATACTGACCCCTTAACGACCATTTATGCATATACACATATATTCTTTTTCTGCACGTTAAGGCAGAAACACATACATACTTGCCAATGATGGCTCATCTGGCAGGGCACATTGTCAGAAGTGACAGTGTGCCTCATCTATCTGCTGAAGATTGAAGTGAGCTGTCAGAGGCAGCCCCCATCCCTTCTTATTGCAAGGAGCCAATTGGATCCATTTCCTGCAGTAAGATCTGCTTTTTAAAGTACTTCTATCATAGCAATTGCAATGGGAAGTGCACAGAGAGAGCTTTCACTTCTGTTGCCATGCATTTGTGTGCACGGCGGGTCTTGTGGGCAAAAGAAAGCGTGTGTATGCGTGCATGTGTGCATGTGTTTATGTGTGTGAGAGAGAGAAAGAAAGCATATAACAGAGATAGTGAGTGTGGGTGAAAGCATGTGTGTCTGTGTATGAGACCATGTAACTGTGTTAGATCTTGGGCAAGAGCATATGTGTGTCTGTGACAGAGAAGGTGTGGATGAGAATGTGTGCTGTGTGTAGAAGACAACATATGTTATAGAAAGTGAGTGTGGGTGAGCGCATGTGACTGTGAGACAAAGTGAGTGTTCACAAGAGCATCTGTCTTTGTGGAGAGAAAGTGAATAGGTAAGAGCATGTGTCTCTGAGTGTGTGCTTTTCTTTGTGACAGTATATTGCCCTTTTCCAGGCATATGATGGAGTTTCATAAATTTGTGCATATTAATTCAATATAGTTCAAGTTCATGTTGGGTACTTAGGAATGAATGCACATGTTTATTTATATTGTGCCAGCAGTGTGTGCAGCACATTGCAATGTAAGGGTTTGGGCAATACAGGGTTACAGGTGCTTAGCAAATTGGGGTCCCTGCTCGAACGCTTACAATCTAAAGTGGAAAAGGGAAACATACAAAGCACATAAGGGTTAAGTGTGGAACAAGTTAAGTGCAGAACTTATGTTAATGTTTGCAACTGTAGAGGTACTTGAATGAATGTTTTTATTTAAATAGCACTAGAAGTATACATATTGCTTTACAATTTAAGGGTTTGGACAATACAGGGTGACAAATGTTTAGTAAAATACAACACTGGAAGTGGTGTCCCTGCTCAAAAGCTTGCAATCTAAAGTATCTCTAAGAGAGTGGATAAAAATTTCTCTGGTGCACATCCTGAATTGCATCTGCTAGCACTGAGAATGAATACAAGTGGAGTTAAAGTATGCTGGAGAATTCATACATTCAGAGAGACTATTTTAGATTTGTAAAAACAAAGGCTGACCCACATATGCTGTTTTCTAAAACCATACCAATTTTCCTGTTCAGTGATGTAGTGAAAACCACATGGTAAATCACCTACCTCCATTTAGTAATCTGAGGCCTCCTGCTGACATTTTAATGCTAAATGATTAAACCAAAAAATTCACAACACGCTGGCGATAATAAAAGGAAAAAGCATTCAACAGCTGTGCCTACAAATGGCAGATTTATTTTGTGAGCAGTCAATATAAATATACAGTCCCTGGTACTTCATCTACAGAAAACCTAAGATTCCCTATTTGTTTTTATATTATGGCTCTGTGTATTTCCAGTTGCTGGGTCTAAATAATTTGAGTGCCAAAGGGCTCTCCAGTGCATTGCTTTACAATTGTACAAAATAAAATATTTAGGATTTGATTTATCACATGATGAATGGCTAAGGATCATACGCCTGAACCTAAAGAGGAACAATTCTGGAGCACACCACTTGTGCCATAGTGGGACAAATAAATATGTCCAAAATTCCAGTTGATTTAAATTGGGATTTTAACCTCTTCAATGCAAAACAGCTCTCCAATGCATTACTCTGCAATACATTGATGACGTATTTAATATTCATGGAGTTAAAAGCCCTATTTAAATCAATGGTAAGTTTTAGATTCCCCCCCCCATGGCCCAATTCGTCTGCTCCTGAATTCCACCTCTTTAGCTACTGGCGTAAGTTTCTGAATACGCAATATACATAAGGAAGAACAGAGGCAAATCACAGGATTTAACCCTCTGAGTTCCAGAGGAATATCCAACGCATTGCAAAGCATAGAGTTGGATACCCCTCTGGCACTACTGAATCATGTTATTCTACATCAAATAGCCATTATATATACTTCAGCACAGACCAGAAGTAGGTATAATGCACGCCTCCTCCACTTGTTAATGGATTACAATTCCATTATCACACAGCCATTGGCCAATCCACAACAGGAGAAAGAACACTGATGGTTGCCTTTCCCTTACATATGTGCAACAGCAGCAACATTTTTCAGTATCGGGGTGCTTAAACTTAGTCTGCCTCTAATCAGGATAATAGGGGTGGTCTACGCAACTAGAAATCCCCTCTCTGTTTACACTTACACAAAATATTCAGAGCCAGAGCAGAGTAGACTTTATTTCCGTGTATTAAACAGAGGGTAACCTACAAAGAAATGTGGAACAATTCTGGGATAAATCAAATACGCCATAGGGAACAAATAAAATGACCTACTTATTTAACCCTTTGAGCGCCAGAGGGTGTGCAATGCATTAAATTACGTTTCTAACTCCTTGCATGCAACAGAGGTCTTCAGTACATTGTGAAGCAATGCATTAGTGACCTCTGTAGAAATCAAGGTGTTAAAATACAAATTTAAATCAACAGGTATTCAGGGAAAGGTTAATGAAAAGAAGTTCTATATGTGAGTTCCCGTAAAGTACTAATTTAGTGTATTCTATCACCTCGTAATCCTTGGACGATCAGTTATCACCCATATATATAAATGTGTGTATATATATATATATATATGTATGTGTATATGCATATATATGTGTGTGAGTGTGTGTGTGTATAAATTACATATTTGAACAAGTACCTAAGAAGGCCTATGCCTGCACCAAATTTATTTAAAAATATTATAAGCTAAAAATAACAGTTTTTAATTTTATATGGTCAATGCAAAATGTGGCGACCAGTGTTAAATGGCCTTGTGCAAGTTTTAATGCCCTTGCATGTATGGGGCAAGTCTGTATGTTTTATGTTTGCCTGTTGCCTGCTTGTTAATCCCAGAGTGATACCAAATATATCTGAAATCAATTTCATAACCCTACACTCGCCTAAAGTAAGATGTGGATAAATATTTTTTTCCTTCTCCTATTGACTATAACCTACACATATATGTATATGGATTTGTGCATTTTATATAGTATAATTCCAGAATTAATGTATTAATTCGTAAAATGCATTAAAAAACTAAAATATGAACAATGACTACAGCATGGAAAGTATCAGCAGTTTTTAAACAGTGATCCATTTAGAACAGCAAGAAATAATTTCTAAATAATCAGTTAGCTTGTCTTTTTTAAGCTCATTCTTAGTCATGGAAGAATAAATTTGCTGAATTTTAAAGCAGTGTTTAAATATTTGCTCATTATTTCTGTCACAGAAAATTAATTCAATACATGAAGATCTATTCCCAAATGTATAATAAGATTGCAAATTAAAATAACTGTTCTCATGATGTAAAACCAGACTTTAATATTGCTACAAGCTTAAGCTATTTCAAGCAAAGGTAAAACTGGAAACAGGGAACTCAGAACAGGTGTGAGAATTTCATTACTGCTTGCTGATATTTTAGTTTCTTTAATATATTGTTTTTATTGAGAAATTCAATTACTTAAACATAACAATTATGAATAACACAACAAAACGACAGTAAACCGCTAACATTAAAAGGATTTTCATGTATAATCACTGGCATAATTCAGCACAAATGCTAAAATAAAAGCGATAAATAATGGAACTTTCCAGTTAGTAAAGAATACAACTCCCATGATCCTCAGTAGGGATGAGCCAAATTATTCTGTAAGTTCTGAATTAATACAAAGCATGGCTTGGATAAACTATTTAAATGCAATAGTACTGAGGAAAAATGTTCAGAATTCAAATTTAGGTTGCAGAAATGTACCCAACAGTATATACCAGTGGGGAACAAATGTAAAGAAGTAGATCACAGCCAATAAGGTTAACTGCAAATGTAAAGGAGATGGCAAGGGAAAAAAAGCATCTAAACTATTTAAGTCTGAAGGAACAGAACATTCTTTCTTACAATACAGGGAACACAACAAAGATTGCAAAAAGGCAATTAGGTTAGCAGAAATAGAATTACAAGGGAAAGCAAAACCAATCCAAAAAAGTTTTTCATAAATGGCAAAAAACTTAAGAGGGAGTACATTAGACCTTTCAGAAATGAGATGGGTGAGTTGATTAGAGAGGATAAAGAAAAGGCCGATGTTCTAAACACTTTCTTTGCATCAGTATATACAAGAGAACAAGGAATGGTAGAAGAGATTCATCAATTAACAAATAAAACCATATCGTTATCAGATACTGGGTTAACATAAGAACAGGTCAAGGGAAGGCTGGACAAAATGAAGACAGACAAAGCACTGGGTCCTGATGGTATGCATCCAAGGGTTCTTCAAGGGATAGTAATACTTCATTTTAACTTTATTTTATTTTGTAGGCATTAAAAAAACATGAAGAATGATATAAGTCTTATCTCTGAAACCTTTATGGTTTAAGAGATATTCACAAACAAAGTATCCCCCCCCTGTTCAGCCAGATAAGAAGGGAGATGCCCAGGTAGACTGCAGAGAGGGACAATCTTCAATTAAGATAATGGAAAAAGCTGAAAAACTTGTCAAGGGGGGGAAGGGCTTTCATTGTTTTAATACAAAGAAGATTGTCCCCTTCTGTTATCTGTACTGTCATACAACCAGACTGACATCTGAGAAGAGATGGCTTACACTAGGAAAAAGGGGCGGGGAGGGGAACTTTGCTTGTGAATATCTCATAAACCATAAAGGTTTGAGAGATAAGACTTATATCATTCTTCATGTTTTTTTAATGCCTACAAAATAAAATAAAGTTAAAACGAAGTGTTACTATCCCTTTCAGTAACTCGATGCAGTGTTAGCAAGACCCCTCTTTTTACTCTTTAAAGGGATAGTAATACTTCGTTTTATCTTTATTTTATTTTGTAGGCATTAAAAAAACATGAAGAACAATATAAGTCTTATCTCTCAAACCTTTATGGTTTGAGAGATATTCACAAGCAAAGTTTCCCCTCTCACCCCTTTTACCTAGTGTAAGCCATCTCTTCTCAGATGTGGAATGCAGTCCATAGACCAGACAGATAACAGAAGGGGATAATCTTCTTCCTATGAGAACAATGAAAGCCCTGCCCCCCTTGACAAGTTTTTCCCTTATCTTAATTGAAGATTGTCTCTCTCTGCAATCTACCTGGGCACCTCCCTTCTGCTCTGAGCTCAGCAGTGTTACATCAGTAAAAGGGGCGGGAGGGGGATATTTTGTCATTGAATTACTCTTGAACTACAGCTCTGACAGTATTGAAATAACACTCTCCAAAGTCCAGATAATACAATGATTAATTAGAGCTGCTTTTATTATGAAACATTACTATACCTTTAAGATTCTCTCACCACAGGCTCAGCACCACAAGATTGGCGTGAAGCCAGTGTAGTGCCTCTGTTTAAGAAGGGAACTAAAACAGAACCTGGGAATCATAGACCTGTGATTTTGACCTCTGTAGTGGGAAAACTGCTAGAAGGGATAACGAGGGATTATATTCAGTATTACACCACAAAAATAAGATTATTAACAGGAATCAACATGGTTTTATGAGGAATAAATCATGCCAAACTAATCTTTTCAACTTCCATGAAGAAGTAAGTAGCAGCTTAGATAATGGTTCCACTTGCCATGACTAGCTCCAGTGATGCACCTGAGGGAGTAGCAGCACAATAAGTAGCCCCCGGTCCATGTGGAGAAAAGAAGAAGTTGGCCATTAAATCTTCTCCACCTGACCCTCCTCCAAAATCATGGGTGAGTTGTTATTAGAATATATATTTTTTCCCTTGAGAGCAGGAACTGTGGCTCTCATCAGCAACTGCAATGTGCACAGTGTGTGTGTGTGTGTGTGGTAAATAACATCTGGGGTCACAACTGTATCTAAACACCATGACACCCGAAACCAAGGACTGCTGCTGTCACTATACCCCTTATCCAGACCCCCGCTAAGGACACAAGACAACTTGCTGACAGTTTAATAGTAATGATGAACCCTCCCTTCCACCATCTTAGCATATTTTGCGGGGGAGGTAATGAACGAGGTGGATTGGCAGAAGATGTAGTTACCCTAGAAAGTAATGGCAAGCTAGTTGTTTCACTTATCCTGGAACTTCCAGTCTCTGTCTGGGTTGTTCTATTCCTTCTCCTCTTTGATCTCCACCTCACCTCTTGTTGCATTTCTGGAGAGTCATGGGGTACAGCAACAGTGGTGCTTGATTTCTGTGGTGGGTGTTTGGCTTTAACATGTTTGACATAAAAGTCATGGTATCTGTGTTTTGTGTGTGATATCACTGTGGTTGTGCCAAGGTGTGTTCCCTCCTTTTCTCTTCTCACTGACTTGTCACAAATTGTGCACAGTGCTGTTGGTGATGACTGTACTGTGCCTGCCCCAAGAGAAAAATAGTCCCACACTCATGATGACTTCAGGGGGAAGGGAACAGGTGGAGAAGAATGGCCTCTTACTTCTTCTCCTCCATATCCCCCTTCATTGTCTGTGGCAGTGGATAATGTTGCTGCTGTTGCTACTGTCTCAGACTCAGCAATGCAACTAGAACCAGGAGTATTGCTGGCACTGGCATGTGGAACTAGTCCCACATCATTTGTTGACCCCATTCCCACTGTGTCCACGGTGGTCTGCGGCACACTAGCCTGCTCCTCAGAATCCTGCTGTCCTTGCAACTCAGCATCAGAAGGAATTAGAGCAGTTGCAAATTCCTCAAATTCTAAATTGTCACTGCTAGTGGTGGTGGTAATGCCCATCTTCATCCCTGTCTCCCATTCCTTCTCAGTTTCTGCTAAAAAATGCCATCAATGTCTCTTCCACCCCAGCTTCTCCAGCATCAGCATCACCACCCCCACTAATTTCTACGTGCTGCTGCTCTATTCCTGACATCTCACTGCTGCTTGGAGGAGATGATGAGCAATTTGACAGAGGGTCCCCTAATGTCACACTTGCCATTTCCTTTTGACCGTAAGAAGAAGGCAGACTAGCAGCAGTAGCAGCAGGCACAGGCAGCTGATCTGTGCTCCTACTGGCGGTGGTGGTATTTATTCTGAGCCTGCTCTCCTTCCCCAACACCAGTTCTGGGCTCTTCAGGATCATGTTCCACCTGGACACTGTAGTGAAGTGAAGGGAAGGTGAGGAGGACTCCCAGAGCTAGAGGAATGGTGTGAGCTCCCTTGACCGCTATCTGGACGCTCTCAAATGCTTCCCCTACCACTCCAGTTGCTTCACCATTACTGCTACTACTACTAACACCAACCACATCAAGGTCAGCCACAGAGTCTTCCTCCTCACAGTCACTAGTAATATGAGGATACTGGTTACCCCCTCCTACACTCCTAACGCTAACAAGCTTCTGGACCTTAGTAGTAGTAGTACTAGCACTGGTGGGATGGCTTGGGAATGGCAAGTGTGACTTGCTGTCACACTTGGCATCATTTTCTCCTTCCCCCCTCCTGAGTACTACAAGACACACTAGCAGCAGGCAAAGTATTGGTGGCAGCAGGTTCGGCACTGGCAGCAGGTACAGCGCTGGTGGTAGCAGGGGCAGCACATCTGGCAGCAGGTACAGCAATGGTGGTTGCAGGTACAGCACTAGTGGCAGCAGGGGCAGGACATCTGGCAACAGGTACAGTAATGGTGGTAGCAGGTACAGAGCTGGGGGCAGCAGGGGCAGCACATCTGGCAGCAGGTACAGCAATGGTGGTGGCAGGTACAGCAATGGTGGTTGCAGGTACAGCACTGGTGGCAACAGGGACAGCACATCTGACAGCAGGTACAGCAATGGTGGTAGCAGGTACAGCGCTGGTGGTAGCAGGGGCAGCACATCCAGCAGCAGGTACAGCAATGGTGATTGCAGGTACAGCACTGGTGGCAGCAGAGGCAGCATGTCTGGCAGCAGGTACAGCACTATTGGCAGCAGGGGCAACATGTCTGACAGCAGGTACAGCACTAGTGGCAGAAGAGGCAGCACATCTGGCAGCAGGTACAGCACGTCTGGCAGCAGGGGCATCATGCCTTGCAGTAGGTACAACACTAGTGGCTACAGGTACAGCAATGGTGGCACTGGTAGCAGGGGCAGCATGTCTAGCAACAGACACAGGGAGCTGACCTGTCCTGCTCTCACTAGTACTACCCTTTTCTCCTTCCCATTCCATTTTCTACCTCCCTTCAAATTAAATTTCCCAAGATCCCTTGGGGTGATACAGGGGGACTGGACAGCATTGGTTCAGTACTGCTAGTCATTTCCTCCTCCTCCTCAGACTCAGTGGACACATAATAAGGATCCTTTCAGTTCCTCTTTTTGCTGCTCATAGTGATAGGAGACACTTTGAGCCTCTCCTGTCTCAATTTTTGCAAAATATCAGAATAGAACAGCACAGCACGTCTATCTCGCTCTGTAGATGCTTCTATTGTGTCTGCCTTCAGCGAAAAAGTTTTTATAGCGTAAGTGCAAAAACAACGTAAATCAATGGGGGAAAACATTTTAGCCGTTGATAAAATGGTGAAAGATTTTGGCCAATGTGCAAAAAATGCAAAAGTTTTAAGCACTAGTTTTAAAGCGGATTTTCCTGTGAAAAGGCGGATAACAACTTAGTTTTCATGAAATTTCTTGCGGGAACATGGCGACAAATTTCGCCCATCCCTATTCAAAAGCAGTTGAAGTGGAAAGGATCCACCTCCTGCCCCTTCTGGCCATGTCACTGATCTTCCCTGCCTGGTCCGGATGAAGATCGGTGAGGGCCAATCTTCAGTAAGCAAAGGAAAATCCTTTGTCAAGGAGGGCAAAGTTTTCCTTTTACTTACTGACTTAAGTTTGCCCCTCGCTGCATCTGTCTGGTCCTGGGAGCAGATTGCAGCTCTAAGGGAAGGCAGGTGGGGGATTCTTTTCTCTTCAATTGCTTTTGAACTACAAATCTGTAAGTAAACATACATAGTGCAATATGTTAAAAAAAACTTGTATTTAATACTTGAAGCTAAAGTTTAAATTATATATTACTGTTCCTTTAAGATAAGGTGTGCTTTTTTGCAGGTGATTTAAAATTTGCAACATGGTTGACTTTCCAGCAGGGATAAACCAAATGCATGAGGATTAAGGACAAATTGAGCAATGGACAGGAGTAGGGGATCTAATATTTAATTCTGAAAAATGTTAGATAATGAATTTAGGACATTATGCATTTCATACCACTATTGCATTCAAAGGGATGTGTCTGTGAAATTGCACCTCAATATATAATATAGGTGAGAGCTAAAGTATCCTATATAATAATTTGCTAGTTTGTCAGAAGCCATCATGCACAGTAGAGACTGCCCGAACACACAGAATGTTGGAAGGGGTAGGAATGCTGGGAGCACAGAATGTTGGGAGGTGTAAGAATGCTGGGAGCACAGAATGTTGGGAGGTGTAGGAATGCTGGGAGTTCTGTGCTGTGAGCATTCTGTGCTTTCGAGCAGTATCTACAGTTCATGACTGTGTCGGCGGCAGGACACAGAGCAGGACCCGACTCTTAACCCTTTGAGTGCCAGAGGGGTACACAATGCATTCCAAAGCAATGCATTGCGTACCCCTCTGGTACTCAAAGGGTTAAAATCACCCAGACCTTGGCCCGTGTACACAGGCTTTTTCACTAGTAACACAATAAAATAATAATAATGACAAAAGAATAACACGATAAAGCTGCTCAAAACCTCTATCTTATAACAAGAGTGAAAAAGTGACAAAATAATACAAGTGAGCGCTATATAGAGCTAATATGAATAATCATAATATAATAATTCAACAATAGTAATGGTGTGTACTCAGTTTTCTAGAAGAAACAATAATATTCATCTGTTTCACTCTCAGGATAGATGGAAAACAAATATGCAAAGAAGAAAAAATATAAACCATAGCATGATCTGTTATAAATACATAAATACAACTAATGCATACAATATTTTTCTCAAAATGTTCAAAAAGTAAAAATCCCAAATAGTGATTATTCTTGATCTTTATAAACAGTTGTAATCCAAAATCTTTTTGGGATTCATTTAATACTGGAAAATGTTTATATGTCTCAAAAGGAAGAAAAAGACATTTTAGAAAGACTCAACCTTAAAGGGATGTGCTTGACTACTCAAAAAAAATGACCGTCAAGCTATGGCGCGTGGGGATATTATACCAGCTTCCCTCACTCGGCTATTCTCAGAGTTAAAGATATAGTAATACTTTGTTTTATCTTTATTTTATTTTGTAGGCATTAAAAAAACATGAAGAGCGATATAAGTCTTATCTCTCGAACCTTTATGGTTTGAGGGATATTCACAAGCAAAGTTTCCCTTCCCTCCCCTTTTAAGTAGTGTAAGCCATCTCTTCTCACATGTGGAATGCAGTCCATAGACCAGACAGATAACAGAAGGGGACAATCTTCTTCCTATGAGAACAATGAAAGCCCTGCCCCCCTGACAAGTTTTTCAGGTTTTTCCCTTATCTTAACTGAAGATTGTCCCTCTCCGCAGTCTACCTGGGCACCTCCCTTCTGATATGACTGTTATATCAGTAAAAGGGGAGGGAGGGGGATACTTTGTCATTGAATTACTCTTGAACTACAACTCTGACAGAATTGAAATAACACTCTCCAAAGCCCAGATACTATAATGACTAATTAGAGCTGCTTTTATTATGAAACATTACTATCCCTTTAAAGAGGAAACACCAATAACAGGATCGTCAATCTAAATCTTTGATGAAGGGTACTCACACTTCGACGTTGGGCTGGGAAGTGGCTTTTGTATTTGCAGGAATTTTCAAAGCTTGTGCGGAATTTTAAAACCGCCCTCACTCAGTCAGTCTGTGTCTCTTCTATAGAGAATTGTATCCGAGAGATCAGTTTGTTATTCCGATTTTCTACCTTTCAAAATGTAACATATAAACACACGTTGTATATCGCCAAAGTTACTTTATTACAATAATAAAACAAATTTAAAAAATCTTAAAATTGCACCTGTTCCACCCCAGCCATAGCTGATCACTTAATAGACAGGAGAATAAAATAATAAAATCATAGCTGTACCAATTATCATATCACCTTTCTATTTTGTGTCTCTGATAAACACTCCATATGTTATGTTAATGTGTGTCAATTACACATCATTAGCTTTTCCTGTAGGATGATCATTAGCATTGGATTACACTCCTCAATTCTATAAATATATTTAGGGTTACATTTATACATTTCCTTCATAATAAAGGCCTGTTAAGATGGTTTTAACACCTTGGAAGTTAGTGATGTTACCAATGCATTGCTTCTTGATTAATAGAAATTACTGGTCCTTCATTAGCTATTATTCTTTTCATGGTATTGTGATTCACTCTATTTCTATTTCTCTCTGTAAGAGTTCTGTTTGTCTCTGTAAGAGCTCTGTTTGTCTCTGTGAGAGCTCTGCTTGTCTCTGTGAGAGCTCTGCTTGTCTCTGTGAGAGCTCTGTTTGTCTCTGTGAGAGCTCTGCTTGTCTCTGTAAGAGTTCTGTTTGTCTCTGTAAGAGCTCTGCTTGTCTCTGTAAGAGTTCTGCTTGTCTCTGTAAGAGCTCTGTTTGTCTCTGTGAGAGCTCTGTTTGTCTCTGTAAGAGCTCTGCTTGTCTCTGTAAGAGCTCTGCTTGTCTCTGTAAGAGCTCTGCTTGTCTCCGTAAGAGTTCTGTTTGTCTCTGTAAGAGCTCTGCTTGTCTCTGTGAGAGCTCTGTTTGTCTCTGTAAGAGCTCTGCTTGTCTCTGTGAGAGCTCTGCTTGTCTCTGTAAGAGTTCTGTTTGTCTCTGTAAGAGCTCTGCTTGTCTCTGTGAGAGCTCTGCTTGTCTCTGTAAGAGTTCTGTTTGTCTCTGTAAGAGCTCTGCTTGTCTCTGTAAGAGTTCTGTTTGTCTCTGTAAGAGCTCTGCTTGTCTCTGTAAGAGCTCTGTTTGTCTCTGTAAGAGCTCTGCTTGTCTCTGTAAGAGTTCTGTTTGTCTCTGTAAGAGCTCTGCTTGTCTCTGTAAGAGCTCTGCTTGTCTCTGTAAGAGCTCTGTTTGTCTCTGTGAGAGCTCTGTTTGTCTCTGTGAGAGCTCTGCTTGTCTCTGTAAGAGTTCTGTTTGTCTCTGTAAGAGCTCTGCTTGTCTCTGTAAGAGCTCTGCTTGTCTCTGTAAGAGCTCTGTTTGTCTCTGTAAGAGCTCTGCTTGTCTCTGTAAGAGTTCTGTTTGTCTCTGTAAGAGCTCTGCTTGTCTCTGTAAGAGCTCTGCTTGTCTCTGTAAGAGCTCTGCTTGTCTCTGTAAGAGTTCTGTTTGTCTCTGTAAGAGCTCTGCTTGTCTCTGTAAGAGTTCTGTTTGTCTCTGTAAGAGCTCTGCTTGTCTCTGTGAGAGCTCTGTTTGTCTCTGTAAGAGCTCTGCTTGTCTCTGTAAGAGTTCTGTTTGTCTCTGTAAGAGCTCTGCTTGTCTCTGTAAGAGCTCTGCTTGTCTCTGTAAGAGCTCTGCTTGTCTCTGTAAGAGTTCAGTTTGTCTCTGTAAGAGCTCTGTTTGTCTCTGTGAGAGCTCTGCTTGTCTCTGTAAGAGTTCTGTTTGTCTCTGTAAGAGCTCTGCTTGTCTCTGTAAGAGTTCTGTTTGTCTCTGTAAGAGCTCTGCTTGTCTCTGTAAGAGCTCTGCTTGTCTCTGTAAGAGCTCTGCTTGTCTCTGTAAGAGTTCTGTTTGTCTCTGTAAGAGCTCTGCTTGTCTCTGTAAGAGTTCTGTTTGTCTCTGTAAGAGCTCTGCTTGTCTCTGTGAGAGCTCTGTTTGTCTCTGTAAGAGCTCTGCTTGTCTCTGTAAGAGTTCTGTTTGTCTCTGTAAGAGCTCTGCTTGTCTCTGTAAGAGCTCTGCTTGTCTCTGTAAGAGCTCTGCTTGTCTCTGTAAGAGTTCAGTTTGTCTCTGTAAGAGCTCTGTTTGTCTCTGTGAGAGCTCTGCTTGTCTCTGTAAGAGTTCTGTTTGTCTCTGTAAGAGCTCTGCTTGTCTCTGTAAGAGTTCTGTTTGTCTCTGTAAGAGCTCTGCTTGTCTCTGTAAGAGCTCTGCTTGTCTCTGTAAGAGCTCTGCTTGTCTCTGTAAGAGTTCTGCTTGTCTCTGTAAGAGCTCTGCTTGTCTCTGTAAGAGTTCTGTTTGTCTCTGTAAGAGCTCTGCTTGTCTCTGTGAGAGCTCTGTTTGTCTCTGTAAGAGCTCTGCTTGTCTCTGTAAGAGCTCTGTTTGTCTCTGTAAGAGTTCTGTTTGTCTCTGTAAGAGTTCTGTTTGTCTCTGTAAGAGCTCTGCTTGTCTCTGTAAGAGTTCAGTTTGTCTCAGTGAGAGCTCTGCTTGTCTCTGTGAGAGCTCTGTTTGTCTCTGTGAGAGCTCTGCTTGTCTCTGTAAGAGTTCTGTTTGTCTCTGTAAGAGCTCTGCTTGTCTCTGTAAGAGTTCTGTTTGTCTCTGTAAGAGCTCTGTTTGTCTCTGTAAGAGCTCTGCTTGTCTCTGTAAGAGTTCTGTTTGTCTCTGTAAGAGTTCTGTTTGTCTCTGTAAGAGCTCTGCTTGTCTCTGTAAGAGCTCTGTTTGTCTCTGTAAGAGTTCTGTTTGTCTCTGTAAGAGCTCTGCTTGTCTCTGTAAGAGCTCTGCTTGTCTCTGTAAGAGCTCTGCTTGTCTCTGTAAGAGCTCTGCTTGTCTCTGTAAGAGCTCTGCTTGTCTCTGTAAGAGTTCTGTTTGTCTCTGTAAGAGCTCTGCTTGTCTCTGTGAGAGCTCTGTTTGTCTCTGTGAGAGCTCTGCTTGTCTCTGTAAGAGCTCTGCTTGTCTCTGTAAGAGTTCTGTTTGTCTCTGTAAGAGTTCTATTTGTCTCTGTAAGAGCTCTGCTTGTCTCTGTAAGAGCTCTGTTTGTCTCTGTAAGAGTTCTGTTTGTCTCTGTAAGAGTTCTATTTGTCTCTGTAAGAGCTCTGCTTGTCTCTGTAAGAGCTCTGTTTGTCTCTGTAAGAGCTCTGCTTGTCTCTGTAAGAGCTCTGTTTGTCTCTGTAAGAGCTCTGCTTGTCTCTGTAAGAGCTCTGCTTGTCTCTGTAAGAGCTCTGCTTGTCTCTGTAAGAGTTCTGTTTGTCTCTGTAAGAGCTCTGCTTGTCTCTGTGAGAGCTCTGTTTGTCTCTGTGAGAGCTCTGCTTGTCTCTGTAAGAGCTCTGCTTGTCTCTGTAAGAGCTCTGCTTGTCTCTGTAAGAGTTCTGTTTGTCTCTGTAAGAGCTCTGCTTGTCTCTGTGAGAGCTCTGTTTGTCTCTGTGAGAGCTCTGCTTGTCTCTGTAAGAGCTCTGCTTGTCTCTGTAAGAGTTCTATTTGTCTCTGTAAGAGCTCTGCTTGTCTCTGTAAGAGCTCTGTTTGTCTCTGTAAGAGTTCTGTTTGTCTCTGTAAGAGTTCTATTTGTCTCTGTAAGAGCTCTGCTTGTCTCTGTAAGAGCTCTGCTTGTCTCTGTAAGAGTTCTGTTTGTCTCTGTAAGAGTTCTATTTGTCTCTGTGAGAGCTCTGTTTGTCTCTGTGAGAGCTCTGCTTGTCTCTGTAAGAGCTCTGCTTGTCTCTGTAAGAGTTCTGTTTGTCTCTGTAAGAGTTCTATTTGTCTCTGTAAGAGCTCTGCTTGTCTCTGTAAGAGCTCTGTTTGTCTCTGTAAGAGTTCTGTTTGTCTCTGTAAGAGCTCTGTTTGTCTCTGTAAGAGTTCTGTTTGTCTCTGTAAGAGTTCTATTTGTCTCTGTGAGAGCTCTGCTTGTCTCTGTAAGAGCTCTGTTTGTCTCTGTAAGAGCTCTGCTTGTCTCTGTAAGAGCTCTGTTTGTCTCTGTAAGAGCTCTGCTTGTCTCTGTAAGAGCTCTGCTTGTCTCTGTAAGAGTTCTGTTTGTCTCTGTAAGAGCTCTGCTTGTCTCTGTGAGAGCTCTGTTTGTCTCTGTGAGAGCTCTGCTTGTCTCTGTAAGAGCTCTGCTTGTCTCTGTAAGAGTTCTGTTTGTCCCTCTGTAAGAGCTCTGCTTGTCTCTGTAAGAGCTCTGCTTGTCTCTGTAAGAGCTCTGCTTGTCTCTGTAAGAGTTCTGTTTGTCTCTGTAAGAGCTCTGCTTGTCTCTGTAAGAGCTCTGCTTGTCTCTGTAAGAGTTCTGTTTGTCTCTGTAAGAGCTCTGCTTGTCTCTGTGAGAGCTCTGCTTGTCTCTGTAAGAGCTCTGCTTGTCTCTGTAAGAGCTCTGTTTGTCCCTCTGTAAGAGCTCTGTTTTTGCCTCTCTTTTTGAGAGCTGTGTTTGTCTCCTTGAGAGCTTTGTATTTATCTCTTTGTGAAATTTCTCTCTTTGTCTGTGTGGGTTCTTTGGTTCCCTCCATGAGAGATCTGTGATTGCCTCCCTCCATGAGCTCTGTCTCTTTGAGAGAGCTCTGTGTTTGTGTCTATGAGAACTCTGTATTTTCTCTCTCTGTGAGAGCTCTGTATTTGTCTCTCTGTGAGAACTCTGTATTTGTCTCTCTGTGAGAGCTTTGTATTTGTCTCTCTGTGAGAACTCTGTATTTGTCTCTCTGTGAGAGCTCTATATTTGTCTGTCTGTGAGAGCTTTGTATTTGTCTCTCTGTGAGAACTCTGTATTTGTCTCTCTGTGAGAGCTCTATATTTGTCTCTCTGTGAGAGCTCTATATTTGTCTGTCTGTGAGAGCTCTGTATTTGTCTGTCTGTGAGAGCTCTGTGTTTGTCTCTCTGTGAGAGCTCTGTATTTGTCTGTCTGTGAGAGCTCTGTATTTGTCTGTCTGTGAGAGCTCTGTATTTGGCTGTCTGTGAGAGCTCTGTATTTGTCTCTTTGTGAGAGCTCTGTATTTGTCTCTCTGTGAGAGCTCTGTATTTGTCTGTCTGTGAGAGCTCTGTATTTGTCTCTCTGTGAGAGCGCTGTGTTTTTTTCACTCTGTGAGTGCTCTGTGCTTGTCTCTTTGTGAGAGTTCTGTGTTTGTTTCTTTGTGAGAGCTCTATGTTTGTTCTCTCTGTGAGAGTGCTATTTCTTTTCTCTCCTTGAGAGCTCTGTGGTTTTCCCCCTCTGTGAGAGATCTGTGTTTGTTCCTCTGTGTGAGAGATCTGTGCTTGGTTCTTTCTGTGAGAGCTCAGTTTTTGTCTCTCCATGATATTTCTGTGCTTGTCTGAGAGCTCTGTGTTTATTTCTCTCTGTGTCAGTTATGTATTTGTCTCTGTGAAAATCCTGTTTTTCTTTCTATGAAAAATGTGTTCTTTCTGCAGAATCTCAGTTTTTGTGTTTTTGGGAGACCTCTTGAGAACTTTGTGTTTGTCTTTCTGTGAGAGTTCTGTTTTTTTTCTCTCCATGAGAGCTCTGTGTTTGTTCCTATCCTTGAGAGCAATGTTTTTGTTCCCCCTACTTGAGAGCTCAGTGTTTTTACTCATTGTGAGATCTCTGTCTTTGTTCCTTTCCTTGAGAGCAATGTCTTTGTTCCTGTCCTTGTAAGCTCTGTGTTTTTTCTCTCTGTGAAAGCTCTGTGTTTGTCCCTCTGTGAGAGATCTGTGTTTGTTCCTCTGTGAAAGCTATGTGCTTATCTCTCTGTGAGAGCAATGTGTTTGTTCTTCTCCTTGAGAGCTCTGTGTTTTTTCTCTCTCTCTGTGAGCTCTGTGTTTGTCTCCCTGTGATAGCTCTGTGTTTGTCTCTATATGAGAGATCTGTGTTTGTTCCTCTGTGAAAGCTATGTGCTTATCTCTCTGTGAGAGCAATGTGTTTGTTCTTCTCCTTGAGAGCTCTGTGTTTTTTCTATCTCTCTGTGAGCTCTGTGTTTGTCTCTATATGAGAGATCTGTGTTTGTCTGTCTGTGAGAGCTCTATGTTTGACTCTCTGTGAGAGCTCTGTGTTTGTCTTTCTGTTAAAGATCTGTGTTTCTCTTTATGTGAGAGCTCTATGTTTGTCCCTCACCATGAGGGCTCTGTGTTTGTCTCTTTGTGAGAGTTCTGTGTTTGTCTCTATGTGAGAGCTCTGTGTTTGTCTCTATGCGAGAGCTCTGTGTTTGTCTCTATGTGAGAGCTTTTTGTTTGCCTCTGTATATGTAACTTTATTCATATAGCGCCATACATGTACACAGAGCTTAACAGAAGTTGAAATAATACAATACAAAAATACAGAACTGGGTTAAGAGCATTAAGCTTAAGAGTGATCATTTCATTATTTGTGGGGGAAAGTGCAGCAAGGGAATCATAGACTGGGAAAGGGACACTGCCCCAAGGAGCTTACAATCTAATTAGAATCCATGATGATAAACAGAGACAGTAGGAGGAGGATTATAAATTCAAGTACAAAGTGTGGTGAAAGAAGTGCAGAAGGATTCTGGTGTGACTGTGTGCAAGAGGAGGATATTGCTAATGAGATGCCTTCTTGAGTAGGTGGGTTTTGAAGAGATGCTTGAACGTGATGAGTGTGGATTATTGGCAAATGGTGATAGAGAGGGCATTCCAGAGTCGAGGGGCAGTCAGTGAAAAAGCTTGTAGTCGAGAGATGACTCGAGTTGTGTAGGGACAGGACAGGAAAAACCCTTGAGAAGACCTCAGGGGATGTGAAGGGGTAGCGAGAGATAAGAGCAGAAATTTAAGAGGGTGCTGAAGAATAGAGAGACTTACAGGAGAGAAGGAGAATCTTGTAAGAAATATGATACCTTATAGGTAGCCAATTGAGGGATTTCAGGAGGAGATGAGATGGAAGGTATCTGGGAGCAAATGTGGTGATTCTTGCAGCTGACCTGATAACAGATTGAAGTGGAGACAGATGAGAAGCAGGAAGACCAGAGAGCAGAATGTTACAGTAGTCAAGTCTAGAGAGAATGCGTGCCTGAGATAGCATTTTTGCCTTTGACATGCAGAGGAAGGAACGTATTTTTGCAATATTTTTTAGGAAAAAGTGACATGTTCTAGTGACAGCTTGGATATGGGGGGGGGGTTAATTTAGAATCAAGTATGACCCCAAGACAGCAAGCTTTGGATACTGAGTGTATGGCAGAGTTTTCTGTTGTGATGGAGAAGGGGATTGGTGGATGGGTTTTAGAAGGGAACACAACCAGCTCTGTCTTAGCCATATTAAGTTTAAAATGGCGGTGGGCCATCCATGATGAAATGGCTGAGAGACATTGAGTGACTTGAGACTGCACAGCTGCAGTGAGATCAGGGACAGAGAGATAGATTAGTGTGTCATCTGCATACAGATGGTAATTAAATCCAAGAGATGAGATGAAGTCACCAAGTGAGAAGGTATAGAGGGAAAAAAGAATTGGTCCCAGGACTGATCCCTGAGGTACACCTATGAGAGGTCGTGGGGAGATGAGAAAGCGTTAGCAAAAGAAACACTGAAAGTACGTTTAGAGAGATAGTAGGAAATCCATTCTAGTGGTGTGTCACGGATGCCAAGGGTGTGCAGTGTTTCCAGTAGGAGTGTGTAACGGAAGCTGAGAAGGGACCGCGTCGCCTTCCGCCGTCGTTCCCGGGTCTCTCCTTCTCGATGCAGATAAGCGCCGTCGGATGCATGTGTCTCTGTGAGTGTCTGTACATATGTCTGTGTGTGTGTGCTTGTGTGTCTATGTGTGTCTGTGAGATAAACACATTCACAGTAAAAATTTCACTTGTCCAGTACATTTTACTCTGTGTTCACCTATTTTATCATTCCTTTATCTGCATAACAATGCATCCCTCATTCTTCATTCTAATACAATTATATTTATCATATTATCATTCCCTATTAGGCCACCAACAGTCATGGAAATGCCCTTTATATTCATGAACAATGAATTGCCTGCATGTAATTAACTGGGAAGATTGAGGACACGCATGCACATATATTGATATAGAAAGACAGATAGATAGATAGATAGATAGATAGATAGATAGATAGATAGATAGATAGATAGATGGAATGTGCTCAGCTTGCAGACACACACACACACATATATATGGATATAGATAGATAAATAGATAGATGTTGACATTTTTGTAACGTATCCTGTGACTGCACAGCCTTCCACCTAGAGATTTTTCAGGTAAAAGAAATGTAATTACAGTACAGTAACCTTTACATTATATTTTTCATCCAAATAGCCCTATGTTTGCTCAATTCTGGAGCAAACCAACTACATCATAGTGGTATAATAAAATGTCCTGTTGATCTAAATGGGGCATTTAACCCCTTGAATGCTAGTGAGTTGCAATGCATTTGTCACCTCTCTAGCATTCAAGTGATTAAAACCCCCTTTAAATAAATGAGGAATTTGGGACATTTTTATTTGCAGGTGGATTGAATTACTCCTCTTTTCTTTTTCTTTTGAACATAGAACTGTTTACAGCAAGTACAGGTAGCCATATTCACCATAAGGGCTGCACATTCTTATTACAGATTCCAAATGGGGTCAGAGAAGGGTATTTTAACCCTTTGGATGCTAGAGAGGTCTCTGCACCACAATGCGCTGCAGAGCACTCTAGCACCTAGGGGTTAAAGAGGAAAAGGATAAGTATAAAGGGAGCTAGGCACTGAGACAAAAGAGGAGGATCTGTGCTTATTTGAGGTGATATTCTAGAGAGAAATATCCTCCTCTTCCAGGAATAGCCTCTGAGGGCCACAGGATGGCAACTAATGTGTAATTTTCTTGTGTGCTTATAATGTAGATGGGATCCTATACATGTACTACATTCAGAGACACTCAACTAGGAACAAGTCAGCAATACAAATTTGCAGGCTCTCTAGGAGTGGTCACCTCAAGGGTGATAGGGGAATCAAGCACAGGACCCCTTGATCACAGTGCCTAGAGAGATCAGCTACACCTCACTGACGAGGCCCAACAAGGCTGAAACATACATCTGGGGTTGGCTGCTTCTCTTGTTCAGAGAGGAATTGCCTGGTTTTTCATGGTTGGACTGCTGGTTAGGCAGGACCAGTATGATATGCTTTAGGATATTTCTTCTCTGTGAAAGGCATTAGTGGGCTAAACGAGACTGCACCCTGGGTAGGACACCACTCCTAGAGAGCATGCAAATTTGTATTGCGGGCTCATTTCTACTTAGACGTCTCTGCCTTCCACTTTACGTACTACATTTTTGATGTGAGTGCTCTTTTTTTCAAACTGAGGATCCACGCACATGAGATCACAACAAAGTCAGGGATAGCCTTCAGCCAGGTCATGCTAGAATGGTTTTACTTGATATTACATGACTGTGGTACAGTATAAGACCAATTCATGCCACCAGCAGGATAATACAAAGAGGTGATTTTATATAAAGAACCATGCAAGGACACCTCATTCTGTAATGGTGTAATGCTCTGCTGGTGGCCTGTAATTATGTGTGACGCGCTGCTGGTGTCCTGTAATGCTGTAGTGCTCTAGTAGTGTCATGTAACACTAGATAAAATGGGTAATGGATCATTTACGTGACATGACCTGGCTGAAAATCCCCACTGATTAAAGAATGAGGTGACCTGTTATGTAACATTTGTTTTACAGAATCACCCCTGGAGAAAGCCAACACCACAGATTTCTCTTTGACAGGGGAGGACTGGCAACATAGAGCCCAGGGGGCAAATAAAATCAAGTGATCCATTTCTACTACAGTCTGAGCCCACTGTCCCAGCCCACCCCCTTTCGTTAATTTTTAAATTGTCATTAATGTTGTGAGGAAAGGCAAGTGATACCACATAGCTTATAATTGAAGTGGCGCTACACTAGTGCTACTACAAAACTTACAATTTAAGTACAGCTACACTAGTGACACCATAGAGCTTACAAGGGAAATGGGTTATGCTACTAGTGTATCTCCATTTGGATTGTGGCTTTATGGTATCATTTCTGTAGCTTCATTTCAATTGTAAGCTCTGTGGTATCCATTTACAGCAGCAAATGGGAGATTGAGTGAGGCAGTGGCCCACTGACCCAGACATATGACCGGCCCAGGGGGCAATTGCCCCCCTGTTCCCAGGCCAGCCCTCCCCTGCTCTTTGAAGAGGTTTTATTTGTAAATTAGCAGAGATGCAGGAAGAGAGCAGTATGGACATCCTGGTTGTAATAATAGTTGTAATAATGTTTGACTGAAGCATGACTGCAGTATGCTTGCCCTTGTTTTACACAACAGGAAACCAAACTACACTATAGGGTTTCAGGTAAAAACTTTATATGTTTACATGTTTCTGTATTAAAATGTATTGACTCCAAAAATGAAATGTTTGTATTAACCCACTGAATTCTAGAGGTCTGCAATACTTTGGAGAACTTTACAGAAGCCAAGAGAGTAAAGTAAATACTCACCCTTATTGTCAGGCGATTTGATGCTTTAGCTTTAGGCTGTGTCTCTATTTATGTCAGATTTCTGTGGCTGCAGAAACTGAAAACTTTTATTCAAGGAAAAACATGAACCGTACGGATTGCAAGGGTCTTTGCTAAATTTAGTTTTCATGCTGTGGCTTTTGCAACCAGTAGACTTTGATTAGGAAAGAAAATAAAACGTTAATGCAGTTTCCCCAAAGGGAACACAGGAAACACTGCTGAGGACAGGGGAAGCAGTCTAAATATATCAACAGAGCGCACAACCTCCTGAGACTTTTTTGTTTTGTGATTTATTTGTTTATTTAGAAAAAGATTTGCCCAAGAAGAATACATTGAGATTTCTCTCATTTTCAAGTATGTCCTGGAGAGCTTTTACAATAATAACATATTTACACAAAATAAAGAAACAACATATATGTATATATACTTACATGTTGTTTTTAGATGCAAAGAAGCAGTTCTGTTTAGGGATTTTAGATTGGGCAAAGATCTGATTTTTTTGGGTAGGTTATTTCCAGGCTTTCGGAGCTCTGGAATAGAAAGCAGATAGACAGGCTTCTTTCATGTAGTGAGGGATACTCAGTGGGAGAGATTCACTAAGCCGTGATACAGAGGAGATAAAGCAGAGGTGACTTCTCCAGTTTATCACTTCTCCAGTTCCTATGTTATTTATGGAGCCTATTCACTAAGATCTCCAAAGTTGAAGAAATCTTGCATTAGCTCCATGGAACAACACAGGAATTGGAGAAGTGATAAACTGGAGAAGCTGTCTCCACTTTATCACGTCTATTTCACAGCTTAGTGAATCTTCCCCAGTGAGTTGTTAGCAGTGGAGTGGAGGTTCTAGTTAATATAGACAGCTGGAGTGAGCATACTGCTGAGGTAGTCTGCTTTCTAGAGAAGTGGTTATAAACTAGGCAAGAAAGGTGAAGGGCACGTCTAGATTTGAGTGTTTGCCAATTTAGTTCTATCTTTATACAAATCACAATGATGAGTACTATAATTACATTGGAGAGCAAAGCGACATAATGAATTATAATTATTATTATTCATTTCATTATAAGATGTAAGTGAATAAACATGACATGCTTAACAGATAGATAGGTAGATAGATAGATAGATAGATAGATAGATAGATAGATAGATAGATAGATACCTAGATGTATCTATATATATTTAAACAAATTACCAATGTTGAATTACATATTCAATGTTTCAAACCCCCCTCCCTTCGGGATATTTATGAAGGTGTTAATACAGAGCAAACTACCCTCTTAAATACCTAGGCCAAGATGCACTAAAAGTCGACCCTGTGGCAATACGATTTTGTCAATATTTTCAAAGCACTTTGACATTTCAAGGTAGACACACACTGCCATATGCACTAGAATTTAGTGATTCAAGGGGAGGGTAGGAGAAGGTCTCCATTAGCATACAGGGTTGTCAGACTGCTGGCAATGTGGAAGGGATGCACACCATTGCTCATCACCAGCAGTACGACAATCCTGAAGTCTGAAAGCATTCACTCTGCTGCACCACTTGGTCAATAGGGGAGCAGAGAGGATCTTCTCAGCACCACAAACAGCAGCATTCCCTTAACCCCTTGAGTGCCATAGGGATGATGATTAAGTTACAAGTCTGACCTGACAAAATAAATTTAGTTAATCCCTTTTTCTAGTCCCACTGGTGCTGCTTCTTCTGTAATATGTCTATCTATATCTATGTCTATATATATGTATAGATATATATATATAATAGCAGTATTGGCACAGCTTTACCAATGTGGTTAATAAAACAAGAGCAAAAAATAGTCCCATGCAGTTGTATGTATGTATAAATAAACATAGAATGTTTTATAAAGGAAGTGTGTTATGAAGACAGACCCTACAGAAGACGTCCTAAACTGGAGTAGCCATTATGTGCATTATCCACTACATTGCAATCCAGTGATTGCATACATACCTGTCACTAACAGGGTTAAAAAATTAACCCTTCCAATGCCAGAAGGGTACACAAAGCATTTTCCTCTGACATCCAGGCAAATCCAGAAAGAAGGCAATGTTTTTAATGACTGGCTTGTTGAATTTTCAGTGCTTAGCCCTTTCATCTAAAAAAAAAGGTGTGACACACATTGCAAAGCTCTGCATTACCAACTCTCCATCAGTGAGCGAGTGTGTGTGAGCACGTGAGATAGAGCTTGTGTGAGCATGCGTGATCTATGTGGTTTTCATGTAGTGTTCTGCGTATGGAATTTTGCATCCAGTGTTTTGTGTCTAGCGTATTGCACCTAGTTTATTGTGTATAGCGATTTGCTTATTGCATTTTACAAATTGTATTTTGCATGTAGTGTTTTGCATATAGCATTTTGCATATATAATTTTGCGTAGAGCATTGTTTATAGCATTTTGCATATAGCGTATTGCGTTTTGCGTATAGCATCTTGCTTTCTGTAAGTATTGTTTTGCAAATAGACTATTGCGATTAGCATTTTGCATATACTGTTTCGCATTTTCCTTATAGCGTATGTCTATAGTGTTTTGTGTTTTGCAATTTGCATGTAGCTTTTAGCATATCGCATTTTGTGCATTGCATTTTCCCTATAGTGGTTTAAGTATAGGGTTTTGCTTTTTGCACATAGTGTTTTGCGCAGAGCAGTTTGCTTATTGCGTATAGCGGTTTGCATTTTGTGTATAGCATTTTGCGTATAGTGCTTTGCGTATTGCATTCTGTTTATAACGGTTTGTATAATTCATCTAGCTTTTTTGCGTATAGCTGTTTACATTTTTGCCTATAGCAGTTTCCATATGGCTTTTCGCATACTGCATTTTGAGTATAGTGGTTTGTATAAATCGGTTTGCATATTGTGTATAGCATTTTGCGTATATTGGTTTGCATTTTGTGTAAGTCCCATGCAGTTCTATGTATGTATAAATAACCATATAATGTTTTATAAAAGAACTCTGTTATCCACTTCACTGGAGCCAAATGCATTGGATAAGTATCTAGCACTAATGGAGTTAACAAATTAAAAGTGGATTTACATATATAGGACTACCGTAAAATCTTGGGTATAATACGCACAATTTTACCCCACTTCACCTTATGTGAAGTGGGGGATACGTATTATACCCGAGAGTTTTTTATAAAAAAAAACAAAATTAAGCCTGCCAGATCCCTTCCCTCCCTCTCCCGGCGCTATCTGCTGCTAAAATACCATTTACTTACTTCAAAGTTCCAGTCCCCACATTTTCCCCATTAGCAGGCAACATATAACAGATGTCAATGTTCCCTGCGGGCGGCATGCTTCCATTCGCCGCCCGCTTCCTTCAGGACCTACCGGCTCCAGCCAATGGCAATGCCCTGTGAGGATCTGAAGGTCCTCACAGGGCAATGCCATAGCCGGAAGGAAGCGGGCGGCGAATGGAAGCATGCCGCCCGCAGGGAATATTGACATGGTTTATATGTTGCCTTCTAATGGGGAAAATGCGAGTACTTGAATTTTGACGTAAGTAAATGGTATTTTAGCAGCGGATAGCTCCGGAGGAGGGAGGGAGGGAAGAGATCTGGAAGGCTTAATTTTTTTTTCTTAAGTGGGGAAAACAAGGGTGTGTATTATACATAGGCACTCTTGTTTTCCCCTAAATCTTGGGCATAATATACACCTGCGTATTATACACAGGTGCATATTATACCTGAAATTTTACGGTATTTTTCCCCTGACATCCAGGAAAATCCAGACAGGAGGAAATGTTTTTAATGACCAGCTTGTTGAATTTCCAGTACCTAGCCCTTTCAGCACCAAAAAAGGTTTGAAACACATTGTAATGCACTGTAACACAACTCCATCAGTGAGCGTGAGTGTGTGCGTGAGCGCATATGTGAGCGAGAGCTTGTGTGAGCTTGTGAGAGTACATGTACATGTTTTGAGTGTAGTGTGTGTTTTGCATCTATTGTATTGTCTATAGCCTTTTGCATATTGCGTTTTCAGTATAGCATTTGGCATTTTGCTTATAGAGTATTGCATATATAGTTTTGAGTATAGCATATAAAATTTTGCATATAGAGTATCACGTATAGTGTTTCGAGGATAGCATATAGCATTTTGTGTATAGCGTATTTCGTTTTGAGGATATCACTTTGTATATAGAGTATTGTGTATAGCTTTGCATTTTTCGTATAGCATTTTGATTATAGCTGTTTGCATTTTGCATATAGTGGTTTGTATATTGCATATAGTGTTTTCCATATTGCATTTCGTGTATTGTATTTGCATCTTACCTATAGCGTTTTGCATATAGCATTTTGTGTATAGCGGTTTGCTTTTTGCATATAGCTTCTTGCATTTAGGGATTAACATTTTGCTTATAGCGGATTGAATATAGCTTTTTGGTGTATTGCAGTTTACATACAGTGGTTTGCATATTGAGTATAGCTTTTAGCATGTGGTGGTTTGCATATTGCGTATAGCGATTTGTGTATAACATTTTGCGTATATCAGTTTGCATTTTGTGTATAGCGTTTTGCATTTTTGAGAATAACGGTTTTTGTATATAATTTTGTGTATTGCATATAACATTTTGTGTATTAAATTTTGCATATAGAGATTTGCGCATATAGTTTTGCATATTGCATATAACATTTTGCATAAAACTTATTGCATTTTGCATATTGCAGTTTGTATATATAATTTTGCGCATTGCATTTTGTGTATAACTGTGTATAGTGATTTGAAAATTGCATATAGCATGTATATATGTGTACATATGTATTTTGAGTGTGATTGCATATATTGTGTATATTGTGTGTATTCTACGTTTTGATTGTGTGTGTTGAGTTGCATGAGAGGGTATGGTGTGCATGTATTGCATGTGTGTATATAGAAGCCCTGCATTCCCTTGCAGAGATTTTCACAGGAGCAGCCAAGTTGGGCTTTCCCCCTGGCCACTCCTGTGAAAATCACACACCCATACTGGGAGAGCCAGTACAGAGGAAATTAAAATAACTTCTCCATACTGCATCCCCTCAATGTGTTTGCCAGGAACTCAGAAGTCTTCTTGGATAGATAGATAGATAGATAGATAGATAGATAGATAGATAGATAGATAGATAGATAGATACGGGACATTTACTGTTCAGGGATATAAAGGGCATTTCCATGTTGCTGGCCAGATAGGAATGATAATATGAGAAATTAAATTGTATTATGATTAAGAATGAAGGATATACTATTGTGCAAATAAGAGAAAGATAAAAAATAAGTAGATTAACAAAGAGAATTAAAATCAAAGACAACAGCTAGAGTTAGCATCTATTGCAGAACCACAAGTTGTGAATGTGTTTTTGCATATATATATATATACACACACATACACACAAATACACTCATGCATTATATATAAATACATATATATATATAAACACAGAAATGCAAAAGACACACACATACACACAGACATACATAAGATGGCACACTCAGATCTTTGGTAATAATATGTTCCCATGTTATTATATTGATAGGTCAAAAAACCCCATTATATTACCCCCCAACCAAAAATGCTGGAACCGGAGATGCCAAACCTCACGGGAACTGATTGGTTACTAGAGTCTGTTTCTACCCCACAGGTGACGATGTCATCCATACTATTATCTGTCCAGTTTTACTACAACAAAGATATTCCATTGTTCTTATATATATGCATGCATGCTGGCAGTATGCAAAGGAAAGTCTATGACCCAGGTAGCAGCACATGCACCAATATGCTTACTTCCTCTGTGCTATTATGGTCTGTACAACATCTGCCATGTTAGGAATCCTGTAGCAATTATTCAGAGTACCTAGGTGCTATTTTTATTATGGTGGTTCTCTAATATGTCCCAGTGTGATTTAAGAAGCATTCACCTTTCTACAGCTAAAAAGCAGCTATACCCAGGGGATTTGCACCCGCATCTGAATGAACCCTTCCAGAACCAAATGAATGTTCAACTCATTCCTATACAATGGATTGCACACACCCTTTGGTATTCAACGGATCTTGCACATATCCCTGGCACTCAGAGGGTTAATCCCTCTTATTAATTTCCTGCTTAATATTTTATGAAATAAGGATTTTGTAACAGAGAAAAATAAGCTCATAATGACAGTTTATGATGATGGTTTTGTATTCATTAATAAATAAATGGGTACAAATTTGCATGGGCTATAGTCATAGTTAACATTATGAGCTACAGAACTGAAAATGAAACAAACATTATTTACAAAATAAAGGCCAGAAAACTCTCATATAGAAGAACCAGTACTCCTGTCAGATGAGCTGATTGAGTTTATTTTTGGTTAACACTTTGAGGGCTGTAGTCGTATGAAGCAACGTGTTTGCAGGTGACAAAAAATTGCCAAAGTTCCCTTTGACTTAAAGGGGAGAGGGTTAACCCCCTGAATACTACAGATGTCTCTAAACTGTTGCTTTGCAAAGTGCTAGAGACCCCGCTAGTATTCAATGGGATTAAATCCTCCATTAAATAAATGGGTATTTTAATGTATCCCCTAAGGTGCAAGTGGGACGCTCCAAAATCCCTCCATTATAGCTTGCTGAATAAGGCCCAGTGTTTCAGCTTTTGTTAGGCATGTGTAGACTGTCAGCTTCCTCATTAGCTGAACCTCCAGTGTTCTCACATTGAATTCCAAGAATGAGGAGGGAATTTCTTGTTATGAAGCATCTGGCAGATTTGACTAATTAGTCTTGTAGCAGGATTATGTATGAAGTCTTTTTTTTTTTTTTTCGTTTTACCCTTTGAATAGCAATGCGTTGCGTACCCCTCTGTCACTCAAAGGGTTAAAGGGATGCTACTTACAGACACACATTAAGGACTGAAACATCAACTTATTATGTGTCAGTATACTACACATATATATATATATATATGTATGTATATATATATATATATATATATATATATATATATATATATATGTAATATACACATACAGACAGACCGCCTGACATTTATTTGACCCTGTCAGGGACTAGAACCTGTGACCCTGAGGTCTGAGCAGATTCTGCAACTGCTGCATTTACCAACTGAGTTATCTCAATGGATACATTTTTGTATTTACTATATGTGTGATTCTGGTTCAGTCAGAGGGCATGGCTGGGAAAAAACTGATTGGTTGAGAAGGAGGCAGGGTGAGTAGCCGCTGCCTTCTCAACCAAGAATACTGCTATTCTGTTAAAAAAAAAAAGTTAGCCACTGACTTATGGCGATTCGGCTGGGAGCTCAATAGAGGCAATGCAGGAGAGGAAAGAGCTCCTCTGCTTCCATTCTACCTGAAGTACCAGGTAGGAGTGAATGGGATCAAGAAACCCTCTCAAGTTAATGAGGGAAAGCCTCCCTCACTGATGTGAAAGGGTTTCTCAACCCGCCATCTCCTGCCTGGTAGTTGTGGTAGAACGGAAGCAGGAAAGCTCTCTTATTCCTCTGCATCACCTCTGCATCACCTCTGTGAATCACCTGGGAGATCAGTAGCTGGGGCACATTAGTATGGGCCCTGATGCCCACCATGAAGTCTGCTTTTAATACTATTTAACCATTTTACTGCCACAGAGGTATCCAATGTATTGCACTTAAAGTGGTAAAAACAAACAAGGATTACCACATGGACAAAGCAGTGTCACACATCTGCTAGTGTATTTAAATTTAGAGTTTGTGTGTCTGTGTGAATGCGTGTGTGTTTGTGTTATGAAACTTGATACCTTACCAGGAGGGTGGCCTGAATTCCAAAGCTTAGCTTAACATTGTTGCTGATCAGGGGCATCCTTCAGTGCTCTCAGTTTATCCCCCCTGTGACTTCAATCAAGACAAATAGCCCTGTCACAAGGCACTGTTTGATGGACAATGATTTCGTGAGCATGAGGGTGACTTTACTTCATTAAGCTGACACCACATCTCAACTCGACTGAATTTCTATGGGTTGAGATGCAGGAGGCTTTTCATGTCAGGAACCCACCACTATTAGTATCCTATTGCAGTGGCCAGTAGTAAATGTCAAGAGTCACAATGGCACATTTAAAATGTCGCTGATGTCAAAATGGTTACTGGAAAATGTTGCCATAACAGTCCAACATTGTGCCATTGAGCACTAGTTAGCTTAGGGCAATTAGGTTAGGGTAGGTGGAGGTAGTTATGAAAACACCGCAATCAAAGTAAAAGGGGCCAAAATATTTATTAAAAACATCAAATATATCAAGACCATCAAAGATCTAGACAAGCAAATAATATCCTTCTAAAAACATGCCCCAATGTTAAACCACATTGGAACATCCACCACTGGTAATCAATGTGCCTCCTTATCAGTGGTGTATGTTATAATGTGGTTTAACAAGGGGACAGACACTTGTTTTTAATGTTTAATAGTATATTATTTGCTTATCTGGATCGTTGATGGTCTTGATATATTTGGTGTTTTTAATAAATATTTTGCCCCCTTTAACTTGGATTGCGGTGTTTGCATTAGCACTCTAAATTGCTTTGTTCTCTTTTCAACTCTGGTCTTTTTTTTAGGCCTGTGAGTAGAAAGACCTATTTTTGAGTAGCTGTCAAACAGTTTCTTTCTCGTTGGCCACGTCCACCTAAAGCGCCATTCTTTTCTAGCATTCTTATTTTGACCACGCAATAGTGACAAGAGATCGCAAATCTGTGACATTTTGATACTGAAGCCTACGGTCCAATCATAGCAAAAGCAGGATGATATTGAGTCTACCTGGGCCACTATCCATGTAAAATACTTCTAGATCCTCATGGAGGTTTTACACTCTATAATCTTGACCACTAAGGGAGCAATGTTCAAAAACTTGTTATAATGAAAACATTGTTGGATAGTGAGTTGATGGTAAAAGACCATATTTTCAGAAGTAAGTTCATTACATTTGAAAATGTGTTGTAAAGAATTAAAAATAATGGTAAGAAAATATTGATGAATATTGCCTTTAATCATTTTTTTAATTTTTTCTTTGAAATTAAATTTTTCAGAGAAACAGACATGTTTAGACCGTTTTTATATTTTGGGGGAAAAAAGACATGAATCAGACAAAAAGTTATGGCTAGAAGAAGATTTTTTTCTGAAAATACCTTAGAATAGAAACCACTTTTAAGACTGCATTTTCCCTTTCATGGAGATAGCGGAATTGGAAGCAAAATAATTGTGTGTCTGACAACTGACACCATGGAGAAAGAATTTATTTATTTATTCTGATTACAGGTAATCTAAGTTACCGCAACCTTTTTAACCCTTTGAGTGCCAGAGGGGTACGCAACACAAAGGGTTAACATCTCACACATTTTTGTGAAAGGATGATAGCAGCATTGGCTGTGGCCTCCTCATTGTATGGTGGTGCTGTCAGCAGTGGTCATTACACCCAGTTCTCAATAGACAACAATAGCAACATCACTACCGAATTACATTCCTTATATTTAGTATGTGGTTCCCATATTACTTCTTCAGGCCATCGAGTTTCAGGCCTCCTGCCATAAATAATATCTACCAGCATCCAAAGTTATTTACATCCATTTCTGCTCCCCCATCACATTTCTTTGTTTCTTTTTTCTTTGCTCTTTTATGTTTTGTTTTCCCACTTTGATGAAGTCTTTTACATATACCTATTTAAATTAAAAGTCAGAGATGCTCAACTAGGAACGAACCTGCAATACAAATTTGCAGGCTGTATAGGAATGGTGTCCCGCACAGGGTGCAGTCTCTTTTAGCCCACTAGTGCCTTTCACAGAGAGAAAATATCCTAAAGCATATCATATTGGTCCTGCCATTACAGCAGTCCAACCACAAAAATGCCAGGCAATTCCTCTCTGAACAAGAGAAGCAGCCAGCTCCAAACATACATTTAAACCCTATCAGGTCTTGTCAGAGATGTAACTGACATCTCAAACCACGATGAACAAGGGGTCCAATGCTGGATTCCCCCTATTACCCTTGGGGTGACTAATACCAAGGGTAATTTGCATATGTAAATTAAAAGTCAGAGATGGTTGGACTGTTGTAATGGCAGGACCAATATGATATGCTTTAGTATATTTCCTCTCTGTGAAAGGCACTAGTGGGCTAAAACAGATTGTACCCTGGGTAGGACACCATTCCTATAGAGCCTGTAAATTTGTATTGCAGGTTGTTCCTATTTGAACGTCTCTGACTTTTAATATACATATGCAAATTATCCTTGGAGTTCGTCATCCCAAGGGTAATAGGGGGAATCCAGCATTGGACCCCTTGCTCACAGTGCTTAGAGAGATCAGCTGCACCTCACTGATGAGGCCTTTTGGATAAGAGCTCTAGGGATCAAAGCCAGAAGGTTCCGATGGAACGTCCACCCTCGGCCTTGGGGCATTCTCTTTTCGGGGAGTAAAGCCTCTTGCTGCTATTGGGGGTGGACCTGTATGGAGGAAGTGAGCTGCGGTCTTAGTGCCTTATCGCCATACTCTTGGCTTTGGAGCATCTGTCTTCGGATCTTCAGCTTCTTGCTGCTTTAGGGAGGGGGCCATAATGGCACGTCATACGACAGGAGGAGACTTTGAATCTACTGATGTTAGACTACAAGATACTTTACGTTTTGTGGTGGAGGAAGAATATAGCCAATCGAAGGCAAAAAAATACATTGTGGAAGTGCTGCTGAAGGACGTATTACATGTGAGCCTGGATGCGGTTTTATGTTTCCAGGATTTTCTGAGACATGGAATATATGACGTTACCTTCACCTCTCTGTTTATTTGTAGTCAGATCTATGAAAGGTATCGGAATTGTAATATTGGAAGATTTAAGGGAGTAAATGTTCTTCCACTCTTCGCAAATGAAGAGACAGTTCTAACAGTACACATGTACAATCCACGGGTAGTGGACAAGGACGTGTTTACTTTTCTATCCCAGTATTGTAAGACAGTTCGTTTTGTGGGACGAATTTACGACGAATATAAAATGTGGACTGGTAAGCGAAAATATGTGGTGAATTTCCACTCAGACGTAACCAGATATGGAGGATTGAAAAGACCCCCTCCAATGTTTTCGTTGGGAAGAGACAAAGGCTTTCTGTTTTATAGGGGTATGCCTCCTTATTGTAAGAATTGCCGGGAATATGGATCGGGTCATGATCCAGGGCATTGCCAGAAAAAGTCTTGTAACTTATGTGGGAGTCTAGACCATCAATTTAAAGAGTGTCCACATAGAGAAAGAAGACGTCCATGGGGACAAGAAAAGGAAGTAGCTGAAAGGCAGCAAGTGACATTGGAAGACCTTGCAAACTTCCCTCCTATGGAATTCACGTTGGAAAGAACGGGTTACATGAGGAATCCAAACCCTGAAAGTGGTCCTCCATGGATTTTAAGACCTGAGGAACTGGAGACTGCTAGAGTTTCATTAATCCCACAGACTGTGGAGGATGCAGGAGATATCCTTGAAGACGTGGCAGAAGAGAATGTGATCCCTGTTTCTAAAAGAAATCTGGAAAAACAGAGTGGAGAGGACAGTGACATGGAAGGAGAAAATGAAAGGGGTGAAGTTATTTCAGATACCCCTCTACAACCAGCATTTAAAAAGGTTTGTCACAAAAAGAAAAAAAAGAGTGGGGTGAAAAAAGACTCTACACCCAGGCCTAAAGGCTCTGAACAAACTTTGGAGGCACTAGCTCCAAATCCTTTTTACCTAAAAGGACTTGAATCACAAGAAGAATATGGTTTATTCCCATCTGGACCCAACGATTTATTGACAATCCTTTCCGGGGACGGGTCAGAGGTTATACCAGATACTGACCTTCCTGGGAATACTATATTGCCAACAACTTCGGCTGATGTACAGTCAGATGTAGAATCAGGGTTTTCCCCACTTAGTGGGTACCTACGTGTATCGAGACCAGGAAAAGAATGAACTAAATGTTGAGAGTTTGTAGTTTAAATGCACGGAGCATCAAAAACCCTTTTAAAAGGGCGGCTCTGTGTGATTTTTTTCAAAAAGAAATATTTGATGTTGTTTTCTTACAAGAATGTGGTATACCAATGGAGACAGATTACAAAAAATATTTAGAAAATTGAAATAAGGGCCCCTCAGTCTGGTCAGGAGGAAATGAGAACAAAAGTGTGGGAGTAGCCATCTTATTTGGGAATAAAGATTTTCTGGTACATAGGATTGAAAAAATAATACCAGGACGATTATTGATTGTTTCTGTTAACCTTAAAGGGTTGTTTTTGAAATTTGTAAATGTATATGCACCTCCATATAAGGGACAAAGGAGAGAATTTTTTGAAATATTAAGTTTGTTTCTTCTGGGTTCTGTTCCTTTAATTATAGGTGGAGATTTTAACTGTGTCTTTCCTGATGAGAGTAGGATGGGGGGAAGTAGTTCTAGGAAAGATGGATCTGCGAGCCTTCTTAGGAACATGATTGCTGATAATAATTTACAGGATGCATGGCGTGTGACAGGGAGTACGGATGATGGTTATACTTGGAGTAATAGTTTAGTTAAATCTCGAATAGACTTTTTGTTTTTTTCTAAGGGGATACGGGTGTCTGACTTTAAAACACATTTTAGTATTTTTTCTGACCACAAAATGATTGAATGTGTATGTGAGATTCCTGGTGTGAAGAGAAAAAAAAACCCTATTGGAAACTGAATGTTTCCTTACTTGAGGATGAGGAAGTAAGAATGGAATTTATACAGTTATACAAAAAATGGAGAGAATGTAGATTGGGAATTAATGTTTGTGAGTGGTGGGACTATATGAAAAGGAAAGCAAAAGGGTTTTTTATCTGTATTGGTAAACGTCAAGCAAAAAAACAGAGAGATGGGTATAAGAAATTGCAGAGATGTCTGCAAACTTTATATGATGTCAAGTCTATAGATATAGATGTGGAAGAAGAAATTGGCAGAGTTAAAGAAAAGATTAAAATGTATATAGAGAAGAAAGGAAAGCAAATTATTTTCAGTAGTAGAGTAGCATGTTTAGAGGAAGATGAAAAATGTTCAAGATTTTTTTTCAATAAATTAAATCAAGGTACGAACATTCTAGATACTTTAGAGAGTGAGAAGGATTTGGAAGGAATCTTAAAAAAAATACATGCGTTTTATTCTGCACTTTTTTCATTAAAGGAGATAGATTGTTCTTTAGGAAATTATTTTTTAAGTAATGTAACATCACTTACTTTGGAAGATCAGGAGAAATTGATAACAAAGCTGAATCAAATAGAAATACAGGAGGTTATCAATGGTTTTAAAAAAGGAAAAACTCCAGGTACTGATGGTTTACCAGTAGAATTTTATGTGACTTTTTGGTCTTATATTAAAGAGGATTTTTTTGATTTGTTGGAAGAAGGTTTTGAAAATTTTTAATCACCAAGTTCCTGGAAGGAGGGAGTGGTGAATCTTTTGTTTAAAAAAGGCGATAAGACAGATATAAAAAATTGGAGACCAATTACTCTTCTGAACATGGATTATAAAATCTTTGCTAAAGTGATAGCAAGTAGACTGAAAAAAGTAATTGCATCTGTGATAAATATAAATCAAGTTTGTGGGATCCCAGAGAGAAGTGTAACTCAAAATCTTGTGCTGATTCGAGATCTGATTTGTGATGTAGTAAATAGGGAACAGGACGTTGCCCTTATGTCAATTGACTTTGAAAAAGCTTTTGATAGGGTGTCTCATAATTTTTTATTTCAGGTTTTAGAAAAATTAGGGTTCCCAGAAAAAGTGAGGAAACAAGTAAAAATTATGTATGCAGGATGTAAGAGTGTAGTTTCAATTAATGTTTTTTTCACAGAAGGAGTAGATATTTGCTCAGGGGTTAAACAAGGATGTCCTCTGTCTCCTTTATTGTTCATCTGTGCTATTGAACCCTTACTATTAAAAATAGGAGAAGATAAAGGGATAAAAGGGGTACAAGTAACTGGAGCAAAGGGTCAGGAAGTTAAAGTTTTAGGGTACATGTGTGAAGAGGATCACAAGAGCACTAATAAAGCGCTAAGTGAGGGTTCTTCCCCTTGTCCCAGAGAGTGTTATGAGATATAATTATTCCCTATTCTAAATATGGGTGCGTAATATCTCAAAGTTATATCTGTAGACAGGCCTTATACAAGTAATATAAGGACAATAAAAGAGGATCTCAGAGTCTGTGTATGTATTATACAAGAGTTTATTGGCTATCTAGAAAATATCAAGCAAAATGAGCTTATCAATAACACAATAAACAGGTTACATTACATACAAATCCAACTAGCAGAGTATAAGAGAATTACATAATATTGCTTGCCATAATATAAAAGTCACATACCATACAGCCTTAGTCAACGAGAGTGTCAGATGACCTAATCTGTCCGCTGCTGACCATAGGGGTCCTGTCACTCATTATATATCCTTTCTCTTAGCATGAGCTAAGGGGGTAAAGAGCATGTGTTTGGCTCGTGCACGGAAAGACCATATTTGGGGACGGATGTAACACTTAGTTATTGGACCTGTTGCTAGGGTCCTAGGCAGAAGTAGCTAACGGTATATTTCTGTTATCTATAGGCCCGGAGGTGAAAAGGACAACTGTCTAACCGTTTGTTTCCTTTTCTAAGAGTCATAGGAGATGTGTGGTGATTATCAGTTAGGGCAGACGGTTATGTGATAAAATGTCTGTCCAGATAAAGTAAGAATATGTTCTAGCTTTCTCTGCCATGGCTAGAAGAATAAATGTATATAGTAACCCTTTGTGTGCCATGCAAGAATAGTTATATGCAGAATACAATAGGGTTATGGGTAGAAAGTATATATGTCACATAAAAGTTGTAGGGGGCTTATTCCCCCGCAACACCCCCTGGTAGGCGTGGCAGAGAATTACAGGGAGGAGAAGAAGTATCCCTAGTTGTAGGAATAATTACTGGGTCATGAGAAAAGTCAGCGTGTTGCTCCCATAAGGGGGGCGACAAAGGAGAGTCATCAACATTCATTTCCTTCATGTTAAAACAAGTACAAGTAAGTACAGACACATGAGTACAAAAGAAATTGGAATGGTTAGGAAACAATGGATAAAAATCTCCTTGAGTAAGAACAGCTGTAGATCCAGGATGATAAACAGAGGCAAGAGTTCCTTCCCAGAGAGCACCATAACACAGTTCATGACGTCCACCAAGGCAGGGAAACAGAGTGGTGCAGTTGTAGCCTCCATGGCTAACGAGACTAGTGCGTCCAAAACGTGGGCTGTAGGAACACATCTGAAAAACTTGCATAGGTTGATCAACACATTTCACAGGAGGTAGATCAAGAGAATGAAGCATATCTTTAAACACCCAAAAGTTAAAAAAACATTTGAAGATTGCGAGGGAGCACTAAACCTTGAGGGGTTAACACAGAAAAAGCTCCCACAGTAGGTAAAGGGGATTTATACATGAAATCTCGTAGAATCATTGGAGCAGGAGGGGTCACGGAGATATGTGACATTGGGTGAACTGACTCCTGAGCAAAATAAGATTTCAGTGTGGTTCTGTGTGGATTACGAAAGACAGACAAACTTTGCCGTCTAATGCTCTGTTTCTTTTTGAAGCACAACATCTTAACACTGTGAATGAGATATAAGAAAAATACAATATACTCATAAGTAGTGAAAGGAAAATACCATTAAGGCTAAAGAAAGGAGCAGAAGCACATAAGGGGTGAAAGTAACATAGTAAATGTGCTTATATATATATATATATATTACCACAATACGCATGGAATGGCAAAGGTTAAACTAAATGTTGCAAGAAGCAAGCATAAATGTAAATCATATATAGGAAATATCATTCAAAGAATATAAGGGAGATGTCCCTTTAAGACAACAAGCAGAGGAAGGCATCGTAGCCTAATGAATTATTCAGGTCTCTTCTTATGAGAAAGAAGAGAAAACAGTTTGTATAAGACAAAAATAATACCAATGCCCAGTATAGTGAAGAATAGGGGTTTAACATAATTAAGAAAGGAGCCGAGACCCCCAAGGAAACCACCACCCAGGGCACCTAGACCTTGTCCAAGGCTAGAGATTAAATGACCCATAGTGGGAAGGAAAGTTTCCAGGGATTTACCAAGATTATATGCCCAATGTGGAAAATCACCCTCATGGAGATCAGCTCTGAGGAGTGCAGAATGTACTTTCTGTAAAAGAAGGGCAACTTTATCATGGGTAGAGCCTAGGGTTATCTGAACATTCTTAAGGTTGGCAAGGAATGCAGACATGTAAGGAATCTGAATTTCAATATGTGGTACAGAAAAAGCTATGGTCCTCTTAGAGAGGGTTTGACTGAGCCCTGGAGGTGTAAGGGTGTAATCAAAACATGATACAGTAGTGTTAACTGTAACAAGATAGGGCTGCAGAGTGGGAATATTACAATCACTGTAGGAAGACATAAGGATATAAGAACCATTCTCCAATGGAACAATAAGGGTGTATGGGCCTTTAACTGGAGTTGCAGTGATAGGGCAATCTGAACCAGAACCTTGAAGCCCACAGGGTAAATGAGTAGTAACCTCATTACAAACTAAATAACCAAGGTCTTTACAATTACTGACACTGAGATAAGAAATTTCATCACATCTAGATGATATATATTGGTAAGGTTGTTGTATTTGAAGTAGGGCTAAATTATCAGGTGAGCTGGTTAAATGACCAATATTAATGATCTCCCAATTGGTAGTATAAACTTCACCAGGAATTATTAATTCATAGTAAACAGATAATTCCCATTGACAATCATCAGGATTTGTTAACTTGTCTGTGTCTGAGTTCATTCACATTATAAATGGTGGCTTTAGAGACATGAGTCATAATTTCAGATTGTTTATCTGACAAGCCAAGCTGTGTAGTTATATAAGTAATGTTAAAGAGAGAAGTATCTATTTTCTCATTCTGTAAAGTTAACCTAGTGGCAGTGAGCTTGTTAAGAAGCACTAAAGCTTTCAGCTCTTCATTTAAAGTAGTAAAATCTGACATAGCAGTAGATAGGAGGGTAACCATATGATCTTTTAAAACAAGAATACCTCTCCTAAGTTCTTCATCATTAGAATCAGAAATCTGAGAAATAGTGGACACAGCGTCACTGAGCAGATGTCCAGTGGTAATAAGAACGTCAGCGTTACTTAACAATCTTCTACCAATACTATTATCATATGCACATTCATCATTACTGACTGTGTCATGAAGGGCATAGGTGATATTAACAAACGTATTGTTGGTCCCCCATACAGCCTCAGCGTATGGCAAATCAGCAATATTAGTCTGCATACAATGTGTAAAATCACAAGGCACATCATCTGGACCCATCATGACAGACATCTTACTCCTGATACCTTGTATGACGGTGTCAACTCTATAAGTTGCACTATCTGAGAGACATTTCTGAAACAGGGAGTAAACTGCATAATTAGCATTAACAATTTGATGCCGCTGCACACACCAAAAACCTGGTAACCCAGTAAAAAATAAGTAGCCTTGGTCAATCTTCTTGGGCTGCCATCTGAAAGAATTTTCAGGAAGATCATCAGCGTACCATGAGCATGGTGTACATCTGTATACATGAGAAGGGATGCTTGGATTGCAGATTCCTTGTCTGATCAACGTCTCTTTGGTTATATTGCAAAAGTTTCCTTTGTCTTTACATGAATGGCTGTAGTAGGAGGAATTAAGGAAGGCTGTGTATCTTGGTTGCATACAAGTGTCCCAAGCAGTTAAACTGCGAAACATAGTTCCATTACCTGCCAGATGCCATTCAACAGGCAAAGCTTGATCACGCAGTCGTCCTGTGTGTTCATTTAACACTTCATGTTTCAGTTGAGATAACAGTTCATTAAAACCATCATCGTTCAAGTCCCTTTTCCACCAGTCAGAATATATAGAGTTGGAACAGAATACAGCGCCAGTGTATGGTTTAACACCACCAGGAAAGCGATACTCTTCTTCTTCAGCACCTTCCCAGAATTTAATCTTTGCATCATCTCTTCCTCTGGGAAAGAAACCCTTTTGAGTATTCTGTCCAGTATTCAGGTAGAAAATAGGATACTCTTTATATTTCACCTTGTCTTGGGTGGTACCAGGTCGCGGGCAATGGTCAGCTTTAATTTCTTTAGCTGGCCACAATCTTGTTGCTTGAAAATCAACATAGTAACAATGTCCAAAAGCTGCATAGCACATTTTTTCTCTGTAGGTCCTTTGCTTGGAGTGGTCATGCAAGGGTAAATCATATTGCAGTGTAGAGGCTTGAACCATTTTCATTTGTTCATTAATATGATCTCTGACCAACCTTCTTCCTTCAAGAGTGGTGATCCCAGCACTCTTAGCCATAATATTAGAGTCCATTAGAATGATCTGTGAGACTCCCAGAGTTCTTAGTTTCTGTATTATTGGCTTGGGAAAAGGTTTCCAATAAAGTCCTTGAGGTAGGCTTGTGGTCTGTATGTCAACTGGTTGCAGGTCATAGTGGACAGCTCTACCTTTTCTGATGTGCTGTGGTTTGTTACTTAAAGGTGCACGCATCTTAGTCCAATTCAGAACTTCACCTGGCTGCTGTGTGATATAGTTCTAGTGCATTCTCAGTATCACAGTGCAAGCTGAAATAATGATGATGGTTGCAATAAACAAGAAAATAAGAAAAAGTCCAATCCATTTTGGAGTCTTTGCCTTTAAGAGATACCAAGCATAATTAAGTTTAAGTGTCCATTTCCTCCTCAGCATTTGTTCATTAAACAGTTCAATAGATATTGATGTTGGAGAGGATTCCGGATACAAAGTAGAAAATTCAGTCTCACTATCCTCCTGTTTGTCATCTGGGGTAATATATTCAGAGGTTTGTACAGTGGGTCTGGAGTCCATCAGCTGCTGTGCTTGATTCAGAAGTAGCCACTCTGAGAATGTCAGTGGCTGAACAGGATTTTCTGGTTTCATCTTCAGCTGTGGGATTAAAATGAGAAGCAGGCTTTAAATTGTCAATACTGATAGTCCTTTGTCTGCCTGAGTTATCCATAGTAATAAATGTCCGATCATTAAGCTTAGCAGTTATGCGTACAGGGGGCTTCCATCTTGGTCTCAATGGTTTAGTGGTCTGTATTTTCTCCTGGACATAGTGACCAACTTCCGGTTTCCAAGAAAGGGGTTGCGTGGGTGTGCGAGCAGGCCTAGAAAAATAATCTCTCAATTCCTGTAAAATAGTCAATTGTTCTAATCTCCCTGGTGCAGAAAGGTTATTAGGAGTAAAATCAGTGTACATAGGAATACCATATAACATTTCATAAGGTGTCTTATTATTAACAGCAGAAGGTATGTTATTTAAACCAATTTGCACTTGAGTTAACAATGGATACCACTGTGTAGGGCGAGAAGACAACAACTTGGTCAAAAATCGTTTTACTTCAGCATTCTTCCTTTCCACTACCCCACTGCTTTGAGGGTGGTTAGGAGTACTGATCTCCCATTTAATACCATATGTATTTGCCCACTCTTGGGAATCCTTTGCAGTAAATGCAGGCCCCCCATCAGAGTGTAGGACTCTGGGTTTACCAATACTTGCTAGAGAGTTGAGACATTTGAGCGTGGTGTTACTAGTTGCACTACGAACGGGATATAACCAAGTAAACCTAGTACAAGCATCAACACATACCAGCACATATTTATAGCCATGGGAAGATGGTAAGGGACCTATATGATCAAGATAAATCAAATCAAATGGCTTATTAGGTATTGCTTTAACAATGTAGGGAGGAGATTGATGGTTAGGGTTATTAGTAAGTAAACATGGCTTACAATTCCCAATAACATGACAAACAGTTTTTCTCATATTAGGCCACCAATACTTTTGTTTCAAAGTAACAAGTACTTTATCTCTGCCTAGATGAGGGTGCCCAATGCTGTTATGAGCATTCATAGCGATTTTAACCCTTTCATGTACAGGAGGCAGGATGAAATCATGATCATTAATGGTAACAAAACATTGTCCATCCCTTAAGGCATAAATATATTTTTTAGGATATCCAGGTGGATTAGGTCTGGATTTATCCAGGCAAGCATTTAACTCTGCATCAAGGCTGATGGTATTTAAAGCTCTTGTTTTGGAACGAGTAGTTACTGTATTAACAGCAAACCTTTGACTGACATCTTGCGCTAAAGAGTCAGCAAATTGATTACCTAGAGTGTGGACAGATGATCCCAGTTGTCTATGGGCAGGTTCATGCACTATTTCAATATCAGGCTTCTTGGATAAATAAGCGCTAATCTCTTTCCATTTACCAATATGAGTCAATGGCTTCCTTCTTGCATTCAGAAACCCATTAGATTTCCATGTGCATAAATCTTCAGCAATAGATCGTGCTAAATAAGCTGAGTCAGTAACAATTAAAATAGGCCCTTTATCTAGTAAAGCTTCTTTCATAGCGAAAGACAGGGCTTGGATTTCAGCATACTGTGCTGAGTGATCACCAACAGGAAACTGCCAGCTGCGGTGTAATTTCATGTCAGGGGAGTATTTAGCAATACCAGCTCCAGCAGACTTATTAACCCCTTCTTTGTTAGAGTCCACAGATGAGCCATCTGTGTAATAAATATATGAATAATAATCATTGGGGTGTTTTTGAAATTCCCATTGGGATGTGTGTTGTGTAGAAGGTAGGTCATCAAGTGGAGTGAGTGTTTTATCATGAATGAAGTGTATTTGAGGATCTTCTACTAGTGTAAACCATTTAATCCACCTACTGCGTAAAGCCTTTTTATCAGGAATGGTTTGTTTTTGCAAATTGGCTAATGAAGCAACCGAAGTGTGTATGTGAATGTCTTGGCCCTGTGCGAGGTCTCTGGACTTCAAAACTGTCAGTGTAACAGCAGTTAGTAACTTTTCAAGCGGAAGAAACTTACATTCAGTGGATGTAAAAACGTAAGATAACAAAGCTATTGGCGTTCTTTCTGTAGCATTGTACAACCGTATAAATGCAGCTTCTGCAGAGAGATTTATGTATGCAGAAAGTGGCAGACCTGGGTTTCTCTGAGCAAGATAAGAGGCATTGTTGACAGCTAACAATAAGTTATTTAAAGCTTCCTCTTCTTTAACCCCCCAGTGGAATGGGACCTTAGGGGATTTCTGCTTCTTAATTGTCTAAGATTGCGTGGTCTGGTAATAGAAGCAACTTTCTCTTTAAAGTTAAGCCGTGAGCCAATAGCTCTCAGGAGAGATTTTATGGCTCCAATATCCATTAGCTAGATCAAGTATAGTTTTGTATTTTTTTTTTTAATCCATGTAAAATGGATGGAGAATGCATATTCTGTGCTGCAACAGGTGGGGTAATTTTATTTATTGCTCTGTAGTCCAAAACCATGTGCCAATTACCATCTGGTTTGGGTACAGGATAAATAGCAGTATTCATTTGACTATACTGTTCCTTTAAGATCCCTTGTTTAAGTAAGTCATTTATGACTATTTGAATGCTGGGGATTGCAGAATGATTAATTTTGTATTGTGACTGCCTCTTAGGCATAACATTACCCGTTGCAATGTGATGGCAAAGATCTTTTCTAAAACCTGCCTGATTTTCCCATTGTTGGAAAACTGGCATGTTATTCTTTAAACATTTGGACAATGCGTCAACATTCTTTACTGCAGAGGATTTTAACTGTTTCTGCAGCAATGCATGAACGTCAACTTTAATAGTTAAATCTGGGACAGTAGTCTCAGATATTTGATTAATTTTAATAAAATGTGCAACATCCTTATAAGCAATAAGAAAAGGAACATTTAAATTTGGATGTTCTACAATTTGTAGAGAAATTATTTTTCCATTAACCTTTAAACCAGTGTAATATGAAAAGTGTGTTCCCTCTCCTTCTAAAGTTGTGATAGTGACATTTTCTACAGGCTCTTCTTGAAGAATATCAGGTAAAACTAATGAAATATCTGCTTGTGTATCTAAATATCCTTTGTATTCTATTCCCCTATATACAATTTGTAACTCATTTGGATTCATTTTTCTTGTGTATCATGTCCTGAGTTGTGTAATTCCACTTTAATCTGTCCTACAGATTTTTTTGTAGTAGCAGGAGTGGTAGGCGTAGGTGTAGCACTTTTTTCTGTGTGTTGTGTGTCTTTAAATTTGCTTTGAGCTCCTTGAGTGCGATCTCTGTATTTATTATCTTTCCTATCGTGGCTGTATCTGTTAGGTGCCTTTATAAAAGGTCTTAATCCATATTTGCCTGGTGTACTATCAGATTTACTTGAGTCACCGGTTATTGCTTGTGGTTTAGATTCCTCTTTATAGCTAGTGGAGGGCTCACGATAGTCTCTGTTATTAGAGTTTCTGTGTGTATTGTTGAATTTCCTCTGGGTGTGTTTCCTCTGCTGGAAATTCTTTTCTTCGTCTTTTCTTTGTTTAGGTGTCCCGGTCTGATCTCCAGTAAGAGATAAACCTAAAAGACCGTACGTGGATTTAAGAATTTGTGGGACAACTTTTGACTTGTCTGCAATGGGGACTTGCTGAATCTGTCTATCCAAGTCTAGAATTAAGCCTTGCCCTCTAATGAGGGGTTTTAAACATCCCCATGTTATATCATGATTATTTTGAGTAAAACGTAAACCCAATGAATATGCAGTTATAATGCCACTCATCTTATTGACATGGCATAGCGTTTCAGATAAAGAAGATAAGGTAACTTTACCGTGGGTTTTTTCATATAAGGTACTGACAATTGTATTCCAATCTCTGGCTTCTTCAGCAGTAACTGATAAGCCAGGAGGCAATAGGGCATTTACTAAAGCTTGCCTCTGGGGTGCATTTGGTGTGGGATAGACTCCATCTAATGCATGGGTTCTGTCATTTAGCCAAAGGGCAATATCTTTAGGATTATTAGGTGCATTACCTATGGTTGCTTTGATGTGTGACATTGGAATGCTTTTGTGTGCATTTGATGTGGCAATAGGTGTGATACCTGGAGGTCCTCTTAAGGTTTGTCCCAGGATTTTAGTTAATAATTCAATTTCCTTCACTAGTAGTTCATTGCGATTTATCTCGCCTTGTGGAGGTAACTCTTCTTTTAGTACAGGGGTATATAAATGAGATCTGGGTGATCCCCAAGATTCTCCTATATTTAATGGACCATGTCTTCTAACACTTACAGGAAAAATGGGAGGGGTGCCCAAAATTCTGATTGAGTCTTCGTATGTCATATTAATGATCATATGTCTGGCTGGATTAAAGTCAATATCTTGGTACTCATAAGTGGGTGCGGCTAATTGCTGGTCACCATTCATTAATTTGATTAAGATTAAACAATAACGTGCGCCTTGTCCCCAAGGGCCATAAGTAATTTCAAGGCAAATAATTTCAGAATCTCTGACATCACGTCTATTCTGCAAATTGGAGAGCTCATTCAATCTTATGATATTGGTAAACTGGAGAGCCATGATATTTTAGTGCCTTCTCTTACGTATAAGAGGCTCCGGAGTATATATATAAGAATTGTAGGTAATCTTTTAAATTTAAATTAGACTCTGATGCCCACCCAGGGACGCCAATTGTGAAGAGGATCACAAGAGCACTAATAAAGCGCTAAGTGAGGGTTCTTCCCCTTGTCCCAGAGAGTGTTATGAGATATAATTATTCCCTATTCTAAATATGGGTGCGTAATATCTCAAAGTTATATCTGTAGACAGGCCTTATACAAGTAATATAAGGACAATAAAAGAGGATCTCAGAGTCTGTGTATGTATTATACAAGAGTTTATTGGCTATCTAGAAAATATCAAGCAAAATGAGCTTATCAATAACACAATAAACAGGTTACATTACATACAAATCCAACTAGCAGAGTATAAGAGAATTACATAATATTGCTTGCCATAATATAAAAGTCACATACCATACAGCCTTAGTCAACGAGAGTGTCAGATGACCTAATCTGTCCGCTGCTGACCATAGGGGTCCTGTCACTCATTATATATCCTTTCTCTTAGCATGAGCTAAGGGGGTAAAGAGCATGTGTTTGGCTCGTGCACGGAAAGACCATATTTGGGGACGGATGTAACACTTAGTTATTGGACCTGTTGCTAGGGTCCTAGGCAGAAGTAGCTAACGGTATATTTCTGTTATCTATAGGCCCGGAGGTGAAAAGGACAACTGTCTAACCGTTTGTTTCCTTTTCTAAGAGTCATAGGAGATGTGTGGTGATTATCAGTTAGGGCAGACGGTTATGTGATAAAATGTCTGTCCAGATAAAGTAAGAATATGTTCTAGCTTTCTCTGCCATGGCTAGAAGAATAAATGTATATAGTAACCCTTTGTGTGCCATGCAAGAATAGTTATATGCAGAATACAATAGGGTTATGGGTAGAAAGTATATATGTCACATAAAAGTTGTAGGGGGCTTATTCCCCCGCAACACATGGATGATATATCCTTGTTATGTACAGATCCTGTTTCAATTAAAAGGGCCTTTAGGTTAATACAGTGTTTTTGTAGTGCAAGTGGCTTTAAAGTTAATTTAGGGAAATCTGAGTGTATGTTGTATGGTAGATGGGAGAGTAAATTTGAGATGGATGTGTGTTTACGTGAGGATAGTATTAAAATTCTGGGTATTATTTTTATGAAAAATTTAAAGAGTGACCAGATATGGCAAGCTACACTTGAACGAGTTAAAAAAAAAATTATTGTTTTGGAATTTTAGACAGTTAACAATGGAAGGGAAAATTCTAGTTATCAGACAAGTAATTTTGCCTATTGTATTAAATGTTGCAATGGTCTTTTTCCCACCAGAGCTTTGGTTAAAAAGAATTATCAGAACTTGTTTTTTATTTTTTTGAGGATCCAAGATGGAAAGGGTCAAATGTAGTGATATATGTAAACTACAGAGAAATGGGGGAAACATTTTTCCGGATATAAGGATGTTTTTGAGTTTGAAATATTTTGCTTTTTATATTAAGAGAGTTTTCAGTAAAAAAGTGTGTGTGTTAGATGATTTTGTTAGATATGCTACTGGTTATATTTTTCATAGATATAAATGGGTGGGCATTTCTTTAAGTAGACCATATTCTTTTCCTCCTCCATGGCAATATGTAGTGTTGGAGAAAATAATTAGAGAATTTAATTTAAAAACGATGGGGGTAGAAACTTTAATAGATCATAGAAAAATATATCAAGAACTTAAAAAACAAGAAATTGTTCAAAATGTGTATAATTTTAATAGCAACATCTCTATAAGTATTTGGACAAATATAGCCTGTAGTGCTCTGAGTAACGCTCAAAAAGATCTGGCGTGGAGCATTGTTAAAGAGTGTTTGGCCACACGTGCATTTCAGCACAGGAGGGGTTTAATACGTAGTACTAAATGTCCAAGGTACAGATGCGGGGAGGATGAAACAGCACTGCATGTTTTTTGGAATTGTACTTTTTCAAGACAAATGTGGGAACGAGTAGGGCCAATGCTTAAATGGTTTGGATCCTTGCAATCCTTAAATTTTGAGGCGGTTTTATATGGCCGTATTGATTGTAAAGATAAAAACAAATATGTATGGTGTTGGTTAGTGATAAATTGTATAAAAGAAGCTATATGGAAAATGAGAAATATTTTGCTAATTAGAAATGAGGTTCTCAGTATTGCGGATTGTTTTAAATATGCTTTGAGCCTTATGTATATTTATTATTTGCGAGATACAAAATCTGTGGGAGAAGTTGTCGCCAAAAAATGGTGGAATTTTTCGATGTGGAATTTGCTTGTATAAATATTTGCTTTTTTGGGGGGAAGGGGGAATAAAAAATATTAAAAAAAAAAAAAAATTAGCAAATATAAGAATAATATTTACCATGATGATGTTTTGTGGTCAGCTTGGGTGAAAATCCCAGGTAGGATGAAGACTTTTTGATGGCCTTGGGAAAAGTTTATATCCTGTTGACTTACAATTCACTGAAGGGTAAAAAAAAATAAAAAAAAAATGTATGTCCGTGGTTAGCTGCTTCTCTTGTTCAGAGAAGAATTGCTTGATATTTTGTGGTTGTACTGCTGTAATGGGGTATGTTTTATGATATTTTCTCTCTGTGAAAAGCACTAGTGGGCTAAAAGAGACTGCACCCTGGTCAGAATACCATTCCTATAGAGCCTGCAAATTTGCATTGAGGTTAGTTCCTAGTTGAGTGTCTCTGACTTTTAACATACATTTTACATATACTTGGCATAAGTTAATTGCACTTTTTCAACCATTTCTATTTTTATAGGACTTTGTTTATCACTCCAGAAATATGCTCTAAAAGGCATTGCATATTATGCCTAAAGGCGAAGAGCAACTACTCTCAGGCATACCATTTGCAGCAAGAGGGATATTGAAACAAATCCTCACTGATTTAAAGAAACACTAACACCTAAAATGAAATGGGTTAGATACACTCAACTATTTAATGAATTGCAGTGCAATGCTTTGGCTACCTCATTGGCACTCAAAAGAGTTAACCTTCTGAGTGCCAGAGAGGTATCCAAAGCAATGAGATGCAATTAATTAAATTAATTTGGCACTCAAAAGGTTAAACACCCTGTACTTTAGTGTCTGTAAAACTTCTCTGTTTGTTTAGTGAGGCCTAAATCTAGTCTTAATTAGGCTCTATGGGGGAAACTGTTGCTGCCTATTAAAGAGATAGTAATATTTCACAAAAACAGCAGCTCCAATTAATCTTCATAGTATTTGAGCCATAGAGAGTGGTATTTCAATACTGTCAGAGTTATAGTTCAAGAGTAATTGAATGCTAAAGTTCCCCCCTCCCGCCCCTTTTACCTAGTGTAACAATGCTCACTCAGATGTGGAATCTGGTCCACAGACCAGACAGCTCACAGCAAGGAACAATCTTCTTACTGTGAGAACAATGAAAACCCTGCCCCTCATTTCAGCTTTTTCCCTTATCGTAATTGAAGATTGTCCCTCTCTGCAGTCTACCTGGACACACCCTGCTGCTCTGAGCTGAGCAGTGCTATATCAGTAAAAGGGGTGGGAGGGGAATATTTTATCATTCATTACTCTTGAACTACAACTCTGACCTAACACTCTCCAAGGCCCAAATACTATGATGATTAATTAGAGCTCTTTTATTATGAAATATTACTATTCCTTTAATGCTCCCTGACTCCCATTGCTGTTGTAATCTTGATAGCTGTCTCTGAAGTGACAGTGCAGTATTGTCTATAAACAACCAGAGATAAAGTACCAGACTTTCTAAATACGGAGGCAGTGGATACTTATCAGAGTACCTTAACTGCCTTAGCTCTTGCACTCAATTACAGACAGCACAAACAAAACTACAAAATGCTGTCTGAAAAGAAGTCTTAAAAAAGCAAGTTTGAGGCTATATTTTATGTTACAAACAAAACATAAATAATTTTTACTGTAGTTGTCATTATATGATATTTAAAGTTAAATCAACCAATTTCATTTGAGATATTAGTGTTCCTTTAAACAAGGATTTTTACACCTGTAGAGAGGTCTCCTATGCATTTGAGCCCATTCTAGAATTCAAAGGGTAAAAAGCATCCGCTGCAATCAATGGGGAGTTTTATTTGTCCCCTATAGTAGTGCAAGTGGTTTGCCCCAGAAAGGCTCCTTTTTTGTCTGTGTACATAAATACATAAAGTCCATTAAAGAGTAAGTAATATTTCAAAATAAAAGGAGCTCCAATTAATCTTCACAGTATTTGGGCCATAGAGAGTGTTATTTCAAAACTGTCAGAGTTGTAGTTCAAGAGTAATTGAATGATAAATTATCCCCCTACTGCCCCTTTTACCTAGTGTAACACTGCTCACCTCAGATGTGGAATCTGGTCAACTGACCCGACAGATCACAGCAAAGGACAATCTTCTTACTGTGTGCATAAGGAAAACCCTGCCCCCTTGACAGGTTTTTCCCTTATGTTCACTGAAGATTGTCCCTCTCTGTGATCCATCTGGACACCACCTTTCTGTTCTGAGGTGAGCAGTGTAAAAGGGGTGGGAGGGGGATACTTTATCATTCCATTACTCTTGAACTACAACTCTGACAGTATTGAACTAACACTCTCCACGGCACAAATATTATGAAGATTAATTGGAGCTCCTTTTATTGTGAAACTTTACTATCCCTTTAAATTAATCCAAGACTACTGGTGTTTAAAGTATCCACTTTAAATGATAGGATTATAGTTAGTATAAAAGATTATTCTACTTTGCATCTTTAGCACTTAGAGAAGGATTGACTCATTAAAGTACAAAGCAGACAACATGCTCCAATGCTTTGTATTAATCTCATTACTTAGATGTGCAGTGTGTAAGCATTTCACAGCATGCGGTTCCTAAACAAACTGCAGCTCTACAAATTTAAAAAGTGGAAGATTAGTATACAAGTAGGATACACAATCTGCATAAATAGCTATACTTTGCCTGGCTGCTGAAATACTAAATTAAGAGCAGCTTTTGACGAGTTTGGGGACACATTTGTTTATTGACTATCAATACAACAGCTAATTGCTTTCAATTACATCTTGTAATCCCAAAGGATGATAAAGACTCGTGGGGGGATGTTCTAAGCAAATGGTTCTCAAATCAGGCCCCAGGGAACAAAAAGAGGCCAAAGTTTAAACCCCTGGAAACCAGGGTTGTCTCCAATTTACTGTTTCAGAATGCACTTGATATATCTCCAGGTGGAGCAATTCTGGCGCAAACAAACTGCAAAAAAATTCCATTGTTCTATTGATTTATAAGAGGTTTTTAATCCTCTATATACTAGAAATGTCTCCAGTGTATTGTAAAATGAATTTGGAAATTTTAATATCATCTTTATGGGGCAGTTGGTTTGCTTTAGAATTATATCATTTCCTCTTAGTACATCAGACTCAAAATGGAAGAAACAATAAATAAAAAACTCTTCTGTGCATTTCATGTATAAGCAGGGCTGGATTTCCTTTAGGCTGAGTAGGCTGTCAGTTGCCTAGAGTACCAGATTTTGATGGTGCCTGAGCTGTGCTGGCCATGCCTACATTCTGAGTTGTGGGTGTGGCCAGTGCTATCCCTTTGTCCTTCACTAGTCACCCACTCCTGGTTTTCTGGATATTAGGTAAGAAATTTCTCATCTTGTATGCTATAGGCTAAGGTTATCTTCTGTCTCATACAGCAGTGTGTGGGGCTGGGGTGGAATCATATGACTGGGGATAGGGTTATGGGTGTGAGTAAGAGTAACTTGTGTGCCCTTACTTAGAGGTGCCTGAGATTTGAATCCAGCCCTGTGTATAAATATTATATATGAAGAGTGCAGTCCCTCATGTACTATAAAGATTCACAGTCTGCAGTGAGGAAAATATACTAATAAATGGTGCCATTCAGGAGTGAACCAACCACACCATTAGAGACACATCCATCCACAAATTCCCACTGATTTAAATTGGACTTTAGCACCTAGAATCCTAGAGGGGTCTCCAACACAACGCAAAGCAATACGCTGGATACCTCACTAGAATTCAAAGAGTTAAAGGGACAGTAATGCCCGGTTTTATAGAGTTTAATATAATAAACAATATGCTCCAAACCCTAGCTCTCAAACCTCTGTGGTTTGAGAGATATAAGGATTCAAAGTTCCCCCACCCTCCTTCTCCTGCATTTAGCTGTAAAGCTGAGAGCAGGAGAATCGAGTCGTACAACTGGAGGAGGCTCTGCAGCAGACCCAAAATCACATTATTTAAAAATAATTACTTCATTGGAAAGGTCTACAAAGTGTGCTTGCAAACTAGGCACACCTTTTAGACTTTTCCAATGAATTAATTCTTTAGCAATAACGAGATTTTGGCTCGGCTGCAGAGCCGTCTGTTGGTCCCTGGACCGGGATATCCTGCTGTCAGCTAGACACTGACGTCAGGAGAAGGGGAGGGAGAGGGGAACTTTCAATGTCTATATCTCTCAAACCATAGCGGTTTGAGAGATAGGGTTTGGAGCATATTGATTCATATTTTAACCCCTTAACGACATATGACTTACCAGGTACGTCCCGCAAAAACTGTCACTTAGTGACAGAGGACGTACCTGGTAAGTCACGGAAGTCCGCGTCTCTGTGCGGCTGCACGCCGCTCAGAGACTCCGGACTTCTTTGAAAAAAAAAAAAAAAATGTTTGGCGGGCGTTAAGGTGACAGCCGCGTACGAACGCGGCTGTCACTAAGGGGTTAACCTCTAAAAAACTGGATTTTTTGGGGACATTACTGTCCCTTTAAAAGCCCCTTTTAACACTCTGAGTGCTAGATTGCCACATACTGCATCTGATACCCCTCTGGCACTCAGTGGGTTAAATCAATGAGAATTGTTGTCTATTCTTTATAGGGCAGTTGGTTTGCCCAAACACAGTCATAGTGTACAGCAGTCCTTACATTTTTGAGTGCCAGAAGGGTTTGCAAAGTATTGCTTTGTAATGTGTTGCATACCCCTCTTGCCAGGCAATTCCTCTCTGAGCAAGAGAAGCAGCCAACCCCAGACATATGTTTTCGCCTTGTTGGGCCTCGTCAGTGAGGTGCAGCTGATCTCTCTAGGCACTGTGAGCAAGGGGTCCACGTCTGGATTACCCTGTTACCCTTATGGTGACTAGTCCCAAGGATTATTTGCATATGCAAAGAGCTAGTCAGAGACGCTCAACTAGGAATGAGCCTGCCCTCAAAGTGATGAGGCTCTATAGGATAAGTATCCTACCCAGGGTGCAATCTCTTTTAGCTCACTAGTGCCTTTCACAGAGATTAAATATCCTAAAGCATCTTTTTTAACCCCTTGAATACCAGAGAAGTATCCAATGCATTGCTTCACAATGTATTGGAGACCTCTCTATCATTCAAGGAGTTAAAAGGCAAATTTAGGGAGCCCTGAAACGTATGCACAAAAAAAAGTGCCGGTCCTTAAGGGATTAATTATAGGCTAGGCATGTCATTAACGCAGACATATTCAGACTGATTGAACTACTGATTGATTCATTTATGTTCATCTGAGAAGGAGATCCAAAAACCCTGCACTGTTTCAGGATAGGTTTGAGCACCTCTGACCTAGATTACATTACAGGTGATATATGTTATCACTGTTTTTATTTGACAGATTCATATTGGAGTCCGTGGGTATATTTGTTGATAAAACCAATGATACAATTATTAAAGACAATGTAATCCAGGACCACAATGACAATTTTTGCAACTTTTTAATTGTGTGAAAAAAGCAGCTGGTTACATAAAGTGCTGAACTCTTGTTCTGTGACCGGCAGCTGGTAAAACAGCTATCACTCATATTATGTTTAGACACAAACGAAATAGACAGCACAGAGCGGAGCCTTTGTGAGTTGATTCTTTTGCTAAATTCAGCAGCTTGAATTCTTGCTACCAAAGGGCTAGATACAGATAATTTTCATTCCATAATGAAAGTGATTCCATGCTATATGCAGAAGAAAAAGTGTAACAATGTTGAGCAAAGTCAAGTGCATCATGGGAAACAAATAAACATTATCTATGAATTTATCACAAAAAATAAAACATGTTGTAGGGATTTTCTTGAGGAGCAAAATAATTATTATTTCAGAGCCACTGCCTTTAGATGCTTAGTTTCAATGTTATTGTATTTGAAACGTCTGTAGTATTTTACATTAGCAGTGCCACCTGGTGTCCAAATATCTCACCTACAGTTCATGCTTATTCCATTGCATTCAATGGGAGAGATGAGCTACTGGCTACAGTTTTCCATAGAATGTAATAACAGCTACCACTTCATGACAGTTGGAACTCTTTTGACTTTTGATTCAAGCATCTCTCAGCAATGGGAGTATCCTTATTTTTCTCCTTAGGAAATACAATCAAAATATTTTTTCTTCATAAATCAAAATATTTTTCTTCATAATAAACCTTTACTAATCATTTAGAAAACCTTGTTAAATCAAGGATTTCTGTAACACTGTGCTAAGTGTTCCATCACAGTTTAATGTTCAATAATAAAAGCCAGTCAGTTCTTACAGTTACCCCTGTGGAACTATAGCTCCCTCAGTCTATCATAAAATAGAGTGCTGTCTGAACAAAAAGACAGCTCTCTAAATGTTCAGTCTGTGCACAATGTTCCAAAAAGGGTCTAAAATGACTATATAGACACAGTGATGTGATTTCACTTTTATATGATATATCCCTATTTTACATATAATTTGGATAGGACATATTTGTATGTGGTTATTTCACATATAAAAAGCATTTTACGACGAAACATTGAGATTGTCTCTCATTTTAAGTGTGTCTTGGGTGTAGATGTTATTATTACCCAATGTAATGGTACTCCACCTCAGAAGGATGAAATGCTGATTTAACTCGGTCAGATTTTGAACAGATGCTGCTGCCGGTGCAGACACAAAATTGTTATTGTATATTATTTATGTGTATATTATTTATGTGAGGAAAAAAAATATTTATATGTATCAGTAATGTGCAAAAGTTTTAGGCAGGTATTAAAAAATGCTATAAAGTAAGAATGCTTTCAAAAATAGACATGTTAATAGTTTATATTTATCAATTAACAAAATACATAGTGAGTGAACAGAAGAAGAATCTAAATAAAATCAATATCTGGTGTGACCACCCTTTGCCTTCAAAACAGCATCAATATATATATTTATTTTAATAATATATTCTTCACTTATGTTTAAACACTAGAGTGCCAGAGAGGTATCCATCGTATTTATCTGCAATGCACTGGAAACCCCTTTTGCACTCAAAAGGCATAAAGGTATAGTAATTTTTCACTAAAAAATCAGCTCCAATTAATCTTTGTAGTATTTGGGCCATGGATAGTGTTATTTCAGTTCTGTCAGAGTTGTAGTTCAACAGTAATTGAATGATAAAGTATTCCCCTCCTCTCCCTTTTACCTAGTGTAAACCACCTCCCATCAGATGTGGAATCTGGTCTGTTGACCAGACAGGTCACAGCCAGGGACAATCTTCTTACTGTGGACATAAGGAAAACCCTGCCCCCCACCCCCCTTGACAGGCTTACAGGTTTTTCCTTATGCTCACTGAAGATCGTCCCTCTCTGTGATCCATCCTGACAGTCTTGCTGCTCTGAGGTGAGCAGTGTTACATCAGTAAAAGGGGCGGGAGGAGGATACTTTATCATTCATTTACTCTTGAACTACAACTCTGACAGAAATGAAATAACACTCTCCATGGCCCAAATACTATGGAAATCAATCGGAGCTGCTCTTTTTGTGAAACATTACTATCACTTTAAGATTTAAATTTCATTGCATGCAATAATGCATTTTTATACTCACTATAATACACATAATATGAAGCACTTCAGCAGGTACGTATTAGCATTTTCAAGCACATACATTGTTAAGTAATGATTATTTTTAACACTTCTTATGAATTTCATGTATTTAATACTCCCTTCACCTTTTTTCTACTGGTTTATTCCCATTGGTTCTACACTGTAGATTATGCTGTATAAATAATATGTATTTGGTAGATTGCATAGGTTAGTTATGGGTAGATGATGTGGTCGAGATGTGGGGTGAGACGGAGCTGATATTATGTCAGTATATGTATCTATATGTCTTGTGCAGCTGGTCAGGCATTAAAAGATTGCTCATTTTTAGTGATGATCGAGCACCCCGATGCTCGGGTGTTCGGGTGCTCTGGCCGAGCGCCCCCGGAGGCTCGAGTGCTCGGCCGAGCACCCGAGCCCCATTGAAGTCAATGGGAGGACTCGAGCATTACACCAGGCACCCCCTGCTCTGATGAGGGGAGGGTGCCTGGTTCATAGGAAAAGGTCAGAAAATGATGGAAACACCACAGAAATGGTTCAGGGACAGCATAGGGAGGATGTCTGGATGCATCTTGGACTCCAACGTCGCTGCTGGGAACGATGTTTCGCCCGTAGTACGCCATTTTTACAGACTGACCGTAAAACACACAAAAAGGAAGATAAAAACTAATCTGCGGCTAGGCACACTAAACAATATGTGACGCTAATCTGCGGCTAGGCACACTAAACAATATGTGACGTTAATCTGCGGCTAGGCACACTAAACAATATGTGAAGCTAATCTGCGGCTAGGCACACTAAACAATATGTGACGTTAATCTGCGGCTAGGCACACTAAACAATATGTGACGCTAATCTGCGGCTAGGCACACTAAACAATATGTGACGCTAATCTGCGGCTAGGCACACTAAAAAATATGTGACGTTAATCTGCGGCTAGGCACACTAAACAATATGTGACGCTAATCTGCGGCTAGGCACACTAAACAATATGTGACGTTAATCTGCGGCTAGGCACACTAAACAATATGTGACGCTAATCTGCGGCTAGGCACACTAAACAATATGTGACGCTAATCTGCGGCTAGGCACACTAAACAATATGTGACGCTAATCTGCGGCTAGGCACACTAAACAATATGTGACGCTAATCTGCGGCTAGGCACACGAAACAGAATGTGACGCTAATCTGCGGCTAGGCACACGAAACAGAATGTGACGCTAATCTGCGGCTAGGCACAGTGAACGGAATATGTGACGTTAATTTGTGAATTTGCACACTAAACAGAATGTGACAATAATCTATGGCTAGGCACACGTTTAAAATGGCCCTTTTTGTCGCTGCGTTGTAAAATCATTGGCCCTGTGCACCTAACAGAATATGTCAGCTTGTCACTGCACTGTGAAATATTTGTCCCTGTGCACCTAGTACAATGTCACCTTAGAACATGTCCCCCCCCCACAAAAAAATGAAATTCTGCCACCCCCAAAAAAAATTAAATGCTGCCCCCACACACAACAGTCCTAAAAAGGACTTTTGGGTCTTGAAAGAGTTTCAACAATTTTATTCTCCCTACACTGACTTCCTGTGCATCTAGTATTATATGTCACCTTTCAAATATCCCCCCCACAAAAAAAAGGAAATTGTGCCCCCCCAAACAAAATATAAATGCTGCCCCCACACACAACAGTTCTAAAAAGGACTTTTGGGTCTTGAAAGAGTTTCAACAATTTTATTCTCCCTACACTGACTTCCTGTGCATCTAGTATTATATGTCACCTTTCAAATATCCCCCCCACAAAAAAAAGGAAATTGTGCCCCCACACACAACAGTCCTAAAAAGGACTTTTGGGTCTTGAAAGAGTTTCAACAATTTTATTCTCCCTACACTGACTTTCCCTGCCTAAGCGCATCTCTCCCTGGCTAAGAATGAGCCGAACTCGCGCGTCGGGTGCTATACAGCACCCGATCACGGGTTCTGGCCAGCCAATCAGTGTAATGCCAGCAGCCAACATGGCTGCTGGCATTACACTGATGTCAGAGCCTCCCCACACGGTTATTGGCTGCGCAGCAGCCGCGAAACGTGCGGGGAGGAGACCCGAACATGGCGGGCGAGCACATGCGGTACTCGTATGAGTACCGCCATGTGCCGAGCAGAGCGATGCTCGAGCCGAACCGAGCTTCGGCCGAGCATGCTCGCTCATCACTACTCATTTTATTTTGTTTATCTGTATAGAGATTAACTCTCTTTTTTTAGAGTGTGTTTGTTTGTTGTATTTTTTTATGTATACTACCTTGTAGTTTCTCTTTTATATGTAGCTGTAAAATTGTGTCCCGAATTGCAGAGGTGTTTATACTCTGGGCACCCCTCTCTTTAGTTGACCTGGCTGTGTGCTGATTGATTGGTATGGCTGAGCCCATGTTTTATTGTGGCAAAGCAGTAATTAGCCTTTATTGGATAGCACACAACCCCTGGAGGTTTCATGGTTTTGAATAGTGCCACCTTCTTTCTTCTTTTTGTACCCAGTTAAAGAAATTGAAATTTAGGCAATTTTTATTTGCTCCCTACATGTCATTAGATTTTTCCCATTTTCTTTGCGCATTTGGCCAGCTCTAGATCTTCATTGTGATTATTAACTCATTGGATGCTAGAGAAATAAAGTAAGAAAGTTTTACTTCTCTGAGAGGGTGGTAGATAAGTGGAATAGTCTTCCAGCAGAAGTGGTAGAGGTTAATACAGTGACAGAATGTAAGCATTCATAGGATTGGCATAAGGCTGTCCTGAACATAAGACAAGATCAGGGACCAAATAAGGTTGAGGATTTCACAGTAGGAAAATGGGCAGACTAGATGGGCCGAATGGTTCTTATCTGCCATTAAATTCTGTGTTTCCAGGTCACCAGTGCATTGCTTCACAACATATTAGAGGCTTCTCTAACATCCATGGGTTTCAGAAATAGGGGAAATCTAATTTGTTAACTATATGCAAGAGAATCTGAATTTAGCCAAGAAAAAGCCTAAACTGCAGATTAATCAAGCACTTACACATAGCACATATGGCACTAAAGCACTGCTGGCAAGTTCTTTCTGTGTGTGCCAAGTGTTTATTAATACACAACAGGGGTGTCCAACTCCAGTCATAGAGGGTAATTAACCTTGTGAGGATCTGTGGGGTGTGCAACACATTGCAAAGGGGGTTCTATTGCTATTGGAAGTCATAATTCTTAACTCCTTGATGGGTTAACTTGTTGTACAGAAGGACATAGGTGGGTTTCCTTCATATAGCAATCAAGCATGTCTATATGATCTTTTTACATTAAATGTCTGAAGTAGTATATAACTTGAGTTGTTTCTTTCTCATTTGTACTGCAAAGACATTTGGATTGGGTTACATAGTAATGAGCCTGAAAAAAGACATATGACCTTCAAGTTCAGCCTGTGCCATATCACCCCTGTTGATCCAGAGGAAGGCAAAAACCCCACTGAAGCCATTTCCAATTAAGCACCAATAAGGTAAAACAATTATTTCCTGACTCCAGCATTCTATTTGCTTTGAAACCACTACAGGGCCTGATTTGCCAGTTGGTAGAGTAGGCAACTACCTAGAGCTCCATGTTTTGAGGGGCAACTTGGCTGTGCTAGCCACACCCATATTTTCTGTTTTGGGTGTGGTCATAGCAATGTCAATGCCCCTGCACCAGTTTTATAATCCATTACAGGCTATTATTTAACCCCTTGGGCACTAGAGAGATCTTCAATGCATCGAGGAGCAATGCACTGGAGATCTCTCTCTAGCAACCAAGGGGTTAAAACATTTTTTTTTCTTGCTTGTTATAGGACAAGGGTATTTTCTGTGCCAGAAAACAGTGCATGGGATAAGGGGCAGGCTTATGTGAGGAGTGGGGGTGTGCCCATGGGCGGGGCTAAGGGTACATAGACAGCCCTAGGCAAGACACTCTGTAAATCTGGCTTTGGCCACCTGTCAGGGCTGTCATCAGATACCTTGAGTCCCAGTACAAACCTAGAGCCATGGCTCCCCAAATGACCCCACCCAACACATTTGCACTCCACCTGGAAGTATATGTAAATAAGGAGCCCATGGAAAGGAGGACAGAGTGGCAGACATGAGCTCCAGTTCACTGATACACTACCTAGAGAATATACTTAAACATGGGGTACACAAGAGATCCTCCAGAATCCCTGTGGGCCAGTCTGGTCACCCCTTTTTGACACAGGGTCTCCCCGTATCACAGGGTCTGCTGGATTCCTCAGTGTCTGATTGGGGAGTTGCCCCCCCCCCGCTTGTCCAGGCCCCAAATACGGGTACTGCCTGTGACCCCCTGATGGCAGCTTTGCTAACTATCACAGCTCTCAATATTGTTCTGAGGTAGAAAGGTGTCCATTATTTATTCATGTTTTAATCAGTTACAAAATGATGGGCAAATCCCCTCTGCACAGGAATATCAGCTAGCCCCCAACGTACATTTCAGCCTAGCTGAGCCTCATCAGGAGGGTGCAGCTGGATTCCCTAGGCACTGAGAGCATGGGGTCCACGTCTGGCCTTCAGTCTTAGGGAGACCCCTAAGAGTATTCAAAATAAATATACAAAATGTGAGAGGCTTCTGGGCATGAACAAGTCTAATATGTATGTGGTTATTTCCCCTCTGTAATGGCACTAGAGACCTAAAACATGATGCTTCTGGGCGGTGACTAGCCGTAGAACAGGCCATTGTGCTGTTGTTCATTCACAGAAGCCTCTCACATTCTGTACAGCATCATCACAAGGCAAGATTGAGAAGTTACTTTTCCATTGAATTTTTCATAAACTAGGGCTAATCCCTTTCAGTTTACAATATAATAAAAAAACAATATGATCTGTAGAATTATGGGTGGGTCTTATGAGGATTTTTCATTTAGTTTGTTGGTGCCTATTGTATCAGATGGTGTAAACTAAAGGCTTATTGGGAAATCTCATTCAAAATGAATCTGCATTAGGCTAACCAAAATACAGATGTGTAGTTTAGGATATATTAAAATGGACATGTGGCCCTGACAAAAATTTAGTATGTTTTGCTTTATTAAAAATGTAAAAGTGGCTATATCAGAGATAGCCATCCCTGGTCCACGAGAGCTGGAGTACAGGTGGACTAAGTGATTCAAAACCTTTTATATTAGAATAAAGGGAAATGATCTGTGATCGAAGAGGTGCTTACAAGGTAACTGAAAGAATACAAACAAGAAAGAAAACAGGTATCCCTGCAGTGCTCCTCAATCTCTAAAATAGTTACTTTTTAGTCTATAGTAACAAAATATAATGAACAGGAGTGTGCTCACAAAATCTACAAAAAGGCATTTTCAGCAAATAGAAAACAGTAAGTGGGTTTACTCAAATATTATATACACATCAATACTTTTGACCGGTGCAGATTCCAACAACCATTCATACAACATACTGGGAGATTGAGTGAGTTGCTCCAAATCTGGACCTCGCTAGTTGGCCCAGTTTAGATTCCAGGCTCTAGAAAGATGGAGGTATATTCAGGCAAAATGAACCACTCCAAACAATACAAACGCAAACAGTTTATTTAATCCTATTAGCTATAAGAAAGTGTACACATAAACATTAATGAAAACAATAAATAGAAACCCTCAACTCTTTTCATGATCATCTGATCATTTGATCATTTGATTTTGGATCATTTGGAGCTGTTCTTTCTGCCTGAATACACCTATGTCTAGAGCCTGGAATCTAAACTGTACCAAAAGTGATGTCCACCCACAATCCCTGCTACAATGTAGGTTGTAAAATATATCAGCCAGGTGTATTGATGTGAGTATATTTGTTTCAATAAACTTACGGTTTGCTTTAAGCTGTATATGACTTATTGAAGATCTTGCATACTCTCTCCTGTTCATTTTGTTTCTGTTTCAATTTGAGCGTCTCCTAAGCATAGGACGCCGTGTGAAGGAGAGAGTTGCTTTATGAAGCATCACCTGCGTGGAAGCAGCCTAGTATCTCCCACTGGCAATTTCAGCTACTAGGTTTTATCTAGTAGCTTTGAGAAATGTCAGTAGAATTGTGATACTTTTTTAAAAAAAAAATCTATCAATATACTACACTGTCAGTTGCTCCCTCTTTTCCTTTTTGTCTTTCTGTTTTCATAAAGTATGTATTTAAGGCTAATTCCTAAGAAGAGAAAGAAAAGAAAATCTTTACTCTCTCTCATACATTTGCTGGGACAAAAAGAACGAACTTGCCCCAATAAACTATCCTATATAATAATTTGCTAGGATGTTTGTCAGAAGCCGTCATGTGCAGAGGAGACTGAGAGAGTTTGGGCAGTCTCTACTGCACATGATTGCATCGCTTGAATGAGGCAACGCAAGACTGCATTGTGTGGAGCAGTGAGGTAGCAGCCTCTTAGGTCTTTGAGTGCCAGATCGGTATGCAAAGCTTAACCCTTTGAGTGCCAGAGGGGTACAAGCAAGCAAGCAATGTGTTGTGTACCCCTCTGGCACTCAAAGGGTTACCATTACCTGGACCTTGGCCCGGTAGTCCTTTATATACAGGTAGTAGACTGTAACAAAGCCTATAATAAACTTAATATCATTTTGCCTTTCCTCATTATTGATTTTATGAATTTGATTGAGTCTCAAACAGCATAACCTAGTAAACAGAGTAACTCCAGTAAACAATCAGCTAAGTTTCTATCAAAACCTTTTATACCAAGGCAATGATTAGGCTTTAGCAAACTCTAAACTGGGAGGAAGTCAAATGATGGCCCTCCAGATGCTAGGGAATACAACTCCCAGCATCCTCCACCAGCCATTGGCTGGTGAAGGTTGATTGGCATTACAGTCCTTAAAATATGGTCCAACATTTGACTACCCAAGTATTAAACTGACCTTCACATATGGTAATGTTCACTCATTCAAGTGAGGGACCCATAAAGAGAATATAAACATTGTCACAAGCTCTCAAATGAGCCGTAAACATTTTTGAAGAAACATAGGTTCTAGAGTTTTTCCTGTTTACTAATACAGGGGTACTCCCACCACTGAGATCAACAGAAACAGCACCACCTAGTGACCACAATAGAAATTTGCAGGTTAATAGAAAAAACTTTAATAACCTTTGGGTGAATAGTCTCCCAGTATTGGGCATACCTTTGTTTTACCCATCACGGTAAAGCCCAATTATATATGATGTTTCATTTAAAAATGTATTGCTCATTTAAAGTTATGAATAGTTTTTTCTTTAAATGACAATTTTCATACTTTTTAACTACTTTGCTGTGAAGGTTGTAGCTATCTACATCAGATACTATAAAAACTGCTAAAGATTTGACTATCCATGTCTTCTTAAGGTCCCATAGTGAAGGGGTTACTATCATAACACGGACTGATGTTTACCTTCAGATAAGTCATCAGCTGTCTGTGGTAGTACCTGAAAGGAGGCATACTAGTGTATAAATTAATTCTCTGCACATGAGCAGGATGATGTTAATGCACGAAGTCCCACTAGATGACAGGTGAACTTTTTTTTTCATTTACACAGGAGCAAGGGGAGGCTCTTTAACAGCCTAGATCTCAAACACCTTCCCAAATGGGCCCAGAGCACCCTCTTCTTGTGTATTATAATGCAGATGATGTCGAGATCACCCAATATTATTATACACCATAGAATTGGGGGATGAGCTCTTAAAAAACTGTGATTACCCCACCCCCAAGAAAAAATTGAGCTACCCTTTTTAAAGACAGGAACACCTCTTTCAAACAAGGGTAGCATATGACGTCTACATGCTGGATGATCATAGATCATATGACATGAATGAGATACATATAGTGTGTGAATAGGGAGGTTGAGGGAGCTCCTAAGAGCCCTTATCCCAGCATGTCTTGTTCCAAAATAAAAATTATGAGCATGCACCTATACACACATACACATCTATGCGCACACACACACGCACATATATATAACAACCAACTGCTTGAATACCATAAACTCTCAGATATAATACGCACCTGTGTATAATACGCAGGTGTAAATTTAACCCAAGATTTAAGGGGAAGACAAAAGTACCTATGTATAATAAGCACCCTTGTTTTCCCTCCCTCAACCCACCCAAAAATATTAGTATATCAAATGCATTGACGTCTGTGCAATGAAACTACTGTAGTGCCCTGCGAGGACCTGTAGGTCCTCAAAGAGCACTACCATTATCTTGATTTAACACGGGTCCTCACAGGGGGATACAGGAAAAGGGCTGCAAATGCAAGTACGCTGCCGGCTGCGCAGATATCCCAGATGCCTCCAGAGGGAATGAGTAGAGGGAGGGATGGTGGCAGCATATTGAGGTGGGTGGAGGAAGGAAAGCAGATGTGGAGATATATAATATTTTTTCTTGTGTATAATACTCACCACCACTTCACATAAGGTGAAAAGGGGCTAAAATTGTGAGTATTATAAGTGAGATTTTACAGTGTGCAAAAAATCAAATTTTGTACATCATGAATTCATAATACAGGAAAAAGGCCCAGAGAAAATGGACATGGAAAAGCCTTAAAGGGACAGTAATGTCCCATAAAAATGTTTTATAGATTTGTCGAGGGTAAAAAAAGAATCTGATTGCCACAAACCCCATCTCTCAAACCGCTATGGTCTGAGAGATATTGGTGATCAAAGTTCCCCCTTCCCTCCCCTTCTCTTGATGTCAGCTGTAAAGCTGACAGAAGAAGATCCGTGTTGGCCAACACGATGAGGCTCTTCAGCAGAGCCGAAATTCCATTATTAGAAAAGAACTTCTTCATGGGAACGGTCTACAAAGTGTGATTGCAAACCAGGCACACTTTGTAGACTTTTCAATTGAAGTAATTATTTTCTAATAACGGGATTTCAGCTCTGCTGCAGAGCCGCCAGCTGGTCCCCAGACTGGGCGTCTAGCTGTCAGCTAGACGCTGACGTCAGGAGAAGGGGAGGGAAGGGGGAACTTTGATTGACAATATCTCTCAAACCATAGAGGTTTGAGAGATGGGGTTTGTGGCAATGAGACTCTTTTTTTACCCTCTGCAAACCTATAAAAAATGTATGGGACATTACTGTCCCTTTAATGGCGAAACTGACTTCACATTTGCAAATAATAAAGCTATATTCACTGACTGCTTAAACTGTTTTAACGCTGGAAACGACCATCTGCTAGTGAGAGCAAAAATCTAAATTGACTGCAAGAAAGAACAAAATGAAAATAGAAAACTATTGAAAAATCATGAGAACTTTGAATTAGCGCTGTCCAGTCTCAACAGTGTACTGCAAGACCTTCCAAACAAAGACATTTCAATCCACTGTGAAAACATTATTGAGACTATGGTAGACACTGCTCATGCCCTTGCACCTACTGTGAAACAAGAAAAAACATCCAAAATATCAAAAAGAACAGTTGCTATGATGAAAAAGCAAAATTCAACCCTTGCCTCATTACCCAGAGAAATGAGAATTATATACAGTAGCTTTCCTGCTACCAAATAAGCTAGTCTTCATCAGACCTTCCAGATTTGCCTACCGATACACAGTATAACCCTGTAAGTTCCCTTTTGAAATGAATGTATCTAAGCTTCTATTAAATGTATCCATTGTATCTGCCATAACCACATCACTGGGCAAGGAATTCCATAATGTAACACACCTTTCTGTAAAAAAAAACCTTACTCTGCTAAATCTAAACCTTCTTTCCCCAAATCTCAAGGAGTGTCCCCTATTTGATCAGGCCTTGGAATGAAAAGCTCACCACAGAAATCCTTGTATTGACCTCTCATATACCTGTACATTGTGATAAGATCTCTTCTTAGTCATCTTTTCTCTAGAGTAAATAAAGTTTGTTTAGTCATTCCTCAAGTCATCAATTCCCTTGATTAATGTTGTTGCTCTTCACTGTACCCTCTCCAGTTCTATAATGTCCTTTTTCAGAACTGGTGCCCAAAACTCAGCTAAAAGAAGAAATGTTCAATGCTGAGCTCATCAAAAGGACACTAGAAGAAAATCAAGGGCTAAAGAAAGCAAAACTAATGATGACAATGTGTAGGAGCCAAATGTTTACATTACAGTTTGAAGGTAGTACAACAGCAAAAACACCAAATACTAAAATGAATGGAAGGATTTTATTCGATTCTTTATAAAATGACGAAGGACATCAACTAGATGCAATGAAAGAGGCTGAAGCTGTGCCAGAAGTTTTAGTATAAGAAGTAAAAGCTGCATTAAAATCAATGAAAAATGGCACAGCTGCTGGACCTGATAAAGTTACTATTGAAATGCTGAAAGCCAGAGGTCAATCCTTATTCAAAGCCCTAGCTTAACTATTCTCAAAATAATTTGTTACTCAAAAAAGTGCCTGCAACATGGGAAAATGCAGAAGTCATCCTACTGCACAAAAAAAGGTGAAAAGGCGGATCTAAAAACATCCAACCAATAAGCCTATTAGCAGTCGTCTGCAATGTCAAGAAGAACGGACACAATGTTTTCTGTGAGACGACCAAAAGAACAACCAACCTTCAGTGGCAGTTTCAGTACAATGAACCATATCTTCCATTACACATGGCCTTTACTGACTACGAAAAAGCCCTTAACTCAGTGAAAAAGCAAGAAATCTTCAATGCCATGATCAGCCAAGGAATAGAAACAGTTTATATCAATATCCCCCAGTTAATAAATGAAAATGCAACTGTATCAACAAAGGTCAACGGTGATATAGTTCAGATCAACATAGAGAAAGCTGCCTGACAAGTAGGGATGGGTGAAAACCAAAATCGGCAAATAATGGCACTTTCCTCTTGGTGAATAATTTCCTGCGAAAAGTGAAGTTTTTCTGATTTTTTGACTAGCTAATTCCATTGAAATAATGAGAACCTTGAATTTACACACAATACATAGCAAATGTTATTTTATTTCCCAAAGGCATAGTATAAAAGAGGGGTGAAGGTGTCTGTGTTGGTGGAGGGTGTGGAAAGAATCAGTTTAACAGGGAATGTTTTTGGGGGGTTGTTTCTGGGATTGGGGAGACAATTGATAAAAAAAATAAAAACTAAATACAATTTTTAAGAAAAAAACATAAGACATGATATAAAAGAGGTCTGAGGAGGGCGCCTGTGTTGATGGGTGGAGTCTGGGGAAATAATCAGTTGAACAGGGAATTTGATTTCTGGGGCTGTTGACTGATATTGGTGGGAGGCACTTAAAAAATAAAATAATACATTTGTAGAGGATGATATGTAAGATTTGTTGCTAGAGGCCCAAGCACTGAGAAAACATTGATTTGTATTACTTATTACTAATGACACAATCCCTGAGGAAACATTGATTATTTTTTATTAGGACTAGGACCAGGAGTATTGTTGCTGCTGGCAAGTGGAACCTGTCACTTGTTGACCCCATTCCCACTGTGTCCATACACTAGCTTGCTCCTCAGCACCCTGATGCCCTTGCACCTCAGCAGCAGCAGGAATAAGAGCAGCTGCAAACTAAGCAAATGCAAAAAGCTCACTGTTGGTGGTGGTAATGCCCATCCCCATACTTGTCTCCCATTCCTTCTCAGTTTGCTCTAAAAAGGCCATTAACGTCACTTCCACCCTAGCTTCTCCACCATCATCATCACCACCACCACCAGTCCCTCCGTGCTGCTGCTGCTGCTGCTGCTCTATTAAAGACATCTCACTGGTTGGAAGAAGTGATGAGAAATGTGACAGAGGGTCCCCTAATGTCAAACATGTCATTTCTTGTTGACCTGTAGAAGACAGACTAGCAGCAGGCACAGGCAGCTGATTTTTGCTCCTGTTGGTGGTGGTATTACTGCTGCTAGGCAACAATACAATTCTGCCTTCTTCTGGATCATGTTGCACCTGAACAATGCCATGGGGGGAAAGGGATTCCCAGGGTCTGAGGAACAGTGTGGGCTCCCTTGACCGCTAGTCTGGATGCTCTGCATTATTTCTCCTACCACTCCCCTAATGATAGTTCCACCAGCTGCTTCACCATCAATGTTACAGTTACTAACACGAAGCACATCAGTTTCAGTCCCTGAGTCTTCCTCCTCATTAGTAATATGATGATCATCCCCTCCTTCACTCCTAACACTCTGTACAAGCTGCTGCACCTTATTATTAGTAGTACTAGTGGTGGGACTGCTTGGGGATGGCAAGTGTGACAGCAAGGGACTCTCAGTCACACTTGCCATCCCCAGGAAGTCAGTAAGATACACTGGCAGCAGGTTCAGTACTGGCAGCAGGCTCAGCAGTGGTAGCAGCAGGGGCAGCAGGCACAGGCAGCTGACCTGTCCTGCTCACACTACTACCCTCTTCTTCTTCCCATGAGATAAATTTTCCCAAGATCCCTAGGGGTGATGTAGGGGGACTGGCCAGTATTTGGTCTGGGGAACCAGGGCATCCAGACCCTTTTATGTTGGTGGCAGTGGTGATTTCCTCCTCCTCATACTCATTGGATGCAAACAGTCCTTTCAGGTGCTCATTTTATTATTATTAAACCTGCTCATATTGATAGCAGTCACTATGAGCCTCTCCTGCCTCAATTTTGTTATAAATTTCACAGCACCTCTCTCTCGCCCAGTAGCTACGTCTATTGTGTTTTATTTCCTGGAAAACAGCACATTTTTATAGAGAAAAGGCAAAAACATGTTAATGAAGGGGAGAAAACTTTCTAGCCATTGAAAAAATAGTGAAGAATTTTTGCCAATGGGCGAAAAAGGCAAAGATTTTAAGCATGTGGTTTTCACAGAGTTTTTCGTGTGAACATGACAGGACCTTTCGCCCACCCCTACTGACAAGGAGACACAGTCTCTCCCAAATGTTCCGCAAACTACATTGCCTCGAACAATAACTTAAGATGAATGGAGATTACTTACATCACTTACGCTTTTCAGATGATATCATACTCTTTGCCAGTAGTCCTAAAGAACTGCAAGAAAGCAATGAAGAACTACAACAGGAAAGCAAAACATTTGATATGAAGTTGCATATCAAAAAAATCAAGTCATTTTTAACAAAGGTACCATACCAAGGAAAATCACAGTAGAAGAACAAGAACTGGAAGAAGTGGACAAGTATATTTACCTTGGACAAGAAATGTCAGCAGATGGAAACACCTTGATGGAAATTGAACAATGAATAGAATTGAGGTGGCAAGCATTTGGAAAACTTATCAGTGTTGCCTTTATGATTAATTTGCTCAAGTGAAAAGTTTTTGACCAATGTGTCCTCCCAGTTCTAACATATGGCTGTGAAATATAATCACTGAATGCCAAATCTATACAAAAACAAAAGGTTACACACAGACGTATTGAACATCCAATTTTGGGCATAACAAAAAAGACCAAAAAAAGTGTACATGAATTCATCAGTAAGCAAAGGGTTATGACATCATTGAAAAACTAAAGTGTCTAAAATGGAAATGGGCAGGTCACATAACAAGAACACCTGATGGTTGATAGAATAAAATAATTTTGGAATGGATTCCCCTTGATACTAAATGCCCAAGAAGAAATCCAAAGACAAGATGGGTGGATGAAATTACCATATTTATTGGTGGCCAGTTCCAACAGAATCACAAGACCAAAATTGGTGGAAACTTGCCGAGGAGGCCTTCACCCTGCAGTGGATAGTAAATGGTTGAAGATCATGGTTAATTATGGGTGTTCAATGGATAACCAACAAAAGTATATATATATATATATATATATATATATATATATTCATATTTTAAACATTAAATGGGGGGGTTGTGGTAGACATGGTTTTGCTCCCCCAGCACAACCTACAATATATCCTGATGGAGGTACCATTTCTCTCAGGCTGGGGGTACATACTGAGTACAGTAGAAAATTCCATAGCTTTTCAAATATATAATTATTCTTCAAATGACCTGGTACAGATTTACATCTCCAAAGTTCTACAGTTCAGTTCAGAGTGCGGGTGCGGTCTGAGTGTCTTGACCGGGTTTAAAGGGTGACGCACTAAGCAGGACCGGAGAGTACAGCAGTGATGAGGGTTATTTCAATAGTAAACCTATCGCAGAGCCCACTAGGACTATCTATATGTCTATATACCTTGCAGGTAATATAAAACGAGCAGGCAATTATTGAAATGTCGCAATCTATTTGCCGACCCATAAGCATGCAACATTCTTTTCATGCGAGCGACATTCTGATGTTGCCCTTTTGATTCAGGTGACATTATTATCTCTCCCTTTCGATGGTTGTCAAATAGGGGGCGACATTTCAATAGTAAACCATGTGGAGCTAACAGGTAAATTGTAAATCCAGCCATCAATTTATCAATCTCCTGCTGTTGAACAGAAAATTGCTGACAAATTGGTGAACATCTGAACCTCTGGAATGTTATTCCATGTCTGTAGTCGATCCAGCCATTTCAGTACAGTGAGGACATATCTGAAGAATGTAAGATAAACAAAATATTTTTAGTAAGGGTAATTTTGTGCTTCGGGTACCCCTTATGGTATGTTACCTCACTTCTTATAAATGGGGTGTTATTTCTCTCAGGAGTTTCTTGAAACATTTGTACAGACCATCTAGGAGCAGAAAGACAACTGACAGCTCATTTGATGCAATGCATTGTCTTCTTTCCAAAAAAAGTATGCCTTTTCTTCATATCTGTTGTTGTTGTTACAGCCATTTTAGTACAAGGAGAATATACTTTAAGATTGCAAGAAAATTAAACATTTTGGTAAGGGTAGTTTTCTGCTTCTTGCAGCTCCCTAGTATGTCAGCTATTTCCAGTGGGGTGTTATTTCTCTCTGGAGCTGCTGAAGAATACATTAGGGAATTGCAGAGTTTTTAAAGATTACAGTACCTTTGAAGGGGTAGAAATGTAAAAAGAATAATATTTTTACCTTTAGCTCCACCTTCTGGAAACATTTTTGCACACCAGGCTAGGGGTAGAAAGGCAAATGACCCCTCATTTGATGCAGTGTATTGTCTTCTTTCAAAAATTGTAAGCCTTTTCTACTTTTTCTTCATATCCGTAGAAGTTATTGGAATCCTAGTACAGGAAGAACATACTTTAAGAATGTATGAAAAAGTACAGATTTTGGTAGGGGTATTTTTGTGTTTCTAGCAGCAATTATAGTAAGTCGTCTCTTACCAATGGGTTGCTATTTCACTTGGGAGAGAAGCTGCTAATGAATACAGTAGGAAATTTTATAGTTTTCAATGTAGAAATAAATAGGCCACTATATGAAAGATACCCACCTAGAATAAGGCCTTCTGTTAAAGCTGCAGTAAAAATATGTTATTATATATGAAACTTTCTTTTACTCAAACGGCAACTGGTGTACAAAATGCAAATATTTGTTATAATGCTCTCTATAGGAGAGCATTATTATTAGCATTTATAGAAAGTGACTACTCTACCAACCGATGTCAACAGTAAATTTCAATTGGATTTTAAAAGTTTGAGTTTTAATAACCTTTGAATGAAGAACCACCCAGAAGTGGCAATATCCTTGGTTTACTCTAAAGGAAAAGAATAACAATATTTTTTTCATAAAAAAATGTTTTACTGTCACTTTAAAAAGAGTCCATTATATACACTTAGAAAAAAAATGCCCTTTTTTAACCCTTTGAGTGTCAAAGAGTTATCCAGAGCATTGAGTTGCAATGTACTAAATACCACTCTGGCACTGAAAGAGTTAACAAAGGACAGTATTTCCAAAAAAAATTGCCTCGTTTGGGCACTGTACATCTGAATACACAAATACATTTTCTTGCTACTTTGTGTGATTCTTTGTAAAATAATTGATGAAAAATGCTCTGAAATATCATGCTAGCTAATAACTAGCTATATTTCTCTGACTTTTAATAACTTTCACAGCAAGAAATGTTCCCTTGATGATGCGTAACAATAGAAAATAAGAAAACAAGCCCTTCCTTCTATCGATAAACTGTAATTCAGCTTCAGAACAGGAAGTATAACTAATGAATGCAGTACACACATTCCTAATGCAAAAATAATAACCACTTAGATGCCAAGGACGTTTCCAGTTCATTGCTTCACAATGCATTTGAATCAGCTTTAGTATCCAAGGAGTTAACTGTTAGATGATAAATCCTTAGAAACCTTGCTTAGCAGGATCATTATTTTTGGATTATATCAGCCACATCAGCATTTGTAAAAAAGCTATTTATAAAGCATTGTTGTCTGAGAGACAAGATGACCTGTTGATATTTTACTGTTCGGTATTTTGTGACTTTGGAGATGAAATATATAACCATACTGAAATAAGATCTAATTCACCACATTGATAGGAAAGAGGCAAGAATACTGACACATTCTACTTGCCCATTTTTATCTGCATTGGCCCTATTATTTTCCTCTTCCTCTGCAGCAAACTGTCCATGTGAACAATCTACACAGCAGCTGCATCTTCCTACATTCTGCATTAAATAAAGGGAAGTTGCCGCATGTCATGTTGTCTGTGTCATGAAAGACAACTGATGACTTGCAAGGACAAACTGAGGAGGAGTTCGCAGCAAGCCCATTCCTTACACCTGTCCTATAACATGTGTAGGGCAAGGGCATAAATTTACACAAATTCCTCTATACCATGTTTATTTCATGACATTAAGCAAGGGGTAAAGGAATATTACTCTTTGAAATGCCAATAAACTGCCCCATTGTTTTCCCCTTAGCGCAAATGGCATAAAGGAAATAATTTTTAGCATAAGTAAATTGGCCTTAGGTAGTAGTAGGGCAAAAAAATTGATTCCAACTCCTGTGTTTGATAGGAACTGTACTAGTGCATTCCTCCACTGTCTTTTTTGGACACTCCACTTTGGAAATCCTTGACTGGAGTCTGACCTCTAGATGGCACTGTTAATGTAAAAAAAAAAAAGAGTTTAAACTGTAATAACTCTGAAAATATGCATCTATCAGCAATGGAGATACCCTTGCTTAACTCAACAGGAAAGACCCTAAAACTTAGATTTTTTCATAGCAAAAATGTACTGTTCCTTTAAGCGGATTTCTCACATTTTCTGCCGTAGCACATGTGAAAGTGCCCGTTGATAAATAACCAAAGTTTTTTCTCAATGTATGACTGCGAGACCAGTGAGATGAACTACGCAGTACACAAGCAATTCTGGAGCAAATCTGCTATGCCATAGGGGACAAATAAAAATTCCCTTTGAATTAATATAGGGCTTTTAACCTCTTGAATGCTAGCTTGTTCTCCAACACGTTTGATTCACAATATGTTGGAAACCTCTCTAGCATTTACGAGGGTTAAAATTCTCATATAAATAAATGAGAATTTGTGGAATTTTTGTTAGTCCGTATGGATGTTTGTTTGCTCCAGAATTGCTACATTTCTACTTCGTACATCAGTCTCCATGCTTCTTGCTCCGAAAACCTCTCTGGAACTCAAAGAGTCACATGTTTTAAAGCGGAACTATCATTTATATATATATGTGCCCCAATAAATTTTATTATAGCTGTAAGCATTGAAATCCTTTTATCATCTTTATTAAGTGCCAGTATTATTTAGAAATGGAAGTTCTTATGAGACTCACTGCCAGAAGACAGCGCAGACATCTTGGCGAAGATGGATCTGTGTGCCTGCGGTGTCTGTCCCTGTCTGTACTGTGTGGCACAATGCAACTCCCCCTTAGGTTACTTGCCAATCAGTGAGGAGACAGGGACGGATAGCACAGGCGCACAGATCCCTGTTCGGCAAGATGTCTGCACTGTCGTCTGACAGTGAGTCTCATAAGAACTTAGATTTATAAATAATTCCAGCACTTAATAAAGATTATAAAAGGATTTCAATGCATTCCGCTATACTAAAAATTTATTGGGGGACACTTATATATCAGTGATAGTTCCACTTTAATGTAATTACATTTCTGTCCTATCTAATACCCATCCCTCTTCTCTACTACATACATTGTATTGACTTTAACCCACTGGGTACCAGAAATGTCCCCTTAACATTGCATTTTTGCTAATTTGTTGCATTATGTTGACCCTGCCATATTGCAGTTGTCCCTAGATTATTTGATGTGACTCTATCTGCCTTTTATTACAGTACTAGTGTAAAAGCCTGTGTACACAGGCCAAGGTCCGACTGATGTTAAGAGGCCGGTCCTGCTCTACGTCCTGCCGCCGACGCAGTCGTGCACTGTAGAGACTGGCCGAAAGCACAGAATGCTCTGAGCACAGAACTCCCAGCTTTCCTATACCTCCTAGCATACTGTGTGTTTGGGCAGTCTCTACTGTACATAACAGCTTCTGACAAACATCCTAGCGAATTATTATACAGGACATAAAAAAAATCAGTGTAAAATGTACAGCTTCTGAATACAAGCAGGCTAAGCTTATACTTCATGAATAATCAAGATATGGATTCCATTCAGCAGAACGATGACTGGCATGTCTTATTTCTTAAGACGATCTGCAGCAGCTGAAGTCTTTATATTTTACAAGTCAGGACTAATGTTTCATTTCTCTGGGTCCTCTCTTAACCTTCTGGGTGCCAGAGAGGTATCCATGTGTTGGAATGCACTGGACAGATATCTTTCTGTCACCCAGTGGGTTGATCTCTTCACTAGATGCATGTGCCCAGGTAATCCTCACAGTGTTATGAGGAACCTTGGGTGTTTTAACTGTGCAGATTTCCCATTCAAACTGCTGAAGCCTATTCTCTTTTCTGGGACGTGAGTCAATTAACCCTTTGAGTGTCAGAGGGGTTCGCAATGCAGTGCAGTGTGAGGTTGATGTATTAAGAAGAAGCAATTCTGGAGCAAACCAACATAGGGGACAAATACACATTCATAAAAGTCCCATTGATTAAAAACTGTTTTTAAGCCATTGAAGGCTTCAAAGGCATCCAACACGTTGTTAAACCATACACTGTTGAGCAATGTGTTGAAGACCTTTTTAGGTTTCCATTTAACTGAATGGGGATTTTATTTGTCTCTACGTGTCATGTCCAGACCTAGAATGTAATACAGCTCCAGGTACATGGATTTACCAGATTGCTGTATGATGCCACATATCTTGCTATGTCTGCTTATTCTTATATTTGTAGTTCCCCATTAAAGGGATAGTAATGTTTCACAAAAACAGCAGCTCCAATTAATCTTCATAGTATTTGGGCCATGGAGAGTGTTAGTTCAATACTGTCAGAGTTGTAGTTCAATAGTAATTGAATCATAAAGTATCCCCCTCCCGCCCCTTTTACCTAGTGTAAGTCACCTCCCCTCAGATGTGGAATCTGGTCCACAGACCAGTAAGCTCAATGCAAGGGACAATCTTCTTACTGTGAGAATAAGGAAAACCCTGCCCTCTTGACATTACCATCCCTTTAAAGTGCAAGCTTGAATGCTATGATGACTTGATTTTGTTTGATGGATATAATTAGTTGTTGCAGGGGTTCCTGAGGCTATTTAAAGGGATCCCTGGAGTAAATGTTGGTAAGGGTAGACAGTGGAGCAAGCCTGGGGGTGGCCATCAGTGCATGTGTGAATTTGTGACAACCAGTGGGCATGTGGAATATGGTAACATTCTATACAGTGACATTTGGTATTGTTATCATTGTAACAGTTTGCATTGTATGGTGCATTCCAGAACACAATTGTACATACTGAGGTTGATATACTAAGAAACTAGATTATGGTGCAAACCAACTGCACCACAGGGGACAATTAAAAATGACCAAAGTTACCACATTTAAACGTCAATTTAAAAGCCCCATTTAAATCAATAGAAATATAATTATAGTGCAGTTATTTTGCCCCAGAATTGCTCCTGGTTTTGTTAATCCTTTGATTACCAGAGGGGTATGCAACGCATTACTTCGCAAGGTGTTGCATTCCTCCTGGTAATCAAAAGGTTAATACTGCAGCCTCACTATGTTAAATGCATACTGAGCCATTCTAGCAAATCTATGGAAGATGATTCACATGTCATTTTCTGGTGAGGGCTCCGGAGCACTGGAGGGCACCCTAGGCCTGACACAGAGAAAAGAGGGGGAGAGAGAGGGTGTATGAGTGTAGCAACAGAACTATAATAGATGTTGCCAGCTGTTGTTATACTACAACTTCCATCATTCTCGGCCTGAAGACTAGCACATGGCTAGAACAACAGGACTATAATTCTCCTTGTCAGAAATAGGCAACCTGTGACACTCCAGCTGTTGTTGTACTACAACTCCTCTCATGCTCAGTCTGAAATTAATGTATGGTCATAACAGCGAACTATAATTAGCCTTGTCAGGAATGGGCAGCCTGTAACTCTCCATCTGTTGCTGGACTACAACTCCCATCACCTTTAGCATGAACATTAGTGCATGGTCATAACAATAGAACTAAAAAGGGGTTTGCCAGTGATGGCAACCTGTGGCTCTCCAGATGTCGTTAGACTACAACTTCCATCAGCCTTAACATGAAGAGCGTTGCATAATCAAAACAATACAGCTATAATGGGCGTTGCCACGGTGAGCAACCTGTGGATCTATAGCTGCTGTTGGATTGCAACTTCCATCATCCTAAATCCGAAGATTAGCGCACGGTCATAACAATAGGTCTATTAAGGATCTTCGTGCTTTTACTTACTAGCAGTGTGGTAGTAGTAGGACAGAGTCACTGCACGTGTGTATGTCACGGTCAGTCTATAACCCGACTCCCTGTTGATATTCTCCACTAATCTCATTTCATACCCTTGGCTGCGCTCAGCTATCTCGGCTGCACGCCATATCTCCTATCATGTAGGGTGAACTTTGCTTTCCAGACATGCTGCTCATCTGTTTTCCCTCCTCCCTCCCATCTCATGATGCAGAGGAAATCCAGTCTGAAATCCGCATCAGTCACTGGGAGCACCTGGGCAACCAGGCGGAGTTTGAGCCTCCTGTTAGAAAAACAAAACCTGCCAGCCTGGGGGGAATTCTGTGCAATCATAAAGATAGGGATTGGGAGAAAATGAAACATGAGCCAGAGGGAGATATTATTATTGGTCTCACCACCAGGCAAGGGAATGCTATGATGTGAGCTGAATGATCAGTGTGACTGCTAGGAGCTGTCCTTTCAGCACCACGATTCAGCCAGCACTAGTCCTCAGCTCATAGAGTAGTAACGTGCTGCAGGTCCTATCCATGCATTGCAACTTAGTCTCCAGCCAAAAAGAGGACAAAGACCTACTCTTCAAGCAATAAGATCACAGATCCTGTAGGTGGGAGCCACATTGCAATGCTGAACCTATCGGGAATCATTTAAGAACAAACTCTGACAGCGACCAGACAATGCAGAGATATGGGAAGTACCCTTGGAAGATGCTTTGTTGGATCCCGTTCAGATGGGTGTAAACTCCAATCAATAACAGGTAAATTGATGTGCTATGTCTATTCTTTTGTCATACACAAATGTACAACAATGTGATGGGTTTAACGTGTACAGATGAATAATATAGTGATTATATCAATACCATCTACCTTTCTGGATCTTAGATGAGGTATAATCCATTATCCATTGGATACTAGAGAGGTATATCCCTTTGGCAGCTAGAGAGAGAGAGGTCACCAAGTCTTGCGAAGCAATGCCCCTGAGCCCTTTCTAGCATTCAAGGGGTTAAATAACGTAAAATGGGTTGTATAAAATATATTAAAGTGTATTGCATGTATTTATGGGAAATATTAACCCTTTGAGCGTCAACTAGTATCCAACACATAGCAATGCAATGTGTTGCGTTGGATACCTGTCTGGCACTCAAAGGGTTAAATGATACATTGCTATGGCAAATTAGGGGGAAATTGTTATTGTCGCAGTCCTTCTGTGCACGTAGGGGACTATTCTGGAAATGAAAAGAGAGCGTAAGTAGAGGGCTTTAAAGGAGCAATAACAAGTTAAGAGGTCTATATTCATAATGAACCCTTTCATGACCAGGCAGGTGCTTTGTAATTCATTGCACATGTCCTGTGCTTAAAGGCTAAAGACAAGAAACTGCTCCTCTACAAACAATTTGTTAGCTCATTCTCAAAAGTAAGAATTTGAATACAGCTCACCTGTAAAATGCTGTATTGTGCCATTATACTTAAACAAAAGGTAGGCTTTAAAATACACTAAACTACTTACATGTTTACCATGTATTCAAAACAAAGTCACATGTTTACAATAAATTGAGACTTTAAGCTGATGCATGCCAGAGGGTGAATTGCATTGCTCACTCCTCTGGTTTTCAAATTGTTAATTATTTTAAAATATTAACTAATGCCCCTAACCCTTTCTAATGTAGAAATCATTTCATACAATTTTTGCATATTTACATTTCAGGTTTGTTTCTCCAAAAAGCTTGAAAGCTCAGTATGACAGGGCAGAGGCTGATGGATTTGTCTGAAACAGATTTTGATGACACTGAGATAAGTATAAATGTCGGTGGCTACAAAAAGAGACTAAGGTATGACACATTGCTGAAATTTCCAGAAACCAGACTTTGCAAGTTGTTGGCTTGTCAGTCAAAGGAATCAATACTGGAACTCTGTGATGATTATGATGACATAAAAAATGAATTTTACTTTGACCGGAACCCAGAGCTCTTTCCATACGTGTTACATTTTTACAATACTGGGAAACTCCATGTCATGGGAGAGCTATGCGTCTTCTCTTTTTGCCAAGAGATTGAATATTGGGGGATAAATGAGTTCTTCATAGACTCCTGCTGTAGCTACAGCTACCATGGGCGGAAAGTGGAGCCCACACAAGATGACTGGGAAGAGAAAAGTGAACATGAGAGTACCACGTCTTCCTTTGATGAGATCTTGGCATTTTACCATGATGCTTCCAAGTTTGACAGACAGCCTTTTGGAAACATTAGGAGGAGACTCTGGTTAGCATTAGATAACCCTGGCTACTCCATCCTGAGCAGAATATTTAGCATCCTTTCTATTATCATAGTACTTGGATCCATTGTAACTATGTGCCTCAACAGTTTGCCAGACTTTCAGATTGTCAATGCCAATGGCAGTGCAGAAGAGGATCCACGGTTCGAAATAGTGGAACATTTTGGGATTGCCTGGTTCACTCTAGAACTGGTGGTGCGCTTTGCGGTCTCCCCAGACTTAAGTTTGTTCTTCAAGCACCCACTAAACATAATAGATTTCATTTCTATAGCTCCATTTTACATCACCTTAATTGTCAACTTGGTAGTGGAAAGTAGCCCAACTCTAGCAAACTTAGGCAGAGTGGCTCAAGTGCTCAGACTCATGAGGATTTTTCGCATATTGAAACTTGCCAGACATTCAACAGGCCTGAGATCACTAGGTGCCACCTTAAAGTACAGCTATAAGGAAGTGGGGCTACTCTTGCTATATCTCTCTGTTGGGATTTCAATATTCTCTGTTGTGGCCTACACAATTGAAAGGGAGGAAAATGATGGCTTGGCCACAATTCCAGCTTGCTGGTGGTGGGCCACTGTCAGCATGACCACAGTTGGGTATGGAGATGTAGTCCCAGGTTCCATAGCTGGTAAACTGACTGCTTCAGCTTGCATCCTTGCTGGGATCTTAGTGGTTGTGCTTCCCATCACCCTCATCTTCAATAAGTTTTCCCATTTCTACAGAAGGCAAAAGCAGCTGGAGAATGCTATGAGGAGCTGTGATTTTGGGGATGGAGTGAAAGAGATTCACTCTGTGAACTTACGGGACTATTATGCTCATAAAGTAAAGACACTGATGGCAAGTCTGACAAATATGAGTAAGAGCACCCCTAGTGAGCAGAGTCTGAATGACTCTCTTAACTAGTCCATGATAAGGGTGTGTGCTAGATGGTTATCCATGTAAACTGTGTAATTGTTGTCCAGCAATGATCATAGTATACAAAACCATTCGTAATTACAGTTATAATAATACACTTGGAAGTAGGGCAGGCAAAATGTAGCTCTCCAACTGTTGTTGAACTACAATTCACATCACCTAATGGCCAGCTGAGGATGTTGGGAATTGTAGTCAATAACAGCTAGAGAGAGGCATAGGTTTCTAACCTCTGTCTTACACATCCCATAATCAATTTATAGTATTTCCTGTAACTATTTGGCAACATTGTATATTATAAACCACCAGCCACTTCTGTCTCTCCATGTACTACTGCTAAAGTATGTATTGTACACCAAATCAATTGTTTATCCTAACACCTAATGGGGTTTTATATATATATATATATATATATATATATATATATATATATATATATGTTAATCACCAATACTCTAACCTCTGGTAGTAGCAACATTCTGAATTTATAAGTCTAATTGTACAGGTGCTTAGAGGTCTTCTATACCCACCTCCTGCAAGAGCTGGTGCTGCAAGTGGCAGCCTCATTCATATTGGGTGTTCAGGTGGGTGTGATCTCATGGTAGCCAATAGGAGTCATTAGTTACATCTCTGGAGATCACAGCACCAACTCCATGCAAGATAAGCCCAGGAGGACCTGAGAGCTGTAAGTTCATGATACTGCTGTGCCTAGAAGTGGAAGTTTAATTGGTTACGATTAACCCTTTTACAGACCAGTGGTGTGCACAACACATTGCCAAGCAAAGCTTTGTACATCTTCCTGGTCCTTATAGGTTTAAGTACTAAAATGCTGAGCATTACACCTAGCAAGCATCTGTAAGAATATTTTATTTGTTACAGCATGCCTAAAAGTGCCTTTTACAGGGTCACAGGCAAGCTTAATTAATATTTCAGAAGAGATAGTGCTGCAATGTCATAGATAAGATAACAGTGTTCTGGAACAGAAAATGGTTAGGTGCTGATATGAACACAGGCCTTGTCACTCATACAACCTAGCACAAACAAAAGCAATCAATCAGTGGCTGTTACAGAATGGAAGAGCAGGTTTCTGCATATGGACTAGAAAGCAAGATTAGGCTTAGTTCTTAGGGATGTATAATCAAAAAAATTATTTTTAAGGATGTAAACAAAATGCCATATGCAGAAAGTTACAGTGGTATAACTAGTCATTGGGGGGCTCCAGTGCAAACATTATTGGTCCCCTCTTTTAAAGGGATAGTAATATTTAAAAAAAAAAACAACTCCCATTAATCTCCATAGTGTTTGGGCCATAGAGATAGTTATTTCAATACTGTTAGAGCTGTAGTTCAAGAGTAATTGAATGATAAAATATCCCACTCCCACCCCTTTTATCTAGCATAAGCCACCTCCCCTCAGATGTGGCATATGGTCGCTTGAGTAGACAGCTCACAGTGAGGGACAATCTTCTTTCTGTGAGCACTGGGAAAACCAGGCATGTTTTTCCTTGTGCTCACTGAAGATTGTCCCTCTCTGCGATCCATCTAGACAGTCTTTCTGCTCTGAGGTGAGCAGTGTTACATCAGTAAAAGGGGCGGGAGGGGGATACTTTATCATTCAATTACTCTTGAACTACAGCTCTGGCAGTACTGAAATAACACTTTCCATGGTTCAAATACTATGAAGATTAATTGGAGCTGTTTTTATTGTGAAACATTACTATCCCTTTAAAAATACAAAGGCAGAACTAGAACCTGTTGGCCCCTGTGATAGATGGGGCCCCTTGGAGGCTTGGCCATGGTGTAGCTGCACCGCCTGTAATTCCACTCTTGGAAAGCTAAACAGGAGCAATTCGGGAGTAACTCAACTATACCACAGGGGCACATAAACATGTCCATTGATTTAAATGTGGTCTATAACCCCTTGAATGCCGGAATCAATGTGTTTAAGCCTGATTAAAATCAGTGCAGATTTTGGCAATGTTTGTGTCCCCTTATGATGCAGTTTGTTTACTCCAGAATTGTTCCTGTGTGTTCCTGTGCTGATATACTGGAACAGTTCTGGAGCAAACCAACTCCCTCATAGGGGACAAATAAAATTGTCCCTAATGAACACTGATTTAAGTGGGACATTTAACAATTTTAATGTTAAATGTTGGTTTGCTCCAGTGTATTGTTTCACAATGTGTTGGAAACCCCTTCAGCATTCAATTAGTTAAACTGACTTTTATGTGCCTCCCCCATGGTGTAGATGGTTTGCCGCAGAATTGCTCCAATCCTTTTTAGTACATCAGCCTCCTCAGCTTTCGGCGTAAGGCCCAAAATGTGAAGGGTATTAAATATGACCCCATTACGTGTTAGTTTCCCTTTGACCCTTTGAGCGCCACTGCGGATACCTCCCTGGCACTCGAAGGGTTAATTTTTGAAGTTACTCCGAAAACCACATGTGAGCTCTATTCTGTCTAGTCAGGTGTGTTTTTCCTATCGCAATGTCCAAGTAAGACAAGCTCGGCTTTATGATGTGATATTTCTAAGCGTCTGTTCTTGTATATTGCTGTGTCCTGTTCACTGTATCTTGTTTCTTAAAGCGGATACCCAAAAAGATTGTGGATTTTAATGAAGCGTCAAAAGCCGCCTGTATTTTACACTAGCCATAATGCTAGCAAGTGCTTAGTATCGACCCTTTGAGTGCCAGAGAGGTGCCCAACACATTGCGAAGCAATGCATTGGACATCTCTCTGGCAATCAAAGGGTTAAAGATGTTGAGGGATGTGTGCATGAAAGGAAAGAGGAGCAATTCTGGAGTAAACCAACTGAAATAAAACTTTCTGATTATTTAAATTGGGGTTTGAGCCCCTTGAATGACAGTGCAGACACAGTGAGTAGCAATGCATTGTTCCCCCTTTAGCACTCAAAATAATGAAAAGCCCCATTAAATAATGGGAATCTGGGGTCATTTTATTTGTCCCCTGTGGTACAGTTGGTTTACTCCAGCATTGCATAATTTCCTGAATTTTTATTCTAGACCTTTTTGTGGCAATGTTTTTTCTCCTTCTGTCTGACATTCTATGCAAATACACTAATCTGCATACAATGCCAGGTAGAGGAGGAATGAATAATGACAAAGGTTTGGAATAACAATATAAATAAAATAATAAATGTTTTTAAAATCAAGCATTTACTAACATTTTGGCTACCAGAACACACAGAAAGCTTTTAACATAGATTAACATGCAAACCTTTAATGGTGTGGAGTGTCCACTTTGAATAAGAAGGTGCGGTTGCTAAATGAATATCCAGTAATTGTTTTGATTGAGCATTGTCTCACACTGAGTGTGCAGGGTTCAGCCTTTCAGTGTAGTACAAACGTTGTTTTGATCACTAATATAAACAAGGTATATTACTTTATCTAAAATCTAACATTTGGATTCATTGCAAGACAAGTCTAGTGTGGCTCAACAGCAAAGGTAAACACATCCATCAATTTGACTTGTTTGAAGACACCTGTGAGCTATATTTACCCCTAGATCATGGGTAGACACCCTTTAGCTCTTTAGATGTTGAGTACTCACGTCATCCCCAACCACACAATGGTTGGTTGTCCATTAGCTGGAGATCGAAAGTTCTTCACACATTTAGATGTGTTGGATACACCTCAAACAATCTGAGTTCCAAATAAATGTCATATTCATAATTGTATTTCTTATAATCCCCATGTGGGTAGCACTGAGTGATGAAACATTCCTTGACCCTTTGAGTTCCAGAGATTCAATCTGTTTTAAAGAATAAGTAAATCTTTTTAATGGAAAAAAGAAAAGCAAAAAGAAATAACTCTGCAATGCAATTTGGTGTCCAAACAGTTGATCTCATGTTCAGACTGTTATTTTATTGCATTCAGTGGGAGGGGGGTTAATGGGGGAGATGAACTAAGGTGCGTTAATAGCAGATTTGTTTTGGTAACATGATAACAATTCTCCATGGTAAATAAGACATAATTTGTCATATGCACAAATAATTAGGTGTGTGGGGGGGGGGGATATTAGCATATGATGATATGATGTTGGCATAAAGTTCTCAGATGTGTGGTAATGCTACCAGTCAGTTGACAGGTTAATAACCAGGTTAATGGCACACTACTCAATAGAAGTGCACTTTGAAGTGCTCTGTAGCAGGCTAATGTTAAATGTCACCCTTTCAGCCTAATGTGAGTTTTCACAATAGACAGCTATAGAGAAGTCTAAAATACACCTTTATGGAGAGTTTTGAAATATGCAATATGAAATATGGAGAACTATATTTCACTGTGCTAAACTTACGTATGAGGTGGTTCACTTTTCCAGTGTTGTTGAGGGAAGTTGTTTTTGTGAGCTCCAACAGCTTTGCCAGCTATCAAAACTTAGTGCACATTAAAGGGATAGTAATGTTTCATAATAAAAGCAGCTCCAATTAATCATCATAGTATTTGGACTTTGGAAAGTGTTATTTCAATACTGTCAGAGTTATAGTTCAAGAGTAATTCAATGACAAAGTATCCCCCTCCCGCCCCTTTTACTGATGTAACACTGCTCAGCCAGAGCAGAAGGGAGGTGCCCAGGTAGACTGCAGAGAGGGACAATCTTCAATTAAGATAAGGGAAAAACCTGAAAAACTTGTCAAGGGGAGCAGGGCTTTCATGGTTCTCATAGGAAGAAGATTGTCCCCTTCTGTTATCTGTCTGGTCTATGGACTGCATTCCACATCTGAGAAGAGGTGGCTTACACTAGGTAAAAGGGGCGGGAGGGTAAACTTTTCTAGTGAATATCTCTCAAACCATAACAGTTTGAGAGAGAAGACTTATATTGTTCTTCATGTTTCTTTAATGCCTACAAAATAAAATAAAGATACAACAAAGTATTACCATCCCTTTAACAGTTAAATACCCCATCAGGATTGCGAAACGGCTCACTAAGTTACATATACACACGTGACTAAGCCACTGGTGAAGGAGACACTGAAATATTGTAAATGCAATGAAGGCACAGTGAGGGCATGGGGATGTAGGAGTTATTTGAGGAGTAATCAGATAAGATTGCAAAGGCACCTTAGGGAATACTATGAGACTCATTCCAGTCAAATAACCACAATATCACCATACAAGACTCTTACTGGTCACAATGCATCTCATCGGTTCTCCACTGAATGTAAGAGTAACAGCTTCATCACTTCATGACAGTTTGAAAGGTTATAACTTTTGAATAATGCATCTCCCAGTTGAAGGAGTTGCCGTGTTACATATATATTACAGTTATATCTTTTCATAAAAACTGTTTATTCATCCTTTAACCCTTTGAGTGCCAGAGGGGATATGCAATGCGTTGCATACCCCTCTGTCACTCAAAACAGTAAGGTTTTTGGGGTCCTTTTGTTTCTTTTGGCAGTTTTAAACCATTCAGTGCCAGGGGGTGACAATGCAATGGGTACCCTTGTAGCATTCAAAGGGTTGAAAGTGGTCATGTCAGAAGGCATATCTGCATATGTCTGTTACAATGAACATCAAACAATGGCTTCAGTCTTGCTATAGTATGTCTAAAAACTCTCTGCACAAGTTCAATTAAAGCAGATATTATGTGGAAGTGTTACCTTGATGTCAAAGTTTATTTTCCCAATTAAGAGTAATTACTTTTACTGTGAATGTGAAACAAGTGATAATGTGAAGAATTATGGTTCTATGACACATTCCTGGCTTGAGCTTTCTCCAGAGGGAAACATTATCCTCCAACCTCATGACTTCCCATCACCTAAAACGTAACACAAAAACACGCAGGTGCAGCAAACATATCTTTTATTTAAACAATAAATAAATAAAAAAAAGTATATATATATATATATATATATATATATATATATATATATATATATATATATACACACACACACACACACACACACACACACACACACACACAGAGAATATGTTTGTGTGTGGGGGTGACAGACATGGTTGGTGTGGTTCTGGGACTGCCAGTGGACGGTGGAATAAGGCTTGGGTGATGTTTGTCTGTGGCTACCTGTGGGATAGTAAGACAGTTACATTGTAAGCTCTTTGGGTTAGGGTCCCCTTTCTATTGTGGTTCCCTTTGTTGCACTTTTCCCCCCACTAATACTTTAATGTTCACACTTTAATCTGATGGTCTTAACCCTGTTCTGTATTTTGTATTGTACTAGTAGTAGTTCTGTAAAGAGCTGTGTACTATATAAATAAACATACATACGCACATACAAGTCTGGACTGTTAGACAACATATGTGTGGTTCTATGCCTACCTGTCAGTGGAACAAGGCTGGGATTTCTGACTGTGTAGTGTGGTACTCTGGTTACCAGTGGAAAAGGCTGGGCCGGCACACAGTGCAGTTTGGTTCTGCTGCTGCTTGTCAGTGGAAGTTGGCTGAGCTAGCACACAGTGTAGTGTAGTTTTGTGGCTACCAGTAGAACAAGTCTTGTCTGGCAGGTGTGATTCATTGGCTACCAGCGGAACAAAGATGGGGTTGGCACACAGTGTATTGTGGTTCTGTGACTACCAAGAGAATAAGTCTGGGCTGGCAAGGCAGTTTATTGTGGGTCTGTGGCTACCAGTGGAAGAAGGCTGGTCTGGCAGACTGTGTTGTGTGGTTCTATGGCTACCAGCCAGTAGAACAAGGCTGGACTGGCAGACGGTGTAATGTGGTTCTGTGGATACCAGTGGAATAAGAATGGGCTGATAGGTAGTTCTATGGCTACCTGTCAGTGGAACAAGATAGGGCTGGCATACAGTGTATAATGTTTTCGTGACTATCAGCAGAACAGGGCTGGGCTAGAAGTGTGGTGTGTGTAGTGTGGTACTGTGGTTACCAGTGGAAAAAGGCTGGGGTGGCAGACAATGTAGAGTGTTTTATGGCTTCAAATGGAAAAGGCTGAGGTGGCAGACAGTGTAGAGTGCTTTATAGCTTCAAGTGGAAAAATGCCAGTCTGGCAGACAGTGTAGAGTGTTTTATGGCTTCAAGTGGAAAAAGGCTGGGGTGGCAGACAGTGTAGAGTGTTTTATGGCTTCAAGTGGAAAAAGGCTGGGGTGGCAGACAGTGTAGAGTGCTTTATAGCTTCAAGTGGAAAAATGCCAGTCTGGCAGACAGTATAGAGTGTTTTATGGCTTCAAATGGAAAAAGGCTGAGGTGGCAGACAGTGTAGAGTGCTTTATAGCTTCAAGTGGAAAAATGCCAGTCTGGCAGACAGTGTAGAGTGTTTTATGGCTTCAAGTGGAAAAATGCCAGTCTGGCAGACAGTGTAGAGTGTTTTATGGTTTCCAGTGGAACAAGACTTGGCTGAAAGGCAGTGTAGTGTGGTTCAGTGGCTACCAGTGGAAAAAGTATGGGGTTGGTAAGACAGTGTAAAGTGGTTCTGTGGATACCAGTGGAACAAAGCTGGGATATCAAACAGTGTATGTTTGGTTCTGTGACAACCAGTGGACAGTCAAACAATGCTGGGGGCTGGGGTTTCACATAATATGTGTGGGTCTGTGACTACTTGTGGACAATGGAATCTCTCTCCTTTCTCTATGCCTCTTCTTGCATGGGCAACACATGCTGCGCTTCTTTTGTTAGTATATACTGTGCTCAGTAAACACAGGATAATAATAATAATATTTTCCAACTGCTGGGATTTTTTTTTCTCATTCAAACGTTAGTATAACTCAAATATATTTTTGCTTTGTTTTATTTTTTAAAATGTGTTTTTCTATTGTGGTTACTTACTATGGGACCATATCTAATAACTCAAGCTCTCCCATAGCTTTTTGACACCAGTTGGAGCAGTAGCTTACATTTTCATTAAAAAAGCATGAGCAGTAATAACTTTTGAACAAAAAATCTCACTGTAGTGGGAAAAGCCTTGTTTTACTTAGAGGGATATGCCCTGTAACATATCTTTTCACAGAAAAAGCTTGCTGCTACTTTAACCCCTTGGATGCTACAGATGTTGCAATGCTTTTGAGATGTTGTTGGCATCTATGGGGTTAATCTGTCATGTGCATGGCATTACGGGGATAGCAGGTTTCCTCAGTTGTTGTCTTTGTATGCTATTTTATTGACAGTCATTGAGCCAGGGACTCAGCACTGACATCCATGTCAGGAATAGCTTTGCCACCTTTGCTGTAAAAACTTACCAGCCATTCTGTTGCTGTAATATTATTATTGGGAACAAGTATACATTTTTACAGGCCTGCTGTTAAAATACTGGCTAGGTAACAACCCTGTTCAAGAATCAATATTCAGCCATGGCATCTAGTTGAAGTTTATATTAAGACATAGTAGAGGAACCGAAAGAGGATTTCACCACCATGTAATGCCATAATTTATGAATGTACAAATCTGGGTCCTCTAAAGCCACCAACAGTGCACGTTTTTATGATATCCCTGAAAAGCACAGATGTATCAATCAGTGGCTTGTTCACTTTAATTGATCGCCCTACAACAAAGCTGGGTTACCCTGAAAACATGCACTGTCGGTAGCTCTCGAGGAGCAAGCATGTCTACCCATAGCTTGTGCGTTGCAAAATGGAGTCACCCATGGAGAGGGGGGTCAGAGTTAGACTGTGTGGGAGTAAAATTCCTCTTTGCCAAGGCGCACACTATGTACAAACTGGGCACTGGAGAAATCTGCTGTATATGTGGCACATAATCTTTGATAATTTTGAATAAAATTAAAAACTGTGTTTATAATTTGCTATCATTTGTTTGTAATGCAAATAGTTTTTGAGAAATGAACCTTTATTTGTTGGTTAGCACAGTAAAATACTTTATGTTAATTAGTTTCTCTGTTGGCACAATATTAACACACACTGGGTTATGAGTGAACGTAGGCAAAGCCCACACACTGGGGAAATTTCCAATAGTACAGTGAGCAGTAAGTCTGACTGTGAGCAGAACTAATTAGAATACTGTGCAGGGAATTAGAATAACATGCCACCCTGTGCCAACGAGACATCAAGGAGAATTTCTCAAAAACTATTTATTTTACAAACAAATGGCTAGCACAATATGCAGGCAGGTAAAATAACCTAAACTTGTCTTAGTATGACAGGTCCACTTCAATGAGCTGTTCCCCAGAAACTGTTTGCTGGCAGAGTTGTGTGCCAAGAAGTAATAGCACTTCAATAGATAAGCACAGGGAAGGGCACCACTGCTTTGTGCATTCTCCTTTTAACTCTTTGAGCGCCAGAGATGTACTCAGCACATTACAACACATTGGGGGATAGGTACTAAGGTGGAGATGACTTCTACAGTGACATCACTTCTCCAGTTCCTATGTTATTCTATAGAGCCAATGGACTAAGATGTCTCTATCTTAGGAGATCTAAGTGCATAAGCTCCATAGAATAACACAGGAATTGGAGAATTGATATCACTGGTGAAGTCATCTCCACTTTATCACCTTTTTATCACTGCTTAGCGAATAATCTCCAATGTGTTGAACACCTCTGTAGCACTGAAACGGTTAAAAATGTGTGCAATAAAGAAAACAATCATGAAAAGAAATCTCAATTTAGGAGAACAAACCCCACCAGTTGGTGAGAGCAGATCCAGTGTTTATATCAATCAATATATATAATTTGGTAGAATGCGTCACTTCCTGTGTGCGTAACATTCACATGCACAGTAGAGACTGCCTGAACTATGCAGTCATGTGCAGGTAAGAGTGGCCAAACGCGCCAGCCTCCATCCGGAGCGGGGCTCTTCAAACAGCCCACCGCCAGTCTCCGCTCCCGGCTCAGGGGTAGCAGCCAAGGCCGCTGGGTGGCACTTTGGCCCGTGTACACGGGCATTTATACTAGTATATATATATATATATAAAAAGGTAAGACATTTGAGGTGCAATAAGCTGAAAAGGTGCAATTCTGGAGCAAACTAAAAGCACCATAGAGTCCCACCACATTCTCATTGATTTAAAGGGATAGTAATACTTCATTTTAACTTTATTTTATTTTGTAGGCATTAAAAAAACATGAAGAATGATATAAGTCTTATCTCTGAAACCTTTATGGTTTAAGAGATATTCACAAACAAAGTATCCCCCCCCTGTTCAACCAGATCAGAAGGGAGATGCCCAGGTAGACTGCAGAGAGGGACAATCTTCAATTAAGATAATGGAAAAAGCTGAAAAACTTTTAAAGGGGGGAAGGGCTTTCATTGTTTTCATACAAAGAAAATTGTCCCCTTCTGTTATCTGTACTGTCATACAACCTGATCCACATCTGAGAAGAGATGGCTTACACTAGGAAAAAGGGGCGGGGAGGGGAACTTTGCTTGTGAATATCTCATAAACCATAAAGGTTTGAGAGATAAGACTTATATCATTCTTCATGTTTTTTTAATGCCTACAAAATAAAATAAAGTTAAAACGAAGTGTTACTATCCCTTTAAATGGTGCATTTAGTCAGTTGAAAGCAGAGTTTTCCAGCCATACCTAGGAATATTCTTGTCCCAATTCTCTGGAGGCCCACTAAGGTTTGGGGGGGGGTGAGTGTCCATATGACAATATAAGGTGGGTGGGGCTTGATTGGGGTGGGTGGGTCAGGAGGAGAGGGGGTGGGGTTTCTTTTTAAAATGGGCATAGAATCATAAGAACAGGGCAGAGAGTGACTGAATCTGTCAGCGAGGTGAACAGGGTTAGAAGGGTTGAGACCCAGTAATTACGTATAAAATCCAGAGTCTCGTGGTCAGATCTGGAGAGTTCCCCAGCGTGTCTCCAATGCATTCTAAGGACCTCTCTAACATTCAATTTAAAAGCAACAGTGAAAATAAATGGAGTTTTTTATTTCCACCTTTAGTGCAGTTGGTTTGCTCCAAAATTCCTTCAGGGTGGAATATTTTACATACTTGGGATATAAGGTTTAGGGTTTTTATTTTTATTTTATGCCTTTTTCTGGATTAACAAAGGTTATAATGCAATGGTTGAACTTGACATTATGCTGTGCTATGTTTTCCTGCACACTGTTTCACTCTACATATCATGGCTTAACCCTTTGAGTGCCAGAGGGGTACGGACCACATTGCAAAGCAATGCGTTCCATACCCCTCTGGCACTCAAAGGGTTAAAGAACAGTTCAGACATACCAATGAATCCCAAGCTCCATTACCGGTCAGCTACTACAGTGTAATAGAACAAGGATAATCTGCAGACATATGCCAGCTATACGTATTCATTCATGTACCTGTTGTTACTGTTGTGCCAGCGGGAAAATAGATTTACAGCTCACAGGCAGAGAATAGGTAGGTACTAGCAGAATGAGTGACACAAGAGTTTAACTATGAACCCTTTAAGGACTGGAGGAGTGTGTAACACATTGCAAAGCAATGCATTACCCACCCGTCTGTTCCTTAAAGAGTTAAACAAAAGGGGAATGTACAATTGCAAATCCAGCCAATACAGGCACAGGGGACTTGTTTTGTGCATTTTTCCTGCCTAACATCTATTTATTAAAGGAACACTAACACCTAAAAATGAACTGGGGTTATATGCACTTAAATTCTCTCTACTTCATGTAACATATGTAAAAACTCTCTGTTTGTTTTATGAGGCCTAAAATCTAGTCTTGCGTATGTTCTGATGGAGCAGACATTCCAGGGCTCCTATTGATTGTCCAGGATTTACTCTGTATACGTTCTCTCTTAAACCACTTGTTCCAAGGAGAGAGCTATGGGGGAGAATATTTGAGTTTCAGGGTATTCAGTTATTCTGAGTCTTGTTTCCTCACACGTACTCACAAGACCCAGAGGAAATTTAAATTATTTTTCCTACATAGCCAGCGAGCTAGAGATCCAGATAATGACTAGCCCTTTCATATGGCTTTCACACAAATAAGAGCGTAGGATCACATACAGTGAGATACCATTAACCCCCTTGGAAGTTAGAACTGTCTCCAGGGCATGTTTAAGACCTTCTGAGGCCCTCAGTGTAATTGTATAATGAGGAACCCCCACATAAAGAAATTGTTCCCTTGCCGACTGATAGTCAAAGATTCTCCAAATACACTGTCTGACACCTTAGTCTTGTTCCCCTGCCCACTGGTAGCCGCAGATCCCCAAATACACTAACTGATACCACCCTCCCCCCTTACCTTCTGTTTTCTGTATGTAGTGGAGGAAAGCAGTGCATCAGCTCTGCCGTCTATTTCAGACAATATAGTGGAGCTGCTCTACAGGTCACTTCTTACAGGGTACTTCCAAATTAAAACCCAAAAGTACATGGTAAGCAGCTAGTGTGTGGAGTAACCTCTCCACTGTGCAGTTTGAAACAGAGGCCAGTGCAGGAGAGCGGCTCTCCACCACTATATACAGAAAAATATATGTTAGAATTGAGCAGCCATACTGAGCACTGAGCCAGAGAGGTCCCCTTGAGCTTGAAGCCCCCTGCATACTCCTGGTATGCCCAGGCATTGAAACAACCCTGGATGTCAACACAAGAAAAAACAGATCTTCAATAAACTGAACATTTCAGGAATAAATAAACTACTAGTTATTAAACTGTCAAACATGATCCAGAAACAAGTATCTGGAGCAGGGGAACTGAGATTGTGAAGCAATGCCTTGGAGACTTTTTTATCATATAACAGGTTAATAGAATATATTCAGATTATTCATACACAATCCCAACTAGCAGAGCTCTGCTCCCCCCAACTACTACAGCTGATCTATAATAAAATTTTAAAGGACTGTGTGAATACCAATACCATATAATGTCTGAACATCTAAAAGGAAAAAGCCATTTCTATTGATATATTACTAGCGAATCAAACTAAATGCATCAGCTTGTGTCTTTTTTTTTTCCATCTCAGAGAGCATCTCTTGCCAAAATCAATTTAACAATATAGATGGGCTTCCTCTGTTTGTCCTGCACTCAATTAAACAGGACTCTTTATCTCGCCTTAGGCCCTTGACCTTTAACAGTAATCCCATGCGAACATATTTCTTTTCACACTGAGCCGTGCTGTAGATTTATTGCTGGAAAGACTGTTTATTTACTAAGTTATATGAACTCAGTGCCTGTGGACTTTTGTAACAAAAAGTGTTACAAAAGTCCATCCCCATCCCAAAAGTCCATCCCCATCTGATCATGTGAATACGCTCACTCAATATTGAGATGGCAGGTTGACTATTAAGTCAGATATATCAGGAAGTATGAAAGCATTAGGTTACGTTGACATGGGCAACTTGTACAGTAATATCTTTATTACATGGAATCACATGTTTTTACTACAACCGTGTAGCAGGGTCATTTTTCTTCAGATTTCCTTACTTTCATTATAAACACAAGACACAACATTGCATGTGAAACACAACTTTCTGTAATATTTATGAGATTCCATTGAAAGTTACAGAATTCTGTGTTGAACTTTGAAATGTGGTGCAAAAGATCCCCATGTGAACAGTCCCATGAGAGATAATGTTAATTATGTTAACTAATTCATACAATTTTTTCATTAGTTTTTTCGAGGGGGCAGGGGGGGATTAGTGCACTAACATTGTTGTTTCAAAGTCAAATAGGCGTAAGAGTTTAATTCAAAAGACTACCTTACGGCAGCAGGCAGGACTTCTGTCAAGCTGTCACTATATCTTCTGTATGTATAGGAATATGTGTCTCTTAAAAAGAAGAACTTATCTGAGTTTGAGTCTTTCATGCATAAGATAGAGAGAGAGAGAGAGATACATAGATAGATAGATAGATAGATAGATAGATAGATAGATAGATAGACAGACAGACAGACAGACAGACAGACAGACACATGGCATCTGCAACTGCTTTTATTTGTTGATTTTCATTTTAGAATGGGATGATGGGCGCTGTAGTCCGAAGCAGCAGATGGTTCAAACACAGATTACTTCTGGTCTAAAGAAACAATAAATCTTCCCTATTGCATATATAATCATGGGAGGAGATAATGCTCAGTATTGTTCTATGTATGTATCCATGTTTGGAATCATACATGCATTCCATTACACATTGCTTGCATGATGGCTTGCCTGTTACAGATAACATTTGGTGGCTATGTAATTCTGCTCTGTCACTTTCAGATTACTTTCGTTTTTAAATTCAAGAAGTAAGTAGAGTAGTCCAGTAGTACTCCAACTACTGAACTGCCAAAAAACCAATAGAAATTTATTGTAGAAATAAGATGAATTTCAAAAATGTTAGTATTTGACAACATCTGCATTAGCTTCCTTTCATACAGGTGACATTGTTACATCAACATTGATGCTTAACCCTTTGAGCGCCAGAGGGGTATCTTCCACCTGCCACTCAAAGTGTTAAAGAAACTAGAGTTGTGAATCATTGAGCTTCATGTATAAAAGTAAAGAAGGACATTTCTGGAGCAAATCAACTACACTATATGGGACAAATAAATATCCCATTGATTTAAATAGGACTTTCAACTCCTGGAATGGTAGAAAAGTCTCCAATGTGGAGAGTTCTCTTCCACTGATCGAAAGTCACACTATCAGAACAAAAACACACCACTCTATGGTGGTCTCATACTTGACCAGGCAAAGGACAACAAAAAGCAGATCACTATTACTATATCTGCCCAAAGTGATTCTGCCTTCAGCAGAGACTAATTTGAAGACAATAATAGCAGTCCATAGGAGAGGGAAAAATGTGGATAGACAGTGTCCTCATATGGGGACACCCTCTGATCATCTGATGGCCTACAGGGAGAATATGAAGCTTCTTCTGCCAATTCTCTCAGAACAATCCAAAAAGGAATGGATGCCCTGCTACTAACATGTTGCTTTCATCTAGGCAATATATTTCCACCCCTGAAGCTTAATCATTAGTTCTGAAAAAAATGTAGAAGACAATCATCTTATTAGCACCTCACTGTATGAGAAACATGGTTTTCCACCCTGAAACTTCTGACAGGAGAAAGTCCAAGCGCCCTGGCTACATCATCAAGCTTTTATTAGTGTGAATCCCTTAGGGTACAATGATTATCTCCTATTGTTATTGATCTACTCCTGAAATAAAAAAAAGCAAGCACATCCAGGGCCGACAACAGAACCTGGAAGAATGTACTTATTTATTTATTTATTTTTTATGTTTAAGTATCTACTGTCTCCCTCCATACAATGTCTTTTAGAATTCTTATAAGATTATTTCACACAATACCTGTGTCCCAGCACTATTAAAGTCCATATTTCAGCACTTCGCCCTTCCTGGGTCACTCCTGTGCTGATCATCACCTGTTGCTGAGATTTCTAAAGTAAATGAAATGTCTGAAGCCAACGATTCCTTCAGCTAATCCTGAATAACATCTCATTTTAGTTGTCAAGACTTTACTCAAATAATCATTGAACCTCTAAACAATTGTAATCTAAAGATGGGGCTACACAAGACAGACTTATTGGTGGCAATGCACAGAGTGGGTGAACTTACAGCACTCCATAGCATACCACCATACTTAATCTTCAAACAAAACTCTTCAGTTTTAGTGTCTGAATCCAAACAATGTCAAATAAGAAGGTTTGCTGGATGTCAAACATTGCCTCAAACATTGTATCTTAATAGAACCATCTCCTTTTGGAAAACTCCTTTTCTGTTTGTGAGTTTCTTTGGACCATTTAAAAGAGGCCTTAAAGTCTCAAATTAGAGAAGTGCATTCAGACACTTCTGTAGCCTAAGCAGCACTAGGAAAAGTACACCCAAAGAAGATTAATGTTCATTCCACCTGAGCCACCACTTCATCATGAACCGAGAAGGCAGAGACATCTGCAGAGTTTATATATAGAGCCGCCAAGAAAAACATTCATACCTTCACAAGATGCTACAGGCTCAATCTTCAGGCATCTGGGGAGGCTGGTTTTGGCTGCAAAGTCCTGAAGCACCTTTGACTTCATTCCCTCCTTTAGTTTTGCTCTGCAATCTCTCTGTGTGTGCTACCAGGAAACCCTGAATGAAAGAATTGTTCACCTATCAATTCCTTTCCTTTAGGTCTCACACACAGACTTCCCGCCATTAGCATTTGTTGCCAGTAAATATTTTTCAGCAATATTAGCGTTGTCTAGTTAATATATGTTCAAACACTTGGAATGGTGAGGTAGGAGATCCTTTTAACAGTTTCATATCTTGCAATGGGAGGTGAGACTTCTCTCATGTGAGGTACGACTTGAAGAAAGCCAGGTAAAAAAAAATTAGAACCCTACAGCAGAGTTGGTTTCCCCCAGAATTTGCCTGTTCTTCTTATTAAAGGGACAGTAATGTCCCAGGAAAAAATTGTATCCAGTTTTATAGAGTTTAAAATAATAAACAATATGCTCCAACCCCTATCTCTCACACCACTATGGTTTGAGAGATATAGGTATTCAAAGTTCCCTCCTCCCTCCCCTTCTCCTGCTGTCAGAGCCTCAGGCTGGTCCCCGGACCAGGATCTCCTGCTGTCAGCTAGACACTGACGTGAGGAGAAGGAGAGGGAAGGTGGAACTTTGAATGCCTATATCTCTCAAACCATAGTGGTATTTTAAACTCTATAAAACTGGGTACAATTTTTCTGGGACATTAGTGTCCCTTTAAGGCCTGGACTAAATTGCAGTTAATAACTTTATCAGGGGTTTTTGTCTCCAGTTATCTCCATAGATTTCAATGGGAATCTGTTAGCTAAAACCAGCTGATAGCACATATCAACTACAATTTGATCTAGGCATAAATCAGTCTCTAAGAATACAACTGTTTGTGGAGAATATATTTGTCCCCTGTGGTGCAGTTGGTTTGCCCCAGAACTGTACCTTTTTAGCTTGCTATCTATGACCCAAAATGCTTTCTGAGAAAATCCAAAACAACTGGGGGGAGATCATGGATGCACTAAGATGTGATAAGGAGGAGATAAGTTTGCTGTTGTGATAAACTCTCCAATACTTATGTTATTCTATGGAAAGTATGAACTAACATAGCTCCATCTTGAGAGATCTTAAATCTTTGAGTGCCAGAGGGGTACGCAACACATTGCTCTGGCAATCGATGGGTTAATGCATTGGCTCCATGTAATAACATAGGAATTGGATAATGTATCACACTGGAGAGTGCATCTCCTGTTTATCACACCTTGGTATTTAAAGGGATAGTAATACTTCATTTTATCTTTATTTTATTTTGTAGGCATTAAAAAAAATGAAGAACGATATAAGTCATCTCTGAAATCTTTATGGTTTGAGAGATATTCACAAGCACAATTTCCCCTCCTGCCCCTTTTACCTAGTGTAAGCCATCTCTTCTCAGATGTGGAATCCAGTCCATAGACCAGGTAGATAACAGAAGGGGACAATCTTCTTACAGTGAAAACAATGAAAGCCCTGCCCCCCTTGACAAGTTTTTCAGGTTTTTCCCTTATCTTAATTCAAGATTGTCCCTCTCTGCAATCTACCTGGGCACCTCCCTTCTGATTTGGCTGAGCAGTGTTACATCAGTAAAAGGGGCGGGAGGGGGATACTTTGTCATTGAATTACTCTTGAACTACAACTCTGACAGAATTGAAATAACACTCTCCAAAGTCCAAATACTATGATGATTAATTAGAGCTGCTTTTATTATGAAACATTACTATCCCTTTAAGTGTATTCTACATTGGTTATATATTTCAAGGAAACCCGTGCATCTTGTGCCTCATATATAAAACTGTACATCTACAGAACACAGTCTATGGAATCTCACTTTCTATTTTAGAAGTGACAGACTGCATGTTACTAAGCCTGGATTCATGGTTGTTAGTTTAAAGTGGAGCTTATCACTGTAATGAATCATTTTGCAATCAGAAAAAAAAATGCATTTTTTCAATTTAGACGATGATAATAATAATAATCCTTTTATTTATATAGCGCACACAGATTCCGCAGCGCTTTACACTCATATTGGTTCCTGTCCCCATTGGGGCTCACAATCTAAATTCACCTATCAGTATGTTTTTGGAGTGTGGGAGGAAACCGGAGTACCCGGAGGATGATAAAGAGATTCTGATATCTGGAGACAGAAGCACAAACAAAGTGAAGCAGTTCTGGGACAAGTAACTGCACCAGAGGGGACACAGATAATTCCCCAGTAATGTAATCCCTTGGATGAATTGCTTCACAATGTACTAAAGGTGTCTCTAGCGTTGGGGTTAAAGAGAGGACCTGCACTGTCTAGCATTCAACTAGTTAAATAACCATTTATATCTATGTTGTATTTTTGTCCACATGTCTATTCCTTCTGGTACAAAGTTTTCTCTTATATTATAACCAAAATTGGGATTCCACTTGAATCTGTCTCCCTGTTGTTTCTCCTAGGGGTCTATGACTGTTCTTGCCATCTGACAGCTTGCCAGGTGAAACTAGCAGATTCTGCCATTATGGTAGCGATGAAGTGCATTCTTGCACTCTGGCTATCCCCAAACCACCCTCTTCTATGACAGTGGACTCTTAAATTATTCCATTTTACTAGGTTGTATAGGATCCTGACTCTCTCTGACAGGGAAGTGTTGGGTGCTCTGTCAGTTGCCTTATGGGAACCCTTTATTCTTACTCTACCCACTTCTCGACAGGTGGATTTCTCTCAGCTGTTTTAGGTTTACTTCATGGCTGGGAGAGAGATTGTTATCGGACGCCGCTATAGAAACACTTTTGGACACGGGGGAGGGTGTGGCTGTGATCTCTTCTCTACACTTACCTTCTATGTATGGGGGGAGGGCCCTGACCTAGTTGGTGGGACACAGCAAGATTGCCCCTTTCTCCACCTTGGGGGTATACTGGGGAGGGGCGAATTCCCCGTTGGGGCATGCACGTGTTTTATATGGTATGTTTTATCTATTGTGCTACATTCTATTGTGGATATGCTTGTCTGGGTGGTGGTTTCGCTGGGCGCCTTTGCTGTCTCTCTGTGACCCACCTGTGTTTCTCTAACACTTCTGTATTACCATTGTTATGCTCTCTTCAGGACTATCTGTTTGCTATATCTTCACAGTCTGTGTGTGACATTCTTTTCAGAAATTGAAGGGCATCTCCATCTGTTGTGCTGGTACTGAGACGGTTCCTGTTATGTCTTGTATATTTGATACGCGTATCATGTTCACTGTATCTCCTTTGGCACTTATTTGATTGTTTGTATGAAAAAATGTTCAATAAAAAGTAGATAAAAAAAAAAATAACTATTTATATCAATGGGGAAATCCCCCCTCCCCGCCAGTGCAGTTGGATTCCTCCAGAATGGCAGCTCTTTAGCTTGATGAATACAGTCCTAGTTTTTTAATGTCATGAGCAGATAATGGTCTTATGTAGAAAGAGACAGTGGTACCATTCTGGAGCTATCCAACTGTACCATAGAGAACACAAGAACATTCTCATTAATATAAATTGGGATTTTAATTCCACTGGATGCTAGAAAGGTCTTCAATCCATTGCTTCACAGTGTGTAGAAGTCCCCCGTGACACTCAAAGTGTTAATAAAAAAACATTTAATGAAATGTGAATTTTGGAAAATTGTATTTGTCCCCTATGTGGCAATTTGTTTGCTCCAGAACTGTCCTACTTTGCCTTTGTACATAAAGCTCTTTGTTTATGTTTCTATAGACCGTGAGTAGCATTCATTAATCTTTGAGTGACAGAAGAGTGTCCAATACATTGAAAAAAGCAAGCATAAGACTCCCCTCTGGCACTCCAAGAGTTAAAATAGTGCATTCATTTGAAAACGCCTTGTTGTATGTCATCAAGGATTTGTAGTTGTAGACAACAGAAGTCTGGTGATATATTGTGGCTGTGATTTCCTGAGTGCCTGAATGCTACAGACATCGCTAACTCATTGCAATGGAGATATCTCTAGGATTAGGGGTGGGCAACCACAGCCTCTCTAGTTGTGGACTACAACTCCCATCATCCCCAGTCTACAGTTGGACACACGGGAGTTGCAGGGGTGTAACTAGGACATACTAGGCCCTTGGGTGAAATCTGAGGCTTTTAGCCAGGGCTGGGGCACGATGTCAATTGGGATCGTTTTTTGTTTTTTTTTTGGGGGGGGGGGGTTGTTTTTTTGGTTTTTTAAATTAGTCAGCCTTATGATGCATGGCTAGCACAGATTTTACATCTTCCGCCCTCACTTCAGTCTATCTGCGTGACTGCATCACGTGGTGCGTGACAGACGTCAGACTTCAGTAGTGCTTCAGGATTCCTGAGAAAGATATCGGACGAGTGCGTGTACCAGCATCTAGCCCAGGTGAGTGCACCAGCATCCAGCCCAGGTGATGGCACCAGCATCCAGCCCAGGTGAGTGCACCAGCATCCAGCCCAGGTGAGTGCACCAGCATCCAGCCCAGGTGATGGCACCAGCATCCAGCCCAGGTGATGGCACCAGCATCCAGCCCAGGTGAGTGCACCAGCATCCAGCCCAGGTGATGGCACCAGCATCCAGCCCAGGTGAGTGCACCAGCATCCAGCCCAGGTGATGGCACCAGCATCCAGCCCAGGTGAGTGCACCAGCATCCAGCCCAGGTGAGTGCACCAGCATCCAGCCCAGGTGATGGCACCAGCATCCAGCCCAGGTGATGGCACCAGCACCCAGCCCAGGTGATGGCACCAGCATCCAGCCCAGGTGATGGCACCAGCATCCAGCCCAGGTGAGTGCACCAGCATCCAGCCCAGGTGATGGCACCAGCATCCAGCCCAGGTGAGTGCACCAGCATCCAGCCCAGGTGAGTGCACCAGCATCCAGCCCAGGTGATGGCACCAGCATCCAGCCCAGGTGAGTGCACCAGCATCCAGCCCAGGTGATGGCACCAGCATCCAGCCCAGGTGAGTGCACCAGCATCCAGCCCAGGTGAGTTCACCAGCATCCAGCCCAGGTGAGTGCACCAGCATCCAGCCCAGGTGAGTGCACCAGCATCCAGCCCAGGTGAGTGCACCAGCATCCAGCCCAGGTGAGTGCACCAGCATCCAGCCCAGGTGATGGCACCAGCATCCAGCCCAGGTGAGTGCACCAGCATCCAGCCCAGGTGAGTGCACCAGCATCCAGCCCAGGTGAGTTCACCAGCATCCAGCCCAGGTGAGTGCACCAGCATCCAGCCCAGGTGAGTGCACCAGCATCCAGCCCAGGTGAGTGCACCAGCATCCAGCCCAGGTGAGTGAAGATTGAATTTGAGGAAGGAAAAGGTTCTCTCTATATGTGCTGAGTGCTCCCACTGCCTGGGTAGATGGCTGCTAGTGTTGTGCTCTCTTTTTGCAGAAATTGCAGCTGGCCTGGCTGGCACCTACCTGGCAGCCTGGCACAAATTAACCCTTTGAGTGCCAGAGAGGTGTGCAACGCATTGCTTTGCAATGCATTGCGTACCCCTCTGGCACTCAAAGGGTTGTAGTCCTGAACAGCTGGAGACCGCTCTGATCTCCACCCCTCTTTAGATGTCTCTCAAGTAGATCTCTCTTCCCCATTCATTTTGGTTGCATTCTCTCTCTTCTGTGCTCTTTTATTTCTTGCCTGACAAGAGTTATATACTGAGATGAACCAATAAAGAGGGGTTTGGGTCTCAAAGGGGAAGGGAGGGGGCCCTTCAGTTTCCTGTGCCTACAGGCTCCTGAGATGTAAATCCGACCTTGTTTTTAGCAAGCCACCAGCCAGGATAAGATACTGGTCTGCTTATAAGTGGTTGCAGGTTAGGGCAGAGCTGAGCTGAAGGGCCCCTATACTTGCCAGGCTCTATCACAATGGCACCCCATGTGTAGTTACCCTGGAGTGCCTAAATACTGATTATAGAAAGCACTACATTGCCCCTCATGGTCAATTGATCTCTATAGGGAAGACCCAAGATGATTATGGTGTACATTATCATTGTAAGTTTTAAAACTTGATTTTAAAAAACCCTGTATAGTCACCTATATTTGTTTTAGCCATTGTTTTATTTCAAAGAATAGTTTGAGATATTTAGTTTTGTCAGTTTATGCAACTGAGCTAGTACTTCCTGGTAGGCAGTAGCAGTTGGTAATGTAGAGCAGTGTGAAATGTTTGTATCTGCCAGGCAGGCCTGCTAGATTTGCATTACTAATACATAAATTATGCATTTCACATATATTGTTTTTGATCAAAAAAATGGATAACATAAATCTAGTTGCATCTGAAGTTTCTTTCAAAATGACTGTTAAAAAAATGATAGTTCCACTTTACAGAGATTATTTACCAGAGTGACAGGTTATAAATATAAGGAAAAGCAATGTTACAGTAGACTAAACAGTATTTTATGATAACTTACACCATTATGAAACAGAGGACTAGTTTCCCAACACAAAGGCTGTTTAAAGGGACAAATATTAAAAACAAGTCAAAAATAATATGTATGATCAGTTCGAGTGGTATCTTTAGATCTGCCTATAGCAAGGGTCTTGAACTGTATTCCTAAAGGGCCAATATAGCTCCAGAATTCCTGGGAGCCATCTTGTCAAGTTTTGGGATGTCCCTGACTGTGCACAGAAGATGCAATTATTATGATGGTCATTATGATTGAGCCATCGGTACCAAATAAAGGATATCATATGCAATGAATTGGGAAACTCTAACATTCAAGGGGTTGAAAGGTCCAAGGGCCATATGTTCAAAGCAGTTGCGAAATAGCTTTTGTCGATTTTAACGACATTTCAAAGTGCAGTGTCGATGGGCTCATTAATATTTTCACAGAGTGACAGTTGTGATCGGAAATATGTCATTTATCATTGAAGTACGACTCCTGACTGAAAATGTTGTAACTAACGACAAAAATGTCCTAACTAGAGACATTACAAAAATGTCCTAACTCAAGACATTACAAAAATGTCCTAACTCAAGACAAAAATGTCCTACCCAAAGACAAAAATGCTGGTATACAAGTACAGTAATTGTGCTTTTGTTGTGTTTCTTCATTCCCTCCACTTTTTTCTTAACATGCAAATTTTGTAAGACATTTTGTTGTTGTTGTATACGACAAATTTTCTTTTCCTCTATACGATTCTGGAGAATAGTTTAGCCCCGCCCTTGCCACTCCCCTTTGCCCAGCAATTCTGGAGTTGTGTCATACACAATGGACATTACTAGCTTTTTGTCGTATACTCTATAGAGAATATGTCGTTCATGCATACAATTACTTATTTTTGTCTTTCATATAACATTTTTTATGTCGTTATCCCTTTGAACATACTGCACTAAGGCATCTAATTTACTGAAATTAGCACTCATCCCTCTCATGATTCGAAAGTCTTTTCACTTGTTCCTGACATTTTACAGACAATACTGGACTATCAGTTCTGAGATGTCTATTAAGTTTGCTTATGCCAATGATCAGGATCCAGCACAAAACATGAATGGCAGCCTGAACAGGGTATAACTGAGACTAAATAGATGTCAGTTTGTGGTACTGGGCATCTAAGTGTATAAAATCCAATTCACTTTTTTATGTATTAATGTTACTTTAAACCTTTAAGTACCACTCAGGCTAAGCACTGCATTGGGCAACGCTCTAGCACTCAAAAGGTTAAAGCCCATATCCAAAATATGTTGCGTATTAAACACTAGAAAAAGGTAATACATGAGTAAAATAATTCCAATCCAGAGGATGTTATAATAGGGGCTTAGGAAGATCAATTCCCAGCAGGTATCTTCAGGTCATGGGGGGCGCATGGAAAATAAATGAGATTTTCACTCCAGCTAAGACCCTGAAATAAAACGTTTTATCCTCTGTCTCTTACACTTTTCATCATAAATCCCTATCAGAAGCCACAAAAGAGAGGGAAAAGGTGGGTAAATGAGAGAAATTTACAGCAATTATTAACCCCCTTGACTGCTAGGGAGGTTCCCACACACCGTATGGGGGACTAGTCTAGAACCCAATCACTGAAAGGGTTAAGAAGCCCTCTGACACTCAAAGGGTTAAATGCCACACTAATTTTATGAGAAAGTCTGAGCATTCAGAGTAATATTGTACATAAGCAAGACAGAAAGGCAAACTTGCGCTTCTCTATATAAGGTGCAAATATGTGCCCTGTATTGGGCATATCTAATACTACTGAGTTAATAAATATGAGGATTTTGTTCCAAAATTTGGCCAAACATTGTATAAATGGGGTTGGCAAGCTTATACAACGTTTGGCCAAATTTTGTAACAAAATCCTCATATTTATTAACACAGTAGTATTATATATGCCCACCACAGGGCACACACTTGCATCTTATATAGAGAAGCACAGGTATGTCTTTTTGTCTTGTGTTTGCACTTTAGGCTTCAGCCTAATACTTAGGGGACTGGGGAACCCTTTCATTCTCTGCTGCTATCTATACATTAATTACTTTATTCTAATTTACATTTTATTAATTACTAGCGTAAAAGCCCGTGTACACGGGCCAAGGTCCGGGCGATGTTAACTCTTTGAGTGCCAGGGGGTACGCAATGCATTGTGTACCCCTCTGGCACTCAAAGGGTTAAGAGTTCGGTCCTGCTCTGCATCCTGCAGTCATGCACTTTAGAGTCTGCCCTAAAGCACAGAATACTCCCAGCACAGAACTCCCAGCATTCCGTGCATTCGGGCAGTCTCTACTGCGCATGACGGCTTCTGACAAACATCCTAGCGAATTATTATATAGGATAGTTAGCTCTGTGAGCTATTCTTTTCTTCTTAATATTGTACAAATACACTGCTATATGATCAGACTAAAAGATGATTATCATTCTGCACAGACAATTGTGTATTGTGGGTTATACTTAGCATTTTGGCGCCAGACAAGTATTTTTCTCATTTGCAAATGGATTTTTCCTTGAAAAAGAATGCAAAAATTTGCAAATCTCAAGATTTATGACTCACTTGGAAAGAGTTGGATCTTTTGGAATATTTCAAAAATGCAAAATACTTTAAAAATATTCACAGATTGGCACGACTGATCAATGTTTGTGTATATATTTAGAAAATGTTGAGGAGACGGCTCTAAATCATGCATTTTTTTTCTCTCAGTCAACAAGAAACAAAGTTTCCTACCCTTTTTAATCCTTTGATTGTCAGAGAGATGTCCAACACATCCAGCAGTACCGCTAGACAGAAACATTTCCCTACTGGCTTTCTCTGTAAAAGAAGAGTAATATATTTTTCTTTACTAAGCCAAACACTGATACAATGTTTCACTCTTTCAGAGCAGAGAGAGACATCACTGATACATTCACAGTGCTACAGTGAATGTGTCAACTCACAGTCTGTGATCACACATCCAGGTTATCATTCTGTTTCACTCTCATCACTCTCCCTCTTTCTCTTTAACACACACACATATCCCTCTCTTTCTCTCCCGCTCTCTTTCTCTCTATTACCAGTTAGGAAAGGTATTACTAGTGGGTCAAATGTATTAGGCAGGGGTTGTACGTATGTGTATTGTTTATTTATTATTGTATTTTAACACATGAAAACTGCTTTGTCCTTTGTGGACAAACAATACAAGTAAGGCTCTCTGAAAAAAATTAAACAGAGATATGGCCCCCTGGCCAAAATCATCGTCCACCCCAGCGGACACAAATATAGTATGAACAAATGAAATACTGTCCCAACTAATCAGTCTCTCAATGCAAATGCGTAATAATGATGCCTCTTAATTTCTACAGTCCTTTCCAAGTCAAATATTCATAAATATAATCCTTTATATCTGAAATACTTATTAATTTCTATATATAGGGATATGTTTCAAGAGAGGGTTGGGACAGAGATAAGGGAAATACTATAGAAAACTAGTCTATGCTTAGCATGTTTTATTTTACATCACTAGACACACAAATAGTAGCACTCACAAGACCAATAAGTTGGGTGTGCATCTCACCTTCCTATTACAGCATCAAGTCATCTCTAGTCCTTTGGTGGTACTGCTCAGTTCCACCGAGATCTCTCCTGTCAGCCACTTCCAAAATTTTAGCCTCACACCAGATCCAATTCAATACTCTTACCACTTCCTTCTATAATCTCCTTCCCGACTGTAGTAAGTTGCTTTGATCTCAGTTCTTACTGTGCTACCAACACAATCAAACAGGGAAAGTACCGAAAGTACTTAGTGATGTACTTAGGGATGTATTTCTGTATATTAATTGAATAGTGCTGGTGTGATAAGGCAGTGCAAAAATACAGACAAAAAAAGGAGTACTAATGGAGTGATGATAGGGAATACAGAGTAGTAGCAGGACAGTCTATCCAAATATAAGTAATAGATGGCCCCTTCCTGGAGAGTCCACATCTATAAGCGTGCTACCATACAGCTTGGGCCAGAGCTCAGCTTATGTTCCTCAATCAAGTGTATGGGTGGCCCCTTACTTTGGTTTCTTGATGAGTCTTAACGTGTCATGGATATTAGTTCAAGTCAGTCTTTTTCTTGTGCTGCTCCTTTCTTCCCTTCTCGCTCCGTCTCTTTTGTTCCGATGCATCTGATGGTTCAGCGTCTGTCTCACACGTGGCAGGTGTCATCTCTTCAACACGTTTCGGCACCATCTTTGCACCTTCATCTGGAAAGTGCCTGAGGTGGCCAATAAGCTCTCCCTAATTTATAGTGATGCTAGCCAATCAAAAAAGTGTAAATACATATATCGATTTTGGAGTACTTTTAAATAATATTAAAACTATTGGGCCTACTGCTATAGCTATTTTTATCAAGAGCAGCTTTGTTCTTTTTAACCCTTGCATTACTATCCTTTAGTAGCATACTTTTACTTTACTTTTATTGAGATTGTTATACTTATGTTTTATATTCTGACGTTTTTGTAAATAAACCTTTGTACTACGCTTAGATGCTCTATGCGCTGTCTCCCCCCACCCTTATCTTTTTTTGCATGACCATGATCCTACGGACATCGTACTGCTATTAACTTCGAGACCAGCAGCAAGGAGTGTGTCATAAGAGGCCGTACATATTAAGGCTATCTGTTTTAGGGAAAGTTTTTTTGTTCATTTCATCAGAACTGTCACCAATATAATTAACTGTATCTACATACACACACACACATATATATATATATCTATATATATCTATATATATATATATATATATATATATATATATATATATATATGTATATATATACAGGTATTTCAAGACCTTAGTGACTAATCTACTTAGAATATAAATAACCCCACTCCATACTAGCTAAAGGGATTGTATCCTGTTGATTACCAGTACACCTCTATCTCACGCTTATACATCAATTTAGTGTATCTAGACACTGAGTGGCGCTGTGTATCTACCCTTTCTTGATAGTGCTATATGGTACTAGAAACTCATAGGGGTACAGAAGTTCCAGAAACTCAAAGTCTAATCATACTTTCTCATGCTATAGTGCTATGTGGTACATTTTCCTGGTGCTTCCAATCTTATTCCATATTTGTCCTACAACTGATTAATTTATCCTTATGCCACTTTCAAGGTGACATTGTCAAAGCAACAGGAAATTGGGAAAAAAATAAGTTATGAATCATTATCCTACGGGGAATTTCACATCAATATGCAGAGAGAGGCAGCATGCTGCAACTGTACCCAGACTGTGCAATAATGCAGCTACAAAGTCCTAGTATTTATTTCAATAGAATACCATTGCAATAGTTGTGCAGTTTCAGCCAGCTATGTTTTCCCTGCATTTTTCTTACTCTTGTTTCTACTGAATGAATGGAACACCTTACTACACTGTAGTACTAAAAACTCACCAACCTTTTTAGTTGCTAGAACATGGAACATTACAGAAAATTCACTCCTCAAAGTCACCCTTGTAAAGGAGCCCTTAGCACATGTCTCAATGTGTTTATTGGATCTTATTTCTCTCTGTCCTATGCAATGCTAATTGAATGTTTGTCTCAGTGGAATGTCTGTATTTATCTGTCTGCTTGGATTAAAAATTTAGAAGTAGAGCTGTACAGGCTGCTTCCATCAACATGAAAATGCAATGTTTAAAAATAGCTCCCCCTTTTCTTGCGTAAGGGCAAATCAAGCCAGAGAAGGCTCAGTGAACGTAGAGGTGTCCTAATGTGATTATTGATGATAAACAAAGCATCAGTAGCACATATATAGAGTTCAGATAATCCCACATGACCATCCATGTGTACTTCGTTCATTAAATAAAGACAGTGGAATTCTTACCTCCAGTTTTCTTGCTGCACACTTTTGCTGTGGTAGATTTTCCCAACAGGAAATGTAACTGTCAGGGGGTATACAACCATTGTCTCTACAGCTGTTGAACAATAAAGCTGGAGGAATTAAAATTGGCTACTCCTGGCTTATGGAGTCAAATTGTGAGAGGCACTTTAGGCATGCTGGCCACACCCTCCAAGCTAAGATGTGGGTGGGGCTAATGCAGACACTTTCTACTTATATGTGATTAATATTTTATTTACCAGTTTATATATTGCTGTCATGTCCAGTTTATATACTTATTTGGTAATCTACCAGTTTTCATGTCAACATACTGGTAAATTTATATAAGATCTTATTTGTATTTTAATGTTACAGTATATATGCCAATGGTATTTTCAGTGCCAATAAACAATTCATGGGTCTGAAGGAAAGGTCATGTACTGAGTTGAAGGGGTGTGTGGCTATGGGCAGAGCTACTGGCCTTGAGTGTTTAGATGTCTAGGGGAGCTTGACAGGTAAAGCCGGCCCTGTTTTTTCTTATTAATTTCCTTTATTACTGATACTACAGAGACAGTGGTGTGGTGTCAGTGCTTATACTATCCTCAGTTTGTTCCAGATATTGACAATATGTGTAACCAGTGGTACAGTGTGGGTAATTCTTCCCATCCAGCAGTCAGAGCTCTGTTTCCAGTAGTGCAAGGCTAGCAAATCAACAAACTACCCTCATTTCATTTTTACATAAAAGCCTTTCTGACTCCCTGCTGTGATGAAAGCAGAGAATGGAGTTGAGTGAGAGAGGCTGTCACATAGGTGCATTGCAACCTGTCATTGGTGGCCAAGGTCTGAATCAGCTCAGAGGGCTGTAAAGTTAGCTGGACATAGAATGTCACACAAGCTTGTGCGCCTCGCTGTTTCACTAACCAATAGATAATTGCAATAATAATTGCTTTAACTTGCAATCAACTTTTTGTTTTGCCTTGTGGAGGTCTGGGTTTGTAGGGAGGTATGGGACAAGATAATTTACAGCAGAGAGAGGCCTGCAACTTAACTATACATAGAATGTAAAAAATACATGATTAGTTCACAATATGTATAATTACACAGACAAGAAACCAGTGCCTTAAGACAAATGCCCAGGGCTTGAGTAGGTAAATGCCTAGAGCTCCAAGTATCGAGGGGCACCTCAGCTGTGCTGGCCACACCCACATTCTGAATTGTGGTTGCGGGCAGAGCAATCTCAATGTCCCTGTACCAGTTTTGAACCCGTTAACAGACTGTTCTTTAATCCTTGGATGCAGAGCAATGCATTGGAGATCTAGCTAGCAACCAAGTGGTTTAAGCTTTTTTTTCTGCCCTTTCTTGTTATAAGATAAGGTTATTTTCTTTGCCAGGAAACAGTGGATGGGACTTGGGGAGGAGTCATGTGAGAAATGGGGGTGTTGCCATGGGTTGAGTTAAGAACCCCTAGAGTGGCCTGCCTAGGGGTGCCTAGGATGTAAATCCAGTTCTGCAAATGTCTCAAATGCACCAGCTGTAGAATCTGTTCAAACCTCAGGATCGCAGGTTCTAGTGTAGGCATGGTAAATTCAGCCTTTCACTCTTCTGAGGTCGATGAAATAACTATGCAGGACATCTCAATGTATCCCTCCTGGTAAGTTACCACTCCTATTTATATATACTTGTTTCAATACATCTAGTACTAATGTTGAATAGATTTAACTCCTTCATAGATCTCTTGGTCAACATGAACAATAATAATATAGACATTTTTTTAGCCCAGTAGTTCTCAGCTATCCTTTGCTTAAGGCACATTTAACATGCAATTTGGAATTCTTAGCTCTCACAATCAAAATGACTATATATATATATTGTACATAACAATTTCCATTGTGTTGTGAAACTCAAAGTCTTTTAAAAATGACACCCTAAACCAGTGCACAATGCACATCAAAGTGCCATAGTACCCTGGTTTTGAACCATTATCTTAGCCACATCTGGCCGATTGTTAAAAAGAATGGAAGGGGTGGGTTAGATAGGGCAACTCAACTTCTATTCTAAGAAGTTACTATGTGTGTCACGTATATTTCCCCTGGTGCTTCGCCACAATGTGGCTGTTCTCTATGCTTGCCTTGGTCTCTATGGTCTTTTCTAGCCGTTCACGTGGCTTTCAGCCTTGTTTTCAGCCTGCACTTCCAGTTTTAGGCCTTTAGAGGGTGTGCACCTGTCTTCCCGGTGCTCGGTTGTAGCATTTCATGTGTGTATTGCCAATTGCTGTGTCTTGCTCACCTCTTGCCTGTTCCTGATTTTTTACCACAGCTTGACCCCTGGACATTCCATGTGCCTGCCGATTTTGTACCTTGTATCTCTCTTGCCTACCAGTTGCTGACCATTGCCTGTTCCCTGGACCCTCCTTTGCCTGCTGATTCGGTACCTCTTTAACCTACTTGTTGCTGACCCCTGCCTGTTCCTGGGCTATCCTTTGCCTGCTGATTTGGTACTCTTTAACCTACCTGTTACTGACCACTGCCTATTCCTGGACTATCCTTTGCCTGCTGATTTGTTCCTTCTCTAGCCTGCCTGTTGCTGACCCATGCCTGTTCCTGGACTATCCTCGTCTGCTGATTTGGAACTTCTCTTGCCTGCCTGTTGCTGACCTTAGCCTGTTTCTGGACATTCTGTGTGCTGACCTGTTGTGTGGCTACTAGTGTTCCTGCTGTTGAGTCTTCTACTCTTATATTATCTTTGTTGGAATCCTTCTTCCTGTGGTTGGTAGCGTTAGAGCTTACTGTGGTGGGTTATCCTGGTCCTTCTTCAGCAAAACTAAAGGGGGTCATCTAGCTTTGTAAAAAGCAACAAAGAAAAGAAGAGAGGGCACCCAATGGTGTAATAACGTTTAACAAGTAGTATTGAGTAAAAGATATTTATGAATGTACTCACAAAGGTCGAGGTCAGTTAAATTGAGAACTGATAAGTGCGCATTTGGAGAAAATACACCTGTCTCTGCTCAGGATAACTGCAGAATCAGGACTTCAAGTATACCAAAAATAAAAATACTCCGCACAGCTCCACAACTAGATGATATATAAGATTTAATAAAATAATAAATTCGATAAAATATAAAATAAATAAACATAGATACAGAAGCAATCTGATCGAACGCGTTTCGTGGCTAAGCACGCCACTTTATCAAAGATATAATGAAAAAACTTCTGACCTAAAACAATGGAGCCGGCATTATATAAGTATTTAAATACCTTTTGCATGTTCGTGATAGGACCAATGAGCCAGGGTGTCGGCAAAGGATTAAACCAACCCAGTGGAAGAAGCCAAACGAGCCTCCACCGATCAAGGCTACGTCAGCGTGTCAAAAGGCAGAAAGCCAATCGGCAATACGGATTACAACACAAATGGTCACATGATCACAACTAAACATGATCTCAATAGTGAACATACAACCCCGTTCTCAGTGGCCATATCCAGGACTAGCAAAAAGACATGTAACAAATACTAAACAATAAACATACAAAAATAAAATAAAAACAGAAAATATACAATAAACTGCTTAATAGTTCACATAACATACAAATATTATTTCCCTGTGAGGAAGAGGCAACACTCGCCAGTACTATGATACATCTGCGGCAGACATAGCAATGATGTAAATATATTCTAATTAAACAGTAAAAAATCATACTGACAGCCTACGGCTAATGATTTTTTATCTTTTCTTTGTTGCTTTTTATGGTTTGTCGTTTGGGGAGAGCGATTTGGAGAGGAGCAGCCTACTTGTCCAAGGAGATCCATACATTGGTGTGTTTGGGGCAAATATATATCCCCTAAAGCGAGTTTAGCTGTTTCCCCACATAAGTGTTGGACAGCAATTTATTTTGTGAGTACCTCACATTAGGGTGAGTGGTGAAGGTCTTTTCTTGATATTCGGGTTCAAGACAAGGGGCGCCCCCTTCCCCCTGTTCTCCCTTCTGTTCTCATCTAGCTTTGTGGTTATCAACTTTACACAGCCATGGTCACATCACAACATATCACAAGGGGCAGTTAGCGTTGATCTCTAGCTCCATGCCCTAGCCTGCACCCTACCAACCCTTGTTAGAGGAGCCTGCCTTCTCTTAGTCCATCTTCCTGCGATCTGGGAGCTCCTATCACTATGGTCAGACACCTAGGTTATGTGAAAATGTGGTAACAGTGTGGAGGGCTCCCTAGTCCCTCTCCCTCCTTTATTTTCTAATACAGGGATATAAGTATATTACTTTTATTTTCAGGGAAGACTATCAAGCTGAGCAAATGTGTCATGGTTCAGTTTGCAAGCTGATTGGCTAAAGTACCACAAAAGGAGAGAGATTGTGTGCATGTGTGTGTTAATGTTTGTTTTGGTAGTTTCCTTACATTGCGGTAGTAGCTCCCCATAGTAGAATCTATTACAGCTGACACTGATCTTATGCAGACCTGCTTTGGAAGTTGTTTCTTACATCAAATCACTTTCCTACAATCATTTTAGTTACAAGAGCAGCTGCGTAATAAAACAGTACTGCTGTAATAAGCTTCATTCAAAATATATCAAAGCTCACACTTTCTTCTATCAATTGTGGTCAACAGGTGACATTGTTGCTACCATTCTGTAAATATAAAGATATGAGTACTTTGGTATTCGCGGATACCTTTGTTATTGAACTAACAGGTATATATTTTAAGACAAGCTTTTGAGAGACCAATGGTCTTCCTCAGGTTAAACAATAGTGAATCAAAAAATCTGTTCTACAAATTACATAGTAACATAGTAAATTAGGTTGATAAAAGACACAAGTCCTTACCACATCCTTGGGCAACGAATTCCACAATTTATCAGACCTTACTGTAGAAAAACACATAGTATGCTAAATTTACACCTCCTTTCTAATAATCATAATCATATGGGGTGGCCCCTAGTCAATTGATCCAGCCTTGGAATGAAAAGCTCAGTAGTGAGATACTTGTATTAACCTCTCATATACTTCTAAATTAAATAAATAAATACATTAATTAATCATACTGTTTTATGAGGTGCTTGAGTTTAAGACTAATGTTTTTACACAGAAAGCAATTGGAAAAAAATGACTTCTGGACATAAGATAAATCATCCACTTTGTGTTTACCATGGTGAGTATACATTTCTTTTGGAACAATCATCCTTTTCTACTTATAAACAATCCTAGCATATTTTACAGTTTCAAAAAACGTAAAACAAAGTAAAAAGAAAGAAAAAAGGATTTTACTATAATCTTTTGTAGTCAATTGTTGAAATAATTAGATTTCCCTGAAAAGCAATCTAATGCTTCTTTGCCACTAGCACAGTGAGTCACACTTCCAAGGGATACATAAGACTGCTGTTTCAAAGGACATTTCAGCAGTACAGATTAGATTTGCTGTTCAGTGACACTTGGCGAGGAACCTTCAGATGAAATACAAAAATGTTATATCTGAAATGTGAATATTCATATCTTTCCTTTGTACTCAAATAACTATGCTGTACTGCAAACATTATTTTTCTTTTTCATACAGAATGTGCATGTTCTTTAATCATAATATACAGGAAACAGCTTAATGTGGAACTGCAAAATCACCAATATGTTGTTTTAGCAATTTGTTTAATTAAAACAATAGTTTTTTACAGTTTTCCTAGGCATACAAATAATACAAATACAAGATATATATATTACAAAAAAAATTATAAATAGATTAATTTAGACTAACATTATATACATATTCACAAGACAAGCCGTGATCATGATCTACTAAATCTTCTCAATTATATTGTTATAATTACCGAAGGATGAGGCAGAATGGCCCAGTGCAAAAATCCCACTAATATACTACACTGTTCTCGATATCACTAAATTCATAGGAAGATACTATCAAAATTGTATTTTATGTCCCATAAAGACCAGATCCATTATAAAAAAAAAAAAAAGCTTCAGATGTCGCCTGAAACTGGATCTGTGCCATAATTTCTGACCAACTTGGAACCTCCTGTTTTTATCAATATCTGGCCAAGTAAAATGTTAATAAATACAAATGTGATATATTTATTCATGCTCGGGAGATCATGATGAAAAAGGAAACACTGTGGAGAAATCTCACATTTCTTATATAAGAGAAAAGATATTAGTTTCGCTATTTTATGTTTCAAAGGGAGAATTTTTCACACTCCCACCAAATGTGGTAATGGGTTCCCTTCTCCTTCATACATCGCCAACATATGTTTACAACAGTTGTCTGAAATTTCGATAACCGAGAAGGAACCAAATACCATCTATGCACCATTTTATAGAACTGTTCATGAAGATTAATGCAATGTACTGATCTCCTAGTATTCTGCCAAACTCTATACCAAACCTGAGGTGGAAATTAACAATTTATATCTCTCTCCCATTTCTGTATTGCCCTTGTTTTATCTGTAGAGATAGATTTAAAAAAAAAAAAAAAAAAAAAAAAAAATCCTCAAAATTTGAGAAATTAGCTTTGCTGATGAATGTGAATCCATCAACTTATCCCACTCATCAGATGGTAAGACTGGATTAATGAGGTTTATGCAAATTTTCAAATACTGGCTATCAGAACGGCTAGATACTAGCTAACATTCCACACTACTCTCCCTGCTACTCCCTCATGCTGTCCCTCGGGCTTATTTTAGTAACTGGAGAAAAGGGAATCACAAGAGCCTGTTTAAACATTTATTAAAATAAGCATGAGGGAGGAATGTTAGCTAGCAGTCGACTTTCCAAAACGCAGAGATAAATAAATCTAAAGATGTCAAAACGACTAGGTTAAACATTTGAGTGCCAGATAGGTATCCACCACATTGGAGTGCATTCTAATATAACCCTTTCAATTCCAGAGGAACACTGAATGCATTGCAGAGCAACACTCTGCATACCTCCCTGGCACTCAGCGGGTTAAATACTGGTCTTGTTGAGATGCACAACACTTTTTTTTTCTCATCTTTATTTTCCTTTTACAAAATACAATATTAAAATACAATACAATACAAAACAAAAAATACAACGTACGATCCTGAGCTGTGAAACCTTATTCGTATGGAGGTTCGAGTTAACCTATCATAATCTCCATATATCAAAGTGACCTCCCCCTGTATTGTGTCACAAGGCTATGTATCCTCTCTCTTCCCCCCAAAAAAAGGAGGAGAGAAAACAGGCAAATTCTTCCTTTAACCTAAACCCGAGACACATAACTTCTCTACTTTTATTTTATCTCTTGATCTATAATTCTCAATTAATTCTACCTTAGATCTTCTAACTCCGCTCTATTACCTCTAACCATTTCTGCCACATCTGGACATCCCCTATCTGATTTGAATTAATTCTTACGCAAAAAAACAAAGAAGAAATTCTGCGCAATCAAATAGGCAAATAGGTGGAATTCAGACAATAACCAGTAAATAACTGAATTAAAAATGAACCACAATAGGATACAGTAAAGAATATAAAGAAAGTACAGATACTTAGAACTGAATTCCCTTTTGCCCCTGAGGAAGTGGATCTGTGAATCCACGATACGCGTTGGGCTATTAAGTTCTTTCCTAACCTCCACCTCTCTCTGACCTTCCGTGCCTGGTCCCTCCCCGCCCCCTGTGAGACGTTTCCTTTCCGGTTGAGAGACTTGGACACCTTTGTGGAAGTGCGATTTTATTGTTTCACCGCTCCACGTGGCTTGATACATTGTATCTATCGGATGCAACAAAGACTTGCTTGATACACCGAACATCAGTTCAGTACTATATCAACATACAGTGTAACATCACTAAGCTGTTTTCTCAGTGGAACGATTCAAATACCACAAAGTGCATCCATTTACAGATCTTCAATCTGGACGTCAGGAACACAGTATCGAGGCAGATAAGGGGTTGGGACCCCTGAGACGCATAAAGCCCAAGATGGGCATCTAGTAAGTGGAATGAGAGAAGGGGGAGGAATGAACTGAATTTTGCTTTTAGTCTATATTTTTATATATTTTTTATGTTTTCTTTGTATACTACATATACTTTTTATCTTATTAAAGTTTAAATATATCAGCCATACTAGATACATATACATTTTTTTATATATTCAGTTACAGTTATGTTTAACTACTACACTTAGAGCTATTCCCTATTTTCTCCTCTCCTTCCAGTGTTGTGCTTTATTCCTAGGAATTACACTTGAATTAATTCTTATTTGAAAAATTATCAGACTTCTTAGTACGTCAACTGAATGTTTGCGAATTGTTCCAATTTCTTGCTATTATTATTTTTACTGATATCAAACTATGTATTGTTATCTTCCTTTGTTCTTTATTAATTTTTGGCCAATTCAAATGTAACAAAGCCTCCCAAGGATTCCTTCCTAACTTAACCTTCACTCTATCTCTCAAGAAATCGAAAACCATTCTCCATAGCTCCTTAACTCCCACACAATTCCACCATATGTGCAAAAAGGAGCCCTCCTCCTTACAACGCCAGCATTCCCAGGAGCTTCCAGAGTACATCTTTGCTAATCTAGACGGGACAAGGTACCATAGGTTGATCACTTTGAAATGTGTTTCTACAGTGATAAACAATGCACCTCTTTATTCACACCTCTAAATGCTCAGAACCACTTGTCTATCTGGATCTTAATGCCTAATAACTTTTCCCATTTCATAGCTGGTGATCTTTCCCCCTCTACTTGCTCCCCTTCCACTATTTCCTTACATTTTGTAATCCCCCTTTCAATTTACCTACTTCCAAATACCTTTTCTAAAGCATATCTACCACCTTCCTCTACTACTTGATTCAACATCAAAACATTTTTAACCCTTAAAAAATTAAGCATTTCCTTTGGTGGCAATTTATAATTATTAATTAACTGTTGAAAATTCATTACTCCCGCCCACACCAATAAATATCTTATACACCTTATATTCTGATCTCTCCATGCCTTCAACATGATATTCTCAACATTACTTTTTATTGCATATAGTGGAAAAAAACTCAAAATCTTATTACTTAATTTCAATCCCCTTTTCAATCTTTCCCAACTCAGTATCAAGTGCCTCAAAATAAAATTAGATTTATAACTTTTATTTCTTCCTACCCCTAGACCAATAACCCACAACACCTTGTGTAATTCTCCAACTTTACTATCTTCCTTCTCAATTATATACCACCCCTCTGTCCTATCTTCTACTATTTGCATTTTATAAATACGAAATATTACACTAGCATCATAATACTGTTTAACAATCGGTAATTCCATCGCCCCTTATCTGTTTTACACGCAATCCTCTCAAGGCTAATTCTGGCTCTCTTACCTCGCCAAACAAACCTATTAAAAGCAGAATGCAACATCGCCAGCCATGACCTGGGAATTTTCAATGGAAGCATCCAAAACAGATAGACCCACAGTGGAAACACACATGTCTTTAAAATGTTAACCCTACCCCACCACGAAACCTCCAGTTTTTGCAATGCCTTTAAATCCCTATTAGTTTGTTTCAACAGCGGCAAAAAATTAACCTTCATTATTTTTTCCACCCTATTCATAATTATAATCCCCAGATACTCAAACACTCTGGGATTATAAAAATGGTATTTCTCTTGAATTTCGTTGCCCTCCTCCTTCTTCATAATACTGAATTGTACTACAGTTTTAGTAATATTTAATTTATAGTTGGATACTTTACTGTATTCTGAAATTTCTGCCATTAAATGTTTCAAAGACAATAAAGGTTCCATTAGTGTGACAAGAACATTGTCAGTATACAAAGAGATCTTTATATCTCTTTCTCCTATTGAATACCCTTTAATTTGGTTCAATAGTCATCAAATACAGGACTGGCGACAAAGGGAAACCCTGTCTAGTACCATTATTCAAAAAAAAAACAAAAAAAAAAACAGTCAGCACATATGTTTGATCCCACCGTTCTCGCTGAAGGCTTAACATATAATGCCATTATTGCCCTCTGTATCCATCCTCTCAAACCGAACACCTCTAAAGTCTGCTTCATGAAGCCCGAGCTGACCCTGTCAAACAACTTCTCTGCTTTTAATGACAGGGTCAGCAGGGGCTTCTTCTTCCTTCTCGCCAAATCTTTTAAATCAATTAATCTCCTTATATTATCGCAGGACATTCTGCCCGGTACAAACCCTATCTGGCCTTGGTGTATCAGCTCAGGGAGAACACTCTTTATACGCTCCACCAATACTGCAGCAAACAATTTCACATCAGTATTTATCAAGGATATTGGTCTATAGTTAATACCATTTGTTGGATCTTTCCCTGCCTTTACTATTGGTAAAATGTTAGCTTGCAACATTTCTTACAGGAAACTACCTTTTTTAACTACAGAATTAAACATCTCTATCATATGGTCAATTACCTTTCTTCTCTTCTCCAGTGTGTCTCCTCGATCATTGCGACAAATTATTTCCCTTCGCAAATAGTCCCCAAACATCCATCTCTTCTTTGGGGAGTTTAACCCTTGACTATTAATAGAGATAATTTTTAACATTTATAAAAACCAAGAACATAATATTTCCTCTTAAGGGAGTCCTCTCCACACCCAGAGATCTCCATGCATACAAATCAACATAACATACATATCACAAACAATAATACATTCCCTTGTGGGACCTTCCCATGACTGGCCTACAACCCCCCTACCAGATCCAGTCCCTCGTGTATCCCCCCATAACACCTAGTCTGAGTTCTAACCAAAACTCATAGCGGGCCCTTTCCTGACCTGCTGACCACCCTTAATTTATCCATTCTCCTGTAATTACAGAGGAATGAAAATAAAGAAACCGGAAAGAAAAGGGAAAAGGATAGAAGGGAGAGGAAAAAAAAAAAACATTACTATAAATCATATCCAAATATATCTCTAAGTACACTCTCAAATCTTTTAACCCTCACTGCTTAACTACCTCCTTCTTACCCTTGTCCTGCCCTCTTTATTACTATAGTTCACATCACTTAATAGTTTATCTATCTACTACATCTACAATCTTATTTATCACAAAAAGCAACTTTCATGTTGAAAAGGGACACCATCAGTTCTGTCTGCGACATTCTCCAATTATCTGTGATTTGGAGAAAGAAATCCTGCTTCAATTCCCTCTCTCTCTGATCCAGAGTCTGTCTGCTAAGACAATCCACCTCCCAGTTGCCTACACCAGGGATGCAAATCTCTGATAGTGCTGGAATGGTTTCTTCTACTCATTGTAGGATTTTTTTTGCACTTCTGCCCAGGTGGCTTTGCTCCTGGTGCCCCTTTGATGGTTAATGTAGGCTACTGCCATGGTGTTGTCAGACAGGAACCAAACTGTATGTTCTTTCAAGCAGGTCCTCTGTGTGGTAAGAGCTTTTCATATGGCTCTAAGTTCCAGAATGTTGTTTTGAAGTCCTTCTTCTGCTGGGAACCACAGACTGAGAGGAGAGGTGAATGAACCTCGCTATCCAGCCGAATCAACTGGCATCAGTTAATATATCTTCCAATCCAGAATTGAGAAAAGACGTATGCTCCTCAGGGCTGGGATTGTCAACCACCAAAGGAGTGATAGCTGCATGACTTAAGACAGGATCACTTTATCAAGAAGGGATGGACATTCATGTTCCAGTGTTAGAGCATTTCAAATTGTACTAACCTCAGATGAAAGTAGGCAAAGGGAACTGCCTGCATGGTGGAGCCCATCATTTCTATTCACTGCATACAATTTTGAAAGATGGGTAGAGATGGGTCAATATGCTGCAGAGTTTGACTTGTAATGTGATGGCAAGAACACTTTCTGAAGAGATGCGTTGAAGACCAGGCCCAAGAACTCACGGTTCTGAATGAGTAACAAATAAGACTTGTTTATATATAAGCTCCATCCTTGTTGCTGCAGAAGTCCCCAGTCACGAAAATCAGACCTTACAGGCAGTACTTTGTCCTTCTAAGGAGGCAAGGATACTGACGGTTTAGACAGCAGCTATGCTGATCTGAGGTCTGAATAAGTAAGTGGTGAACAGTACAATTAAAACAAGATCTATGGTGAAAACTAATAAAAAAAAAAGATGTCCAAAATGCAAACGTGCTGGAATAACAAAAAGCAGTAGAGAGTTCATAAGATAATGGTAAACCATTATGTCTGATCTATGCTAACTGCAACCTTAAATAGAAATAGGTTTTCTGACACTTTCCCTCAAATACAATGCAACTGGTTTGTTTCTTGACTTCTCAGAGTAGTAAAGTGTGTCAACTGTAGGAAATTCCGATCCTCATATTTACACATTCTCTATTCTGGCAGTTGAGAGCGCTGTATAGGTCAGAATGTAGTGAGCTTTATCACAAGTACTCTGCCTCCTACAGGAGGTCTCAATAGCTATTGGTCCCTGTACAGCTCAACTGATATGAGAGAAAATATTTCTATAGATGTTTCCATGTGTTTTATGCATGTATACAGATGTCTACACTTACACTGATGCCTAACTGGTCCAGTCAACTGATTAAAGTGCACACATTCCATTGTGATACCAGTGTGGTGGCAGTGTCACTGCATTTGTATCACCATATGAAATAGGCCTTCAAATGACAGTATCACATAAAATTGAAAAATATATATTGCTAAGTAAAACAAGGGTACTCATCCAGCTGGAAAATGTTTTATTCAAAAGTTATAGCAACTCAAATGTATTTTTTGTGTGCACTACTTCCATGCACTACTTCCATGTACCGGTCTCTACATCCTACTATGTATCACCCTTGTTTTACTCAGCTAGATAAACTCTACAATATATCATTTTTTACATATTACGTGATACTATCCTTTTGAAGTTAGAAAATGGTGGCAAGGGCTAGCTCAACAGGATTTTGTTTGGTGAGATTGGTTTGAAAAGATGACAAGAGAATACTTCTATGAGAAGAAGGAACATGTGGGGTTTAATACAAAGCTATGAATTAAAGCGGTTTTTATTCATTTAAATAATGTTAAAAGGGAACTACCACCCCACAAAATCTTTATGTTAATTAAGTCCCCATCTGGCGACAAGCTGCTTAGTAGCGCTAGTCGCCAGAATTATTACCTGGTTTAACTGATTTACCACTTATTCATAGGCTGACAGTAGCAGGAAGCACGGACATCTTGCCATAGTGACGTCCGTGCGCCTGCGCTGTCAGTCCCTTTTGGAGCCGGCAGCTAGTTGCCACATGGGGACTGAATTAAGATAAAGATTTTGTGGGGTGGTAGTTCTCCTTTAAATCTAATTGAGCTTCATGAATATATGTGTAGCCAAGAATAGAACCTAGGACTGCGAATTCAGAAAAGAAAAGCATTGTTGTAATCAGAAACATATCCCTAGATGCATACTGTCTAGAACTGGCTTCAAGAGGCTTTCCATTTTATAGTATACAGAGATTGATGCCTGTTTCCTGTCAGGAGCAGAACAGAAGCCAACGTGCTAGGCTAATTACCATTTCAATAATTACATGTGGGTATTTATTTATAGACGTCTTTTTTGACCAACATGAGGTTGATGTAAGTCCATAAAATCATCTGTAGAAGGTAACATTTGACTATGTAAATAAAACGGTTCCAGTTTCTTCCTCTCATGAACATATGTATGAGAGGGTTTGTTTATCATCAGCCTAAACATGTGGCGTCTGACATGTAGTAGGCATTACAAAATCCAGAGAACTTGGCAGTGGCGTACGGAATCTTTGAAATACTATCCTGCAACTACCGGTGAGAATGACAAGTTTTAGCTATTATGAAGGGAGGGTGCAGGCATCAGTAACTTGCTGGTATGGAATTCTGCTGTAAATAATGAAAGTCTGATTTCCACGGAGCACAATTACTTAAAAAATAAACCACCTGCACAAAAAAAAAAAAAAGAGCCTCTGGCAGATACTCAAAGGAGCACTGGAATCCAAGTTACTCTTATTTGGAAGAGCATGTTGTAATATAAATTCCAACTGAATAAAATCCCTTATAAATCAGTGGGGATTTTTATTTCCCATGTGGGTGCAGTTGGTTTGCTGCTGAATTTCTTAGCTTTTGCATTTTGTATAAAGTCCATAGACCTGTGTACTCAAAAGCGAAATTTGTTCGCATCAGTGCAGATAAAATTGCCAGTGTTTCAGTCCATGTTCAGACGTTCTTATATTAAGCAAAGTTTTCTGTATTTTTGATACAGGATCAGGCAAGCAGCTTTCCTCTGCACTCATTAATTTCTCTTTGTGTACAGTTTTTAGTAGTTAGAAATGTGTTATAATGTTTTATATCTATCAATCTCACTGTATGTATCTCTCATTGACTGAGTCATATCTGTTTCTCCCCCACTGCATTCCATCTCTCCCTACTGTGTTCTGTCCTGCCACTCATCCATATACAGTACTTCAATGGCAATAACACACATGTATAATACCAACAAACATATACTGACACCAGTTTATGAAAAATAATCTATGGTAATTAATTAATTATGGGTCTGACTCACAGTATCCCGAGATGTTATCTATACTATTGTATTTATAATGTCTGTATTAATTGATGTCCATTTTATTTTGATTTCAGATCACACCTCCTCACAAAAGAACATATGCTTCAACAATTTTTATAAGAAATCCTGTAGAGAAAATCATTGCCTGTAGTTCTATAGAACACTCTTTAAGAAGATCAAATTTGAAAATGAAAAAGATTTCAATGCCAATATATACAGTTGATATATCTGACTGCTTCATGAAGAATCCTTTCCATGGGTTAAAACCTTTCAAAGGGTTTTAAAGCCTATGTAAATCAAGAATGTAAATAGGAAGTTCTATCTGTTACCTATGGTGCAATTAGTTTGTCCCAGAATTCTACTATTGTGTCTTTATCAGTAAGGACCAATTCCTCCTGTGGGTATAATTCGTCTTTGTTATTATCACTCTATTTCAGACACAACCACCTGCTTAAATTAGGATTACAATATTTGTAAATCAAACTAATTAACCTAATTAAAACTAATTAAAAGTTGTTGGGGTGTAGGAGCATCTGGCTCCATGTGTGAAGTCCATCACCGTAGGTGCACAGTGCCCTCCCACTCACTTGGTATAGTGTCCCTCCTATGTCCTGTGGGAACCTGTCTCCTATTCCCAGTTACTGTGTCACTGTGCACCAACGGTGTTGGCCTTTACACTTGGAGATAGACTGTCCTACACCCCAACAAATCCTTCACTGAAGGGAGGAGGGACAAAATAACTATTGGAGAAAGGTCCTTTTGAACACGTAAGGAGACAGTGAAGCACATTGCATCTTCTATCACCCCATCATTGCAACTCAGAGGGCCTCTGAAAGTACACTTAGATACTTTTTATTGTTGTTCTGTTTTCTGTCTTACACTCTTACTATACCAGAGTATCACTTGCATTTGTGGACAAGGCCACTGAAGTTTGTAGCAGCATCAGGCTATAGGGGAACCATATATTCATACATCTCATCTCTCCATCATCATTTCATCATCTTTCGTGTTCTATCATCATCATCATCATCATCATCATCAACATCAACATTTGCATTTATCCATCATTCATTGTTTTATCCGTAAGAAATTTTAAGGTACTTTTCTTTTTAACATTTGTGGACATTAACATTGTTATAAGGACTTATTTGGGACTAGAGCATACAGCTCAATTATGTTATTATTGGTATATGATTAAGCTGTCTTTTGTGTTTTGGAAAGATAATAATATTAACCCTTTGAGTGCCAGAGTGTAGAGCAATGCATTGCGTACCCCTCTGGCACTCAAAGAGTTAATATTTTATATACAAGATGATTGATACCAATAACATCTGCTGCTGTGGTTCCTTTTGTGGTGGCTAAGCTGCTCCTGGCCTTCATTATTCTCGTCACATGGGTGTTGGAAATAAAGGAAGGACAGCAGACTACAGCAAAGGCCAAGGAACACCTTTTTGGTTGGGGTTGTAACAAATCAAACAACACCTGAAGCTCCCACTCCCACCCAGTCAATTTTTATTTAAAAACAAATAAATAAAAAAGGGTTTAAACTCCCCACTTCTCCAAATCTGAGAGAAGCAGCATAATAAACTTACAGTCCTCAGTGCACAGGTTCACTCCAAACTCTGAGTTCAAACTGCAGAGCTAAAGATGCCACTGGCAGCCTCATTCCTAGTGGCTGTGCAGCTGGGTGTGATGCTACAGCAGCCAAAAGGAATCCTCCAGATGGGAGCCACAGAATTTGGGTTTGCATCCAGTATAGGAAGTCAGTTTTCTGATCCTCATAATGCTAGCAGGCTGAAAAGTTAATCTGCAGACAATTTGTTTGCTAATTCTGCTCCCATCAGAATAGACTTATTAAAACAAAATTACCCTTTAAAGAGATGAAAGGCTACTTAATAAAACAACTACTTTTAAAGGGCATGATGCTTTGATGAAAGCAACCTAGACCAGAAGCTAAATTAGAACTTGCCTTATGATTTTTCTGTTTCTTGGTGTGATCCTGAGATGTGGGCTGTTGTCAACTGTATCTTCGTTCTTCAGTTTGCTGAGGGCCTAATATTTAACCCTTTGAGTGCCAGATAGGTACGCAACGCATTGAAAAGCAATGCGTTCCATACCCCTCTGGCACTCAAAGGGTTAATAAAGTCTGAGCACAGACAAACATCCCCTATGATTTTCAAGTTGGAGAGGTCTTAAAGGGATAGTAATGTTTCATAATAAAAGCAGCTTTAATTAATCTTCATAGTATTTGGGCCTTGAAGAGTGTTATTTCAATTCTGTCAGAGTTGTAGTTCAAGTGTAATTGAATGTTAAAGTATCCCCTCCCGCCCCTTTTACTGATGTAACACTGCTCAGCTCAGAGCAGCAGGGAGAGTCCAGGTAGATTGCAGAGAGGGACAATCTTGAATTAAGATAAGGGATAAATCTGAAAAATTCTCATAGGAAGAATTTTCACCCTTGATGTGAGCTGTCTGGTCTATGGACTGGATTCTACATCTGAGGAGTGGGGGCTTACACTAGGTAAAAGGGGCGAGAGGGGGAAACTTTATCATTCAATTACTCTTGAACAACAACGCTCACAGTAATGAAATAACACTCTCTACGGCTCAAATACTATGAAGATTAATTAGAGCTGCTGTTTTTGTGAAACATTACTATCACTTTAATGTATTGGTTGCATAGAATAATATAGGGACTGATGAAGTGATTTCACTTTATCACACCTTAGTGCATACCCCCCCGCCCCCCAGGAGACAGAATATGGAGCTGATGTCACGAAGCCCATCAGGAATATCGAGAAGATGAGAATTACAATATAAGTGTTCATTTGTTTACTACCTTTCTGGGTCACTTTAGGGCAAGTTGCTGTTTAGAGTAAATAGGTTTATAAGTAGCTTTTAAATGCCCAGGAGACTGAAATGTAATAGGTATTTTATTGACAATTGTACACTTCAATAAGGTTATCTGCTAATAACACACAAATGTTATTAACCACTTGATGACCAAAGGAGTGTGCAACATATTGCTTTTTAATGCGTTACACATATCTCTAGTCCTCAAGGGGTTAATTTGAGTAAATAGTTTTGGAAGTGAAGTCAACAGATCTTGAGTAACCTTATAAATACACCAAATAACCCCTCTGGATTACAGTTCTGCAATCATATAATTATAAAGGGCCTTAAGATAAAAACAAAATGAAGTAATTCAGGAGCAGACCAAGTGTACCACAGGGAAGAAATAAACATTCCCAAAATTGGGCTTGTAACCTGCCTGAATGCTAGAGGTCTCCAAAGCATTGCAAAACATTCAAGGGGGTTCAACTGGTTAATGGTTCTAGCACTTACAGGGTTAAAATGCCCAACTTAGATCAATGGGAATCTTTTGTCCCCTATGGTACAGAAGGTTTGCCCCAGAATTTATCTACTTCAGTTCTGTAAATAAGACCTCAGATGTTGAATGATGATGTAGAACCTATGACCCTTGTATCTTGTGGTCTGGCACTATCTGAAAATTAGCATATTTACATCCAGTGCCATGCAGACAGGGGAAGTGACATCACCTCAAGCAGATGGGATATCAGAGTACAACAAGAACAATATGTAAAACTAATGGGATGTATCACCTCTATAGAACTTAGGCTAAATATATATAAAGGTTATATAGCGAATCTGACTAAAATTGTGTTATTTATTTATTTTTATTTTTTTAAGCTTTATTTTGTCAAAATTTAAGTTATAAAGTCTGGGCTGCAGCTACTTCCACGTAGATTGCAGTTACCTGCTCTGTAACCGCAGTCCATCGCTCTGCCTCTGCTCCCCTCCCTCTATCCAGCCTCCTCGGATGACGGAAGCTTTCTGCCTGTAAGCTGGAGTGATCGCATTAGTTAGATATCAATCTCTGCCAATGAGAGCCCTCCAGCTTACAGACAGAAGCCTCCATCATTGGAGGAGGCTGGATAGAGGGAGGGGAGCAGAGACAGAGCAACGGACTATGGTTACAGAGCAGGTAACCGCAGTCTATGGGGAAGTAGCTGCAGCCCAGACTTTATAACTTAAATTTTGACCAAATTAAGCTTTAAAGGGATAGTAATGTCCCACAAAAAATATTTAGCAAATTGTAGTCCTTACAAAGTTGACCAAAGAGCAAAAAACGTATCTCTCAAACCACTATGGTTTGAGAGATATCTCCATTTAAAGTTTGTGACTTCCTGCTGTCAGCTGTAAAGCTGTCAGCAGGAGATCCATGTTGGCCGACATGGAGGCTCTGCAGCAGAGCAGCAATTGCGTTATTTACAAAGAATGATTTCATTGGATTGGTCTAAAAAGTGTACTTGGTTTTGTACCTGGCCGGATTTCAGGGTTGTTGGATTGCTGCCGATGTGTAAGGGAGGGCATTCATTCCACATCACCAGCAGTTCCAAAACCCTGCATGCTAATGTGGAGCATCACCTCCCCACCCCACCCCTGCCCATGCCTAATTCTTAGTGCACTTGGTAATATTTGTCTTTATTGTCAAGTTGATGTATTCCCCACACATCTCCCCCACAGGTGAAGCTTAGACAAATCTGGACACCAGGTAGAGCTGTTAATAATAAACAAAAAATAAAAAAGCAGTTTCTCTGGTAAAAGCTTTGGGACAAAGCATCTCTCAGCAGTGAGGGTCCTTGTTTTATTCAGTAGAAAAAGTCCTACAAAATATGTTGTTTTCCCCTAATAAAGACTTACAACTCTTTTAAGGTCCCTTTTTTCTTGTGTGTATGGGGAGGGCAGGTTCCCTTTAATCCTTTGGAGGCTAATGCAATAATGCTATGTGTTGGAGACCGCTTTAGCATTCAAGGGGGGATATGCGCTAAGGTGTGATAAAGAGGTGATAAAGTGGAGATAACCTCTCCAGCTATATCACTTCTCCAATTCCTGGGGGAGATTCACTAATCAGTGATAAAATGGAGAGGATGTCTCCAGTTTATCACTTCTCCAATTCCTATGTTATTTTATGGAGCCTATGCACTAAGATTTCTTCATCTTTGCCGATCTTAATGCATCGACTCTATAGTATAACATAGGAACTGGAAAAGTAATCTCTGCTTTATCACCGCTTACTGAATCTCTCCCCCATATTATTCTCTGGGACCAATGCACAAAGATTTCTCCAGCTTTGCAGCTCTTAGTGCATAGGCTCCATAGAATAAAATAGGAATTGGAGACGTGATATCACTGGAGAAGTCATCTCCACTTATCACCTCTTTATCACACCTTAGTGAATAAACCCCATAGTCCTGACATTCTAATATTTTAAGTTCATTGTTAACATTTAACCCTTTAAGGACCAAAAGGTTGTGCAGCAAAGTGTGAAGCGATGCATTTAACACCCCTCTTGTATTTGAAAGGTTAATCTTCCCTGTATTGATCAAAAAATTAAAGCTGATATCAAACCAAACTTTAAAGAGAATCCAAACCACGGACTACTGAACTGCAAAGCTTCCTCTTTGATATTAATAGTTGCAATTCATTAATTAAGACTTTCATGTTCCTACCTGTTCCCATTATACAGAGACCTTTAAGTAAGGACATTCTGACCTACTATATATGAATATTCACTGCCTTTCTGTGTGGGTACATTCAGACCAGATTGTAAATGCAGACAGAGAAGAATAATTATTATCATCAGCAGGAACATATGTTCAGAAATGATAAAACTAGAAAATAAAAATGCTTGTCTTACGCTGTCTTAGCAGTCCCCATCTTGGTGATCTATCAGAGAGCACATATTGGGTACTGGCTCATAAAAGGCAAAATCTCATATGGTTACCCTATTAGATGTTACGGGTCAGGGGCATACCTACAGGTAGTGCAGACTAGTACAGACTACATGACTAGTACAGACTACATGACTAGTACAGACTACATGCCACTGTACAAGGATCTCTAATGCATTGTGCATTAACTTATTTACATACAGTGCCAAGCAGAGTTGAATTAACATCACATCACCAGGGAGCTCCCTGTTAGAAAGCAGGGATAGTGATACCATGTAAAAAGACACAATGTAAAACAGATAGTGATACAGTGTAGGAAAAACCTGCCTCCAGTCTTAAATACAGCAAACAAAGCAATGGGTGCTGCAGAGATAGTATTTCATTGTACCAGTATCCCTGCTATTACTGTCACTGACTAGAAAGCTCACTGGAAACATATCCAGAAAGCTCACTGTCAGGAACCTAAAAAAAACAGGTGAAGTTCAAAGCAATAAACAAAAAGTATATATCATCTGGCTTTACATATAATGCACTGGCAGAATATGCACTCTAATGTCAAAAAGGTGAAATTTGCTCTCCGATATTTGTTTTTTCCTCTGTGTCCTTCCACAGCATAGACTGTGGGTGTTAGCTCCGCCTCCCAGCTGGTAGGACCAATCAAAATTACAAATGTGCACTTCACCTCCCCACATGCAGTTATACTATTGTCCAAGCTGAAGAGAGACAACAGGTTAGATATCACAGAAAAAATAATAGAGCAAGGAACAATACATTACCACCAAGTAGTAGGGAGGGTTGCCATGAAAGGACACAGAGGACAAAAATATTGGTGAGTAAATTTCACCTTTTCCTCTGTATCCAATCCACTGCATAGACTGTGGGACTTACCAAAGCAGTACCTCAGACATGAGGGAGGGAACAATGCCCTGTAACCCAAAAATGGCATCTTACAGCACTTCCCTGCAAATGACGTATGTCCAGATGCGTAAAGATCTAGTCCACAGTGTTTGACAACATGGAGACTGAGGACCAAGTGGCAGCTTACATTCCTCATCTGGGGTAGCAACTGCCTTATGTGCCAATGAAATGGAACCGGCCTTGGTAGAATGTGCTATAATGCCAGAAGGAGAATCACTGATGGCTGACTCATGCTAATGTTAATACACTCATGCTAATGTTAATACAGTCTTAAATCCATGTTGCAATGCATGATTTGGAAGCTGCCGAGCCCATACATTTTACAAAGAAATTGACGAGCTTGTCAGTCTACGAAGAAGCTGAGTTCTACACAAGAAAATCTGCATGAGATAGACCAAGTCCCTGTTATATAAATATTATGTATTATATCTGGATTTTGACCGAAGACAGTAGAACCATACCTAAGGAGGAATGGGTCTCCACATTAACAGAAATGTAGCTTTTGGACATAATGCAACTAGCCATAATGGAATATGAAATGGAGAGACACATAAAATGCATGTAATTTACTTACCCCTGTCGCAGAAGTCACAGCTGTAAATAAGACAGTTGTGAGCATGAGATGCGTAAGGATATATCCTCCAACTGTTCAAATTATGGATGGGAGGAACTCTGTACAAAGACCGATTAGCATCCAGGGAGGGATAAGTCTTCAGGATGGTAGGTTTAATTGCTGAGGTAATTGCTAGCAAAAGGGATTGACAACAAAAACTGCAGAAAAACATCATCATAAGAATCTTAAGCGAATCAGGCTTAACCCCTAGAGTGCCCGCCACTTACAGAGTACGAGTGGACACAGCTGTACCTGCTGTGCCATGCTCTAACGCTGTGTTAAATGCGGTCACTGCATAAGCCGGTATAACCGGCATGCAGTGGCCACATTAAAAAAAAAAAAATTGCCTGGCACTCATGGGGAGGCATGAGGATCACTCCTCATGCCTCCCCAGTTATTGATCTCCCAGCCGATCGGGCTGGGAGATCAATAAATACAAAGGAGAAATGGAGTTTCTCCTTCCCCCTCTCTCCTACCTGAACTTCCAGGTAGGATTGGGCAGAACCGGGGGGAAGCCTCCCAACGTCATCTAAAACTTAACCCCATGAGTGCCGCAGAGGCACTCACAGGGTTACTAATGATGGGGGACATTTTCTTTACCCAAGACCTAATTGGGGGGCTCAGGATGCCCCCCAATGAGGTCTATAACAATACACACAATATATAATTTTTTTAACCCTGTGTGTGCCACGGGGGGGGGGGTCCAATGCAGATCCCCCCTCCTCTGGCACACACAGGACTTTTTTTTTTACTATTACTTTACATTCATAGCTTGTTGGGGGGCCCTGAGAATAAAGAATAATATTAAAAAAAAAAAAATAACCCTTTGTGTGCCACAGGGGTCCAATGCATTGCTTTTTCATTTTTATTTAGACCTCATTGGGGTGGCATAAGGGGCCCTGATGCCCCCCAATGAGGTCTATAACAAAAAAAAAAAAAAGGAGAGAGAGAAATTAACCCTGTGTGTGCCACGGGGGGAGGGGTGTCCAATGCAGACTTCCCCTCCTGTGGCACACACAGAACTTTGGTTTGCATTGCTTTGTATTCAAAACTTGTTGGTGGGCCCTGATGTCCCCAACAAGCTATGAATAAAAACTTTTAACCCTCTGTGTAACACAGGGGGTCCAAAGCATTGTTTTGCAATGCACTGGACACCCCTGTATAAGACAAAGGTTTTTTTTTTTTTCATTTTTACTTTATTTGGACCTCATTGGGGGACATCAGGGGTCCTGAAGCCCCCCAACAAGGTGTTAAAAAAAAAAATAGGAAAACCAATCGTGCACCACAGTGGGGTCCAACGCAGTGCTTTGCAATGCGCTGGAACCCCCCCCCCCCCCCCCCGTGGCACGCACATTTATTTATTTTTTACTCTGCCCTTGCTGGGGGTCATCACGAGTAGACCTGATGCCCCAACAAGGTATGAATCAAAAATAAGAAAAAAAAATTACCCTCTGTATGCCACAGGGGTCCAGTGCTTTGCAATGCATTGTCCACCCCTGTGGCAGATGAAGCATTTTTCTTTTATTCCCCCATTATTTTTTATTCAGATCTCATTGGGGGGCATCAGTTCTAATGCCCTCCAATGAGGTCTACACAAAAATATTTTTTTGGGGGGAAAAACACCAAAAAACCTGCATGTGTCACAGGTGGGTCCAACACAAGTGCTTTGCAATGCTATGGTCCCCCTGTGGCACACACACATTTTTTCCCATTATTTTTTATTCAGACATTGTTGGGGGGCGTGAGAAATGGTACTGATGCCCCACCCCCCTTCTGATTATGCCTTACCTTTGCTGTCTCTTTCTTTCCTTTCTCTCTTCTTGCCTATAATAACTCATTTCTGATTAGGAATGCATGTCTATGATGTTCTGGCCTGGTGTACTGAACACCTGTCTATGGCCACTTTGCACTCATATGTGATTGTGTTGACATGTTTATCTTCTGTTCTGTTAGTCACTAACTGTATATAAGGTGACAGTATTGTATTTTTTGTTATTTACTAGCAATGCATTGCTTTTATTAGCGAGTATTTTTGACAGTTCTAGTGTAAGCATAAGAAAATCTCTGTAAGAGGGAATGTACCAGGATTTCTACATGATTCTTCTTTCAGATTACTCTATTGTCGTTTCTATTGTTTCTATTACATAGTCTTAATTATTGTATTACTTACCATGCTAACCATGTTTTGTTTTTCTTTAACTGATTCTGTTATAACCTAAAATAACTTTTGGATGTGTGATTTTCAATGCTTTCTTTGAGAATGTTTTATTTTAATGGTTGGCTATATATTTGTTGGCTTTGCCTACTATGTGAACTTTATTATCATCCAATAAAGCTTTAAAAATTTTTATATATATATATATATATATATATATATATATATTATTGACCCTACACTGCTCCTTTAATTAGTAAATACTCACACTGCAAAATAAATCTGCTTAAGGCTTAGTTCCCACTGGTGACATTAGCACAGTTTTTTAAACACTTTGTTAATTGCCATTGAGTAGAACACACTGGGTGTTACGTATAAAGCCAAAGTAGAGCACATCAAATGAGCCATGGAGGGATGTTTTGCATAACTCTGTCTTTCAAAGGGTTAAAAATCCCCAATGATTTAAAATGTTCTTTTAACCCCTTGAATGGTAGACAGGTCTCCACAAAATTAGGCTGTGATCCCTCTAGCATCCAAAAGATTAAAATGCCCATTTAAATCAGTTAGTTTTTTGGTGCAGTTGGTTGCTCCAGAATTACCCTACTTTAATTATTCATAAGACCCATTGATCAGTATTAGTCTGTTCACACTGGGGGTGCCAGTAGTCTTGCACTGAGTGCCAGAAAGTTCAGGAGAACTGGGATTATTATATATATATATATACACCCATTTAAACCTCTATTAGTGCCATCAGAGCTATGGGAACAGACTTCCCATATCTCACCAGTTCTCTCCAGTTTGCTTCACAGCTGGGTGATGTCAGCACCTTACTCACTGCTCATGGGAACTTCTCCCTTCCCCATAGAAGTTCTGCGTCAGTGACTCTGCCATCACTGGGCTTCTCTGGGGAGGGGAGAAGCTCCCATGAGCACAGAGTAAGGTGCACCATCACCTATCCATGATCTACACAGTAAACACGTTTTTGACTTCCTTCTTTGATGACAGAGTGTGGACGAGGGATACCTTGCCTCCTCGAAACAGGATGGGGATTTACTAATTTATCATCTTTTAGACAATGACCAAATTGCCACTTTTCATTTCCTACAAAACAAACTAGGATTACATTCAAATGAGTAATTGATATAAGGAAAATGAACATCATTTCTCACCACTCATAGGGATTGACATGGTTTAATCAGACTTTGAACTCTTATGCTTCACATCCCATAGACTGACACATGGTAAAATATACAACATACTTTGAGACACAGAGACCCAATTCCTTCATCAGAACTCCCAATGGGAAACTGAGTTGTCAAAACCTATCACTACTCAGGAATGGCAGCAAATCTTTAGCACTTCACTCACAATTTCTAAGAATTCCGTAGTAAATTAAACAAACTATAAAAATGTCACTAGGTGGTACAAGTTTCCTTACATTCTATAGATCCCTCCCTGTACCCTGTCTGCTGGAGATGTGTTCAAGGACAAGCGACTGTGATTCATATGTGGTGGTTGTGTCCTCAAATTACAGTATTTTGGAATCATATTCTCTCAAGGGTCAAACAAATTACTCAGATGAATGTGCCTAGACAACTAAAATATGTTATATACATTGCATCACAGTTTTCTGGAAAACTTAAGTTACCCCACCTTTGTAGCAGACTGGGAAAGAAGCGCATGTCATATTATAGTATGGAAAATCTAACATATAAAACTGATATAAATGCTCACAATTTTTTGGACATTTGACAACTGTGGGTATCCTTTTTATTCCAGAGTTGATCATTTTTACTCTGCTTTAATTATAAAGTTAAAGGGATAGTAATACTTCGTTTTAACTTTATTTTATTTTGTAGGCATTAAAAAAACATGAAGAATGATATAAGTCTTATCTCTGAAACCTTTATGGTTTAAGAGATATTCACAAACAAAGTATCCCTTCCCTATTCAACAAGATCAGAAGGGAGATGCCCAGGTAGACTGCAGAGAGGGACAATCTTCAATTAAGATAATGGAAAAAGCTGAAAAACTTGTCAAGGGGGGAAGGGCTTTCATTGTTTTCATACAAAGAAAATTGTCCCCTTCTGTTATCTGTCCTGTCATACAACCTGATCCACATCTGAGAAGAGATGGCTTACACTAGGAAAAAGGGGTGGGAGGGGGAAACTTTGCTTGTGAATATCTCATAAACCATAAAGGTTTGAGAGATAAGACTTATATCATTCTTCATGTTTTTTTAATGCCTACAAAATAAAATAAAGTTAAAACAAAGTATTACTATCCCTTTAAAGCAAATTTATATCTGTAGTCTCTTGCCATGGTGAGCAGGGAAGGTTTCAACCTATCTAGTTTCATTTCCTCATCCATTTCTGTTTATTTCCTTCTCATCCTTTCTTCTTTTAGCTCTCTTCTCTTCCATTTCTGCTCTTTTTTTATCTAGACCTGGCATGATTCACTGTGCTTGGACGATTTTATTTTCATAAACTACTTAATATTGTTTAACTGGCATATTGGGATGCAAAAACGCTTTGTAAAGGTATAGACATATGACCAAATAGCTGCCTTGCAGAGATGATCTGAAGATGCTTGATGCTTCAGAAAAGTACTCAATCTGGGTGAGATTTTAAAATGTAGGCTTTTCTAATAGTCTGTTTAAGGCTTGCAGCAGTCATGGTTTTGATTGCATGTCTGGCATTCCTGGAGCCTTCCAGGAAAATAAACTGTATCAGCTTGCTTAAAAAAGTAATTGGGCCATATGTAGTATTTAAAGCATCTGACCACATCCAAGGTGTGAAGGAGAGCCTCCTTATGATTTGTGGGTTAGGACATAAGGAGAGAAGGACCAATTCTTGACTGATATTGAAGGAGGAAACAAGGATGAATTTCAGGAAGTCCATGAAACTACTTTATCCTGATGAAAGATTGTGTGTTCGGAGGCTTACAGGAGAGAGATCTGAGTTCTAAGACTGGTTTTGTTGAAGAAATAGTAGTCTTACATGTGAGATGCTTGACAGAGGCTGAAGACAGGAGTTCAGGGGGAGCAGACTAAAGAACCTCCAATACTAGATTAAAATCCCAAGGCATGATTGAAGCCCTGTATGGAGGAACATTGTGAGTGATACCTCAAGAAAACTTGCTCTTTTCAAGGCCAGCTTGAAAAATAGTCTAGAATATAAAGAACTTTATCAAGTTCATGCTGATCACAAAAGGCAAAGTAAATCATCCAAATTATATGATATATTTTAGCAGATATAGGTTTGTGATCTTTGGGCATAGTCCAGATAATGGAGTCACTAGATCCAGTGTTTCAATATTTGGGCCTTAAATTATATGCTGTCCAGATGAGGTTAGACAGATTGGGATGTTGAATAGGATGAGGTTGGGCAGATTGAGATGCCAAATAGAACCTTTTGTGAGCAGATCCAGGAGCAGAGGAAAACATGAAGGATTCTCTAAGGATATGGTCTGTAGATGATGAAACCATGCCCTTCTTGGCCAGAATGGATCAATTAGGAGCATGTTGGTCTGTTCTCTTCAGATCTTGGAGAGCAGTCTGTGAATCAAGGCAACCAGAGGAAACACATACAACATGGTGTACTGCCGTGGTATCACCATGATGTCCAATGCCAATACTTTTGGATCTCTTGTTTTTTTGCACAAAAGTTTGGAATCTTTGTGTTGAGACTGGAAGCCATCAAGTTTATCTCTGGCATTCACCAGCAATTTGCAAAAAGACTTCAAATTTCAATTCAAATTCTCCCTGATCCAGGGTTTGACTGCTGAGATAATCCTCTTCCCAGTTGTCTATTCCTGGAATGTAATCTGCTAATAGTGTTGGAATGTTCTCTTTCAACTATAGTAGTATACTTGTTACTTCTGTCCAGACAGTTTTGCTTCTGATGCCACCTTGATGCTTTATGTAAGCTACTGCTGTGGCATTGCCAGACAAACCAAATTGGAAGTCCCTTTAAGAGAGCGTTGTATATTCCTCAAAGTTGCAGAATGTTGATTGGATGGATACTTGATTTGGAATCCACAGACCTTGATCATACCTTTGCTCCCCAACCCAGCCGACCGGAATCTATTATTACCACCTTCAAATTCAGGATTTAAAAGGGACATTCACTGGATAGAGTGGGAGTCATCAGCCACCAGAGTAATGACTGTCACATGACTTAGAACAAAATTATGTTGTGGTGAAGATGATGAGGATCCTTCTTCCACGGACGGAGCATATTTAGCTGTAATGGTCTCAGATGGAACTGAGCAAATGGTACTGCCTCCATGATGGGAACCAGTATCCCTATCAACATCATGTAATGCTGAGGACTTTGGGCTGTAATGCCACTTTCTGAGTAAAGGCAGATCAACTTTCTAAAAAGATGCGTTGAAGACAATGGCCAGAAACTCCAGCCATTGAGCAGGTAACAGTTAACACTTGTGTAAATTAATTATCAATAAGTCATGCTTCAGAAATTCCATGGCCAGTTATAGGTGATGGTCCTGTAATAAATGGGGAGATGGAGCCTTGATTAATAGGTCATCCAGAGTCTGATTTATTCCTAGGAACAGAAGCAGTTTTACCAGGGATGTCAGTATTTTTGCAAAAATACTTAGAGTTGCAGCTAGACTGACAGGAAGAGACACGCACTGGAATTTCTGATGATTCTGCAAGTGAAATCTTAGAAATCATCAGTGAACAGGATGGGAATATAAAAATGGTCATCCTTGATGTCCACAAATGCCAATTATGACCGGTCTAATTGACTCCATCTTGAATTTGGACACAAGGATACTTGTTGAGATGTTTTAAGTCCATTACTGGTCAAAAACTTCCATCCTTTTGGGGTACTATAAAAATATTTGAAAAGAAGCCTTCTCTTTGGAGACCATAAGCAATCATACCCTCATGTAGCAAGGAGCGTATTTCTTGAAGAAAGGATGCTGTTACTACAGAATCCTTTGGAATCCTGGAAAGAAAAAAGTGAGTTGGAGGAAGCCTAATGAATGACATTCAGTATCCTGGAGCAATCACCTGAGGCACCCATTAATAGGAGATGGGGTTTCTCCATTGTGAAATGAAATGTTGAATTCTTCCCCCAATGGAGGAAACAGGGGAAGATCAAAATGCTCACCTTGAAACAGAAGGGTGATTGGAAGCCCCTGTTCTGATAGCAGACTCTTAATATGCCAGTTGGGTTTGGATTTGCCAGAGTAACAGAAGAAAGATGGAGCAAGATTAGGTGCACTTAAAAAGGAGCCTTTGTAATCTCTTGAAAGATGGAATATTTTGTACTTTCCTGTCGCAAGACAGAAGGTCTAGATCTTTTGGATAGAAGACACAAAGGCAGAACTGTCGTGACTTCAGAAGGTACCAGTCCGGCAGATATGACCAGAGGAGGCAAGTGGCATCACAAGATTTTAAGGGTGGTTTCAAGAAAGACTTCACAATAAGACCCCAGTTTAAAAAGATTTCCAATAAGGAAAAGCAGGCCCTGAATACAATCCTAGTTGGGGGTGCACTGGAGTGTTTCTTTCATGCCTGGCCATCAAAACCCATCACAGACAGGTGGACCTATCAGATGGTGGAGACAGTGTACCTGCTAGAATGTAACACCATGCCAGTTTCAGACATTGTCATGATTTAAAAAATCATGTCAGATCCTCTGAAAGCAAAGGAACTGAGGGAAGCTGTTAATAGAACCAGTTCCCATGTATTAGAATAAGTCCCCTTAAATTAGATGGGTTTGGGGATATATTCAATTTTGTTCTTGGTTCCCAAGAGTTCTGGGGGCTTCAAAGCAATCTTGGATTTAAAATACCTGAACTCCTTAATCAAGCAGCATTATTTCCAGTTTCTTCAGTAACAAGGCTATATCACTGAAAGCATTTCTGACTACAATCGACTTACAGGATGCGTATCACCCCATTCTAGTCAAACCATCCACAGGAAATGTTTGTGATTCCAGTCCAGGGTTCTGCCATTCTGCCTCTAATCAGCATGCAGAGTCTTTACATAGATTCTGGCAGTATCTTTGCAGAGTGTAAGGGAGAATGGGATCAATGTAATCCCTTATTTGGATCTCTTGTTTGTCTCAGTATCCAGTACCCAGGCACTGGAGCATACTTCACAAAGTATCCATCATCTTCTGAGTCAGAGATGCTTAGTCAATTATCAGAAGAGTCAGTTATGGCCATCTCAAAGAAAGATCTTCCTAGGAATTTCACTGGATACAGTAAAAGGCATTGCCTGTCAGAGGACAGGATCAGCAAAATCAAAGCGTCAATCAGGAAATGAAGAAAAACAGTGGTACTGGCGGCACAGGAATATATGACGCTATTAGGTGTCTTGACATCGTCCATTCAGGTTGCTACACTGTCCACATGTCATAGGAGACCTTAGCAAAACCGCTTCCTGAGTCATTGGAACAAGAATGTGCATATACATGTCAAAGAATTCATATGACAAGTCGAATAACAATACGTCTCAATTGGTGGATGAACAGCAAAATTTTGTCAAAAGAGTTCCCATTGGATGTCAGCAGATGGGAAATATGGACTACAGATTCCAGCCCTGCAGGCTGCTGGGGGGGGGGGTTGGAACAAAAAGTCGGTCCAGGGAAATTGGTCAAGATCCAAAACTCTAATACATATAAACATTCTAGAACTCCAAGCCATAGCAAGTTCTTCAGGCATCTCCTAAAGGGAAAGGCAGTCCAAATTCTGTCAAACAACATGGCAACAATAACATATTTAAAAACCAAGGCAGCACACGAAGCTAGAGTCTCAACAGAGAAGTAGGGAGGATTCTAACTCGGACAGAAACAAATTTAGAAAGCAAACATGCTTTCAACCTCTCACATATCAGGAAGAATGAATCAGCAGGCAGACTTCCTAAGCAGAACACAGATGGACCATGGAGAATGGTTTCAAAATTCAGACATTTTTCAGGAACTAGTCATCAAATAGGGGATGCCTTCAATAGACCGTGTGGCTTCTCATATAAAAGTGAAGTGAAATACCTTCATATCCCATTGGCAGGATCCAGCCGCCCTAGGCCAGGATGCTGTAAGATGGAATTGGTCCTTTCCTCTGATATATATCTTCCCTCCGATTCCAATGTTTTCAGAGGTTCTGAGGAAGATAAGGAAGGACAGGTCAGTAGTAATTCTGACTGCCACACAGTGGGTGAGGAGGATATGGTTCTTGAACCTGGCCAAACTGGCAGTGAATCACCGATGGCCTCTGCCACTCAGACAGGATCTTATCTCAGAGACCAATATTCCATCACAACCCAGCCTTCTTAAAGCAGACATGTTGGAGGCTGATTGGCAAATGCTGTTACAAAAAGGTCTTTCTGAGACTGTAGCCAAGATCATTGCTGCAGGACAAAAATAGTCAACCTCCACCACATACTGAAGGGTTTGACAATAGTTCAGGGCTTGGTGCCCAGAGAACCAGCTGGATCTGTCTGCCATTAGTTCTGCCAGAATTTTGGATTTTCTGCACAAGTGATATGAAGCAGGGCTCAAGCCTTCTTCCATTAATGTACAGCTCTCAGCTCTTTTATCCAAACAGTTTGCAGAAGACATTTTGGTTAAGAAATATCGGAGTGCAATAGAAAGATCTCGACCTCGGATCAAAGAGGTTGTTCCCCCATGGGATTTGAATATTGTCCTTGAACAATTATGAAGTTCTTCTCATTTGGAGCCTCTGTAAGAGATAACTTATAAAGCCTTAACACTAAAGACTGTATTCTTAACAGCCATATAACCTCAGTTAGAAGAAAAAATGAGCTTCAGGCTTTATCATGCAAATCACTGTACCTGATAATTCATCAGGACATAGTTATTTCAAGAATGAAGCCTTCCTTCAGGGCTAAAGTTGTTAATTCTTTCCATCAAAGCTAAGAGATCGTACTTCCCTCCTTTTTGCCCAAATTCCAAATCGAGAAGCAGTTTCATAATGTAGAGCTTGTAAGATGTATCTCTTGTTAACGTAAGAGAACTGAGGAGTCCAGGAAAACAGACTTTTTATTCCTGCATCTCCAGGGAAGATTGAAAGGGTCTCCAGCTTCAAAGCCTACCTTAGCCACTGGATATCTGAGTGTATAAGACTGACTTAAAGGGATAGTAACACTTCGTTTTAACTTTATTTTATTTTGTAGGCATTAAAAAAACATGAAGAATGATATAAGTCTTATCTCTCAAACCTTTATGGTTTATGAGATATTCACAAGCAAAGTTCCCCTCCCCGCCCCTTTTACCTAGTGTAAGCCATCTCTTCTCAGATGTGAGTCTGGTTGTATGACAGTACAGATAACAGAAGGGGACAATTTTCTTTGTATGAAAACAATGAAAGCCCTTCCCCCCTTGACAAGTTTTTCAGCTTTTTCCATTATCTTAATTGAAGATTGTCCCTCTCTGCAGTCTACCTGGGCATCTCCCTTCTGATCTGGTTGAACAGGGGGGGGGGATACTTTGTTTGTGAATATCTCTTAAACCATAAAGGTTTCAGAGATAAGACTTATATCATTCTTCATGTTTTTTTAATGCCTACAAAATAAAATAAAGTTAAAATGAAGTATTACTATCCCTTTAAAGAGGAACTACCATGCTAGTATAACAACCTGTGAAGCTAAATAATCCCCAAGACATCAAGAATATGTATGCCAAACATCCCTGAAGTACTGCTACATTTTATAATCTGACCCATTTTCCAGGGACCCAGATCAATCAGACTGCAGCCATCTTTGCAAATGTGTTCCATTGAGCATGCATTTGCTGTTCCAATGCCTGTCAGTCAGCAACAAATTCTCTGCTCACAGCCGTCTATTTTTTTTTTTCTCATGTACTATGCTGAGAGGACCTGAACACGCAGCATTCACGGAGAGCGCCAGGTCATGTAGTGCTGAGGGCTATGACACAGAGGGGGATCAGCCAGATGTTGGGAGGAACACTGGAGCCCTAAGGCTCCATAGCGTACATGCGCAGTAACGCTTCTAGTGGATCTGTGTCACGGAGTGACTAGGAAATAACAACACTGACAAGTACAGATGAACTTAAATAAAACTTTATTTTAAATACAATAGTGGCAGCAATGATGACACAATAGTGGCAGCAATGAAAGACACAATAGCGGCAGCAATGAGTGACACAATAGTGGCAGCAATGAGTAACACACTTTCACAAGGCCAGGGAGGAACAGTGAACTCACTTTCCTCACCCTTCACTCGGCTAGTGCAATAGGCCCACATCTGTAACTCAGGCAACGGGAGAGAATAGCTCCAGACACTGGAGCACACAGTAGCGACTCTAACTCCACCACCTCCATGGGGCCAGGTGATGACAGTGCAAGACACTTCCTCAACCCTTCACTAGGCATATGTAGCTAGTATCCGAATGACCCTAGTAACCTTCACAGACAGATGGGAGGACAGTGCATGGCACTTCCACAATCTCAGTCGGCAGGAGAATGAAGCGCAACTATACCCTAATGCTAGGGTATACTGAAGGCAAGGTAAACGGCACTTGAGGGCTAGGTGAGGCAATACTCAAACCGGAACGACCATGGGAGGTCACTAACACGGACTGACAGATAAGGCAACACAAACCGGAACAATCACGGGAGGTCAGTACATGGACTGACCGACAAGCTCCGCTAGTGGTAGCAAGAGCTGTAATAAGTAGGCACAGGCAGCAAGGATCCCAATAGCCGAGGCTGGTAATCACAACCGGAACACAACAGAGGGAGAGTAACTGGAGGCAGCCAGGGGTCAGAGCCAGAAAGGGTAGTCAGACAAAGCCAGTGGTCAGAGCCGGATCTGGTAGTCAGACAAAGCCAGTGGTCAGAGCAGGACTGGGTAGTCAGACGTCGCCAGTGGTCGGAGCCAGATCGGGTAGTCAGACATAGCCAGAAGTCAAAGCCAGAACGGGTAGTCAGATGTAGCCAGGAGTCAGAGCCGGAACGGGTAGTCAGACGGAGCAGGAGTAATACACAGGAACAGCACTGGACCAACACAGCACTAGGCTCAGGTATACCACGAAAGGGCAAAGGTAATAGGACATGCTGATGTTTAAAAGGCCTGACAGGTGGGCGGAGAGATGACATCACAAGCACAGTGACCTATATGAACAGCGACTTGCATAGAGCGACAGCCAGGAAGCAACAATGTTGCTGCCACAGCAACCACCCACTGGAGGCAATCACGGGCACAGTGATAATCTGTCATCAGCAGGTAAGAAAGTATTATGCGGTTTATGTCTTTAACGCAAAAAAAAAACAAAACAAAAAAATTGCGTTTTTAAATGTAGGAAGGTGAATTGATACAGGCTGAATCATGTTGGGGTGGTAGTTCCGCTTTAAATAGAAGCAAAGTTATCACCTCCAGAAGGATTAAGGCCCACTCTACCAGATCTTTGTCCACATCATGGGCATGTAAAGCAGCCCTACCCTGAAGAAATGTGCAAGGCATCCACATGATCTTCTCTGTACACCTTTATTAGACATACCTCATTGATGTGCAAGCCTCTGTAGAAACCAGATTTGGGAGGAAAGTACTTTAAATTATTTAGCATGTTCACCCATCTGAATATTTATTTTGGCTAGCCTATTGTTCAGGAGTATCCCACCCTTTTTCTGTATCTTCCACTGCACTCCTTTGGTATATTCACTAATGTATTGCTGGACGTAGAACACAGAAGAAAGGGTGAAATTTACTTAGCAATATTTTCTTTTCTTTTGTGTCCTTCCATGGCTCACCCTACCTGTAACCATGTCTCTGTACTATTTTTCAGCTTGGACAACAGTAAGACTGCTGACTGATCCAGAGGCTCACCTTAAATATCATCTTAATTTCATCTGATTTGTCCTACCCCAGCAAAAAGGTGGAGACAAAAACCATAATGCATTGCAATGGAAGGACACGGGAGAAAAGAAATTAAAAAGTAAATGTTACTCTTTTTACATTACAAAGATCACAAACAAAATTAATCACATGGGGGAGATGCACTGAGGTGTGAAAAAGAGGTGATACAATGGAGCTGACTTCTCCAGTGTGATAAACTCGTCAGTTCCTATGTTATTCTATGGAACCTATGCACTAGAGTGTCTCACAAGTTGGAGAAATTTTAGTGCATTGGCTCCATAGAATAACATAGGAACTGCAGAGTTTATCACACTGGAGAAGTAATCTCCACTTTATCACACCTCAGTGCATCTCCCTCATTGCATCTGTATAGGACAGTCTACACATGCTTTAAAAATGCAAGTTTAGGAATGATTTTAGGGATCCAACACAAAATAAATAATTATTACAGATGCTAACTGGAAATATATGGTATTTAAATTTTATAATTACTTTCAACCCTTTGGATGCTAGGTCTACAACACATTGCATCACAATACATTGGAGATCTCTCAAACTATCAATAGGTTAAAGGGATAATTCATAAAGTGGATGCTGTAAGAAACACTGTCCCTAAAAAAACATAAAAAAAAAAATAGAAGAAACCTCAATCTCTGGGCTTTATGAATAAAGACAAAGTTGCTCAATTCCAGGGGAAACCAAGTGTACCACAGGAGACAAATAAAAGGTTCCATTCATTTAAAAGGGGCATTTTAACCCTTTCAGTGCCAGAGGGGTACGCAATGCATTGCTTTGCAATGCATTGCGTACCCCTCTGGCACTCAAAAGGTTAACCCCATTGAATGCTTTTCTATACTTCTGAGATCCTCCTCTCATTCAAGAGGGTAAATTCTCCATTAAATCAATGGAGATTTAAGTTTGTGTGTTCCCTGTGGTGTAGTTAGCTTGCACCAGCATTTCTCCACTTTACCTTTATATATAATTCCCAAAAGTGTTAAAATTAAATGAAAAAAGTGGCTTTCTTTAGGGGGACGTTGCAGCATTACAATATGCCCTTTATGAAGTATACAATCCATGAAGCGTAACCAGGATGTCAGAGTGATGTACAATGCATTGCTCCACAGTGTACTGACACCTTTCTAGCACTGAAAGTCTGTATAATAGATCTACTGCACGTAGATCACTAAATACTGATCAAAATAAAACATATGTATCCTTCATTGGCACACTTTATAGCAGACATTAACTTTCTTTATGACCCTTTCTCTGGGAAAGTCTTTTATTAATTCTGATGGAAGCAATTTATACACTAAATGATCCTGTCTGGGAAATTGAATTTCAATCCATTTTTAACATTTATGCGTCTCTGTAGCAAAGGCTGAAATATGTTTTAGGGAATGCAGTTGACCTGCTCTGTCACAAGTGGGCATTCTGGCTGTATTCACTTTCCAAACAGCTCAATACAATCTTATAGCCTCCAAAAATGAAGTATGTATTAAATAAATCTATGTATTCTTGCCATAACTTTCATAGTCTGAGTAATCACGATCTAAAGTTTACCCCTCCAAATCCTTCTAGCTACTTCAGTGCTCTAGCTGTCAGACTTGGAGTCTGGTCTGCGTACTGGACGGAGTGCCTGGAGAGCTGAAATAGGAGTGGATACAAAGGAAATCTTCATGATGAAGGTCTACTGCCTCAAACCGTGTACACTTACTAGACCGCAAACCTTTTACACTTTATAGACCGTCGTCATGAAGATTTCCTTTGTATCCACTCCTATTTCAGCTCTCTAGACGCTCCGTCCGGTCCTCAGACCAGAATCCAAGTCTGACAGCTAGAGAGGTGAAGTAGTTAAAAGGGGTGGGAGGGGTAAACTTTAGATCGTGATTACTCTTAGACTATGAAAGTTATGGCAAAAATACATAGATGCTTTGGTTTATTTAATACATACAATATTATAGCCTCCAAAAATTAAGTATTGCAATCTCTTTAACATTTTCCAAGGTCCAAAGTAGAATTAACACCTCGTAATAACAACCCCTCATTTACCTTACTGTGGTCAGAAAATCCTAATGGCCCCTATGAATTTTACCCTTGTGCCTTTGACACTTAAAGGGCTAAGGATGTGTTTAAAAAATGTATTATTACAAAAAGTGTAAAAATTAACCCCCTTTATACTCCAGTGATTAATGTACATAGAACACCAAGCATCTTTGTCAAAATAATGACCTGCTAACGTCTGTCTGTGGTAAACCCCTAATAGTGTGTATCTGTTCTCAAGTAATCCAGGCCCAAACACGTTGTGAAAATGAAACTTTATTTTTGTTCAATATGTTCTGAATGTAAGTTATATATTAAAATGAATTCTCATAGAAAGCTAATTGAAGTGGTTATTCTTTAACCCCAGTGGGTGCCAGAGTTTTCCAAAGGATTACTTTGCAATTCAGATCTGGCAAACATAGGGTTAACCCTTTGAGTGCCAGAGAGGATACCTTTCTGGCACACAAAGGGTTAAAACATTCTTTAAAATCAAAACAAAAAAAAACAATAAGCACAGAAGGAACAGACTCACATGACTGCAAACAAAACAAAACAAAAAAACTATACCCTTTCAGTGCCAAAGGAGTACTCAGTGCACCCCTCTGACACTGAAAGGGTTAACATGTATCTGCAGTTTAGCAAATATCAACATCTGATAAGAAAAATAAAATAAATGTCACACTATCTGAACACACATACTGTCAACTTTAAAACTTTACTGTCAACTTTAAGACACGTTGGCCCATTTGTATAAAAGCAAACTGGAGTTATTCTGGATTAAACCAATAGGGGACAAATAAAAATTCCAGTTCAATTAAATGGGGCTTTTATCACCTTGAATGCTAGAGGGGACCTCTGGAGACCTCTCTTGCATTTAAGGGGTTAAAAAGCTCAATTCAATTGCATGGGAACTTCGGAATTTTTATGTGTCCCCTATGGAGCAGTTGGTTTACTCCAGAACAGCGCAAGTTTGCTTTTATAAATATGGCTCATTGGGCCTTATTTATAAAAGCAAAGGGGACATTTCTCGTGCAAACCAACCGAAAAACAGGGGACAAACATTTTATTTTTTTCTTGTCAACTGGACTTTTAACTCTTTAAATGCTGGAGAAGTCTCCAATGTATTGTGAATCAATGTGTTGGGGACATCTCTAGCATTCAAGGGAATAAAAGTCATATTTAAATTAACAGACATTTGGAGAATTCCATTGGTGTCCCCTGTCGTAGTGATGTTTTGCTCCAGAATGGTTCCATTTTGCTTTTATAAACAAGGTCAGTTGAGCCATAAGTTCAAATCCTAAAGTACAGTAATTCTGGGGCAAACCAACTGCACCAAAAAGGATAATAAATATCCCTGCTGGTTTAAAGCCATAGTAACACTTCGTTTGAACACTGTTTCATTCTATAGCTTGCCATTTCTGAGAGTGACTAATCTCAATCACACTTGTAAAAACTCTAGATTTTGTCATTTATTATTTACCCCTCCCCCTTGCCTTTACAGGATGTCAGGCCCTTTCTCACTTTATCAATCGCTGGTGCTAACTGGTGATTTTCCAGCTGAGTCACTTCCCATTGTCCTAATGTTATAAATGAATTCTCAAAACTATCTACACTACACATAGTGATCTGGACTTCGTTATTACACACACAGGGAAAAGCATCAGATCACCAGGTATAGATGCCAACGAAGAAGGAGCTGGTATCACACAAAGAGGAGGGGGAGGTGTGCTATAAAATAAAATATAGTGGTTAAACCTTTCAGTGCCACAGGGGTACGCAATGTATTGCAATGCGTTGCATACCTCTCTGACACTGAAAGGGTTAAACCTTTTTCAATTGGCAAACTATAGAATTAAAACATTTCAACTAAGCATTACTGTCTGTTTAAATTGCGCTTTTAACCTCTTGGCAGAAAGACCTCCAACTCTTTGCTTCTCAATGTGTTCGAGATCTTTCTAGCATGTAAAGGGTTAAAGGGACAGTGTCTTGTAAAAAATAACTTTGATGCTTTTGAAAGAGCTCTCAAAATCACCTATATGTTATCTTATCCTTTTTTAGTTTGACCACTAGCCTGACTTATTCAGATGTATATATTATGTTAATGAAGGAATGCCGTGCAGGCACCTGTCTTCACCCTGCATTGTCTCCCTCACTCACTGGCACGGCTTAGCAGTGCATTGCCCACCTCCCCTAGGAATGAAAGATAAGTGGGGGAGGTAATGTAAGGCCTAAGGCAGCAAGAATCTAAATGGCATTCCTTGGTTAGGATAATTTATAAATCTAAATACCTCAAATACTAGTTTTCTAAATAAAAAAATGACTGATAAAACTTATAGGTAATTTTGGTGATTTTAAAAGAGCTTTCAAATATGTTTTAGGTGATAATGTCCCTTTAAACACCTTATTTAATAATGACAGGGTTTTTTTTTTCCCTCATTATAGCGAATGACTTCCTGGACTTACCAGGTAAGTCGTCTGTCACTAAGGGGTTAAATCTATGGGCATTTGTATCTGTCCCCTGCAGGGCAGTTTGTTTGCTCCAAACCAGCACTACTCGTCCTTTACACTTAAGGGCCAATGAAACATTCAGTGTATTTAAAAAAAATCACACTCAGTGAAGGCATTACAAGAGTCCAGTATTTTCACAGATACAGAAAAAAGCATATTTAACAGACAGTGACACAAATGAACGCACACAGTGTTAGTGCAGACTCCTTCACTGCTATAAGAGAAAGGCAGATGACAAATATTTCACATATTTCTAGAACAATTGGTCCAAACATGTTATAAAACGGCAGTTTTGGTAACCTCTATCACTGCCTAAAGTCCAGTCTACAGAGGACCTGAGAGCTCTGAATCTTGAATTATTTCCCGTCATTTTGAGACCCTATTTCAGGGTCAGGGAACCTAGGTCTCTCCAGCTGCTGTTGGGAGTATAAATCGCATCATCCTCAGTCATCCCATGGCCTGCTGACAATGATGAGAGTTGCAGTCCAACTATTGGTTGTTGAGATGCAAATTGCTTATCCCTGGTTCTAGGTGACAGTGTTGGAATCAAACTTCCATTGGGAGCTATGGATCACAAACATTGTAGTCCAAACTAGGCAGAAGAGCAGAGTTTCCCCAGAGCTAATTAACCCTTTGATTGCTCGGGGGGTATGAGTTGGATACCCCTCTGGCACCCAAAGGTTTAATGCATCTTTTGTATGAGCTGCAATTTGACTTTGTTGCATCAGTAAATTCCCTGAAAAGTCAACTGTGTGCATGTGCTTGTCAACTCTAGTGTTGACTTACAGATCGTCTGGCTGGATGGATGTAACCTGGGCATTTAATCCATGGATGACCAGAGGCATGCACATTGTACTGCCAAGCAATATGTTGCACACCCCTGTGATCCTTAATCCCTTGAGTGCCAGAGAGGTATCTAGTGCATTGCAGCGCAATACATTGGATGCCTTCCCGGCACTCAAAGGGTTAAAGGGATAATATTACACATCACCAGATATACAAAAGTTAAACATAAAAAACAGCAGCACTGCAGGTAAGGAATTGCCCAGCAAATCTCTGGGCATCCATATTAAAGGCATTGCTTTTAACCTTTGAATTCTATAAGATCAGATGGATGGCTACAGCCAGCAGGTAACCCACACTGTAGATATCAGAAACAAAACCTTTGTATAGACTTTCTTGCCCGTCTTGTCAAGGTCGCATCTCTAAATCTTGGGACTCCAACAATGCCAGCCTGCTAAGTAGACTGACTCATGGAATATGAATGCCCATGGTTTAAACGGTGCATTAAACTAAGTACTTTTTATTCCAGTAAAATAGATTTGCAAGCATCAATGTGACATTGCGCATGCTTTTCATACAAATGACATGGGAAAGCAGACAATCTAGAGTACATTAGTAAGGAAACCTATGTCTGCTAATAGTGGCGCTTTAGCTTTTACAGATATTTTCTTTGGTTATTTAACCACTTGAGTTCCAGAGGGGTGGAACTCAAATTGCTGCTCATGGTCCCCTAAACACAACCTTTAAAATGCTGTTTCAGTTCACTAACGCAATCTTTTGCGCACAAAAAAAATGATATGTACCTTCTTTTGTTTTCTGAATAAGGTCTCCAGTAAACTACAATCTGGGTGCTGGATCATCTTCACAGAGACCTTAACTCTAGCCCCGGAACAGTGACTATAATGCACCAAAGTTGGCAGGCGGTATAAAGCATAATCACCTGCTTGGACAAGCCTTGCAATTGCAATCAGAATGTTGGTTTCAACCTTGCTGTTAAAAGTGGATCTGTCATTTATATAAAAACTAGTCTAAAAGCCCGTGTACACGGGTCAAGGTCCGGGTGATGTTAAGACGCCGGCCCTGCTCTGCATACTGCTGCCGCCTCACTGGCGGCACACGCGATGCAGTCATGTGCTGTAGAGACTGCCTGAACACACAGAATGCTCCCAGCATTCCTACACCTCCCAGCATTCTGTGCGTTCGGGCAGTATGACTGCATCGGACAAACATTCTAGAGTTTTATTATATAGGATAATGACCTACAGATTAACAAGAGAAATTAACTATACATAGTGGTTTGGTTTTCTAAAATGCACTTTTTTTTTTTTAAATATACTTTAACCCTTTCAGTGCCAGAGGGTTACGCAGCGAATTGCAAAGCAATGCGTTGCGTACCCCTCTGGCACTGAAAGGGTTAACTTAATGACTTTACATGACATGTCAGACTCCTAGAACACACTGATGAGGGGCATAAGGTGACTATGTAATCCTTTAAATCAGACACACTTATGAAAACGCCATTATGCAGGACTGCACAGAACTCTGCAGTTTGGGTAGTAGCCACCTTAATGGGGCACTGACGGCGTGTTTCAAACCAAAAAGCAATGTAGAACAACAAAAACACTTGACTAGAACTTTTGTTTTGAAACACAAAAGCCAGTGCCCCACTGTGTGTGCTAGGGGTCTGATGTCAGACTAACCCAGTGGTTCCCAACCATATCATCAGGGGCACCTAACAGGACAGATTTTTCAGACTTCCCTACTTGTGCACAACTGAGTTAAAGGGACAGTAATGTCCCATAAAAAATGCTTATAATTTTGTAGAGGTTAAAAAAATAAACTCAATACCAAAAATCCTCTCAAACCGCTATGGTTTGAGAAATATTTGCATTGAAAGTTCCCCCCTCCCTCCCCTTTTTATGGGACATTACTGACCCTTTAATTAAAAGACCGAGCATCTGATAAACGAACCTGTCATCAAGCAGGGAAATCGTAGAGACATGGACTATTAGGCGCCCCTGATGAATGGGGTTTGGGTACCAATGTACTAAAGCAGGCAGGTCACACAAACTAACATTTTTAAAAGTTACAAAAACCTGCATCTTAGCAAATCATTTAAAACTCCCTCACAAAGTATAATTAGCTTTGCATTTTTCACTATCAGGTAAATGTTATTTTTAATAGGTGCTAGTCTGCATGAAATACAAATATCCATGAAAAGTGACACTGTTGTAACAATTAGGAATCCTTCATGTTTATGAGAATGAGAGAGAGTGTGATTGTGTGTTTACTTATTTCATGATGGGGATGGGCAAACCACTTCTCTCCTCAACTGCTGCTGGACTACAACTAACATCGTCCTTAGCCGGCCGGCACAGGACTATGAGAGTCACAGTCTCACAACATATTGGGAGAGAAGTTGTTTGCCCACCCTTGTTTTAGACAAAATTGGATGTAAATTAAAAGTTCTACTTCCAGGAGAGTGAAAAATAGTGTTGCAACTGAGATGAAAATGTCCATATGGTGGATTAAAAATAGGTTATCTCAGAGAAAACTCCCCAGAGTACGAGTCACACAGCCGGAACGTGTAAGAAATGATAAAGGAATAAAAATAAACATAGGATAGATTTCTACAAATAAAACAGAATGCCTTCATTTAATATTTTAGAGAAGACTGTCGTTTGCTACAATTACACAAATTTAAGATGGATGAGAAAATAAACATTAAAATCACCGTAACTTGACATGACTAGTGCAAACTGTCACAGTGGTTATATGTTCTGTGGATATTTAACATCCATTTTCTTTTTCACTCTAAGTTAAAGGGATAGTAATGTCAGAAAAAAGTATTAACTATATGGTATATACAATTAAAAGAGAGTACTTGCACTTATTTGTATCTCTCAAACCATTATGATTTGAGAGATATAGGAAAATAAAGTTCTCCGCTCCCTCCCCTTTCTGCTTTCAAACCAGGAACATGTTGTAGACCATTCTGATTAAAGGGGAACTACCACCCCTCAATAACTTAAGTGTTACTGATTGCTCATCTGGCGACTAGCTGCTTAGTAGCGCTAGTCGCCAGAAATATTATCCGGTTCTGCAGATATCGGCGTTTTACCGATGGTGACAGGAGCAGGAAGCACGGACGTCTCTTCACAGTGACGTCCGTGCGCCTGCGCTGTCAGTCCCTTTTGAACCGCGCGGTTCAAAAGGGACTGACAGCGCAGGCGCACGGACGTCACTGTGAAGAGACGTCCGTGCTTCCTGCTCCTGTCACCATCGGTAAAACGCCGATATCTGCAGAACCGGGTAATATTTCTGGCGACTAGCGCTACTAAGCAGCTAGTCGCCAGATAAGCAATCAGTAACACTTAAGTTATTGAGGGGTGGTAGTTCCCCTTTAAGTATTTATTTTTAGGTATCTCTATGTCGGCGCTGCTGAAGAGCCACCGTCTGATCCAAGAACCAGAATCTGCTTCTGACAGCTTTACAGCTCGTCAAGGAGAAAGGGGAGGGAGCGAAGAACTTTATTTTCCTATATCTCTCAAACCATAACGGTTTGAGAGATACGAATAAGTGAAAGTACTCTGTTTTAATTGTATCTACCATATAGTTAATACTTTTTTCTGACATTACTATCTCTTTAAGGAGTTATACTGCAACTGCCTCTTGCATTGCTCATAGGGACATATTTAGGAACATATGCAGTTCTAGGACAAACAAACTGTTCCAACTGAGTAAAGCAAGGCTGAAAGGTGTTTTATTCAAAAGTTATTAGAGCTCAGGCGTGATTTTCTTTTTTTAAATGCAGAATTACAGTGCTACACCATCTTACGGACAGCTCTGGTCAGTTGACCATAAATATCCATAGGATGGAAAGCGCCACTGTATAATTTCAGGTCTCTGAGATATAAACCCCAAAAAATAACAAAAAAAAATAGTCAGCGGGAGTAACCTTATTTTTTAAGCAGGAAGATACACCCTGCAAAATATATTTTTGTACATATTAAGGATTACTATTCCTTTACAACCTGCATTTAAATAACTGAAAGTTCTCTAATAGTAAATAACACCTAAAGATCAAAAAAAATTAAAAACCTTTTAAATTTTAGGTGCTCCTTGGCCCCCCAAAAATGAGCACTAAAATCTACAATAAACATTTGCTTCTATCAATGTGTAAGCAGCTTTGCAAGGCCATTTGACCACCTGTTTGCATTTACTTCTAGTAAGTAAAAAGCACAGATACTTAATAACGGATGTAAAGGGACCAATCGAAAGGAGTAATAGGAGGTTCAGACACTCAGAGTAAAGAATGGACTTATAATCCCTTGTGTGTTGCCATTTATAGATTAAATAAATAATAAAAAAAAATGGTTTGTATTCGTTCATTCATGAACCCTTTACCGCACTGAGAAGCTATGCTTTAAAGCATGGTCATAATGCAGTGATCTACAAAAATGTTCTACGTCTAGTCTTGGCTCGCAGGTCTTGTTCACTTAAATGGGGAGCAGAGGCACATATGTAGGACTTACACATGGTTAAGTCCTACTTACACAGAATCATATTTACCTGAATTCTGTATGCTAGACATGGAAAGGCAATCGGTTACTGTAGGTATCATAAACTATGTTTGAATGATCATTGGGATTTAAATGCAGAGAGAAGTGTCTGCTACCACATTTTTTGCAATGCGTTGTGTACCCCTCTGGCACTCAAAGGGTTAAGCAAAAGGGAGGGTTCTAATATATATATATATATATATATATATATATAAGGATTTTAGTCTCATCTGTGAAATCCTTTTCTCTTAGTCTATACAGGTTTCTGGTAACTCTGGGTATGCGATCCGCCCCTTTAAGTAGGCAGAAACAATTCTAGAATTGATTGCAGGGGGTGGAGCCTACCTTCCCTCCTTGGCTGCAACTAGCCAACCAGCTCCAGAAAGATTTGAGACGCTAACTATTGACTAGATAGTGAAGGGAAAGAAGACTCCTGTGAGCATGACCCCGAAGGACCCCCACGGTCTGCCGCAGGACAGCCAAGCATGGTCCCTTAACAGGGTGGGAGATCAGTAACCTGTATGGACTAAGAGAAAAGTATTTAACAGGTAAAACTAAAATCCTCTTTTCTCTGTCATCCAATACAGGTTACTGGTAACTCTGGGATGTCCAACCATTGAGTTTCCCAGAGGAGGGAAGTAAGGCAAGGACCAGGCGCAAGGCACCCAAAGTCATCAGTGCAGATATGAACCATCAGATCAGAGATAGCCCAACAAAACAACTGAAGTTTCAACGGACACTGAACACCCCAGGAACTGTTACACAGCACAATGAACTAGAGCCAACAGGGCTCAAAAATGAAGGAAGCACCAACAACCGAAGGAAATCCTAGACAGGCAAGACTGCCTCCTGGATTTTCCTCCCAAAGCTGGCGTCAGCTGATGCCAGCACATCAGCATGGTAGTGCTTCAAAAAGGTGTGCACAGACGACCAAGTGGCCGCCTTGCACAACTGATCAGCGGAGGCCTGATTCTTGTAAGCCCAAGAGGCCCCAATAGATCTTGTAGAATGAGCCTTGACCCTGAAAGGGACAGGCTTCTTCCTCAGCTCATAAGCCTTACGAATAGTAGACTTGATCCAAGAAGTAATAGTCAGATTGGATGCAGGTCTTCCTGCCCTAGGACCCTCAGGAATGATGAACAGCGCGTCTGATTGCCTGATAGACTCAGTACGATGTACATAAGACTTGAGACAACGCACCACGTCTAACAAGTGGAGATCCCTCTCCTTGTCAGAGGTGGGGTCTGGGCAGAAAGAGGGCACCACAATCTCCTGATTGATGTGGAACTCAGAGACCACCTTCGGGAGAAACTCCTGAGAAGTGCGAAGCACCACCTTGTCCTTATGAAACACCAAATAGGGTGGTTTACAGGACAGAGCATGTAACTCTGCAACACGGCGGACAGACACAAATCACCAGGCGAAAGGCCATTTTCCACGCCAAGAGGAGTAGAGGAATAGTAGCCAAAGACTCAAATGGGGTGTGCTGAAGAACGCCCAAAACCAAGTTAAGATCCCAGGAATCTTAAGGGCAGGACAAGCATGAGTAATGCCTTGGAAGAAAACCTTGACATCAGGAAGGATGGCAATGCGCCTCTGAAAGAAAACAGAAAGCGCAGAAGTCTGAACCTTAAGGGAACTCAAACTGAGGCCCTTATCCACACCGTCCTGCAAGAAGGCCAGGACTGTAGGCAGATCAAAATCCTGAGACAGGTCCTTGTCAGCACACCAAGACAGAAAAGTCGACCAGACACGATGGTAGATCTTGGAAGAAACAGGTTTGTGGGCACTGAGCATAGTAGCCACCAAACCAGAAGAAAACCCTTTCTTCTTCAATTTTGAGGATTCAATTTTCAAGCCGTCAAAGCTAGCTGATGAACATCCTCTTTCCACAGGTAACCCTGTAGAAGCAGATCCTGACGGCAAGGGAGCCGAAATGGCTCCACCACAGACAAATCTAGAAGCTCCAAAAACCAAGACTGACGAGGCCAGTACGGAGCAATCAGAATAACTGGACAACGCTCCAGTCGTAATTTCCGTAACACCCAGTAAAACATTGGGAGGGGAGGAAAGATGTAGGCCAGAGGGAATAACCAAGGAATGGACATCGCATCTACCACCAAAGCCAGAGGGTCTCTCCACCAAGAGCAGAACCTCGGTACCTTCCTGTTGTGTCTTGTCGCCATCAGGTTGATGTAAGGAAGACCCCATTTCTGAACAACTCTGGGTGCAGCTCCCACTGTCCACTGTGTGTCGATTGAGGAAGTCCGCCATGATGTTGTCTACGCCAGGAACGTGATCTTCTGCCCAGGACAAAATAGCCTTGACCTCTAACCAAGCGGCGAGACTTCTTCTTCTGCCCTGCTCGTTGACTCTACTCAGACCGGACAGTCTTCCAACTGAGATGTCCAATGTTGAAGGGCGTGAAATATCGCCCGAAGCTCCAATATGTTGATTGGAAGGAGAGATTCCTCCGGAGACCACAGACCCCGAGCGCTCAGGCGACCCAGGACCGCTGCCAAGCTGAAGAGGCTGGCATCTGTCTTCACCGTGGTCCAGAAGGATACCAAGAAGGACCTGCTCTTCAGCAGGTTGTAGAGGTCGAGCCACCATGACAAACTCAGTTCCACATGAAAAGGAAGAGACATTGACGTCTTCAGAAGTTCCGGTTGACACTTGCACACCTGGATTATGAACCTCTGGAGCTCCCTGGTGTGCGCCAAGGCAAACGGGACCGCTTCTATGGTGGAGATGAATTGAGATCCTTTAAATTCAAAATGGGATGACAGTCGCCATCCTTCTTGGAGACCACAAAGAGGTTCGAGTAAAACCCCATACCTCTGTCCTGAACTGGAACTGGCTCTAGAACGTCCTTGTCCAGAAGAGCCTGAACAGTGCCGTCGAACAGACTGCATTTTTCTGTGCCCTGAGGCATGTGAGAAGGAAGAAAGCAAAAGGGAAGAAGAGAGAGACAAAAGGGATCTTGTACCCTTCCGTCACCATCTATAAAACCCATGGGTCCGTCATTGAATCCTCCCAAATGCTGTGATAGTGTCGCAGACGATCACCCACAGCAGAGTGTAGACCCGGGTTCAGTGAGTCATGCCGAAGGAGGCTTGGAAGCCTTGGAGGAGACCTTGGGCTTCCATTGTTGTTTGAGCTTGGAGAAGGTACGCGGAGCTGAGGGAACCATCTGGTTCGCTGGATGTGTCTCATTCAGAAAGGATCGAAAATACCAGTTACGCTTAAGAGGCAACTTCTTCCTGAGAACCGAGGGTAGAAGAGTACTCTTACTCCCTGTGGCCTCACTGATCAGAGCCTTAAGATCTGGCCCAAACAAGGAGGGTAGGGAGAGCAATGCTTTCTTAGAAGCAGTGTCAGCAGACCAGATCTTGAGCCAAAGAGCTTGTCTGGCCACCACAGAGATGGTGGAAACCCTAGCCACCAAACGGATGGCATCAAATAAGGCAGAAGAAACATAGTGCTTTGCCTCAGAAATGTTGGCGAGAAGGCGCAACTTATCCGAAGTAGGACCATCCTGATGGACAGCCAGGGTGAGCTGTTCAGTCCAGATCGCAATGGCCCGGTTCACCCATGCAGCAGCGAATGCTGGACAGATGGCAGAACCAGCAGTGGCAAAAATGGACTTGAGGGAGACCTCAAGTTTCTTGTCAGTCCAGTCCTTCAGAGCAGACGCATCAGAGACTGGTAATGCAGTAGACTTAGATAGTCTGGAAATAGGAGCATCCACTTTAGCAGGATGAACCCACTGAGTAAGCGTGGCCTCAGAAAAGGGATAAAGCTTGGCAAATTTCTTGGACACAGAGGGTTTCCTGTCCAGGGATTTTCACTTCTCAGACACAAGGCGATCAAGAGTGGGGTTAGGTGAAAAGTAAGTAAGGGGCTTTTTAGGCTCCTGGAACACATCAGAGGGGTCAGAAGGAACCTCCTGAACTAAGGGAAGTCAAGAAAGCCCTGATCAGGCCCTCAGCCGAGGGCTCAGGATCAGCCTCAAAACGATCCCCAAGAACTTGTAATCAAGATTTTCCCCCCAGGGCTTAAGTTCCACAAAAAGCACCTGATCACTGAACTAGCCACATCTAAGGGCATTGTCAGTTATGGTAATCTGCCTAACGGTGGTATTCTATATCTAACAGAAAAATAAAAAAACTTCTAAAGCTATAGCAGAACTGTTCTCTTGTCTGTGTTATCTTCACCAAGGAACAAATCTTTCTGGAGCTGGTTGGCTAGCTGCAGCCAAGGAGGGAAGGTAGGCTCCACCTCCTGCAATTAATTCTAGAATTGTTCCTGCCTACTTAAAGGGGTGGCTCGCCTAGCCAGAGTTACCAGTAACCTGTATTGGACGCCAGAGAAATATATACATACATATATATATATATATATATATATATATATATATATATACACATATACATATATATTTTTTTTTGTTACCGGATCGAAAATTAAATCTGGCTACGTGGCTGCCTTAATCAAGAGATAATGTTAGCTTCAATTAGCTTCATCCCATACTGCAAGAGGTCTGAATAACCCTTCATAGCAAATACTTACAGCACTGAAGTTCAATGATTCCTGCACATCCAGGAGCGACAACTAAAATTCAACTTTTATTGCCTATACAAAACATTAGCAATAAAAGTTATATTTTATCAATGTTAGAGTATGAATGAATAATTTATGTCTAGTGCCCTCTGAACATGGCTGCCTACACATTCATATGAAGAGAATGTCTATGACAGATTTTCTAACTTTTGCACCAAGGAAATAATTTTTGTAAATTCTGGTTAGGGGAAGAAAATATTTAAATTGTTAGAAATCCTTTTGGGTTTTTTTAAGTGTATTATCTCCCTATCAGGGTTATTGACCTCACAGAACATGTATGCCCTATGTGAAGGTTGTATATTTTGTGTGTTCCTAAGGCCTTATGCACAAAGTAAAGTAGAGTAATATAACTATACCATAGGGTACAAATAAACATTCCCAATATTTCCACTGATTTAACTGGGGATTTCAAGGGATTAACAGCCTCAGTTAAATCAATGGGATTTCTTACTTGTCCCCTATGGTACAGCTGACTTGCCCCAGAATTGTCCCATTTTTCCATTGTACAACAGGTCCTTTATGTTGGTTTGGCTAGTCTTGATTTCACTTTGTGTTTTTGAGTTTATGAGTAGCAGAAGAATATTGAAGTGCAGCATACAGGTACACTGCTTTAGTCAACAAACATAGTAGTAACAATCTAAGTGAATGAGGGAAAAAAGAACTGAAACAATACTGAACATTACTTGGATGTTCGATAATATAGAGATCTTGAATATATATATATATATATATATATATATATTGGTAAGGTCTCCTCAGCATGCTGTTATATATATTATACACAGTAGGGTCCAAAATTCTGATTCCACCATCACCATCATGATTTTATTTGATCCTTTATTAAAAAGTAGTAAAATATTGTAATCCGTTGATGCTTATTATTCAGGAATACATTATTTAACACTGAGACAAATCGATTTTTTATATATCTGTTAAATCTTTATGTGAAATTGCCATTTATATGAAGATCATCACACACCATTTGCTTATACGTTTTCAAAACTGTTGTGACACTATATTTCACTCAAAGTATAAGATCCTTGCACACATGTGAGTTGTAGTTGTCTTGTAACAATTAACATCTGATATGAGTTCTATTAGTATGGTCCCACTAGTGATTCTTACCGTGGCCCTGTTAGGGTCTTTGAAGAAGGACATCAGTTGAAATACCTTGTAATCATGCCAAAGGAGCTTAAAGAAGCAATATGAGGACAAGTTGTACTCCTGACTGCTGGAAAACTTCCCCAGTGCCAAATTGCAGACCAGGCAGACTTAAAGCAACCACACCATCAGAAGACCAGTATATCAAGGTAACATCATTATGGAATAGAACAGCATCTGTATCTACAATTCAAGCCCAGCTGAACCAGGAATGTTAACGCACTCCTTAAGGCAAATGGTGGTAATACCAAATATTGAGAATTTTTTTTTGGATTTTCAGTATGCACTAACAAATATATTTTTTATTTTGTATTAGTGAAAATAATGTATGTTTGTTTGAGAAATACTGTTTATTTCCTCAAACAAGTTTTTCAGAAATGCTGAAATAAAAGTAGATTGCGTTGGTGGACTCAGACTTTTGGACCCGTGTGTGTGTATCTCATATATATATATATATATATATATATATATATATATATATATATATATATATATATATATATTATATATAATGTCAATTTTAAAGTGGATCTGTCACTTAAGAAAAAAGCTGGCGTTAAGAAGTTTCGGACATTTTTGTATGTTTTTATTAACATTTTTATAAATTCTAGATGACCTCGCTGATGCTGTGCTTGGGAGACTGACATCTCAAACTCACTAGTACACCCTGTTGGTTGAACACCTGTACTGCATGTACAAGTTAAATAAACCTTATTTTGAAATTGTAAAAGCTGAAAGGGCGTGCTAGGGGTTGTGAAGTGTTGGACTCCAAAGCACAGAGATTAGAGGGGGAGGATCCACAGTTCAACTTGTAACCCTCTGAATGCCAGGGGGGTATCCATCTCATTGCTTTGCAAAAAGAAAAGGGTGTATTTTAGGAATGGAATAAAAACACAAGCTGGTGAAAACCAACAAGTTGGTGTTTGTTAATAGGCAAAATCATTTTTTCAAGTGACAGGACCACTTTAACAGCTCATTGCAGCATAGGGGTACAATGATTAATGTCAAACACTGACTGTACACAGTCCATATTACCACTGGTGTATGTAACACTACAGGCTTTATGTAGAAAATAAAGGATGAAAAATTACACATCATACCAACTGCACCATAAGGGACGATCAGAAATCTCCCCAAATTCCCATCAATGTATATGGGGTTTTTAATCCCTAGAATGCACTGCAAACCAACACACTGGAGACTTTTCTAGCATTCATGGGGTTTAAAGCCCATTTAAAGGGATAGTAATGTTTCATAATAAAAGCAGCTCTAATTAATCTTTATAGTATTTGGGCCATGGAGACTGTTATTTCAATTCTGACAGAGCTGTAGTTCAAGAGTAATTCAATGACAAAGTATCCCCCTCCCACCCCTTTTACTGATGTAATACTGCTCAGCTCAGAGCAGCAGGGAGGTGTCCAGGTGGATGGCAGAGAGGGACAATCTTTAATTAAGATTAGGGAAAAAGCTGAAAAAGATGTCAATGGGGGCAGGGCTTTCATTGTTCTCACAGTAAGAAGGTTGTCCCTTGATGTGAGCTGTCTGGTCTATGGACTGGATTCCACATCTGAGGAGTGGGGGCTTACACTAGGTAAAAGGGGCAGGAGGGGATACTTTATCATCCAATTACTCTTGAACTACAACTCTGACAATATTGAAATAACACTCTTCATGGAACAAATACTATTAAGATTACTTGGAGCTGCTGTTTATGTGAAACATTACTATCCCTTTAAATCAGGGGGATGGGTGTTTTCCAAAGAGAATTTTCATTTGTCCCCTCTGGTACAGTTGGCATGTTCCAGAACTACACACCTTTCACTTTCTGCACACGTTCCTATAAGTGCTAAACGGGTGTGTAATGCGTTGAACTGCACCCCCCCCAGGCACTCAGAGGGTTAATAAGTACAATGAGACCTCAGAATCTCCAGCAAACACGACACATTTTGGTCACTAATGTGGATCACACTCTCTTGTAACACAAAAGGAATAAATAAACTATGTGTAACATTAAGGCAAATGACAATTTACCAAGATTCAAGTCCCTGAAGAAGGATATGAATGAATAATATAAAAACGATATGGCGCTTCTTGTATCTAAATACCTAAATAAACCATATGCTTGTATCTTTTACCTTCATCTTTGTTCTAGAGCATCTCTAGAGGCCACAGATGCATTCATCAGTCCATTTACAGCTGCCAACAAAAAAGAAAAACCCACCTACCCAGGGTCATATGTACCAAAGAAACATGAAGCAATGTTAGAGCAAATCAACTGCACCATATAAACTTTCCCATTGGTTTTCATTGAGATTTTAAAACCGTGAATGCTAGAAAGGTCCCCACCACATTAAGAAGCAATGTGTTAGAAACCTCACTATCATTCGAGGGGTTAAATGCCCCACTTAAAAAAGAAACTTAACCTAGGAATAAGTGGCTCCGAACTGGTTTAACAGATTAACTGAAGTAGTGAAGGCAGGAGAGCTTTTATACGGTTGACAGGATATCTATGTATCTTTGTATTATATCTGCAGATTATGGTTTATTGTTATCGCTCTTCTTTGATGACCGCTTTGTGAAGGACGCTCACTTACAAAAATAAACAAAATAAAACCCACTTATTATTACGGTATGGTCCCCTTTAAATCAATAGGGAATTTTCATTTGCCTATTTGGTGCAGTTAGTTTGCCCCAAAAGTGCCACATTTTGGCTTTGTGCACATTCCATATGATAGAATGCTTAAGCCTCTTGATAGTAAGTGGAGAGTCAATGCTGGTCGTTGTCTGCACTACAGAGATCTTACACTGTAGTGGGTCATCAGAGAGGAAAAACAAAAAAACGTATCTTGAAGGACAAAGAAAAAATGCAATTTGTAGCCCCTTACATGGACCAGTGCAGTTTGACCTGGAAAGAACAAACACAACTCAAACACAGTCGTATTTGTACTGGTAATATAAGCATGGGGCAATCAATAGTTGCTTCTTCAACCTCTGCTGTCTTTTAAGGAAAAACAATGTAATCACATTTGTTTGATGTGACCATAGTTTTCCTTCTGGAGTTCTAGAAAGTGTCCGTATTTGATTTCTGATTTTCTTGGGAGGACGGTGTTCCACCTTAGAAGTTCTGCTGCCTTCGCTTCTTGGCATCCATTGCATCGAGGATGGGTTGCCTCTTTGCAGTGTATCTCTGTCGAAGTTCTTCAATCTCTCTTTCCATCATGGGGTCAAGAGCTTCCAACCTCATCTGCAGCTCCTCGAAGCTGAGGTTCTTTAACTGTGAAAAAAGATAACCAGAAGTCAATTACAATCCAAGACTACCACCTTGAAAAGCTAGAGGTCTCCAGTGCATTTTGAAGCACTGGAGTGGATGTATAACTGTTTCCACTAAACCTGGTGCTGTAATAATTGCTACACCCCTACACCTGCCAATCTACTAAGCTGCATATGCCAAAAAGCCTCTTGAAGCTACCAGTACCAAGGGAAGGATCATCATCATAGAAATGTTCCTGGTCATGCTATGCGGCTGGCCTACAGGGCTTGCTGCCATTAAACTCCTATGACAACGGACTGTATCTGACAGTATACAATAAAGAGAACATACAGTGTAATCCATAATCTGAAGAGCAACCACTGGGGTTAGAGGCTAATTCCATGCGTCTGAACTAGCAAATTTGTACATTCACCCCAAGGTGATGGAGACTGTACTAGCTTCCACAGGAATATGATTTTCAGGGCATGTATTCAGCTTCCTAAACGCAAGATCGTATCTAAGGAGGATTTAATTCAAAGTGTCAACCTCTCCTCCAAGTAGATGTTAACTACTTGTACATACCTCTTGTCCTTAAAATGTTAAAGGAACACTTACTGCTCCTAATAACACCCCCATAATGATCATTGTATTCAGGCTCATAGGGGAAGTATACAACAGTTATGAAAAACAAAAATTGTTGTAGGATTCCTCTTACAGAGTAAACTGTAGAAAACAAGATCTTTGGGATATTTCTTTCAAAAGTTATTAAAATTACATCTTGCTTAATGTTTTGCTGCCAGGTAGTGCTGTTGTTACATCCATCTATGGGTGTGCCTACAATACTCAGATTTTAACAGGCTGTAATAGCAACAGCGCCACCTAGATACAAAATATCTTACACTTGAGCTTTCAGAAAAATGTCAAGTTATCATTTTAACATTTGTTGAAAGAATCAAGTACTGGGAACTCAAAATGTTCCTGACATCCCCCCAGTGGATCTCCTTACAATTCTTTTTATAATTAGGGTATACTACCCCTTTAAGGTTACCTGCAATATTTGAAACCATATAATTCTAAAAAAAAATATATATAACAAAATAAAAGGCAATCAAAACTACTTATATTTACCCCATATAATTAAGCACAGGGTCATTCAGATACTTGATTGTGGTCATGCACAGGGTCAGATTTACATTTCATGAAACCCTAGACAAGACACCCAAGGCCTCCTCCACTTACCTCATGACTCCACTCTTAGTCCCATCCCTCGGATATAAACCCTTTAGGGGCCAGTGGGGTGCACAGCACCTTGTGAAGCAATTCACTGCACAACCCTCTGGTCCTTAACAGGTTAAAGAAACAAGCACTGATAAAGAACATCAGTCTTGATAAGGATTTCAGATACAGTACCCTTTACGGTCCCATTTCAATTAAATGTAGCCGGTAGTATATGTAATATATTATATTGATCCCAATCTCTACTTTCTAACGTTTGCTTTTTTCCCCGTAGAGCTGTAGGACATAAATAATTGCTTCATTAAACTCTTGTCCGCCCGATCAGAAAGCTTTTACAGCATCCATTGAGATTAATGAAGCCTTGTGAAGTTTGCCCTGAATAATATTTTAGGCTTGGAATTAATTAATTTAAAGTCACAGATCTATATGCCTACAGTGCCCACACCTACAATACTTACCTGAGGATTTTTGAGGTCTGCATAGCAGCATTACTATCTGCTATCAAAAATGTTGCCTGTTGCCCCCTCCAATCATCGTTACAAATGCTTAACCCTTTCAGTGCCAGAGTGGTGTGCAATGAATTGCTCTGCAATGTGTTGCTCATGTCTCTGGCACTCAAAGGGTTACATGGAAACTACCTACAGAAATAAATGGGCTATATGTAAAAAGAGGATGCCAAAAAGCCAGGGAAGAACCAACCGAACTATATGGAACACTCCAACTGAGTTAATTGCATTACAGCATAAACTAGAATTTTGTAATATTTTAAAATGTGGCCAGGTTCCCAGGGGGTGGTGGTGTTATTGCATACAGCTGATGTGCATCCAAAACTCTCCACAGATACATATAATATTGCATCAAAACCTTAAACCTCTATCTAGAAAAATTTTCTAGGCCAGTCACAGTCCTGATCATTTTACATCCTTAAAGGGTAACTATCATTCCATAGTTCCATATAAGCAAATCTGTACCCCTGGAAGCAGACCTGCTGATTAAACAGAGAGTGCATTGTGAACACATGTGATTCAAAAGGAGGGGACCTGCATTGAGGTTTGAAAATAGACCTCCCCCCAATGCCCCCCCCCATGAAGAGACAAACTACAGTGTACTGTTTCTTGTCCTGTGCAGTACAGTTCTTCATAGACTCTCTGTATCGTGACTGTAAGCCCAGAGGGTCTGTGAGGACTAACCACACAAACCAAGAGATTGTGGTTGTGTTCCAACCAAGGGGATCACAATTTTCTAACCCCTGATTGGCTGGTAAAAGCTATTTTGGGGCTACAAGAAGCAGTCCAGGCCTTTTTACCAAGTCTGCTTCCACTGGAGAAGACTTGTTAAAATGTGATAATTGCCCTTAAGCAACTGCAGCAAGAAATAGGTCAACAACTGTACAATGAACATGTCTGTCCTCCCGACATGCAAAGTATAATTATTATTAGTCTAATTGTTTCCCAGACATTTCTTTTGTGCTTTATTTGTTTTAAATCAAGGCCTAAAATCATGTATGAGCTCAGACACAAGTACTGGTAATTGTCGCTGTTAACCAACAGCACTCAACAGTGTTCTATCAGAAAAAACATTACCATAACTCTGTACAATAAAATTATTAGGAGTTTGCTTGTCTCATTAACCCTTTGGGTGCTAAAGAGGTCTCCAACTCATTGCAATTTTCTAGCAACCAAAGTGTTGAGAAGATCATGCTACTATAATGAAATGAAATGTATCACATTATTTCAGTTTTTTTGGGAGGGAAACGTTTAAAACGAAATATCTGATAAAATGTAGAGGTGAAAACATACTTCTATGCTGCACAGACTGGAAACAAAGATACAGGATGAGTTTATACAGTGCTAAAGCCTGTATACAGTGGTTATGAAATCATATACACTACACTATCTCCAATGCATTGCTTTGCACGACATGTTAGGGATCTCTCGAGCATCCAACAGGCTAAGAATACTCCCATTCTGTACACATTCCAGAAACAAAAAAATTGGACCACAGCGGCCAGATAACAATTCTGAAAAACCACATGGATGTAAATGGAGCTTTTAACACCTGGAAAGCTGGAAGCAGTGCATGTGGTTCTGTAATTAACAGTGGAACAAAACTGGGGTTGAAAAAAAAACCCTAATTCCTAATGGAGGACCAGATCAACCTAAAAATGTGCCCAGACCACTCTCTTACTACTAAAGACATAATGGGAGTTGTCCTTAGAAGTTTTGGAGGCTATGCTAAGAACATCTCCTATAACATATTTCGCAGATAATTAGCTAACACAATTATTTATTGTAAGGAAGTGTCGGATGAGATAACCTACAGAGAAAAGCCCCATAAATGGATTTTCAGAACCATGTGTTATTTGGTAGTAAAATGCTCAGTCCAATTATAGACTACAATAATATTCCACGGGGAAGGATACAGATACAGAGTTTTTTTTGAAGGACATCTCTCTAGTATCTCTGGTAAAGTATTAAGAGTGTATATTTGCCTTCCAGAACATATTCAGGAAGCTTAAAGGAAAACTAACACTTCGTAATAATAATAACCAGCACAGTACCTTACTATGGTCAGACAGACATGACAGCTGCTGGAGTTTTGCAAAGTGAAACAGGCAGATTCCATGAGCCTACTTGAGTCTTTAATTAATACAGTGGTTCGCAGAGTATTGTCAAGCACAACCCACTGGCTCTTAAAGGGGATCTATCACCCCTATACAAGCTAGTCTTAATAGGTAGGTTACATAGCAAATATGTGTAATATTGGCATTATAGGAATAAGGCGGTCCTTAACATAAGAAAAGACCAAGGACCAAAAAAGGTTTGAGGTTGTGTGTTTTTTACACAGTAGGAAATTGGGCAGACTAGATGGGCCGAATGGTTCTTATCTGCCGTCAAATTCTATGTTTCTATGTAGTATTACTGAGGCTTTCTGTCTGTAAGCTGGAGCGATCTCTGGCCTATGAGACCGCTCCAGCTCACAGGCAGAAAGTCTCCATCATAGGAGGAGACTGGATAGAGGGAGGGGAGCAGAGCAAGAGTGACAGAGCAGGTAACCGCAGTCTGTCAGGAAGCAGGTGCAGGGATGTATTTACTTATTAGATTTCAGCCAAACAGTGATTTAAAGGGACAGTAATGTCCCTGAGAACATCTTTATAGTTTTGTAGTGATTAAAAATTAATCTATAGGCAACAAATCCTATATTTCAAACTGCTATGGTTTGAGAGATATTCATATTCAAAGTTCCCCCCTCCCCTTTCCCTGATGTCAGCGCTGTGGTGACTGCAGGACAATCCTATCCAGGGACCAACTGGCAGCTCTGTGGCCAACACGGATCTCCTGCTGTCAGGTTTACAGCTGACAGCAGGAGAAAGGAAACTTTAGTGGAGGATATCTCTCAAACCATAGTGGTTTGTTGCATATAGTTGCATTTTTTTAAGCACTACAAAACTATAAGGATTTTTTCAGGGACATTACTAACACTTAAAAAAAAAACTACTACGATATTACACATATTTGCTATATAACCTACCTATTAAGACTAACTTGTATAGGAGTGAAAGATTATCATATACAGGGAGTATAGACATGATATTCAAGACTGATTTGAGGTGTTAGCTCGTAAACAAAGCACAAAGGCAAAATTCATAGCCAATCAGATTTTCTGGTCCTAGCAATTATGGGGCAAACCAATTGCCCCATAAAGGACAGATATAAATTCTCCAAAATGCCTGATTTAAATATGAATTAAATTCTTGCATGCCAGAATGGCCTCAAACATATTGCGCTAGAGCCCTCAATATAATTCATGACATTAAAAGGTCTATGTAAAATCCCCTATTGTGCACCACCTTAGCTTAGTGAATATGGCCCTAGGATATTTCAAGCTAGATATATCTCTGTGCATAGGACACCGGAACCAGATAGTTTATCTCACTGAGGAGTTTCTCATCTTAATCCTACCTTAGTGCATAACCCCCCAGGAATGTTGCTGGTCGATAGGTTACAACTGACTACCTCCTTTCCCTTGTTTATTATTGCACAAGCAACCTCTTATCACCAGAAGAATTAAAAATGAATTAAAGTCAACTGTGGGTTTGGATTGTAATACTTGACTCTAATAGAGTTCTCTAAATATGCCCATCTGCACTTACACAGTTGCATTTACCATTTCCTTCCCCAATGCAAAAGCAATTAACTATACTGAGTGACATACAAGAAGCCATAAACATGTAATTCAATTGACATCTTGAAGTACTTGTGGAAAAGTCCACCTCGGTTTTGTTTCCCTCCAAATCATTTTCCAGCTCTTCCCTTTTTCAGACATGCTGTGACATCACTGTGGCTACATACTTCATCAACAGCTGCCATGGAATACATAATGAACTGCCTTTCTTCTTCATTATGTGCATGAATAATTGATCTTTGATTTACAGCCTTCCAGACATTTTCCTCTGTGACACACTTATATCTAAATAAATCTGTTTTCTTGATTAGTGATATTAATAAATATATTGCAGATAAAACAAAGATTATTCTACTTCAGCCTGCACATTTTGATGCTTTAATCTGTAGTTTTGATAATAATTAATTACTTTTTTTAATGATTTAATAGTTTACCCTTTAAGTCTGGGTGCCTGGGAGGTATCCAACTCATTGCATTTCAATGTGGTGGACACTTTCCTGGCACTCGCATGGTTAAAAGGATGATAATGCTTAACCCCTTGAGTGCCAGAGGGGGTACGCAACGCATTGCAGAGCAATGCATTGCGTACCTCTCTGGCACTCAAAGGGTTAATACGCAAACATATATATTGCAGGCTTATCCTGCGTAACAAGGGTACTCCCACTGCTGCAAGACATTTTATTTAAATGTTATTGCAGCTCAAGTTTTTTTTTTTTCTGTAGAATACCTCCATGGTCTGAAATACCACAGTATCGCTGTTGCTACACCAGTCTATGGATATTCAAGGTCAATTGACCAGAGTGATCAATAGATAGCTATAGCAAAAATGCCAACATGCAATTTCAGGCCATGGATGTATGGAACCCATAAAATGCAAGTTAGAGCTGCAATAACTTTTGAATAAATCATCTCTGAGCAATATAAACCCTGATATATATATATATATATATATATATATATATATATACATACATATACATACAGAATATTGTTGGATGAAAGCACTAACTCTTAAATAATTTCTTGCCCAGGTGCACAATCCCCTAGTATAGGCAGTAACAAAAAATGGAAGAGGGCAGCACCCTCTGGGGGAAAAACTTGGTCAACGTTTCGGTCCCCCTCAGGGACCTTTCTCAAGACAATGCACATGTGGAATGGCGTGTGTTAAGTACCTAGAGCCCTCAGCGTTGCTTGTGTCGCTGTTGAGGTCATCATCCAGCCAACTGTTCATAGGACAGTGGCGGATGGACATCCCTCATTGGTCACGCTTCACTGGTGACTAAACTCAAAGGTATAAACTGCCCAAGGAGTGTATTAATATCAAAACATCAATAATGTAAGTGTGGGAACATAGTAAAAGAAGAATAACCCAGTCGGTTAAATATAACCATAATAAAGAATATACAGCCAGTAGATCCGCTAGTCTCATCTGTGGTATATGACAGGGCTATACTGCAACTCGATAACAACTATGTGAAAGTAGCTGCCTGTAGCTCGTGTCCTCCCACAGTGTGGGCTAGATGATGGAACATGTGCCATATATGGTGAGATGTGCAATGTCATGAACACCCAGCGCCCAGAGTTCACTAAATCAAGCCTGAGCCATTACGTAGGGATGTTCAGCACCTGTAACAAAATAATGTCTTGCATGAATGACACCAGAAAGAGAAAGTTATTCCACATATAATGCCCAAAATCCACTTATATGTCTGTATCAATAGGTAAGTTCAGATGTTGCAGGGGAGCCTAGCGTGTTGCTCCAACCCAATGGTAATAGTACATACAGCCCAGATATACAGGTCCTATATGCATGTGAATCCAATCCGGTTATGATTACCATAGTGGTACAATGTCTCGGTTATACCGGGTACATTTATAATGTTATGTGTGGTAGTCCAATGAAGGAATGAATACCAGTACCACGAATGTGCCATCAATCAACTTAAAGTAGATGAATTGTTATTAGGAAAGCCATGGATATATAGTGGATGTTGCTAGATGAGTGAAACTTAGTTGTGGCAATTACGGGTTCAAGAATGTTCCCCAGCGTTACCATGATACCTAATTCGGGGATAATGTCCAGTCCTAGGATGGTGGGATGTTGATAGCAACGCCCTGCTAATCAGGTTTCTATGCCCATCACCACCTGAAGGGACTTATACCCCTACAGTGTGATAAAATGATTCTAGCGGATCTACTGGCTGTATATTATTTATTATGGTTATATTTAACCGACTGGGTTATTCTCCTTTTACTATGTTCCCACACTTACATTATTGATGTTTTGATATTAATACACTCTTTGGACAGTTTACACCTTTGAGTTTAGTCACCACTGTCCTATGAACAGTTGGCTGGATGATTACGTCATTGGCGACACGAGCAACGATGAGGGCTGAGGGCTCTAGGTACTTAACACATGCCATTTCAAACGTGCATTGTCCTGAGAAAGGTCCCTGAGGGGAAGCGAAACATTGACCAAGTTTTTAACCCTATTGCATAAATAAAGCAACTTTAAGTCCCACGGGTGCTGCCCTCTTAAATTTTTTGTTACTATTTTATATATATATATATATATATATATATATATATATATATATATATATATATATATATATATATATATATTTTTTTTTTTTTTTTTTTTTTTTTCCAATGTTAAGCTTTATTATCCCTTTAAGGGCCTTTTGTCGTTAACCATTTGAGAGACAGAGGATTGCTTAACCCTCTGGCATCTAAAGGTTAAAATCATTTATCACGGCAACAGGTTGATGACATATAAACACTTTATAACTAGGATAATAGTATATTTATATAATGGCCATTTTTATTACCCCTTTACTGGCCATTATTTAACCCCTAAGTTGCTACAGAGATATCAAATGCATTGCTCTGCTCAGGGCCCACCAGTGACTTAACCCTTTGAAACCGTTGCATGCCCTTCTGGCACTCAAAGGGTTACTACAGCCACGGCTAAATGCACTTCCATTATACATGCCCTGGGCTGCACTACCAAGACGTCTGGCTGATTTAACCATTTGAGTGTCAAAGTGGTGTGAAAAGAACTGAACATCCATCTTGTACTCAAAAGAGTTAAAACTACCACCAAACGAAACAACACTTTCCCTTTAGTTTACTTTAAAGAGCGCTGCTTGCAAATAATTGATAATTAAAAACAAATTTGACCATAAGGAACTGTCCAAGCTCTTTAGGGGAATATGTAATGGAAAACGCATTTAATATAGTTATAAATACATGCCACAGATGCGCAAACCACATATAATTCCAGAATGTAAGACTGCCAAATTAAAGAGAAGATTAGAACTACTCAATCAGTTCATTAATGTGTCTGTTTCAGATCAAAGGATCAGTAAAGTTTTATTATGAAAAAATAAAATAAGAAATAAAATACACTGTTAGGATTTTTTTTTTTTACTGATATAAGGGTGCTCGGACTGCCGGCAGCTGCTTTATTAAAACGTTATAACTGACAATAATATCACATTATATGAAGAACTGCAGTTATTGATTCACCTCTCCCATAGAACGCAACAGAATAATTGCCTAGAGACCAGGGAAGTAATGCACTAAGATGTCATAAAGAAGTGAAAAAGTGGTGCTAACTTCCCCAGTGCTATAAACTCTCCAATTAATATGTTATTCTGGGAAGCCTATGCACAAAGATCTTTCAAGTTAGATATGTTAGTGCATAAATGCCACAGAATAAGATTGGAACTAGAGAGTTTCTATCAGTGGAGAGGTTGTTTCCTCTTTATCACACCATAATCCCTCGTCTGAACTGTAGGTGAACTGCCTGGACACCAGATGGCTCGGTTACTGTAAATACATAAATAAAGTACATACATAAATAGGTTAAAAAGTAATAACTTTGGACCAATGTATCTCACAACAGTGGGCTTGCCATTGTTTCACTCAGCAGGAAAAGCCTTACAATACATGATATTTTCATAATAAATGTTTACCATTCCCAAGTCTTGAGAGGCACATAAATAACGAGAATGAATAGTTTTTCCCTTACTTCTTATTACAGAATGGTAGTACATTTCAGAACTGAGTTGCAGCCAAGAACGGTACATGAGAATGGTGTAAAGTCAATATAGTATTTACATTCTCTGGCCTTTCCATTTCCTTCTTGAAAAATGTCTCCTAATATCCCTCTACTTCTTACGGCACAACCCCAATCAACTGCTTTAACACTTTAAAGCGGAACTACCACCCCTGAATAAATATGTCCCAAATAAATACCCATCTGGCAACTACCTGATCATTAGCGCTAGTCTCCAGAAATATCACCTGGTGTTTGAGAATTGTTCGCTGTTCCCAGGACTGACAGGCAGGAAACAGCGCAGACCTCTTCCCATAGGGGCGCCTGTGCTGTCAGTCCCTTTTGGAGCCGAACGGCTCCTAGCAATGCCTTGTAGAGCGGCCTGGGACTGACAGAGCAGGCGCGCAGACGTCACTATGGAAAGATGTCTGCTCTGTTTCCTGCCTGTCAGTCCGGGAACAGCGTACAATTCTCAAGCACCAGGTAATATTTTTGGAGACTAGCGCTATTGAGCAGCTAGTCGCCAGATGGGTATTTATTTGGGACAAATTTACTCAGGGGTGGTAGTTTCGCTTTAAGGATCAGAGGGGTCTGCAATGCATTGGGAAGCAAATCGCCTTAAAAATCATGGTGAGTCTTATATTTCAGCAAATATTGCAAACACCTTTTCTAAATTGATTTTTGATTGCCTCCAACTTTTCTTTAACGGTTTACTGCATAACTTATTATACACTACATATGAAAAGCTCTGGACATAAAGTTAATTTGGAATGTTCTGCCATTTGTCTAACAGGTAAACAACTGTATGCAAGCAGCGCTTACAGACCAGGGCAGTTAAAGAAATATTAACACTTAATATGTAAAAAATATATATTAGGGTTTATCCTCCTTCATAAAACTCCCACTGCTGAGAGGCATTTTATTAAAAAATGCATTATTACAGTGGCACTGTTACTACTCCATCCTATGAACAGCTCTGGGGCTGGATTCTATTGCAGGTGAAAAATGTTAACACCTATGGGAAACTTGGAGATAAAAGCAGAGATAAAATTAGCACCTGCAATAGAGTCTAGCCCCTGGTCAGTTGACCATAAATCTCCATAGGACGGAGCAGCAAGAGCGCTATTGAGATATTAGACCTAAAAAATTAAAGTTCCAAATAAAACGCCTGTCAGCAGCAGAAATACCCTTGTTTTCCTCAGGAGAAAAAGCCCTAGAATATATATTTTTTACATCCTATGTGTTACTATCCTTTTAATCCCAAGCTCTGTCATTCTGACGGTCTTCAAAAAGTTGTCCCCAAACAGTTTTCTGTGGAACAGTAGGGTTCCCTGATATACGGAACCCATTGATGTAATGGCTGACAATGGAACAGGACTGGGGGTGGCAGACAAGTAGACTGATGTAGTGAGTAAAAATGAGCAATTATGGAACAAACCAAGTGCATCATAATGGACATTAATTTAAATGGACCTTGTAACCAGTTGAACAATACAGACCTCTCCAGGATTCAAATGGTTAATGTGGAGCTGTCATGCTAAATGACGTTCATTTTGTTTTACAGAGAATGGAAATCTGGTGTTTTTATGTAAACTCATTTTTGAGAAATTCAGCTGTACGTTTTGGTGACACAGTGTGGCACTTTATGCTGACTCCCTGCACAGTATGCTAATGAGTTATGTTTGGGGCCAAACATTGTTCACGCTAATAATAATAATGTGCTCGTGAAAATCCAGATTTCAGTTTCTCAGATCTGTAAGGCTGCCTTTGGGGTGTGGCATGGATTGTACCCACGCACTACACCAGAGGGGGAGATGCTGTTCACAACTGCCACGTGGGCACTGGCCTATTATACAAGGCCAGTTCTTACATGGGATAGCCTTGTGACACACCTCCACCACTCTCTTCTATGTACTGAATAGAAGCACAACTAAATTGCCTGCATTAAGGAGGGCAAATTGAGACCCCCCCCCCCCACATGTAGATGACTACAGTTCCCATCAATTCTCAGCTGGTTGGGGATGATGGGAATTGTGGTATACCATGGCTGGAGGTCCTCTGGCCTCAAGCTCTCTGAAATCAGTATTGTAAAATTAGATTTTCCCTAGTCTAGTCCTAGGCAGATCTAAGCAATCACAATTTTATATAACCCCTTTGAGTGCCAGAGAGGTATAGAACGCATTGCAACGAAATATTTTGGCTCTCTTGCATTTAGAGGGTTAAGACTAGGAAATGCTGCATCGCGTTGCCTGTTCAAATGGGTGCTCGTGCATGTCGGGGACCTGCTGGACCCCTGCAGTGTTGGATGTCAATGGCAATATGTTGGATAGCTCTCTGGCACTCAAAGAGTTAATTAAGTCTATATTATTAAAAAAAAAAATCCCCATTCAAATATGAAAATATCTATTTATTCCTCATTATGCAATGGCCATTTGGGGAATTTGTATTTGTCCTTTCCTTTATGGTATGATTGTTTTGTTCCAGAATGACTCCAGTTCTTAAAGGGGAACATTGACTTCTTAAATTTTTTTTTTACCATAGGTTTAGTTAAAATAGTAGTATTAGGAAAGGTGTGTGTTTTTTTTGTTTTTTTTTTTATTTATTTACGTACTTTTACAGATATTTCATCTTCAAGCTGTGCACTTCCGCATAATGGCAATCTGAATCTTTGGCACAGCTCTTCTCCTCCCACCTCCCTACCAGTTGCCCCAGGGACTCAGTATAATGCTAACCGGAGTTTGATATAACGATAGAAGCCATTCACACCACACGGAAGGGAAGAGTGAACGTGCTCCCTGGGGTAGCTGGGAGGAGAATTCAAGAAGAGCTGTGCTGAAGATTCAGGGTGCTGCATTATGCTGAATGGCACAGCTTGAATATAAAATATCTTTAAAAGTGTGTACGTGAAGAAAAAAAAACAACACCTTTCCTAATACTACTTTATTAACTAAACCTATGGTAAAGTATTTATAAGAGTTGAATGTTCCCCTTTAAATTGACAGTCTACCTCCTTTTTGACATTACATATTCTACTAGAGTATATATAAAGGCCAATTTAAGAAAACAGTGTTTTTTTTTGTATGTTTTTTTTTTATTGACTTATTTTTTTCCAATGTTATGTCCTTGACATGAAGCTCTCTGAAATTCTATTTCCATTGAGATTCCCATCATGAGCTGTGACAGCAGGGGCAATGATACAATATTCTGTATGGCGTAGGGGAGGAAAACTCTTCTGTTGCAGGGATAGTGAAAAAAGTTTAAATAATAAAAACTAAAGGCAATTTGACTTTATACATTATATACTTGGAGAATATGTAAAGTCAAAACAGAGGTCTTCTGTCCCTTTAACCCTCTGGCACTCAAAGGGTTAATATATCAGACTCAGTGTGACTATTCCCTACTGCACAGATCTGCAGAATAAGTTGGAGCTTTATAAATAAAGACGAATATTAATAATAATGAACAATAATTAGGCCCATCGACGTCAGCACAAGCATGTAAGTGGTTTAAAAATCAGATGACATGAGGCAGTAAAAACAATCAAAAACAAAAGCCGCAGAAGCTTTGAAAAGTTGAAATCTGTCCGACATGCTGATTGTGCAGTTCGGAAGCTTAGATACACGACACTTTCCTTTTGTATCTGCCAGGCAGCTAAGACAGTGCTGGATTATTTGATCTTCAAGGTATTTTTAGGACTAGCTGTACTGTGTCTAACCTGCTCGGTTTGGAGAAAAAGTAAAACAACTGAAAAACTCTGACAGCTGAGAAGCTTTCAGAAATTCTCCTAAACTTGTCAGTGGAATTGATCAAAAGAAACACAATAAAATGAAGTACAATGCATGGCTTCCTTAAATAGCAGTTTCTTTACCAGCCATCACGGTCCATTACAACTACCAGGGAATCATATGTATATTATACAGCTGCACAGTTTGAACTGCTAAATGGCATAATTAGCAAGAGTGCAGTACTTGAACATAACTCAAACCTGTAATTCGAGATCATACAGAACTAGGACTTTATCCCTGCACAATCTCAGGTGAGAGAATATCACACACATGCGTGCACGGTCTACTCTCTTAAGAGGTAAGGGGTGGTGGTTTAACCCTCTGAGTGCCAGAATGATGAGCAACGCTCAGCCTCAGAGCCGGATCATCCATTATGGCAACATAGGCTACTGCCTAGGGCCCATGGCACTAAGAGGGGCCCTAGCTGCAAGTTATAGGTCAGAGTGCAAGGGATAGGAGGGAGGCTTTGCTGTTGCTGCTGCCAACATCTTGCCAGATGCCCTTTTTATTAAAAGACCAGCATCATCCAGTTGCTCCCACTTCCATTAGAACCACAATGCCTGTACCCGCTAGGAGCGCTCTGTGTCAGAAGCAAGAGATGTGGGGCTCCACATTGGTACCTTGCCTAGGGTCCTGTGGAGCCTTAATCCATCTCTGCTCATCCTTCTAACATTCAAACAGTGATGAAGCGTGTTGCTTCACTATGACAATGAGCATTGTTTTTTCTCTCAATTTTTCTTAATCTGAGGTGTCAGCTGCTGAAATCCCACCCACCCCTCTCCACTCATGGGGTTCCTTCAGATCTCAGTCAGTGGGGTTAATCATCAGTGGGAGGTTTAAAGTTACAAAAGTCAGAAGAGGAAACTGGATGAGTTTAGAGGCCACATAGAATGTGGGTCTACTTAGCAGTATTAAAGATAAGCCTCCCAATGCTGTATTTATCAATCAAAGTATTTTCCCATTCTAAAAATGCACTGCCACTTTAACCCCTTAATGACCACCCGATCCTGCATAGGGCAGCCGTTAAGGACAACACTGCATTTTATTTTTCTGCCGCATAGTATTCTGGGATGGCAGAGTGGCGTGCAGCTGCACTGCCATCCCAGAATTCCATAGCATTCCAGAACCATCACCGGTCCTTAAGTGCTGGACCAGCACAATGGCCATTTTTATTTGGTCGATATATATATATATATATATATATATATATATATATGTTACTCCAGAATTATTCCACTTTTCAGTTAGCTTAAGAATGTATGTTGTCACTAATGTTCAGTGTTTGCAGAACATAAGATATGTATTAATACAGAATCTTGTGGTGTTGAGCTGTGTGCACTAAAGAACATCAGAACTACAAATACAAAATTACTTCACATTTTCAGGTTCAGATACCAGCGAGCTGCTGTTTTTCTGGAAGAGCTAATTAATGTCAAGATATGTTTTAACATGATTAACAAAAGGTCTCTTATTTGTAGATATTGTGTTGTAAGTTAATTCTATTAGCAACTCTGATTTAAAACAGATTGCTTAACCCCATGTATGCTAGAAAGGTCTCCAAGGCAGGGATCTGCAATGCTTTAGAGACCTCTCCATCATCCAGGGGGTTCACATCACTAATGACAAATGAGGTCATGATAAGGGTTTTCACATCGCTAAACATACAATCTATGCTGAAAATAGGTATAACTGCAATACCTTAAATCTAGGGATGTCCAAAGTAAGGCCTTGGGGCCATTTTCATCACATGGACATGGTCAATCTAACCTCCAAAAAATGTAATTAAATCAGTAATCCCTTTAAGACTAGAGGTGTGAGTAATGCATTGCTTTGCAATGTGTTGCCCTACACTCTGGTCCTTAAGGGATTAAGTGTTTCCCTCTGTGATGCAGAACAGTAAGATTATCCTGCTCTTTGGCAAATAATTTAAATGTTATGCTGTGTTTATAAGATTATGTTTCAAATCATAATATATAATGTTTTATCTGTTGATCAAATATAATAATCTGTAATGTTTCATTCTTGTATCTGTGAGCATGCTTGTATTGACATTATTACTTAATATTTGTCCCTCAATTCATTGCTCTTTTCTCACACCAGCCTTTGAGGTAAAAAGTTTGGACAAATCCGTCTCATCTTCAAAAAAAAGTTAAAATATGCTTAGGACTATTTTATTACTTGGCTTAACAATGAAAAGTTAAGCTCTCGATGGGCTAAGACTACATACACATGGGTAACACCAGCGCAGTTAAAATATATGCACAAAGTGCAAAGCATAACATGCTACCCATAATCGGGCACCTACACAGGAGGCTACTACTTTCTCATATTAATGCAGAGTATTGCAGCATACAGAAAAGTTTCAGCAGGGCTGATCTGCACAGTGGCCTATGGCACTGCCATACAGATCTTCATATATGTGACACTAGAAGTTGGGTGCTCATCCCATTCTCCATGAATGGTCAGACCATATGAGCATCAGACAATTATATATGATACGGACATGGGCCAGCCATCAATCAAGTATCAGATCAAAACCTCAGGAAATTGCAGGTAAATAAATGAGTGGCTGGAACGGAGATATGTTACAGCTCCATTCAAGATGCACACGTACACATTGCTTACAGTTGCAGTGCCACAAGCAGGATTTTTAACTTGTACAGGCTATGGCAGTGGCAACCAACTGTGGGACCTCAAGCTACTGGAGACTACAGCTCCTATCATCCCCAAACTCCCACACTGACATCATAGGCTGCTGTGCAGATCTCACAGTCAACATGAATACATGCTGGACTTTGGTAGGTTCATGAGGGGCAATAGACTACATGTGAAAGGCATCATAGTCCAGCACTGTTTTTTCCAACACAGGCAACATCACCAATGCAGCAGAATACAGTCACCTGTATTAGATATATTTACTACTGTGATGAGCTTCCCAATTTATAGACCTATAATATACCCAAAGATGTACTAAACAGTAGGCATACAGGATTAACTCTTTGCTATGCGCACCCCTCTGGCACGCATAGGATTAAATCATGCAGTGAATCTTACAGTGTGACGGTGTACAGATAATATATGGATGACAACTCCTTAATTGATAACTGGAACAAATTGTGAAATCTCTTTATTGACACATGGCATCAATCAATATTTATGACTTGCTACATAATTAACTTAACTGCTGCACCGCTGCTGAAAGAAAAATATATTTGTGGTATGTGAAAGTCACCATGCTGTCATTTAGAGGTTATGACAAATTGCTCTGTGTAGATGCTTCCTCTGCAAGTGCAAGGTAATTCCCAGCATTGATTTATATTGCACTTCTAATCATTTATACAAGAGAAGGTACAAAAACACTTTCCTGTCTTCCCATTATCAGATTTAACCCTTGGGAAACAGAGACCACTCTGGGACAAAATTGTACCGTTTGAGTGCCAGAGGGGTACTCAATGCATTCCATGGCAAAGTGTTAAAGGACTCTAACATCTTTTAATACCAACTACCACTTACCTTAATTCAGGGACATCAAAATTGTTTCCATTGGGGGGGGGGGGGTGTCACAGGATAAGAAATGGATATGGGTGAGGGCAAGATAACCCACCCCACCCTTTTTTCCCAACTCTATTCATACAAAAGTGCATAGTTTTAGTCATATTGAATTCTATTTCACAAAGATGGAAGGTGGTCTGCAAAATAGGCAGAAATATATTTATTTGGGTTGGCCATGTTAGTCCAGTGGTGTAGAGGTCAAATGAATGAGTATTCCAGTATGTAATACCTTTTTTTTTTTTTTTTTTTTTTTTTTTGGACTAACAATAACATTTTATGAAGACAAGCTTTTGAGAGAGATTTTCCCTTCCTCGAATCTAAAGCATACTGGCAATAAGATCAGGACAAAGACAAAAACAAGTTTGTAAAGGAAAGTTTAGAACGGATACGGAGTGTATGAGGGATGTTACAGGGGCAGGAGCAAATTGTCAACAAGGGGAATGGGGAGAGATGAAGAGTCACAGAACACAGATGCCAGTGAAAAAATATATATAACATTTGCTGATGTACATGAATATGATCTGTTAAAGGGACAGTAATGTCCCATAAAAATTTTTATACTTTTATTGAGCTGAAGAAAATAAGAAGAATGGTGCAAACCCTATCTCTCAAACTGCTATGGTTTGAGATATAGGCACTGAGAGTGTGCCCCCCTCTACCTTTCTCCTGATGTCAGCTGTAAAGCTGACAGCAGGAGATTCGAGTCAGTACAACTTGAGGAGGCTCTGCAGCAGAGCGGAAATCACGGTATTTCAAAAGAATGACTTCATTGGAAATGTCTACAAAGTGTGCCTGGTTTGCAAGCACACTTTGTAGACATTTCCAGTGAAGTAATTCTTTTGCAATACTGCAAGTTCGGCTCTTCTGCAGAGCCACCGGCTGGTACCTGGACCGGAATCTCCTGCTGTCAGCTAGACGCTGATGGCTAAAAAATAAAAGAGGAGAAATGGGACTTTAGTGCATTGCGGGGCTCCCCACGTAATCCGTGCCCACTGCTCCTTGTACTCTCCTCTGTGCTGTCAACTGCTTAATCTCCTGAGGAGGCAGCCTGCAGATCCATTCAGCAGGTGGCATGCATGCTTGCAACATCATAGTGCAATTGGCTGAGTGTCATTTGAGGACCTTCACAGGGCAGTAACTTAGTTTCAATATGCAGTGTTCGCATTGAAAGCTAAAGGTTCTGATTGTTCTTCTGAGATTTGTTTGTGGTGAGGATGTTGAAGAGGAGAGAAGCAGTGTAAAAAGTGGGCTGCAAAGGCAAGCATGCCACCCGCTGAAGGAATCCCCACCCTGCCACCTCAGGGGTTCAATGGGTCATCAGAATGGAGGAGAAAGTTACATCTACAACAATGGTATGAATGTTTAGGTCTGGATGTAAGATGTGATCACTGTGGAATGAGTCAATGTACTGGTGTGAAGGCACTTCCTGGTCTTATGCAGGGTATATTTGCCATGGTGCATTTCCCTTCTGATCTCATGAAATACTCTGTTGATTTTGTGCAACATAGTGAATGTGCCTGCTATGTATTTATATATTTCTTTTAAGTATTCTGTAATGTGTGAAACACTTGCAGTTTTTAGGTATGTTTTGTGATGATGACTGGCAAAGCATAATAGGAACTGTAGTCTATAACAGCTGAAGAGCCTCATGCTGCCCATCCCTGGGCTATAGGTTACATTTCTTATGCATTATTGTTACACCAGAAGTGTTGATGCTCTAAAATAAACGTGATAAGTGGTTTAAAGGGATAGTAATCCATTATTTATATTTTACATGTTCTGCAAGTACAATGTACGGACAAACTGCCTATATTTATTTTCTTTTATTTTCACTTTCAAGTTTCATACAGGAAGTGAGTTAGTCAAGGGATGGCCCTGTATATAGTTGCGTTACTTTATGTAACATATTGTTACAGTTGTGCTACTTTATGTACCACAGACCATCAATGTCAACCTTTGCCTTCTCTACTTTGTTGATCCTGGGTGTTCTCTTTGTCTGACGCTCTCTCTCTCTCTCTGTGTGCCACAGTCTGACCTTAGAATAAGTACGAATTTTGTCTGCACTGGGTTGCCCAAATTGGTGCACTACCTATGGCCCTATGGCGTCTTAACCCCTTAAGGACCAGCGGTCCAGGGAAGTTACCTTACCTTAAGGACTGCTTTGATCCCTGCCGACGCGCCGTTACATGTGACCTGTTACGCATACCGGCACGCAACTTTGAGACCTAAGAAATATTGCCCCATTTTTACTTACATCGCTCCCGGTAGTACATGACGTGCTATGACCGTCACTGGTCCTTAAGGGTATAAGGACCGTGACGGTCATAGCACGTCACGTAGTCCTTAAGGGGTTAATCTATTTAGGAGTTCAATAAAAATCCCCAATGGTATACATAAGGGAAAACCCTTAGATCAGGGGTGTCCAAGTTCGGTCCACAAGGGCCACTAACAGCCAGGATTTAAGGATTTCCCTGATTAAGCCCAGGTGAGTTAATCAGCATCTTATTCATTTTGACTGGCCCACCTGTGCTTAAGCAGTGAAATCCTTAAATCCTGAACTGTTGGTAGAACTTGAGGACTCAACTTGGACACCCCTGCCTTACATGCTAGGCATGATATCTACAGGATTCAAATCAGGACATGCTCACAGTATGCTGAGTACTCCACATGCCGTGAGTAAGGGATGACAGAGTTAAACAGTAAGGCTGCCATAGATCCTGGTGCTCCATGGGGAGTGTCTGTTTGAGCATTCAGAGTCAGCTCCTTCTGAATGAAGAAGCTGATGTCACTGAAACATGCGGAAGGAAGGAATTTAAAATAAAATGTTCTCATGAATGGAACTGTTTTGTAGAGGGGACTGGTATCTCTCTAAAATCATATAATGTAAATTAAAAGATAGAAAATCTGGGGCATTAATATTTCTTTAAATTAGAGAAAGCTTACACAAGTCCCATATGCTAATCTTACGTATATATCTCATGTCTTCCCTGATAATTACTTGGATATGCACTGTCAGTCTTTATTTAATGTAACATTTTATATTGCAAATCTCTCAAAACAATGACAAATGAAAGTATATTGATTTAGACAGGCGGTCACATTATAACGTACCCTGGGAGAACATTATTTCTAGCACCGAGTCCCAGCATGACATATATAATACTGATTTTCTACATCACTGGCTTCAGCTTTATTCAAGAAGGAATATGGTTTTCATGGAAATGCTGAAAATGCCAGGTTAATGGGATTTTCAGTAGCAGCAGAACCACAGCACGGTTCCCCGATTAAGAGAACCAGTCATCTAAACCTATGAGGGGAGCAGTAAAAAAAACAAACGGAAAATGGATACATGCATCATACAATCCAAACAGCCTGCACATCTGCTCTTAAGCTGCAAAATGCTTATCCTATATGATAATTCGCTATGGTGTTTGTCCCGATGCAGTCATGCGCAATTGAGATTTCCCGCATTTGGCCAGTCTCTACTGTGTATGATTGCATTGTGTGAGTGAGGCGATGCAAGACTGCATCGCATGGAGCAGTGAGGTAGCGGCCTCTTAACCCTTTGAGTGACAGAGGGGTACACAACGCACTGCAAAGCAATGCGTTGCATACCCCTCTGTCACTCAAAGGGTTAAAATTACCCAGACCTTGGCCCGTGTACACGGGCTTTTAGACTAGTTAATCTATAAAGCTTCAATCTATGATAGCAGGAACAACTGCTTTACTATTTACAACAGTACAAATCTGATGTTTAGGGCCTTGATGCAGGAGTCATAGTGTAATGGCAGATCAGACCATCACACTAGTTCAGTAGAATACGGGGTCATATGTTCAAAGTAAAGTGGCATAGCCATCCCTACCTTATCACTTGTTTCTCACACCTTAGTGCATCTTCTCCCAGGGGAACTAAAGTTTAACTTTCTGACCAATACAGGGCATGATAAATGGAAAAAAAACAATATACTGTTTCAAAATTATAAACTCCTGAAATTCAAAATTCACATTTTTATCAATGTCTTCATAGAAAAAAGTGAACCCATAAAGCTTTAGCTCATGGCACTCCAAAATGTTACAGCAACCCTGGATAAGAAACAGGAATTTTAGACATTTTTCTATACTGTTCACCAAATTATTTCTGTATCAGCATAGCTGGGAACTCTCCTGATCTGCCCCAGAGACTCAGTTTATTGCAGCCAATTACCGGATATCTGGGGACAGAGGTTGATTCTCCAATGGTAGGGAGTTTTTCCTCAAACTCTGCACACTTCGCCTCCTTCCTAGCCTGTTCCTTCAATTTTCTGCCCACTTCTCCTCCTTGCCCACCCTGTTCTACACACATTTTATGACACATTGGTAAGCCCCTCCCCCAGCCACATTTAAGCCCCACCCCTTATTGACACAAATCACATAATTTATATCCACCAGTGGAACCACATGATGCCCCTGTGGGGACACTAGAAGAAAAATTTACCAGGTCTGTATATGAGTGGCAGACACAGAAATGCTTAAAAACAACTTGCCCTTAAATTAACCCTTTGAATGCCAGAGGGGTACGCAACGCAAAAAAATGTGTTGTATATCCCTCTGCCAATCAAAGGATTAATGGGAAAAATTTAACAACAGATGTGTAAAGTTTTCTTTGACTTTAAAGTACTCTGGATTTCTTAAACTGCAGTTTAAAACTGCCAGCTGGCAGATAAACTGAGAAAAATTAATTTGCAAATCTGCTAAGAATGCACATAATATATTTGGTATTTACTAAAGGGTATAAAGTCTCCTTGGATGTAAATGCAATTCTCGCTCATTTCCTACTTCACCATGTTTAGACATGGAATTATGCCTAAAAGGATTTCTCTCACTTCTCAGGCCTCCCACCTAATCCCATGTAACACTACAGAAAAACATATTTTTCATTCTGGATTCAATTGAGGCAGTATGCATAATATTCTTCTTATCAAACATGCTTTCTTAACTCTGACATACAGGAGGTTAGTATACCCACCATGGAAATGTTTCATTTAACTCCTTATAATTAACAGTGCTATTTATATACAGTTTACACAACTATAAAAGGCCTATATAGAAGCTAAACAAAAGAGTGCATTAACGTCAATCAGCAAATGCAGCATGCTTTTCTGCTCTACTACTTGCACGCTGTACAGGATCCCTTTCCAATTAAGAGTAATCTTTGCCCAGTGGTAAATTGGTTAGTGTGTCTTACAAAAGAGATGCAGACTGAGAAAAACAATTGGCATACTCTGTTTTAACAATTATTTTTAGCTGTTTCACGAGCAGGAATAAGCTACGCTAAAAATAACACTTGGGGGTGTGTTTTGAAAGCTAGAGGTGCAATTTTGGAATAAACCAACTGCACCGTAGGGGAGCAAAAAAAAAAAAAAAAATCCCAAAGATTTAAATGGGGCTTTTAACCCTCTGAGTGGCAGAGAGATAGCCAGTTTGTTATGGTGCAATACGTAGACCACAGCATATAACAACACAATTTGAAATAATGCCACAGACAGACATGACTTGATAGCCGCCTTACCCGGAGATTTGAAGGATTCATCCGGAGACACAGCTCTAAGTCCAGAGTCTCTGGGTGAAACCCGGCAAGTTCCCATGTATGCTTATACAAACTTCCACACCATGTGCTCAATACCAGCCTCTGGAAAAATAATCAATTTGTTTTTTGTGGCCTAAAATGTCCTCTAACACATGCTCTGTGGAGGTCTCTCATTCCTGTGTTTCCAAGGTTAACATCACACGGGTAATCTTGATAGGTGTCTCAGAAGTGATAGTGTTTTACTGTTTGTTCATGCGTCTGAGATATCAGCCTTACTGAACATGAGTGGTGGAAATGTATTCCAATACATTAACAGTATTAGTTATGTACAAATAGTTAACAGAATTGCTTCTATATATAGAAACATTTACATATGCAGTAAAATCAATTTAGGATTACATTTTATGATGGAGAAAGGTGGGAAGATAAACACTAGAGAGAAAGAGCATCCTAAACCAGAGCCTCATACACCTTCCATCTGGAACAGTACAGGGCACATTTAGTGTTTTTCTTTGAGGCCATCAGATTGATCTCTGGCATATCTGCTTGAATATCTGAGAATATAGAGCCCATTCTCCTGGGTTGATAGATTACCGCAGCAGAAGTCCTATAATGTTGGAACAAAATAATTATCCTCACTGTTCTGTTGACTCTGTTGCTAAAATGAACAACACCCTTCCAAGAACCCAACATCAGACCTAGAAAAAGCAGGGACTGCAATGGGACAAGCTGACTTTTTCTAGCTTCATCAGTCAACCCAGACTTTGAACAACTAGAATGTCATCCAGGTAAGACACTATGTTGATGCCTTCTTCCCTCAATAGTTCCAGCGCTGCAGCCAGAATATTTATAAAAACCCTTGGTTCTGTAACTAAAAATGATCTTCACCTACTGCAAACCTCAGGAACTTTTGCAGGGCTAGCCTGATGTAAATGTGGTATATGCATCCCTGGAATCTATGGAAGAAAGGAAAGCTTCTGGAAAAATGAACTTAATTTTAGACACAGTGGATTCCATTCAGAAATGTCTGTTTATGACAAACTGATTGAGCCTCTTCAGGTCCGGAATAGTCCGAAAATTTCCATACTGCTTGGGTACCTGAACCTTTCTGAAGAGATGGGACAGGCTGTATAACTCCTTGATAGAAACTAGACATGCTTTGTTCACAGGATATGATGAAATGCTAGACCTAAGGAAGAAATGTTGGTTTGGGACAAACGGATATCCTAGTTCTATAATTTGATGAACCCAGAGAACTGGGTTCACCATTGTTCTCCAGGCTTGGAGAAAAAACCCAGTCTTCCCACTGAGATCTGAACTAGGGCCCACCCTTGTGAACTGAGAGTATCCCTTTCTTCTATGATAATAACACTTTCCTTGGAACCTACATTATTTTCAAAAAGATAAATTCCTAGATCTTCATCCTGAGGTTCTGGGGGACAAAGACTTTGATCTCCTGCCCTGAGGCAAAAACGTGCTCTTTCCTCCTGAAGCCTTCTTAATTATTTCCTCTAAATGTTCTCCAATCAAAGATGTTCCTGAGAAGAGGAGAGAGACTAGCATTTTTGTGGAGACAAAATGAGAGTTTGTACTAATGACTACATGACATCCATAGCTAGGATTATAAGCTATATGTAATTTTACTACCTACACTAACATACTGAGTGTAATGGACCTATGGTTCTTTATGAGTGCATCTGTTAATACATGTAAAGAATACCTGAACCCTGTTTCAATAAAATTATTTGGACTACAATTTGACATGGGCTTACGGGGATTAAATTGTGGTATTTTTGTACTGTCACCTGTCTTCAGTGGTATGTGTCTCACTGTCTGGTACACGTTTGATTAGGTGTTACTTCCACAATCCCGTTACCACTGTTGTATATTCATCATAGTTGTCTGCGTGATGAGATTAGTCTGGTGCCATAGTGGTCTGCATAACCTGTTTCCACTGTGCTATGTGCTAATTGATTTAATCTGTTCCTGTCCTTTTGCATGTCACATCCTTCTTCACCTGGCAATGTGGCTTTAAAAAATCATGACCAGTTCCAATAAGGCTTGCAGTGTTCTTGGACTACAACAACTTGTGTGGCGTGTCTTCTTCAAGGAATGGTCTAAAGAGTCTCCTTTGACTCAGATCCTTACGACTTGGACCCGGATGGCTACCCCTTTATAGCCACATCACAGAGAGAGAAGCCTGGCACGATGGCCACGGACTGCAAGAGTTCCCTGGCTCGCGTTACACTGAGCAGTAACCTTTTGAGCATCAGAGAGGTAGCTCACACATTGCAGCACTCAGAGTGTTAAAGAGCATCTATTGTCATGACAGTTCTGTCAGTAGGTCGACCCTCTTGGGAGCAGACCAGCCGATGAAGCAGAGGCCACATACTGCTAGGCTAGGTTATAGCTGAGTCGGTTAGTTTTATTTACACAGCTAAGAATTTGGGGAGCAGACTTAGGAAAATAGTACACTGTTATAACTGCCATTTAAAAGTCTGTCCCACTGCGAAATATCAGCTCAGAATAATATGTGCAACAAAAATCCACATTTAATTGTAATTGGAAGAAGGGCTGGATTGACTATGCCTAAGGGCCACAAATAGCCCCAGGGCCTTAGCATGGACATCCCTGCTTAGAAAAAAAGCATAATACGTTATACTCTGGATAGGATTCCCCTTTAGTAGTAGAGCATCATTGCACAGTCAGGGCCGGTGTTACTCATCTTCCTCATCTCCTGCATAATGATGTGTGTTCAGCACAAGCTAACCCAGATGCTAACACAAAAGATATGTATCGTAGTCATGGTAACAACAAAAAAGGACCTATTTAAAGAAAACCATAGAAAGAGCTGAAAAACCATAGAAACTACAGCGAGTAGAACTGCAGTCTGTTATAAAACAGTCATTGTACTGGCCAAATTCAGCAGCACAGGCCATAAGAACTGTATTGCACACAGTAACCAGCAAAAGTATCGAACGGATGTTAGTAGCTGGCAGAAAGGTCATTAATACTTTATAGCTTGTCTGCATTGTCCAGCATAAGTGTATACTAATACAAGAATTGTAACTACTGTACTGCTGAGGAGATCTGCAGACTATTGTTATTTACTTTGTAATAATAGTATGGGGATGGCAAGGGAAAACTCAACGCCCTCAGCTCTTCAGGACTAAAATCCCAATTAGTTGCTGCCATCCAAAGGCTGTAGATGATGGGAACTATAGTTCTGAACAGTTGGAGGGCCTCAGGTTGTCCATCTCTGGTGTAGCCCTTATGAAACTTGCTGTGGTGGAACACTTTGGTTTATACTGAAGTTATGGAGGTTCAGCTCTGGAGCAAACATAGGGGAGCAGGTGCAGCAGCTTGGGCGATTTTGCTGCTTTAGAACAATCTATTTTTTATAAAATGAACAACTTTATAATTTCACAATGGGGAAAAAGGGAGGTGGGGGTTAGATGCAGTAGGGCAACAGAAAGCCTAAATACATCATTGTGTATTTATTTACATAGAGACAACTACAACCATGATGCTAATAGATAACATTTAAAGGGATAGTAATACTTTGTTTTATCTTTATTTTATTTTGTAGGCATTAAAAAAACCTTTATGGTTTAAGAGATATTCACAAGCAAAGTGTCCCCCTCCCGCCCCTTTTACTGATGTAACATTTCTCAGCCAGAGCAGAAGGAAGATGCCCAGGTAGACTGCAGAGAGGGACAATCTTCAATTAAGATAAGGGAAAAACCTGAAAAGCTTGTCAAGGGGGGCAGGGATTTCATTGTTTTCATAGGAATAAGAGTGTCCCCTTCTGTTATCTGTCCAGTCTATGGACTGGATTCCACATCTGAGAAGAGATTGTTTACAGTAGGTAAAAGGGGCGGGAGGGGGAAACTTTGCTTGTGAATATCTCATAAACCATAAAGGTTTGAGAGATAAGAGTTATATAATTCTTCATGTTTTTTAATGCCTACAAAATAAAATAAAGTTAAAACGAAGTATTACTATCCCTTTAACAAATTGGAAACCAATTAGGCCTTTCTGGAACAAAATGGTCTACTGTTACACTGTAGCAGAAGCATTACTTGCATTCTTCCAATATATAGCCTTGTTATAATTTACTGACAAACAAGAGTAAAGACAAATGTGGGAAGGAATTACAGCTGATGGTACATATGTGCTCTGCTCATTTAGGCGGGAGAGGCTGAGCCTGAGGAGATTGCTGCTTATGTCAATGCAATGACCTAAAAGCACAGTGATTTCAGCCTCCAGCACATTACATCTGTAATTCTGTCTGAAAAATCAGCCTGATTTGTTCCACTTTATCACTAGCTTTAGGGGGTGGGGTAGATTTGGTAAGCTCAAACAAATCTAGATGGAGAGTCATCTGTTGTAAGGAAATAGTATGAATAAAACACAGAAAGCAATGGACTTTATTTTGGTATTACATACATTTAAATATCATGAACTCCAAGTTAGCATCTGTACAACATTATTTATTTAGTGGTGGAAGTTTAAGACATAGTCGTATTGTTATGAGTGGTAAGTGAATGTTCAGAGCATTGCTACTCAAAGTATTACATACATCACTGGCACTCTAAGAGATAGTATGCCTTGTGCAGGGCCACATGACTCTTAATTAGTTAAAGGAGATCAATCAGTGGTTTCAAAAGGCTGAATTGTCTATAAACTGGGACAAGATAACTGCCTTTAAGAAGAGGGGTTGGTGCTAATATCACCAAATTAAGTAATGTACAGCTTCTCACACAAAATAATCAGTAGCTATATATTTCACAGTGTGTTGGAGACCTCTCTAGTGTTAGGACCTAATCTTCACAACTATTAAAGGGATAGTAATGTTTCTAAATAAAAGCATCTCCAATTAATCTTCATAGTATTTGGGCCGTGGAGAGTGTTATTTCAATACTGTCACAGTTGTAGTTCAGGAGTAATTGAATGATAAAGTATCCCCCTCCCACCCCTTTTACTGATGTAACACTGTTCACCTCAGAGCAGCAGGGTGGTGTACGGATGGATCACAGAGAGGGACAATCTTCAGTGATCATAAAGGAAAAAACAGGAAAACCTCTCAAGGGTGACAGTGTTTTCATTGTTCTCACAGTAAGAAGATTTCCCCTTGCCGTGAGCTGTCTGGTCTTAAGACCAGATTCCCCATATGAGGAGAGATGGCTTATACTAGGTAAAAGGGGCAGAAGGGTGTTTTAGCATTCAATTACTCTTTAACTAAAACTCTAACAGTATTGAAATAACACTCTCCATGACCCAAATACAGTGAAGATTAATTGGAGCGGCTTTTATTTTGAAACAATACTATCCCTTTAATGTCCGGTAGCAAAGCACTGCACACACAATATGAAATTTATAGGAAGGCTAGTATGGACTGGTAATTTAAAGTGACAATCACTATACAAATTCTGCACAAGTACATAATATGTAAAGTTGAAATATTTTACTTTTTTTTTTTTTTAAACACTTATTTTCCTGACATTGAGCTCCCTGAAGTTTGGTTTCCAGAGAGCTTCCTGTAAGGGACTATGAAAGAAGAGAGGGAAAAGGATACAAAGACACACTATCTCTGAAGTGGAAAAACATAGCATGCAGAGAGCCCAATGGTACAGTGTGTTAAACTGTATCATTATGCATGCTCTATCACAGTCCTTGACAAAAAGCTCTCTGGAAACAGAAATTCAGGTAGCTCACCGACAGGCATATAAGTGTAAAAAAATAGTGTAATACAGTAAAAAAAATGCACAAATATATATAAAATGAGTACGCACGTGTCCAAATGGTTAGCTGTTAGTATATACCAAAACTGACTGCCTCACTCAATACGTTTTGCGGGTGTACGTCCGTTTTCTCAAAGGCTGTCTGTGCATATGCTGGACAGCCGTCGAAAAGGCTATTTAAATACTAAACAAAGTATTTTAATTGGTAGCCTAATGTGATTGACAAGGCAAAGGATGAATGAACTCACCATTGACGATGACTAAGTCAATGTATCAGTCCACAAAATACAAACTAAATACATTTCGGTCAGTTGTGAAAAAAAAAAAAAACACATTCCAACAAATGTCCCATGACAATAAAAACGTAGTCCTACATATCTCCCACCCACGGATCCGTAATAGCAAAAAATGTCGTATGAGCGCAACACCCCCACTGAGCATATAAAAACAAATGCACGCAAAAAGAAAGGTGTAGTATGTAAACAAATGCAAGTGGGTAGAGGAGCATAAGATACACCGGCATATGAGTAAAAATGATCAAATGACAAATGGTTACGGAGAAAACGGCAACTACTAAAAAAATTAAAGATAATGATGCAGTCACCCCTAGTGTAGATTCCCACAACTAACTTATGATAGACAAAAATATATATATAGATTATATATCACAGATCGACTGACAACAATTACGTATACATAAACAAACATTACATGATAGTAAAGTCATCAGATAACAGCCCTCCAGCTGAAAGCGCACAAGTAAGTTATAGCCTAAAGCAATAGTACAAAAAATAAGTATATATAATAAATTACAATGAAGGGGAAAAACAAATATACAAAATAAAAACATAAGCAGCTTAACCCCTTAAAGGGACTGTAATGTCCCATAAAAATTTTATATAATTTTATAGACCCTTAGAAAATAAGCAGAATGGTGTAAACCCTATCTCTCAAACTGCTATGGTTTCAAAAATATAGGCATTGAAAGTCCGCCCCTCTTTCTCCTTCTCCTGACGTCAGTTTCTAGCTGACAGCAGGAGATTCTGGTCTGGGGACCAGCAGGCTGCTCTGCAGAAGAGCCGAGATCATGTTATCTATAAAGAATTCATTCATTGAAAATGTCTACAAAGTGTGCTTGCAAACCAGGCACACTTTGTAGATCTTTCCAATGAATGAATTCTTTATAGATAACGCGATCTCGGCTCTGCTGCAGAGCCTCCTAAAGTCGTACGACTCGATTCTCCTGTTGTCAGCTGTGACATCAGGAGAAGGGGAGGGAGGGGGGAACTTTGAATCCCTATATCTCTCAAACCATAGCTGTTTGAGATATGGGGTTTGCACCATTCTGCTTATTTTCTAAGGCTCTATAAAACTATAAAAAGTTTTTATTTTTTCCTTTAACGACCCTTGACGGTCATAGCACGTCATGGGTTGTTTTGCATTAACGACCCATGACTTGCCAGGACTGTCATGGAATTCCGGGCTCCCCACGCTGCTGCATGCCAAATATGAGTAAAAGTGTCTTCACTTTTTTTAATCGATCTCTGCCAAAGAGAGCGCTCCAGCTTACAGGCAGAATGCCTCAGTCTTCAAAGGAGGCTGAACAGAGAGAGGGGAACAGAGGCAGAGTGACAGACTGCGGTTATGGAGCAGGTAACCACAACCTATGCAGAAGTAGGTGCAGGGCAGGGTTTATAACTGGAATTTTGATCAAATATCGCTAAAAAGAAAAAAAAAACAAAAAACAAAAAAAACACTTTTACTCATATTCGATATATAACATAACTATTTAGGCTAACTTATATAGAGGTGATACATCCCCTTTAAGAGGCAAAGGTAAAATTCATAGAGGCTGTAAGGATTTTCTGGCCATTTAATGTAAGTGGGGGTTATTATTAGGAGGTGTCAATTCTCCTGTAAACCTCTATGTGCCAGAGAGGTATCAGTGCATCGTGTTGCAATGCGTTGTTTACCTCTCTGGAACTCAAAGGATTAAAGGGAAGTATAATGCAACATAACACTAACTCACCACTACATTATTTTACATGATGCCTCATGGGGACTGAAACTGGGGAAGAATTCTATTTAGCATAACACAGCTAAACCCACATTACAGTGTCAGCAGAGGCTGATATCTCTACTCAACATGAATGGAAAACATGCCAGAAAACAAACACATGTAAAACTCTCCTTTTCAAATGAATCCTCCAGGTTTTTCCAAGTTATTCTATATACTGGATACTAAAAATAAAATCTAAACAGATTCAAGAAAGAGTAGCTGACTGGGATTTATAAAATGAAAGGAATAGTAACCCTTCATTTTGACATATTCCGCAAGTGAAAAATACATACAGTCAAATTGCCAATTTTTTTTTTTTTTTTTTACTATTCTCTTTTCCATCTTCACCTATTTTTTTTTTTTTTTTTTACTGTTTTATTTCCTTTACAGTAAACTCTCTTGTGACCAGATGGAATAATTTAGAACTATAACATCTGAAACATTGATCACTGTTTTGTACATTGTGTGACATTTGGTAAATCTGGGGAATCAGATTGCAGAGTGGGCTGTTAAGTCCAGCACTCTGGCTTGTTTAAAGAATACTCCATGTGCTAAGGAATGTGCTAAGGAATGTGAATTGACTCCTGCTGTGCTTCATTGACCAGTCAGGGGAGGTTATTATGGACCAGTTAAAATGTCCCTTTTTCAAGCACTAATTTGTATTCTAATCTTGATAAGAGTGTCTGGAAGTGTATATAAGCAGTGTGTTTTATCAATAAAGGCTGTTCTGTTCTACCCTCCTTAATACAAGTCTTGGCTGTATTTCTGGAGGGGGTTGGGCTGGGGATTCTCACCTTAGCCACTGCAGAAGCGAATTCACTTGCCTCGCCGGTCTACTGGCGTAGGGCCTCTGGAAACCCTACCTAGGATCCTGCAGCTAAATTCACTAGCTTTGCCAGTCTGCCTGGAGGCAGCATCCAGTTGTTCCTGCCTGAGTGTCCAGGAACTTCAGGAAGCAGCAGGGTTCCAGCCAGCCGGGGAAGAGGGGCAGCAGCAGCGGTGGTTCAGGAACCGACGACCCCAAAAGGGTCCGGTAAATCCTGGTACCGTCACATCTCTGGATTTTAGATTCCAGGGAGCTTTGTTGTCGATAGACAATTCATACAATACAATAATACAATGTTATGGTCTCTGCAGCATTGAGTGCTCTGTGTGCTGTTTTACAGTTTTTATTACCTTGTATCACTAGACCTGCTTTTAAGTTTCTTCCAGAAAGCTCTCTGTAAACAGATCCATCCAGAGAGCTCACGGTCAAGGACAAAAATGCACACAAACATAAAACAGGGAAAGAAAAAATTGTAAAACCTATAGGCAATATGACTGTATATATTATGTACTTACAGTTTATCTAAAGTCAAAACTAAGCTTTACTAGTCCTTGAAATAAAAAAAAACAACAGTTATAAAAGGTGGAAGACAATACATGTCATTTTCATAACTTGTCTGGAAAAAGCTATTGTAAATTATGTACAAAAAAGGAAAAAATAAAGCATTCAAAGTTTAACCCCTTAAGGACCCATGACGGTCCTGGACCGTCATGGGTTGTTATCCCCTTAAGGACCAATGACGGTCCAGGACCATCATGGCTTAAATGATAGCAGCGTGCCTCCGTGCACGCCGCTATCATTAATTCCAGGCTGAGACTGAATGATCCGAGACCGGGGCGTTCAGTCTCAGCCCTTCTTGCTTGTGCCGGTTCATGTGAACATTGTAGCAGCGATCACATGTACCGGCATTGTCAGAGACAGAGGCAGTACAGAAAGCATGCTGTCTCTGTGTGTCTCTTCTGCCTCTGTTTCCTTTGCTATCAAAGCAAGGCAGACAGAAGTAGAGAGGAGACACCTAGTGGCAAATGAAAATACAGCAGCTGGGGGTATTAACCCCTTCACTGCTGGTGCTAGAGGCTTGCTAAATGCAGGTCAATTTCTGACCTGCACTGATACTTTTTTTTTTTTTTTTTTACAAAAAGATATTTTATTTAAAAAAAAAATCTCATTAAACAATTTTGGAAGTGTGATTGTTGTGGAGCTATGTAATACACGTACACACCGCCAAATGTCAGGGATAAAAAAGTGACAAAATAGGGTGGGAAAAAGGGACATGGGGATTTTCACCCGGGGGGGACAGTGGCCACTTTAAACTGCACATTTTGCAGGTATGACTGACCAGTCATACCTTTCATGCAGTCACCATAAAAATGTAACCCTTTGTGTCCAATTGATTCCAAGAGAAAAAACAAAAATGGTGTTTTTTTTACATTTGTTTTTACCTTTTTTTAATTTTAATAAAGTAAATGGTGGGTTATCCATATAAGTAGGGTATCAAATGAAATCCCTATTTGTGCTTAACAAAACAGTATATAATTTATGGGGGTGGAATAAAAGCCTAAGAGGGAAAACATTGTTGAACAAAGACATAGTCAAAAAGGTCAGCATTGCTCCGGTCCATAACCCCTTAAGGACCGGGAAAATCTGAGTTTGATTTGACTTAAGGACCGGAGCAATTTTGACTTTTTTGACTATGTCTTTGTTCAACCATATTTTCTCTTTAATTCCTTTTGTGCACCCACATAAATTATATACTGTTTTTTTAAGCACAAGTAGGGCTTTCTTTTGATACCACAATTATATGAATACCTCATTGTTTAATTTGATTAAAATAGAAAAAAAGAGGAAAAAAATTGAAAAAAAACAACATTTTGCTTATATTTTCGTGTCAGGATTTGCATACAATTAGTTTATGACAAAAAAATACCCCTAAATATATTCATTTGCTTCTCCTGAATATAAGAATACCCCATATGCCTAGTATTTCAATCACTTCCTCACATTTACAAGGTAAATATTACAAGATGGATGCCATTATTTCCAACTTGTAATTTCTCAACAATTGGCATGTGAGCATCATAGCTTAGCTGACGGTGCCAGAACCAAAAATGTCCCACAAAGGTATATGTTTCTGAAAACTACACAACATAAGGTAAATAATCAGGAGAATTTTGGAGTTTTTCATGCAGCTATTTTTCCAGAAAAAAATTTAAAAATTGTGGTAATATTTTGTTTTTTTGCAGTTTACACACTTACATTTCAATACTACTGTTGATATCAAGCACATGATAGGTGAAGATTTTTAAAAATGCATTGTTTAGTGTTCAGCTCCTTCTTCTGAGTACGGCAATACCCCATATGCATAGGTTTCTCAAGGTTTGGGAGAGCTACGGGGCCCAAATTGGAACATGCGCGTTTCCAGTTTCACACTTTGAATTTTCACAGCTTGCATCACTGGTGCCATGTCTCATTTGGGGCTGTGTAACAGTGCTCCACTCTAAGATTTCCCCCCAAAAGTATATATTTTTGGAAAGTAGACACCCCAGGCTTTCATTTTATGTATGTTTTCAATTTTTTTATGCAGCCATTTTACCACCAATCGCTCGTAAATCTTGACGGAAGTTAAAAAAACAGCGTTTTTCACACTTGCACTTCAATGTTGATGTGAATTTCAAGCACATGATAGGTGAAGATTTTTAAAAATGCATTGTTTAGTGTTCAGCTCCTTCTTCTGAGTACGGCAATACCCCATATGCATAGGTTTCTCAAGGTTTGGGAGAGCTACGGGGCCCAAATTGGAACATGCGCGTTTCCAGTTTCACACTTTGAATTTTCACAGCTTGCATCACTGGTGCCATGTCTCATTTGGGGCTGTGTAACAGTGCTCCACTCTAAGATTTCCCCCCAAAAGTATATATTTTTGGAAAGTAGACACCCCAGGCTTTCATTTTATGTATGTTTTCAATTTTTTTACGCAGCCATTTTACCACCAATCGCTCGTAAATCTTGACGTAAGTTAAAAAAAACAGCGTTTTTCACACTTGCACTTCAATGTTGATGTGAATTTCAAGCACATGATAGGTGAAGATTTTTAAAAATGCATTGTTTAGTGTTCAGCTCCTTCTTCTGAGTATGGCAATACCCCATATGCATAGGTTTCTCAAGGTTTGGGGGAGCTACGGGGCCCAATTTTGAACAAATATTGAATTTTCACATCTTGGTTAACTGATGCCATTACTCATTTTGGGCTATGTTCCAGTGCTGCACTTTAGAATTTCCCCCCAAAAGTGTATATTTTTGGAATGTAGACACCCCCAGCTTTCATTTTAGGTGTGTTTTCAAATTTTTTGCACGGCCATTTTACCACCACTTTCTCATAAACTTGACGTAAGTAAAAAAACAGCGTTTTTCACACTTTGCCTTCAATGTTGATGTGAATTTCAAGCACAGAATAGGTGAAGATTTTATAAACTGAATTGAATAGTGTTCAGCTCCTTCTTCTGAGTACGGCAATACCCCATATGCATAGCTTTCTCATGGTTTGGGGGAGCTACGGGGGCCAAATTGGAACATGCGCGTTTCCAGGTTCACACTTTGAATCTTCACAGCTTGCGTTACTGGTGCCATGTCTCATTTGGGGCTGTGTAACAGTGCTCTTTTTTTAAGATTTCCCCCCAAAAGTGTATATTTTTGGAAAGTAGACACCCCAGGCTCTCGTTTTAGGTGTGTTTTCCAATTTTATACACTGCCATTTTACCACCAATCCCTCGTAAACCATGACGTAAGTTAAAAAAAAAAAAAAAAAAAAACAGCGTTTTTCACACTTAGGGTTGGCGGCAGTATACTGGGCTGCATACAAATTGGTTTGGGAAACAATTTCACCTAAAATGTCTTCCCCCAAAAACAAATCAAAAAAATGATCATGGGTAAATCCTTCCACATCAATTTGAATCCCTGGGTTGCCTGTGAATTCTGAGATTTGTGGGCATAAATTGATACCCATTCATTAGGATCCGGAGTGGCAGGTGTTGGGGCATTTCTTTGGGCAGGTCTTTTGGCAGGTCTTTGGGCAGATCTTTTGGCAGGTGCTGGGGCAGTTGCCAGGGCAGCTCTTGGGGCAGCACTTGGGGCATTTCTTTGGTAGGTTTTTGGGCAGATCTTTTGGCAGGGGCTGCGGCAGTTGCCAGGGCAGCTCTTGGGGCATTTCTTTGGGTAAGTATTTTGGTAGGTCTTTGGGCAGTTCTTTTGGCAGGTGCTGGGGCAGTTGCCAGAGCAGCTTTTGGGGCAGTGCGTCTTTTCTTGACAGAAGGCCCAGCGTCATCACTAGAGCTGCTCTCACTTTCTGAAAACTGCGCTATGTCAAAATCTGACGCAGTGTCTGTTGCCTCAGAGTCAGACGCCAAAAAGGCATATGCCTCTTCAACGCTGTACCTGCGCTGCATTTTGCCCACTAAAAAAGCTTTTTTTTTTTCTTACGCTATCCCTAAACCTAAATCTAACCCTAAAACTTACCCTAACCTACGTATATCCTGAACCTACCTAACCCAAGTGAACTACCTATCTAAACTGCACTTATTATATATATATTTTTTTTTTTTTGGGGGGGGGGGGTTGGGGTTTTTTTTTCTTACGCTATCCCTAAACCTAAATCTAACCCTAAAACTTACCCTAACCTACGTATATCCTGAACCTACCTAACCCAAGTGAACTACCTATCTAAACTGCACTTATTATATATATATTTTTTTTTTTTGGGGGGGGGGGTTTGGGGTTTTTTGGGTTTTTTATTTTTCTTACGCTATCCCTAAACCTAAATCTAACCCTAAAACTTACCCTAACCTACGTATATCCTGAACCTACCTAACCCAATTGAACTACCTATCTAAACTGCGCTTATTATATATATATTTTTTTTTTTGGGGGGGGGGGGGTTGGTTTTTTTTTTTTTTTCTCCCCTAAACCTAAATCTATCCCTAAAACTTTCCCTAACACACGTCTACACTAAACCTACCCAACTACCTAACAAAATACCTAAACTATATTTAATATAAAAAAAAAAAAAAAAATGTAAAAAAAATTTAAAATTTTTTTTAACATTTTTTTAAAAAATGTAAAAAAATTCAACGGGGATGGGGGGTGTCCCACAGATCAGAAAACACTGATCTGCAGCAAATTGATCACTCCAAGAGTGATCAGATGGGGGGGCACTTATTGATCACTGTAGAACAGTGATCAAAGGGTTAATTTTCTTTATTTAAACATTTTTTTTTATTTTTTTTTTTACAGGCACACTGGAACACCATCTCCCTCTGTCTCTCTCCACCTTAGCAGTATGCAAGGTGGAGGGAGGCAGAGAGATCTGACAGGGACAGTATTTACAAATACTGTCCCTGTCATTCAGGTTTTGCAACATGTGATTCGCTTTTGAAGCGAATCGCATGTTGCAACAATGTTTCAGCCGCTTGTTACTAAGTGTCCCGATACCGGGACACTTAGTAACAAGCGGCTTGAACTCTTCCATCGCTCCGTGCGGCCGCGATGGAAGAGTTTAACCCTTGACGTACCAGGACCGTCAAGGGTCGTTCGGTCACATTTACCCTTGACGGTCCTGGTACGTCAAGGGTCGCTAAGGGGTTAAGGGAAAACGACCTCAGATTTTCCCGGTCCTTAAAGGGTTAAAAACCATCAAGTTTCTTTTATTTTTTAGACAAACATTTACATAAAAAAGTTATAAGTGAGTGAGGTGGTGCACAGGTAACTCCTGTAAGCAGTGTTTTGTTGGGCATAAAGCACTTTATAAAGGAGGAAGACAAGGCCATATGTGCAAAGTAAATAGGAGTCATTAAGGAACAAATCCAACAGCATCACAGTGGTCAAATACACATTCCCACTGATTTAAATTGGCTTTTAAATCCTCTAGTGCATCGCGAAAGAGACATGGCTAGCATCCAAGATGCTAAAAACGCCACTTAAAATCAATGACAAATTTGAGGAATTAATATATATTGCTTATGCTGCATTTGGTTTGCCTCTGAATTGCTATACCTTTTCTGTGTGTATATGGCCCTTAAAGGGGAACTATCACCTGTGTACTTCTTGCTCTCATATAAAAACGAAAGCAAAAACAGTAAAAAGTAATGTAATTGCTCTGTTTTTTTTAGAAAAGAAACGTACAAAATCCAAACGTGATATTGCAGTCCAACTTGCATGCGGCGCCACAGGCAGTCCCCCTGTGGCATTATATGCCTGCCCACCACCTTCCCCTTTCCCTCCCAGAGTGTGTCTAAACACCTCTACTGAACATGTGGGGTATGGTTTCACCTATGGTGATGTTCTTTAGTAGGTGAAAAGTACCACAGATTTATTATGCATATAAGTAATTGATTTGGTGTGGGGCATGTTATGTTTGGTGACAGTTTTGCTATAAAGAAATAGTAATGTCTCACTTTAAAGCGGAATGTTCATCACATTAATATTGAGCCCCTAAATATAAGTTCAATAGTGATATGTATAGACTTTCTTGTAGTTTCAAGTATAATTGCGGCATTAGTGAGAAATAGAACTTTTTAGACAGACAGGCACTAGCTGGGATCTTACTTTAGGCGCTCTTTGTGCTTGCGTTGTTAATCCCTTCCGGTGCCTTAAAGGGATAGTAATGTTTCATAATAAAAGCAGCTCTAATTAATCTTTATAGTATTTGGACTTTGGAGAGTGTTATTTCAATTCTTTCAGAGTTGTAGTTCAAGAGTAATTCAATGACAAAGTATCCCCCTCCTGCCCCTTTTACTGATGTAACACTGTTCAGCCACAGCAGAAGGGAGGTGCCCAGGTAGACTGCAGAGAGGGACAATCTTCAATTAAGATAAGGGAAAAACCTGAAAACCTTGTCAAGGGGGGCAGGGCTTTCATTGTTCTCATAGGAAGAAGATTGTCCCCTTCTGTTATCTGTCTGGTCTATGGTCTGGACTCCACATCTCAGAAGAGATGGCTTACACTAGGTAAAAGTGGCAGGAGGGGAAACTTTGCTTGTGAATATCTCTCAAACCATAAAGGTTTGAGAGATAAGACTTATATCGTTCATCATGTTTTTTAATGCCTACAAAATAAAGAAAAAATGAAGTATTACTATCCCTTTAAGTCACAAAGGCATTCAACACACCAATCGCTGTTCCCCACTGCCTGTCTGCTTAAAAAGTTATATATTCACTAATGCCGCAATTATACTTGAAAATAGAAGTCTATACATATCGCTATTGTACTTATATTTTGGGGCTCAATATTTATGTGATGAAAGCTCAGCTTTAAATGAATTATGAATGAATGAATGAATATGTTTATTTATATAGCGCCACAAGTGCACGTAGCGCTTTACAATCTCAGAATTTTATTCCTTATATATGTTGAAATAACGCTCTGTACCATCGGCAATGTTCTGAACAGTATAGGTTTTGTGTAATTATATTTCCCCCCCACACCCCTTTTACAGCTGGTCCAAACAGATAGAGAATAGGTACAATCTTGTATCAGCATAAGGAAAAACCTGCCCTCCTTCATCGGGGGGGGGGGGGGGGAGAGTTCCTTATACCGACAGACACAATGTTGTCCCTCTTTGCGATCTGCCTGGATTTCAGATCTGTAAAAGGGGAGGGAGCGGCAAAACTTTATAATATAATTACACAAAAACTACTACTACTGAAGTGTTTTAGTTCCCTGTCCTTTTTGATGCAGGCCTCCACATACCTTCTGTATTGGCACAGAGGGTTCTATGGGGACTGTAAATTTAACCTGTGTTATTTGTGACTGAGACCCACATACTTACGGATTGCGATAAAGCCAAGGAAGTTTATTTTCTGACACCCCCAAATAACTACCTTTTAGCACAATGAATGCTAAAAAAACCTCCAACATTCAAGAGGTTAAGGGAGGTTTTGGAAGAGGTTTCTTAATTATTTTAAGTATATATTCAGACATCCATTTAGACACCCCTTTTTTTTACTAAGACTTTGACAAAAATGTAAATGTTAAGTTTAAAATGTATATTTATGGAATATTGTATGCACAATATATGTTAAAGGAGTATGAGAGCTAATATTAATTAGATTTATATACCTGTAACCTAATGATGTAATATTTTAAGAGTTTCCCCTAACTTCCAAATTGCATTCTAGGGGCACTGACCTAGAGAAAGTCCACATACTGGGGGCATTTCTAATTGCACAGGGAGAAGTTTGGTCATGCAGGGAATAAACATAAGGTGCTACAATGCACCAGCAAAAGGTTAATTTCTCAAAAACGATTTTACAAAAAATAGCCAGTACAATATAAAAGCAGGCTTTCAATGCTTTGTAACCTTGTCCTCTTTAAAAGACACCTGGGGGTTTGATAAGGAACTTTTGCTGGATACAGATGTCAATTCCACCCAAGTCTATCTAGCTGTATGCACCAAGCTACAGCTGACATTTTGTCACTTTGATTACACCTTAAATACGATCTTATCACTACGATATTGCCAGTTACATCTTTCCAGTGTATTCTTCTCTAATACTTTACACTTTTTTGAATATTTAAATTCTACTTTATGAGCTTTTCGTATTACTGAAGTAATGTTTTTCTGCGATGTATTTATATACTGTATACCCAAATGTCTGATAGCTGGGGATAGTGTCAAGGCTCACATAAACAAATTTACCTCTCTGTGGCTGATGAAATGTTGAATTTGGCATAGTTTTCTACGCATATTCAAGTACAGCACCCCACATGAGACATTAGCATACTGCTGTAATCGGCATATGTCACAGTTCTCCACAAAGTGTATATCAAAAGTCTCCAAATCTTCTTTCTATATACAACCAATAAAGGACAAATAACAAATCCCCAATTTCTCTGTGATTTAAATGGTGCTTTTAACACCCGGAATGATAGGGAGCTTTCCAACACATGCTAACATTCAGGGTGTTAAAGCCACATTGAGATCAGAAGGAATATTAAATTCTCCCCCTTAAGTTACTTTGATGCACAATTACACCTCTTTGCCTTCCTGATTATGACCCTTAGTTAAAATGCACACAAATAGCAATAGGAAAACTGAGAACTCAATGAATTCATGGCCAGGCCAAAGCACTTAGCATAAAGTTATATACATCTGTAACATTTTAACTACATCTTTCAGTACCGTTTGAAAAAATGTTTATTGTTTTTCATCCTTCAACATTAAGCAAAAAAAGTTCAGTGAGAAGCCGAGTTTTGAAATATAGCCCATGAGCATCTTCACCGTGTCATTTTCAGAAGAATTTGTTTTATGAAAAACAGTTCTTTTTGTGGTTCACAACGGGTAATTTTTGAATGCTAAGTGGTTATTACAAAATGTTCAAGAATATCATTTTGGGTAGAAGAAGGGAAAAATGGCTTGATTGTGAGAAAAACAAAACTATTCATCACATCAGTGATTTTTTTTCTGATTGTCAAGAGAGAAACTAGTTCTTAAGTATTTCAAATTATGTAGCAGAAAGGTAACTGGTTTTATTACTGTGCTCTTCAAGGGAATACAAGACAACTGATTCCTCATCCTACATTCCAGCCAATATCACAAGCCACAAAGGTTTTGACAGAGCAGAAAACATAACAAAGACCTTATTCATCAGAATCTTTGTTTGGCTATTTAAAAAAGTGATTTATAGTCCACCTTTTTTAAATGCTGCTTATATCAGTTCTCAAACTTTTCCCAGCACTGAAACCCTGCAGTCTCGCATCATTTGCTTGTGGAACTCTAGGCAACCAAATTTCCCCCAAAGGCCACAAATCCCCTAAAGAGCCACTCGTGAGTGGAAAACAAATTAACTAGCCATTTATTTGTAAAATTAATAGTGCTTGAGTAATTAACCTTTATGTTTTTGTGGCACTTTATGCTAATTCCTTGCACAGTATGCTAACGAGTTATGTTTGTAAGCTCAGTTGCATGGTAACCGGGGTTTGTTGTACCGATAGCCCACATAAATGCCACCACGAAGGGAAGTGTGAAAGTGCTCCCTGGGGCAGCTGGGAGGGAGGTGGGAAGTCCTGCATCGTTGTGCAGCACATACAGGATGCTGCTGAAGCTCCCGATTTTCAGTCTTGATATCTCCACTAGTAGGTATCTAAATTTTAAAAAAAAAGCCAACGGAAAATATAGTGTTATTAGTTAAAGCCCATGCTTTAACTAGCATTCAAGAGGTTATAAACCCCCCTTAAATCAATGAGGATTTACAGAATTTATCCCCCCCCCATTTATTTGAGTACTACTAAATTAGAGTGTGTGGCCATTTTAGCATTTATTATATATAGTCACAAAATCTGCTGAAAGGCTGATTTTGAGGCTTAGTAACCACCCCATTGTCATAGAAGGTTTTCAGTGCAAATTTACCCCGTGCGCTGGAGACATTTCCAAAGTGTTTCAAAGCAAGGCACTAGATAGATCTCTAACATCCAAGGTCGTATAATGATTGTGTCAAATAAGTAACAAATAGGCTATACTTCAGCAACTTTTAGACTTATTAAAATAAAACGTAGGAGGATAAACATTTGCTGAAACGAGCCAAATAAAGGAGGTCTAGCATCACATCACAATGTGTTCAGACCCTTCCAGAAGTCATTTTCACCTGAGATGGAACTCATCCAAACCCCACAATGTTACATGTCTCACTGCTGTAGAGAACCAAACAAAAGAATGAGATTCTAAAAGGTGTTAGAGAGGAGTAATAAGAAAATCGATTTCCATACCACATTATGTCATGGATACAGGGGATTTCCATTTTAGATCATTAAATAAAAATAAACAATGGACCACAGTTGAGAATATACAGTACATGTCAAAAACTGTAACATATATATTTAATTAAAAATAAACAAATAAATAAATAAAAATATGTATTTGCTATGCAACAAGTTGGCCGTCAAATGCTATAGCATTTTTTATTTATTCAAACATCTGTCCAGGGAACATTTATCAAAGATTATCTGGCGCTGAAAGGGTAATTTGTTTCTTATGCTCGTTACTCCAGTGCCTTTGTATAATGTTTTGACCCTTCGATGCCAGTGCCTCATTTATGAAGAATTTCTCTGCTCTTAGCAAAATGGAAGGACTGTGCAGTCTGTAACCTGTGGCCTCAGCCTGATTTATCAATGAGATATAAACAGGGGGTAATTGTTTCCAGAAAGGAAAAGACGACTATTTATCAATCAGCTGCAGGTTTAGCACCTTCAAAATACGTGTATAAATGTCCCTTTTTATATTTTGTTATAGCTGAGGGTTCATTGAACCCTTGAATACTACAGATTTCTACAAAATGTTGCTTTGCAATTCACTGGAGACATCTCTAACATCCAAGGGAATGTCACTGAAAATTATATCAGCTGTAAAATGTTACTGATGTCAATAACCTCATAAAAGCAATGATACCGGTTCTGTGACATGTATTCCAACAAAGTCTTCCATGTGAACCTTTCTGTTATAAAAGAGAATTAGGCCAGATCAACCATAGACTTATAGGTCTCTTTCACACGGGTGGAACAGTTCTGTTGCCTGAGTTTTTAAAGGACAGGTGTGCTGGACAGGTGGCCTACATGAGCACCACAGCAAATATTACTGGCTGGATCCCATGTGGGTCAGCCATTGAGTTGAAGTTGTGATCCACAGGTGCTCCTGTGAAAGGTCTGCCGCCGGTCCCATAGGCCACTGTGCAACTTTACTGCATTCATCACTGCATTATTGGAACACAATAAAGCTGCAGCATGCTGGAGATGGGTGCTTTCACATGAGGTGATAGTCACCTGTGTGAAAGGCACCATAGCCCAGCACGGGACTTTTCAGAATGGGGGCTCTAATCAGTGTAGCATCACTGCTCCTTACTGCTTAGGTCAGAAAAAAACAAATTTCCTTCCTCCACCCAAACATATAAAAAAAAATAAAAAAAAAATTTGGGTCTAAATACCCAAGACCACTCTGGCACCAAATGACCTTCAGAAGCAGTGGAAAACTATGAGATGATTTTAGTCATAGACAAAAGCACAAGGGGAGAAAACAAGGGGGCACCAATCTGCTGGTCACCAATGCAATACTTGAACCACCACCAGTCACCCTTATGATGAAAGTTTACATATGTAAATCCCTGCAACAATGCTTCTGGGATCTTTTAGACCCAGGTACAGTGAATAGGTGAGTCTAGAATCGTCAATGGGCTGCTCATCCAAACATGCTCCCCTCAATGGCAGGCAACATACATGCAGAGAGAAAAAGAAAGTGCCCAATAGCGTGATATGCTATTACCCACACAATAATAATCAAAAGCAACAGGCTATTCATATATTCTTATGGTCAGGAGAGAATACTCTCAGCACCTGATGACAGTGCACATGGAGAGTTTCAGCCGTCCCTGTTCATGGAATCACTGATGGAATAAAAGAAGGTGATTGTACTCCAGAGAATAAAATCCAACGAAAATGTTTATTAAAATAAAATAATTATAAAGGATGAAAGTATTGTATGGCACCAAGCTGCTTTATCAAAGAGAACCACTAATACTATAAAAGGAACAGACTGACACCTTTTTCACCCTTGAAATACCCCCGTCTCCCTATGACTGGATCGGTAAAGGGAAACCACGCTATGATGTGGTTTATTCTCAATCATTTTAAGTGTAAAATATACCATCCTTGAATGGGAAGTACCACACCTCATTAATTCTTAACTGGAACAGAACTACAAATGCATCACACAATAGTGATGTGCCTAATCTAAAACAGTTTGAATCCTGTGACTAGGCATGGAGAATAATTCATAGGATTAGAGTGAAGTGAATGGGATTCAGTGCAGCAAAAAACTCACAAGAGTGATATAAAGGGGATACATTTTAATGGCTAACTGAGGACACAGCAAGTGCAAGCTTTCAGGACACTAAGGCACCTTCTTCAGGTGTGTGTTAACAAATAAATAATGAGGTCAAGAAATCATACTATGGTGTGGTTCATTCACAATGCATATAAGTATAAGAAATGCAATAATCCATTATGAGATGCTGTCCCTCATTCAATCATATACAAAATGTAACAATCCACATCACAATACAGTAACAGAATTAGCTGTAAGTTTCCTATAAGTGTATAAATACATGTGTATAACCTATTCAACATAAAAAAAAAAAACAACTAAAAATGACGTTGTGTCTGGCAGACAGGTTATGTGCCACAGTCACTTTAAGATAATACCTTAAAAAAAGAAATTTCTGAGTTTTATGTTTATTCTGGACTATAGTTCCCTATTACAATCAACCAGCCAATTTCCGCCTGCCTGATAAAGGGAGTTTTAGTCTATTTGTTGCAGATGCAGATCTGGTGATGAAGCCAGGTGTCTAAAAGGAGACCCCCTGGTACTACCTTCGTGGTCCATTGAGAAAAGACAGTACTGCAACACTGAAGTCTCATGGTTGTTTCCTCTCCTGAGCAAAGCAGACCCGAGAGATCATCTGTACCTGGCTAGAAAGCCAAATACAAAGGGTCTATGGAGGCTGAGCACACAACTAGTGACATTTGTGGCTCAGACCCACAAAATTTCAGGCTGCATTCCAGCCAAGGGGGTTACATTTCCTGATCTCCTTGAATGGTTGACAGAAGCTATGTATCCTTGAATGTATCCTTGAATGTAACCCTTTATTTTCACTTTGAGAGCACATATCATGTAAAGTAAAATTACCAACACATTTTACTTATTTTTTAAATGATGGCACACTCTGCTGCAGGTATAGAGTTACACTGTATCACTGCCCTGTTCTGATGGTCAGCTGATTAGAAGGTCCCCTGGAAAGAGATCCATGGAGCTTACTGTCAGTGATTTAAATGTCTAAAATAAAATAAAATAACAATTGGTGAGTACAGGCAATTTGACTACAATCTCCTATGCAAAAAAGGAGCAAATCAGCTGCACCAGAGGAAATAGGCTTTCCACTAAGAATAAGAACTTTCACCTGACAAATGGTACAGCTGTATTAGGATAAAGTTTTCTTTTTTCTGCAACAAAAAAAACAATAATAAAATCAGAACAAATGTCAAGGGAAAAGGGCACATAACAGACACATGTTTTAGAATTGTTTCTATTCATGAGCACATTCATGGATATAGGACTGTCCACTAATTAAAATAATTGACACGGCAATTACTAGAAAGGGAATGCTAATAATATGAAACCCTTTTATTTAAGGGTATTGTATAATGCGATCTGTGCATTTTATTGTGCCTGATATGGGTTACTGTCATTTATTTATATTGTTAAATGGATAGTAATGGATCGTTTTAAGTATAGTTAATATTGTAGACAGTAAGAAATAAAGTAATTAAGGTCAGTCAGATCTCTCAAACCTTTATGGTTTGAGAGATACACAGTTACAAAGATCCCCCCTCACAGACGTCAGGCTCTAGCTTACAGCAGGATATTCTGGTCCCAGGACCTCCCTGCAGCTCTTCAGCAGAGCCGAATTAGAGCGATATAGAAATAAATACTTCATTGGAACGGTCTATAAAGTGTGCGTGCATCCTCCATCCTATGGAGGATTATGGTCAACTGACCAGAGTTGCCCATAGGATGGTGCACAACACCACCACTGTACAATTTCAGGCCATTGAGATATTGCACCTTAAAAAAAAAAACAAAAAAAAAAAAAACATGTTTTATTTGCAATAACTTTTGAATAAACCACCCCTCACCTTTTTGTGAGTGCCCTGGTTTTACCCAGGAAGATAAACCCTACAAGATATATATTTTTTCATTTTAAATATTATTATTATCCCTTTAAAGGAGAAGTAATACCACCTAATAATATCTACATACGCACGCACGCACGCACGCACGCACGCACGCACGCACGCACGCACACACACACACACACACACACACACACACACACCTTACTTTGGCCAGAAAATCCTAAATCCCCCCATTAAGTTTTCACTCGCTCTTTGACTCCACAGGTAACCTATTCAATAAGTCCTGGATGCCATGACCATGGAGGTAGAAAAGGCAGTTGCTAGAAAGGGACCGCATACAATTATGATAAATATAAGCTGAAATATACACTGTTTGGATATTATAGAAAATCAATATAAAATAACGAATTGTTGATACTTTGTCCTGTCGACAGTGCATAAAATGTTTCTACAAGAAACAAATATGTGTTGCAGATGCAATGCACAGTAGGGAGATCAAATGCTTATATGGTAGAGCTGCCTATATGTTAGAAATTTGCGGAATACTATTTATGATATAATTAAGAGTATTGAAACTATAGAGATAGATAAGCAACTAGAAAATGCACTTCTGTTATTGAAAAATCCAGAGATGGCAGGCCCGTGTTCCCTTTTCATTATGCATTGTTTTTCAGCTATCAAAATGCCGATTGCTAGAAACTGGAAAGAAAGGGGTACATTTTGTAGCATTTCGTTAAAGAACCAAATTATTTATCAATGCAGAATGGAAAGCGGAATGGCTTGGATAAACACAATAAGTAAAAATAATTATAAATATTGGAGAATTGGATTGGCAAGTTAGAGGCCTCTATGATGTGTTATTTTTAAGTTATAGATATAGACTGTATGTGAAGGAAGGTAATCTCCATGATCTTTAGGAACACAATTGGGAGAACTGTGGAATGTATGTTTTTTATCTTGTTTATGAGTGTAAAAGCCCGTGTACACATGCCAAGGTCCGGGTGATGTTAAGAGGCCTGTCCTGCTCTGCTTCCTGCCGCCGACACAGTCATGCAGTGTAGAGACTGCCCTAAAGCACAGAATGCTCCCAGCACAGAACTCCCAGCATTCCATGTGTTCGGGCAGTCTCTACTGCTCATGACGGCTTCTGACAAACATCCTGGAGAATTATTATATATGATGTGATTAAGTATATGGTTGATATTCAGCCATGAAGGGGAGGTAGCAGAGCTTGTTCTCCTTGTCTGACTGGACTAAAGGTTACATTCTATATGGAAAGTTATTTGTCTTTTTCTATGTATGTGTTTTGTATTTTGGGGCAAAAAAGCAATGCGTTGCGTACCCCTCTGGCACTCAAAGGGTTAAGGACCAGACTGGTGCACCATGCATTACTTTGCAATGTATTGTGCATGTACTCTGTTTTGGTTTGAAAAAACTGCCAGTAACTGTCATGTCCACTTCCATGGGCAGCACATCCAGGACTGATTGAAGAGGTTCTCGCTTGAACAAATTTACAATGGTAAAATTTACAGGGGCCATTAGGATTTTCTGGCCATAGTAATGTAAATGGGAGGTTATTTTTAGGATATTAGTTCTCCTATAATATATATAAAACTTCAGTTTAGTCTTGACAGTGCTAACTCTCCTGTTAATAGCAGTCTATTGACAGAACTGGGACTGCTGGTTTGCACACCTGCATGACTGAACTGCAAGCTTTAACCTGTTGAGTGCCAGAGATGGAGCACCCGCTTTGGCTGTTAGTAGCACTATAAGCAGGAAAATGATGGCCGGAGCACAAACCCGATATCTACTCTGATATAGTAACACAGGTAGGCTTAGTATAAGATGTTACTGTTAAAGGGATACTAATGTCCAATAATAATGTTGTTTTGTAGATTTAAAAAAAAAAAAAATTATGTGGCGAAAATTCCATTGGTTTGAGAGATATTCTCATCTAAAGTTCCCCCTTTACAGCTGACAGCATGAGATTCGAGTCAGCCAGCTTGAGGTGGCTCTTCAGCAGAGCTGAAACAATGATATTTAAGAAGAACTACTTCATTGAAACGGTCTACAAAGTGTGCTTGCAAACCAGGTACACTTTGTAGACCGTTCCAATGAAGTCATTTTTTTCAAATATCGCTATTTTGGCTCTGCCGAAGAGCCGCCGGCTGGTCCCAGGAGCGGTAAATGAAAGTGCAAAGGATACATGTAGTACTGTGTAGAATCCATAAGCAGCAACTACAAATGGTTACTTAAATCGCATTCGAGACTTCCCAGGACCACAAAATCTCTGTTCACAGCCATTCTCAGTAAGTGGAAAAGAAAGAACATCTTTAATGAGAGAATTTACTGTGAAGAAACCTAGGGATCATAAGGTGCCTTTCCGGAAAAATGAACAAAACAAAACAAAATAAAAGAAATCTCCCATAGGATATGATACATTTAACTCTAAGTGCTCTGCCTCCTGTGGAGGGAAATGGGCCCAGTGTTGCCCACTGGATGCAATAGAAAGTACAACTATTAATGCAAGTTGATCTTTAACCCGTTGATTGCCAGAGGAAACCTCTCTGGCATTCAAACTGTTAAAGATAAGATCAGTGAAGAAATATGAGAATATTTCAGGGGTGGGCAAACCCCCAGAGTGGCCCTCAAAAGAATTGCTGGGGGGGCTTGCAATCTGATAGATCTGGCAAACTGCCCTTAAAGGGTAATGTCTTATATAAATAAAAAGTAATATTGTAGATAATCAAAAAATAAATCTATCAAAGCCAGCCTGATCTTTCAAACCTTTATGGCTTGAGAGATATAAGGTGATAAAGTTCCCCTTTCACTGATGTCAATTGTAAAGCTGACAGAAGGAGATTCGTGTCGGCCAACTCGAGGCGGCTCCTCAGCAAAGCAGAAATAGCTCAGTCTAAAAAGAAATACTTCATTGGAACGGTCTACAAAGTGGGCTTGGTTTGCAAGTACACTTTGTAGACTGTTCCAATGAAGTATTTCTTTTTCGATTGTGGTGATTCGGCTCTGCTGAAGAGCCAACTTCCGGTCCCGGGACCAGGATCTTCTGTCAGCTAGAGGCTGACGTCAGTGAAAGGGGAGGGGGCGGAGAGTTTAAAACGTTATACCTCTCAAACCTATCGGACCGGCATCAATGGATTTAATTTTTGATTATCTACAATATTACTTTTTACTTATATAAGACATTACTAGCCCTCTATAAGTCTGTCTGTGGTACATGAATGTATAACTAAGATGGAAGAAAGGGCTTCCATACATTTTTCATAATAAAAGAGGGGTCTCTGTCTGAAAACTGACCACCTCTGCTGTAAGTAATTGTTTATTACCATGTTATTACTGGATTTATCTCTCAGTGAAGTGGTTTGTGGAATCTTGTATAATGCTGAGATTGGCTTAAACCTTTGGCTGCCAGAAGCATGACAACACATTGCTTTTTAATGTCCTGCACTTGACTCATACAGTCACTTGTCTTGTTGGGTAACACACTAATTTCTCAAATAATCACCAAAATATTACATTTTATTATATATACTAGTTTAAAAGCCCGAGTACACAGGCCACAGTGCCACCCAGCAGCCTCGGCTGGTGCCCGGAGCCTCTCTGCTCACCAAGCAGTCCCAGGAAGATGCTCAACGAGGATTCCAGTCCGAATTCGGGGAGCCCGGCTCCGTATCAGCCACTGCATGTCCAGGCAGTCTGTACTGCACGACTGCAGTGTGGGCAGTCTCTACTGCGCATGACAGCTTCTGACAAACATGCTTGTGAATTATGATATAGGAGAATTACGGCTAGAGTGAAACTTATGTGATCTAACATTTTACTGATGTGCTTTTAGGACTAGTTTTACAAGCCAGTGATTATGGGCATGAATTTGCAATGAAGATGAAGTAACTCTCTGTTGTTAATTACATTCCTAAATTACCTGGAATGTTCTAATTAAGTAAATCCAAGCATGAATTAAACAAAAGGAGACCTTGAATTTTTTACATCTTAACAAAATCCAGTTTTAAACTTTGAGTTTTAAATGTTCTGCCAAGAAATACAGTGATGTTTCTGCAGTGGTCATATGATTTTACACGAGTATCACAAGACGGTATTGACCCCTTAAGAATCAGAGGGTTGTGCAACACTCAACATACAAGACCCAAAGAGGCTGATGTGCCAAGACCTGAGTAATTCGGGGGACAAATCAACTGCACCATAAACCACTCCATCAATTTAAATGGGTCTTTTAACCCCATGAATGTTAGAGAGGTCTCCAACACATTGCGAAACAATGTGCTCATGATCTCCTTGGCACTTAAGGGGTTAAAAGAACAATTTAAATAAATGCGGATGTTTATTTGTGCCCTATGGTTCGCTAAATTCTTAGCCCCAGTTAGGCTCATAATACATTATTTCAGTACTAGTTTTAAAGCCCGTATACACGGGCCACAGTGCCACCCAGCAACCTCGGCTGGTGGTCGGAGCCTCTGTTCTCACTGGTGGCGCTGTAGTCATGTCCCATACTGACTGCCCAATCGTGCCGTGGATGATATGGAGCGGGATGCTCCAAATACAGACCGTAGTCCTCTCTGCGCACCTTCTTGGGATCAAATGGTCCCAGCCGTGGCACGTTTGGGCAAGTCAGTACTGCGCATGACTGCAGAGCGGGCCGTCTCTACTGGGCATGACTGCAGCACGTGCAGCAGTCTCTACTGTGCGTGACGGCTTCTGACAAACATCCTAGCGAATTATAATAAAGGATTTCCAAAACTGCAAAAGCAATGTGTTGGAGATATCTCAAGGATTCAAGAGGTTAAACTTGAAATTTAAATAAATGGGACATCTGGGAATTTTTTTTTTGTCTCAGAATTGCACCATTTCTCCTTAGTACATCAGACATTTTATTTCCACAGTGCAACCAAACAGTACAATCACCCCCAGAAACATACAAACTATATTCAAACATCCCAGGATGCAAACAACAGTTATTAATTCTTTGAGTGCCAGAAGGGTATGCCACGCATTGCTTTACAATGAGTTGGAACCCCTCTGGCATGCAAAAGGTTTTAAAGGTGGGAAATCTCATGAGAAGAAAGGCAACATGGAGCAAACTATGCCTTTTGATTTAAAGAGACAGTATCACATGATTATATATATATTATATTATATATATATATATATATATATATATATATATATATATATATTTATATTTATTTATTTATTTATTTATTTTTTTGCAGGGATTACCTTGCCCATTAAAACAAGGCTGCTCCCATTGGTGATAGATGTCTTCTTCAAAAGTTATCATAGCTTAGACTTGCATTTTTGGGTGCATTACCTCCATGGCCAAAATGTTTTGGGAGGTGATTTTGCTACAGAAATCTATGGAGTGCTAGCTATTGTCAGTGACGATAACCTCTATAAACCACTGTATCAAAAGCCACTGTAAACTTTCAGGATATGGCGATACCACACCTAAATAAAATATCTTAAAACTACTTCAAAGTGTGAGGCATCTCTCCAGTAAATTGCTATGCAATCTGTTAGAGAGCTCTAGCAATATAGGGGTTAAAGCCAAGGCCCTATTTAAAATCAATTCAGCATTTGTGGAATTGGTTGCCTTCAGAATTGCTTGCCTTTTATTTTCTGTATAATGCTCCATTAATATAATCATTCACACTCAGATCTTTGTACTCACTCTAATTTTTAACCACCCATTCACCTTTTCTTCCCTCTTTCAGTGTTCCTGCGAAAGAACACACAAGCTTCCCAACACTTTTAATTCTCCCCTCCTTTAGCTTTCTGAATAAAAGCTACCAGCAGTGGGAGTAATACCCTTGTTTTACACAGCTGGAAAAGCCTTACACATGTAAGTGCTCATATAAAAAGTTTACTGGTTCATTAAGTCCAAGGAGGCTGTTTAGTATATAAAATTTACCTACAACCATTTGCTAGTGTGGAACACTGCAGTTTCAGAACCACAGGGGCAACAGAAATGGTGCTTTGCTGAAAGGTAAGCTGCTGGGCTATGGTGCCTTTCACATGAAAGACTACTGCCCCTCACCAAAATCCAGAACATTACATGATCTGCCTATGGAGGCCACTAGAAGGCCTTTCACTGATGCAAAATTGGAGGCTGCAACTGTCATTATAACTGCCAATGAACAGCTAATCGCTGTGGGAGTTTACCAGTAATATTTGGTTGGCTATCTCTGCAACAGAATCTCCTTGGGAACGCAGGAAAAGGTGGATAAGAAGAGTACAGGAAATGGAAATATTGCAGGTGGCTGCTACAGTTCTATCACCCATGTATTACTTGAATGTGAACCCCTGTGCAGAGCATACATCATAACCCACATATTGACTCACTTATTTCAAGATGATGTTTTGTTTGCATTGTTTGGCCCAAACATTTCTAAGCTTTCCTACCATGCCAAGGCACCTCATTTATGCAAGTCCATTACATATTGCCACATCATACGGCTTATAAATATGCTTAACATTAAAGGGATAGTAATGTTTCTATTAAAGTAACATGTAGCACTATATTTAACTATTTACAGTGTTGTAGTTTAAAAGCTATTCAAGCCAAAAGGATTCCCCTCCCACACCTTCTGGCCACCTCCCCTTAGATCTTGAATTCGGTCATAGGACTGGATGGATGAAATGAGGGACAATCTTCATTCATTCCCTTTGCTTACTGAAGATTGTCCCTTGTCACGCTTCATGTGGACAATACTTAGAGGCAGCATGACTGAGGGAAAGGGGCGGGAGGGGGATCCTTTCAGCTTGGAGAGGGTTTGAAGTCATTAAATATAGTGCTATATGTTAACAAAAAATATAAGACAACTCACAGCTGCACTTTTATAGAAACATTACTATCACTTTCAAAGCTTTATCTTAACCTCATGAATGCTAGCAAGATCGCCAATGCATTGCAACGCAATTGAAGCTGCTAACCTCCACAGAATCCAAGTATTTGAGTGGTTATATTCCCCAATTTAAAACAATGAACATTTTTATTTGTCCTTTACTGTACAGTTGGTTTGCTCCTGGTTTGTGCATACAGCCCTTACATAATTTTTCATTATTTTTGAAAACATGGAAACCCATCAAGCTTGCTTATCCAATCATTCAAATGAAAAAAATGCAGACAAGGGAGTAATTACGGGGGTCCAGTTGAACTGAGGCCCAGCATCCAAGGGGGTCCCATTTACAGTTGAAACCAGAAGTTTACATACACTATATAAAAAGACACATATGCATGTTTTTCTCACTGACATGAAATCAGAATAAACCTTACCCGTTTTAGGTCAATTAGGATTACCAAAATTATTTATGTTTGCCAAATGCCAGAATAATGAGAGAGAGAGAATTTTTTAAGGCATTTTTTATTACTTTCTGCAATGTCAAAAGTTTACATACACTAGGATTACTATGCCTTTAAACAACTTGGGACAGCCCATATGATGATGTCATGTCTTTGGAAGCTTCTGATAGGTTTATTGGCAACATCTGAGTTAATTAGGGACACACCTGTGGATGTATTTTAATGCACACCAGAAACACACTGCTTCTGTGTGTCACATCATGGGTGAGAAAAACATGCATACGTGTCTTTTTATATAATGTATGTAAACTTCTGGTTTCAACTCTATCTCCAAGTATAACAGGTTCTAATTATGCCTCTGTGAAAAAATTTTGTAATAGAGGACCCCAAAAAGTGGTTGCACCGGAGCCCTCCTATGACTAAGTATGCCACTGGCTGACAAATGCATATTATGCTGCCATATCTCATATACATACTTCTAAAGGCAATTCTATAGCTCGCTAGTCTTTATAAATTTAAATAAGGCTATTTATATTTAACTATAAACTTCTGCTTGTTCCTGGGACTTTTCTTCCATTATTATATCTGCGTGTGGACGCATTCACTCATTTGGTTCTTATCCTTGATACATTACAGTTGCATTATTATGGGCCATCTACTGTGCGGTAAGAAAAACATACACATACCATAGAGATTCCTGCCCTTTCTCATACATAAAAAGTTCAGTCTTTGGCAATTCTCAGATCAATCCCAGGCATTCTTACATTCCCTTACTTTGGCATGAATTCCATTGCAGGTTGAAACCATCACTGGGTTTTCTCTACTAATTTTTCATTGACTTCAATATGAATCCATGAGCTAAAACCAGTGGTAATACTTATTCCAGAAAATTAATGGTGAATTTTGACTCATCCTCTATGGTACACAGTTGGTTTATTCCAGTACTTTTAATCACAGGGCCCCCAACCGGGTTGTATTACATAAGATCAAGTGATATGGTGATTTTATACACTTCCAGGTTGATTAGCACATATGGATTTTTGTTGGATACATTGGCAGAAGAAATCTTTTTGCAAGTAAAAAAAAATCAATTCAGATGTTAAATACATATTATACATTTACATTTTAAAATACAAGAAATCTGACTACTGCTATTATAGATCTCATCTGTCATTTATACATGTCTGTAAACATCTAATCAACTTGTATAACTTCTTTACAGAAACCAAAAGTAGCTGTGCATGTTTGAAAGTTGTAAATCAAGACTTTGACTGTTTCTAATATTTAACAGACATTGTTTTCCACCAGTTCGCAGAAAGAGAAATTCTCAACGGGGTGGCAATGATTATTATCACAAATTCTAAATGCAAATAATATTATAGAACAGAAAACGTTTAATAGAGCCAGCCCGATACATACTAATGTACAGAGAAAATCTGTCAAATCTATTGTTAGCGTTTTGGAAATGACTCCATCTAAGCAACACTGCTTTTTTAAATGTATTGGTTTTCCCAATGTATATAAAGGGAAAAAACATACTGATTGCATTACTCTTAGTCGAAAAAAAGAAATATAATACTCCTAGAAAAAGACATGAATATTCCTAGACAGCAAAGAGGTTTTGCCTTTCTTTTTGTTTTTTTTTTCAGTTTCAAAAAGAAAAAAAAGAGAACTTGCTTGCACCTGTGTGTACGTACACTTATGGGGAGGAGAGACACAGCTTAAAAAGAGTTGCACAGACGCCCCATTTACTAAAGGTGTATGCTCTAAAACCACAACTTTTCTGCCTATTTTTCACAAAGTGAATAAGAAATTCCATGTATATGTCACACAGATTATTTTACAGGTCTATGCCCCAAAACTGCAACCTTAAAATATTTACCTATTTTTTTCCAAGTAGGTCAATTAGAAACTCCACGTTTGTGTCATATACTTTGTTAGTTCATGGTCCAGATGACTCAATTCCAAGAACAGTAAAAGGGCTTAGGGTTATACTTGCAGCCCCATTAGCTGAACTTGAATTGTTCCAAGTGATAGGACAAATGCTAAAGTAGTCGCACGTTTCACAAAGGATAGTAGGAAAGACTGGCAAATATAGTCCCATGTTTCTATTTACTTCAGGAAGGTCATCAAACAAATATTATGGATTTTTTTTTTTTCTTTCTACGTAACTAAAATCATAGACTAGAACAAGGCAGTAGATTTAATGTTTGAATATAATACAGACTTTGACACCGTCCCACATAAAAATCAAATCCACAAATTGTGTAGTTTGAGACTGAACCCCTATGTAGCTGATGAGATACTGACTATAAGACAGGAAACGGAGAGTCACATCAGTGGAATACATTTAGAGGGATTTAACATCTTTAATAGCAATATCCACTGTGGTATTCAAGAGAAGGTGTGCATCTTTGCAAATGACACAGAGATTTGTAACATGGTTGACATGTTTTTTTAAACCCCTTGAGGATCAGACGGATGTGCAATTGATTGTTTCTCAATTCACAACACTCTGGTCCTCAAGGAATTAATCAAAGTTTTAGCAGTTACATCAACCTACATCCAAAAGGTGGATTTTATTATAATGCATTCTATGGGACTGCTTGAGTCACAGACTACGGCTCTCCATAGTAACGGATAGGAGTCGCACCACCTGGTGCCCTCAACAGAAACTGCAATTTAATGTAAAACACATTTTGAGCTGTAATAGTTGTTGTATTAAAAACCACCCTGTGGTGGGATTGCCCTTGTTTACTGAACAACTTTTACTGATCTAACACTTTAACGATTAAAGGGGTGTGAACTATAATATTAGAGTTGTGCTTCCCCCTGGTCTTCAAGGGGTGAAGGACTAGTGTGCACTGCACATTCTGCTGGTACTTAACACTTTGAGTGCCAGAGAGGTATCCAATGCATTCTGTTACAATGAGTTGGATGCCTTGCTGACACTCAATGGGGTAAAGAGTTAGGACACCGGTTCAAAAGTAACACTCCATGCACGCTATGCATATATCATACCTTTGAAAAAGAACAAGTTTAAAGCAGAAATGAATTATACACTACATAATGAGGTTTACATGTTTTCTTTAAGTGTAAAACAAAGAAACAAAAAAAACTAGCTTCACTACTGTTAAAAACAATAGTTTTACAGTTTTTGGATATCTGTAGTTTACCCAGATTATGCCTCCTAATGACTCCTACATATGTAGCTATGAATAGGAAGCTGGAGGCTGGCCAACTCATTGTCACCTCATTCACACTATTCATCTTGTTTCTGACACAGCTGGAGCAGCGAGAGAAAACAGTAGCTTAACCCTTATTATGGTGGAGAGGTCACCAATAATTCAATGCACTGAGGAGGAAAACACTAGAAATATCTATAGTTTCCAAGGGAATACCAGACTCATTGAGGTTGGTCTAAGCATCAGAAAGAATATATTTTTTTAAATAATTTTCTTTATTTTTAACAGATATTCTTTATATGACAATTTTTGCAAAGTTGACATCTAGTGAATGTATGTGTATGCATTTATTTTAATTACGCTATTAGCCCCAGCTCTGAGTCATAACATGCCTATCATTTGAAAAAAGTCTTTAAGTTTTAAGTTTAACCCCTTAATGTCCGTGGTCCTGGGGAGTGGATTCTACTTTAAGACAGCTTTGATCAAATTTCCCTTTAAAATAGCATTGGCTCTCCAGCCACTTGAAAAACAGCATCCCCCAGTGCACTTCACAAGAAGCAAAATGAAACGACCCACATTCTCCTAGGTACAACCGTAAGGTCTGAAATTATGTGGAAAAGTGAGCTTATCAATAGAAAAGCCAACTGCCCTAAGGGCACAGTCCAAAGTGGGGGAAATGTGCCCAGGGATGCTGGGTCTATATTACCTCTTAATCACAAGGTCACTTAAAGGGATGGTAATACTTTAAAATTACTATCCCCCATCTTGTAGCCTGGCGGCATCTCAAACCTTTATGGTTTGAGAGATATCCACTTTCAAAGTTCCCTGTCCCCTGACGTCAGCATTCTAGCTGACAGCAGGGACCAGCGGAGGCTCTGCAGCAGTGCCAAACACACGTAAAATACCTTTTTAGGGAAGGATTTCTTTTTTATTACTGTGATCTCGGCACTGCTGCAGAGCCGCCTGCTGATCCCAGGAGAGGATTCCCCTGCTCTCACCTAGAATGTTGACGTCAGGGGAAAGGGAAAAAAAGAGGGAACTTTGAAAGCGGATAGCTCGCAAACCATGAAGGTTTGAGAGATGCCGCTGGGCTCATTTTACTCAGTGTTTGAAGGGCTACAAGATGGGGGATAGTAATATTTAAGTATTACTATCCCTTTATAACCAGGCTTAGAAGGTGAGGGAAAAGTGCAGGCGAATAGGAAGTCTCTGCTTTTTTTCTTTTGTGCCCTGCCATCCTGGAGAAGGAGCCGTTAAACCATAGAGAGTGCAAGCCAGGCAACAAGCCACATGAACAAATAGATGCCAGATAAAATGGACATATGAATATGAATGAACGAAAAAGAGCTTGTAAGAAGCTATAGAAAGGTAAAGGCTGTACAGACAAGCCAACCTCCACAGGTTTGTGGTCCTAGAAAAACTTAAAACTCACAGAGTATTCCAAATTAAAAAAAAAAAAAGGCCAGTCAATCTGCCTTCTCCTTCAGAGCTGACAGGCCTGGAGTAACCTATCAGGAAAAAAATCAGATCTTCTCCCAGTCTAAAATCCCTAAATATAGCTGCTTAGTTGAATAAAACAAAACAAAACATGTAAGTATTCCAAATTTAATGTGTAATTTCTATTATGTATATTATGTATATATGGATATGTATTTTTGTTTTTGTTTCTATATTTGTGTAAATATGTAACTTTATATTATATAAATGCCCTCCAGGAGAGAAATAGCAATGTATTTTCCTGGAAACCCCACATTCAAAATAAATAATATAAATTAGGGGTGCACCGAAATGAAAATTTTGAACCGAAACCGAAACGTCAGGATGCACTTGGCCGAAAACCGAAACCGAAAATTACTTTAATGCATATTTTAAAACCGTAACCCTGACTTTTAAAAAGTTTTCATAAACTTAGCCTGTTATATTATGTTTTTGTTTGTAAAAAGGAAAAAAAATATTTCGGCCAGGGTTGGGCAAACATAAGAATCTAATTTCTGGTAGTGGAGAAATGAGATTCTTATGACTGCCCAGCAATGGCCAAGATGTTTCTATTTTACAAACAAAAACAAGTTTTACAAGATAATTTTGTCAAAACTGGTTCAAAGTCAGAGATAGGGTTTTAAAATATGCATTATGAATGTATTTAAACCTTGACTTTGAAAAAGGTTTTTATAAAATTATCCTTTTACATCTAGTGTGGCTTTTTATTATTATTCTTTATTTTTTCTATAGCTTTTAGTTCTTCTAAACATTTTTGGTATTTTGGATGTGTATTACCAATACCTCTTCTATGGTCCAGCAGAGGAATGCAGGCTGGGCATCAACAGCAGCCACTCAGGGTCTCCTGTCACTCTCGGCACGGAAAATGTCCAAAAGCAGCAGCAGGGGAGCACCGTGGTAACAGCTTACCACCTAGCTGTTTTTTTTGTGTCTGTTGATTTTAAGCAGCCCGCGCTAGCTACGTTGTGACGTAGCGCGGCTGCTCAGTACTAGGATTACTAGGGCTGCAACTAACGATTATTTTGATAATCGATTAGTTGGCCGATTATTTTTTCGATTAATCGGATAAAAAAAACAATATGCAAATTTTTCATTATTTAATGAACAAACTGAGTGTTAAAAACAAACAGTAGAATAAAAAAACTTTACACAGTTAACATGCATCATTGTTATTATTTTACTATGGGGTCTATGCACCTCTCTTTCTCCCCCATGTACTTCTTTGTCCCCCCATGTACTTCTTTCTCCTCCCTTGAGCCTCTCTTTCTCCCCCCATGTACTTCTTTCTACCCCTTGTGCCTATCTTTCTCCCCCATGTACTTCTTTCTCCCCCTTGTGCCTCTCTTTCTCCCCCATGTACTTCTTTCTACCCCTTGTGCCTCTCTTTCTCCCCCATGTACTTCTTTCTCCCCCTTGTGCCTCTCTTTCTCCCCCATGTACTTCTTTCTCTCCCTTGTGCCTCTCTTTCTCCCCCTTGTGCCTCACTTTCTCCCCCATATACTTCTTTATGCCTCTCTTTCTCCCCCTTGTGCCTCTTTCTCCCCCATGTACTTTTCTCTCCCTTGTGCCTCACTTTCTCCCCCTTGTGCCTCTCTTTCTCCCCCATGTACTTTTCTCTCCCTTGTGCCTCACTTTCTCCCCCTTGTGCCTCACTTTCTCCCCCTAGTGCCTCACTTTCTCCCCCATGTACTTCTTTCTCCCCCATGTACTTCTTTCTCCCCCATGTGCCTCTTTCTCCCCCTTATACTTCTTTCTACCCCTTGTGCCTCTTTCTCCCCCATGTACTTTTCTCCCCCATGTGCCTCTTTCTCCCCCATGTGCCTCTTTCTCCCCCATGTACTTCTTTCTCCCCCATGTGCCTCTTTCTCCCCCATGTGCCTCTTTCTCCCCCTTGTACTTCTTTCTCCCCCATGTACTTCTTTCTACCCCTTGTGCCTCTCTTTCTCCCCCATGTACTTCTTTCTCCCACTTGTGCATCTCTTTCTCCCCTATGTACTTTCTCCCCCTTTGTACCTCTCTTTCTCCCCTTTGTACCTCTCTTTCTCCCCTTTGTACCTCTCTTTCTCCCGGTCCCCTGCGGCTGGCTGGCTCTGAGTTCCCTCCTGCCCGCCCGCATCATCACTCGCCCCTGCGGGCCATGATGACATACATACAGATAAGAGGGCAGAGGCATCGGAAGAGAAGCGCTTGCTGCCAGACAGTAACGATCAGTCTGCTGGCAGCAAGCACTACTCTTCCGGTGCCTCTGCCCTCTTCTCTGTCTGTATGTCATCACGGCCCGCAGGGGCGCGTGATGATGCGGGCTGACAACATCTAATCCAGTGCCAAGGATTTTCGGCCATTTTTTTTATTTCGGCTTTTTGCCGAAAAGGCCATTTTCGGCCGAAACATTTCGGCCACCGAAATTTCGGTGCACCCCTAATATAAATAACAGAGAGAAAAGCATAACGAAGGGTTCAAGATTAAAAGGAAACAGGAAACTCCTGTGCCAGTTAATAGGAGGGTAGAGGAGGGGTGAAATATGGCCCAAAGAAGGACCGTCTTTCTGGTTAGTTAGAGGGAGGAAGGGGCGGTCATACCCAGACATGTTAGTGAGGAGACAGGGGTTTAAAAAAACAAGCTGTTAATTCTTAGAAGGGAGGAAGTAGGAAAGAAAGGACAAAGGAGGGAGAGTAAGCAGGGGTTCAAGGAGATATGCAACTAAAAGAATGAAAGGTAAAATTTTTTGAGGTGGATGGGATCTGGGACAGGAAGGAGTAGAAATAGCAGAAAGGGAGTGTGGCCCTGTGGCTCCTATGGAACAACAGAACAAGGCTATGGTGTCAGACAGTATATGTGTGGTTCTGTGGCTCTGTTACTTTACATTTTTATTTTGGCTACAACTTTACTGAGCGCATGAGGTAGACTGCCATCTACTGGACTGTAAGGTGTTTAAGATCTAGCCCCTAACTCTTACATTTATTCCCAGACCCTCAGCACACACTGCTGCCATCCCATCTTCTTATCACTGCCTACTGGTAGTCATATCCCAACATACACTAGCCTACTTTGAAACATCTCTATCATTCAGTAGGTTAGAAGCCCCATTTAAAGCAAATTGACTTTTTATTTGATCCCTCTGGCACAGTTGTATCTTCCGAGATTTACACCACTTTAGGAAAAGTGTTAGCAAGAACTTGTGTCTGCAGATACTGCATTGCATTGAAAGGGAGTGACCCTCAAGTTCTGGGTTATCAGACAGTGCATGACAACCAGTGGGCAGTGGAATCTCTCTCCCTTCCCACTGCCTATTCTTGCATGGGCAACATTGTACTTCTTTTGACAGTGCAGCAATAAAATGTTAGGTTCCCTTTAAACTGCAACAACTGTTTCTTACAGACATTTGTAGTTTAGCCTAGATTTAGTCAAAGTGGCATTCCAAACCGTCTCAGTTTCATTTTTTTCTATATTAAAGCAATATTAAAGCAAAATAACAAAAAACAAAACAAAACCATTAAAACCGGAGCCACGAAACAGAAATCCTGCATAATGCTACTACAGAGATGACAATATAATTTTCAGTCATTCCAATGTACACAAAATGTATAGGAAACTGCCTTTAAGTCTTTGGGTACCAGAGGCATGGCCAACACGTTATAAAGCACTGCATTAGACAATTCTCTACCACTCAAAGTAATAGATAAAAAAATATTCTAAATCATTAATATGCTACCTATAAGCAATGCTGCAGCAGGAACAACACAAAGGAACAAAACGACAGACTGGATTTTCAGAGGGGATTTGTGAGTTTACCTAAATGATGCCATTGTTGATTTCAAGGTAAGGTAAACAATTTTTTGATTGTTTACTTAGAAACAAGTGTCGCTGCCAGTAGGAATACGGTTCAAATAAATGCCTAGGATCATACTGCCAATTTATAGATATTATGAGGGGAGTGTTAATCGTTCTCTGATTTTAAGAAGTTTTTTTCTTAAAGTGCAAGGAAGAATGAAAGCATATGAATATATGGTTGTAACATTTTGCACCATATAACAACTTATGCTCATTTGAAAAATCATTTTAAATCGCCTAATATGTGAGATTACCAATTTTATTTGGAATACTACTTTACAAGATATTTAGCATTTGTTGCTGGTTTTTCCAGGTTAGACAGAACTGGCTGGCAGAACCAGACTCCACTCTTCTCATACAATCTGGTCCGTGGCTGTGCCAATTATTATCACCTCATAAAAATAAACAGACAAATATAGCTAAATGTCTCAAGCTATAGTTTTAAATAAAGAATGGCTAGCATGCCATATAGGTGATTTTGAAAGCTTTCAAAGGAGCCCTGGATAGCATAAGGTGTTCACTCCAGTTTACAAAATCTTTACCTAAAGTGGAACACTTTATAGTGACCTTGGGTGATTTTGAAAGAGCTTTCAAAACTCGCCTATATTTATACTGTCCAATCATTTTTTAAAAATTACAATTTATCAGTTTTTGCAAAATAGGCAGGTTTTGAAAGCTCTTTCAAATGAACTTAAGTTGTCAAAAGGTGTCAGTTTCACTTTAAATAAAGGCCAGCATAATTATAGACAATTGTGAAGCCCATTCCAAAATCATCCATTATTACAAAATGTTAGTTACACTTTCATGTGAGTGAGATGAGCAAAGTTTTGAATCTTCAACGGGCTAAACGAGTTGTGTAAGGGTTAACCATCATAATCAATCTTTGTGGATAATACTGCTTTAGTCAGGAGCAGAAACATGCAATTCTCCAGCTGCTGTTGGCCTGCAACTTTACTTCATTCAATTTCCATCATTATCAGCAGCAGCAGGCCAACATCCAGTGGAGGATAATAAGAGTTGTAGTCCACAGAGATATGTTCATACTGAAGCCCGATCAAGGCTATGTGGTGGACAGTAACACAGAGTTGACACAACTAGAAAGAAGCATTGATTCTTAACCGCATAATTACCAGTGCCACTGCATGCAAGATCAAAAGCTTTCCTGTTTGTGCACTGTGATCAAGACAGCCATGATGTAATATCATTTTAAACACTTAACTCTGCAGAGGAGACTAGGGCAAACACACTCAATATGCGAGAGAACAGTCTACTCCAGTGACAACACTTAATGCTCACTGCTAGTACTGTTAAGCTGCACTATTAAATCTCCACATCTATTTAAAATCAGTGCATATCTAGTGGCCACTATATATATATATATATATATATATATATAGTTCAATAATAAGGCATACAGCACACACTAATTTGGCAATGTATCAATATAGACTGTAGGTGCACGTCCCATAAGAGGTAATATAAATATACTCAGCCTGGGTACTCCAAGGATGTAGCATGAGACAGCACTCAAGAAAATTGAAGTATTCAAATGTTTATTGCAGCATCTTGTAAAAGCCAAACGTTTTCGGTCCTCTCAGGGACCTTCGTCAGGGCAAATGGGGTTATTCATTAAAACACAGCTATTTATAACAAGCTAACCTGACTCACTCACCTCTCCCCGCCGAAAACCACCTCTGGAACGCACAACCTAGCGTTCCTCGGCGTTCAACGGGGATCGTGACGTCATGAAGTCACGGGCCGACGGTTGCTAAGCAACCGGTACCCGAAGCTAAACACAAATCCAACGTAATGAACAGCACTGTCGGCTGAAGGCAGTGCTGTATACGAGTGGAGACAGATCCCCTCAGGGGAAACGGAGAGAAGGACATAAGTCATAGTGATTATTCAAAAGCACAGAGTACACGTGTTTGTGATAATATTAAGTTGCATTTAGATGTAATAGCGCTTTTAATGCTTCTACAAATTGGAAAACATGCATGTTGTTACTATATGTGGGTAGTAAATCCCACTAGTTAAATAGAGGGTTAGTTCAGTTCTGTAATTAAATAAATATATATGCATAATTCTTCAAAGAACAGGGCTACTGGTGACTAGGTGCCTAACCCCAAATGAGGGGGTTGCCATATATTGTCACCAGGTAAGTTCATAACACATATGTAACAATATTAACAAATCTTCCGGTGACTAGGTGCCGAACCCCAAATATAGGGGTTGCCATGTGTTGTCACCAGACAGGTACATTTCACATATGTAATAATATTCAATAATATTCCCATACATGCATATCTCTTCACAGAACAGATCTGCCGGTGACTAGGTGCCTGACCCCAAGTATGGGGGTTGCCATATATTGTCACCAGATAAGTTCATTTCACCGTTCTATTTATGGTGCAGTGCTTTCTATATAGCTCCTTAAAACAGAGGACAAAGAACTTTCAATATGTAATCAGAGGGGTGATTGCCATCCAATGATACTTCAACCTATTCAATGGCTAGGTGCCTAACCCCTGGTAGTCCAAGTTTCGGGGGTCGCCATAGTCGCCATTGGTTTCTAAATTATAAGAAGCAGGATAAAGATAATTCCTGGTTTAATCCATGTGGTGTGATAGTTTGAAAGTCAAAGATGGTTCTAGCTTCTAATTGAAGAAGTGTTAAATGTCTATCTCCACCTCTTGGTAATTTTTGAACTTGATTAATAGGCATAAAACGGAAATCCGTAAGTTTATGTTGTAGACTTTGGAAGTGTCTTGCCACTGGCTGAGTTTGATAGTCCTTGAGGTCCATATTGCCCTCCAGGGCTCTCTTAATCGATGATTTATGATTATTAATTCGCTCTTTGAGCATTGTGATTGTCTTGCCCACATAAAATAGTCCACATGGGCATGTGATTAAATATATCACATATCTACTTTCACAATTGAGGAAATCCTTAATCCAGATTTTTTTCGCTGTTCTTGGGTGCTTATAAAATTTTCCTGTCACTATGTTGTTACAGTTGGAGCATCCCTTACATTTATAAACTCCTCTGGGTCGTGCCAACCAGTTTATAGGTTTATTATATTTGTTAATTGGATCCCCTGGGTTAAGAATATCCCCCAGGTTTCTTCCCCTCTCATAACAAAATAATGGCGGATTATTAAATAAATGACCAATTTTCTGGTCCCCTTGCAGTATGTGCCAATTCTTCACTATAACTCTCTTTATGTCAGCAGACATGGTGTTAAACTGAGTTTTAATGCAAAATCTTTGTTCAGTATTGTTGTTATCTTTTTTTGTAGACAACAATTCCTTACGGTCTAATTGGATGGCTTTATCCAGGGCCATTTGGGTATCTTTCTCATTGTACCCTCTGTCCAAAAATCTCTGCTGCATGCAAAGCAGACCTTGTCTGCACTCCTCAATATCGGAAGTTGTGCGCACTACTCTGACCATTTGAGAAAAAGGAAGACCACGCTTCATAGGTAATGGGTGGTGGCTGCTAGCATGCAGGAGGGTATTTTTGTCAGTTGTTTTTTGATATATCTTTGTTAGAATTTTTTGCTCTTCTTTGTAAATCGTTAAATCAAGAAAATTAATCTTGTTTTTATCAAAAGACATTGTAAATCTAATAGTGGAGTCAATTGAATTAAGATTATCCACAAATTCCCTCAAGGTGTCCAAACAACCATTCCACAAGAGGAATATGTCGTCGATAAAACGCTTAAAGAAAGTTATATGTTGGGCATATTGGGGAGTGGAAAAGATATGCAATTGCTCGTAATATTCCATAAAAATGGATGCATATGAGGGCGCCATGTTGGAGCCCATGGCTGTCCCTTGTAATTGCAAGAAAAAGAGGTCCTCAAACTTGAAATAATTCTTATTAAGAATCATATCAATAAGTAGTAACAAATATTCCAGTGGGGGGCCCTCATATGTAGGATCACTAGATACTATCGCTGCTACAGCTTCCTTACCCATATCATGGGGAATGTTGGTATACAGATAAAGATAAAGGAGGTGGAATTGTGATAATGGACTACACCCAATACCGTGATGAGGTATTTTCTCAATTAAGTAATCCACAATGTTATAAAAAATTGTTGCGGGACCCTACAAATGGATACAAGTCAGAAATTGACTCAATCATTCAGTTAGGGGTCAGTAATCGGTGGATCACTATGGACACAAAAAATTTCTTAACACAAAACCACCCACGAGTACCAATTCTGTACTGTGTTCCAAAAATACATAAATCACTTAGTAAACCACCAGGAAGACCAATAATCTCCGCCCGTGACTCCTTATGCCAACCCATCTCTCAATATATCGATTTCTTCCTTCAAAAATACATTAAAACATTCTCGAGTTACATAAGAGATACAACGGATTTTATTGGTCAACTACCTACCGTAACCACTGACAATATTGTTTTTGTGACTTTGGACGTGACAAGTCTGTATACCAACATTCCCCATGATATGGGTAAGGAAGCTGTAGCAGCGATAGTATCTAGTGATCCTACATATGAGGGCCCCCCACTGGAATATTTGTTACTACTTATTGATATGATTCTTAATAAGAATTATTTCAAGTTTGAGGACCTCTTTTTCTTGCAATTACAAGGGACAGCCATGGGCTCCAACATGGCGCCCTCATATGCATCCATTTTTATGGAATATTACGAGCAATTGCATATCTTTTCCACTCCCCAATATGCCCAACATATAACTTTCTTTAAGCGTTTTATCGACGACATATTCCTCTTGTGGAATGGTTGTTTGGACACCTTGAGGGAATTTGTGGATAATCTTAATTCAATTGACTCCACTATTAGATTTACAATGTCTTTTGATAAAAACAAGATTAATTTTCTTGATTTAACGATTTACAAAGAAGAGCAAAAAATTCTAACAAAGATATATCAAAAAACAACTGACAAAAATACCCTCCTGCATGCTAGCAGCCACCACCCATTACCTATGAAGCGTGGTCTTCCTTTTTCTCAAATGGTCAGAGTAGTGCGCACAACTTCCGATATTGAGGAGTGCAGACAAGGTCTGCTTTGCATGCAGCAGAGATTTTTGGACAGAGGGTACAATGAGAAAGATACCCAAATGGCCCTGGATAAAGCCATCCAATTAGACCGTAAGGAATTGTTGTCTACAAAAAAAGATAACAACAATACTGAACAAAGATTTTGCATTAAAACTCAGTTTAACACCATGTCTGCTGACATAAAGAGAGTTATAGTGAAGAATTGGCACATACTGCAAGGGGACCAGAAAATTGGTCATTTATTTAATAATCCGCCATTATTTTGTTATGAGAGGGGAAGAAACCTGGGGGATATTCTTAACCCAGGGGATCCAATTAACAAATATAATAAACCTATAAACTGGTTGGCACGACCCAGAGGAGTTTATAAATGTAAGGGATGCTCCAACTGTAACAACATAGTGACAGGAAAATTTTATAAGCACCCAAGAACAGCGAAAAAAATCTGGATTAAGGATTTCCTCAATTGTGAAAGTAGATATGTGATATATTTAATCACATGCCCATGTGGACTATTTTATGTGGGCAAGACAATCACAATGCTCAAAGAGCGAATTAATAATCATAAATCATCGATTAAGAGAGCCCTGGAGGGCAATATGGACCTCAAGGACTATCAAACTCAGCCAGTGGCAAGACACTTCCAAAGTCTACAACATAAACTTACGGATTTCCGTTTTATGCCTATTAATCAAGTTCAAAAATTACCAAGAGGTGGAGATAGACATTTAACACTTCTTCAATTAGAAGCTAGAACCATCTTTGACTTTCAAACTATCACACCACATGGATTAAACCAGGAATTATCTTTATCCTGCTTCTTATAATTTAGAAACCAATGGCGACTATGGCGACCCCCGAAACTTGGACTACCAGGGGTTAGGCACCTAGCCATTGAATAGGTTGAAGTATCATTGGATGGCAATCACCCCTCTGATTACATATTGAAAGTTCTTTGTCCTCTGTTTTAAGGAGCTATATAGAAAGCACTGCACCATAAATAGAACGGTGAAATGAACTTATCTGGTGACAATATATGGCAACCCCCATACTTGGGGTCAGGCACCTAGTCACCGGCAGATCTGTTCTGTGAAGAGATATGCATGTATGGGAATATTATTGAATATTATTACATATGTGAAATGTACCTGTCTGGTGACAACACATGGCAACCCCTATATTTGGGGTTCGGCACCTAGTCACCGGAAGATTTGTTAATATTGTTACATATGTGTTATGAACTTACCTGGTGACAATATATGGCAACCCCCTCATTTGGGGTTAGGCACCTAGTCACCAGTAGCCCTGTTCTTTGAAGAATTATGCATATATATTTATTTAATTACAGAACTGAACTAACCCTCTATTTAACTAGTGGGATTTACTACCCACATATAGTAACAACATGCATGTTTTCCAATTTGTAGAAGCATTAAAAGCGCTATTACATCTAAATGCAACTTAATATTATCACAAACACGTGTACTCTGTGCTTTTGAATAATCACTATGACTTATGTCCTTCTCTCCGTTTCCCCTGAGGGGATCTGTCTCCACTCGTATACAGCACTGCCTTCAGCCGACAGTGCTGTTCATTACGTTGGATTTGTGTTTAGCTTCGGGTACCGGTTGCTTAGCAACCGTCGGCCCGTGACTTCATGACGTCACGATCCCCGTTGAACGCCGAGGAACGCTAGGTTGTGCGTTCCAGAGGTGGTTTTCGGCGGGGAGAGGTGAGTGAGTCAGGTTAGCTTGTTATAAATAGCTGTGTTTTAATGAATAACCCCATTTGCCCTGACGAAGGTCCCTGAGAGGACCGAAAACGTTTGGCTTTTACAAGATGCTGCAATAAACATTTGAATACTTCAATTTTCTTGAGTGCTGTCTCATGCTACATCCTTGGAGTACCCAGGCTGAGTATATTTATATATATATATATATATATATATATATATATATATACACACACTAAAACATATGACAGTGGCACTCTAAAGCAATACAAAATAACACAGATTGGTGCTCATCAACTACAAGAGATAGAATAGTGTCCTTAGGCAACGCTCTGGTTCAGCATCCACAGGATACAATTGATTGCAGCAAAAAGTGAAGTTTATTGAATTTCTATTCCAACATGCCAAATGTTTTCGGTCCAAGCATGGACCTTCATCAGGGACTATATTATAATTATATATATATATATATATATATATATATATATATAAACGTGTATAGTGGTAGAAAGCACTCTCAGGATTTTATTAAGTAGAAAACAAAAGTGGTTGATTCAGTCAACATTTCAGCTAGCGCTCGTGGCCTTTATCAACATTCTTCAACTTACCTGTAATTTAATATTTTTAGAAGATGTGACAATGCTATATAATTAAGCTCTTTTGACGTTTAAATTTACATTTATATTATAATTGTATGTATTCATCTTTTAATCAGGCATTAACTGTTTATTTTGACTGTCTAAATTGCAAACATTCAGTCTATTCTCTTTAGATTAGGTGTGGAAGAACATGCATAAAAATGCGCATTAAACAATGTGTGACAAAACCTACTGTGTGTTTCAAATTCATTTTTTTATAAAGTAACATTTTTGCTTAAAATATTAACTCATTGAATGTCAAGAAGGAAGTTCAATACAAAATTATCTTGACTGATTCTTTTCCAGATTTCTGAACATAAAGCTAACCTAATCAACATTAGAAGTTATAGTTGTAGTATTGCTTGTTTTGTTAACAGATTATCTTTTGGCATCATTAACAAATCATTACAATAACAGTTGAAGTACTAATACAGCATATCCAGTTCCATATTCAAAATATTGTATAACCACAGCTCACACTATGTCCTCAATTTATATTAATATTTTAACATATCTTACAGAGAGTGGGTTAAAAGCAAAGATTACAAGCAGACATATGAAAATGGGTATTTTTCATGCATCTCCAGACATTCTTTTAACATAGATTTTACTAAATTGTCAGCTGCATGTTGAAAGATTGTCTAGAATTTAACTGATTGAATAGTCTAATAATGATTATTAAGCAATTTAATTTTCCATTATGTTATATTCCAACCCTTTAAAAATAAAAGAAGATACAGTTCTTCTCTGGAATGTGAGCATCTGACAAAGTATCTTTCTTTGTTTATAGACATTTTTTAAGATGGATTTGTTAGCGGACAGTGACTAATTATCAAAAAGGAACAATTTATCCTGATTAGATGTTCAGAGTATAAAACTGTGCCTGAAAAGGATGAGAGATAGAGCATGGAAAAGTGCCAAAGAAAACATCAAGAAAAAAATGACTGATGCATTATGTTTAACCCCTTAAGGACCGGGAAAATCTGAGTTAGATTTGACTTAAGGACCGGAGCAATTTTGACTTTTTTGACTATGTCTTTGTTCAACCATATTTTCTCTTTAATGCCTTTTGTGCACCCACATAAATTATATACTGTTTTTTTTAAGCACGAGTAGGGCTTTCTTTTGGTACCACAATGAATACCTCATTGTTTAGTTTGATTAAAATAGAAAAAAAGAGGAAAAAAATTGAAAAAAACAACATTTTGCTTACATTTTTCTGTCAGGATTTGCATACTATTAGTTAATGGAAAAAAAAAACCCTAAATATATTCATTTGCTTCTCCTGAATATAAGAATATCCCATATGCCTAGTATTTTAGTCCTTTCCTCACATTTACAAGGTAAATATTACAAGATGGCTGCCGTTATTTCCAACTTGTGATTTTTCAACAATTGGCATGTGAGCATCATAGCTTAGCTGACGGTGCCAGAACCAAAAATGTCCCACAAAGGTATATGTTTCTGAAAACTACACAACTTAAGGTAAATAATCAGGAGAATTTTGGAGTTTTTCATGCAGCTATTTTTCCGGAAATATTTTTCAAAATTGTGGTAATATTTTGTTTTTTTGCAGTTTTCACACTTACATTTCAATACTACTGTTGATATCAAGCACATGATAGGTGAAGATTTTTAAAAATGCATTGTTTAGTGTTCAGCTTCTTCTTCTGAGTACGGCAATACCCCATATGCATAGGTTTCTCAAGGTTTGGGAGAGCTACGGGGCCCAAATTGGAACATGCACGTTTCCAGTTTCACACTTTGAATTTTCACAGCTTGCATCACTGGTGCCATGTCTCATTTGGGGCTGTGTAACAGTGCTCCACTCTAAGATTTCCCCCCAAAAGTATATATTTTTGGAAAGTAGACACCCCAGGCTTTCATTTTAGGTGTGTTTTCCAATTTTGTACACAGCCATTTTACCACCAATCCCTCGTAAACCTTGACGTAAGTAAAAAAAAAAAAACAGCGTTTTTCACACTTAGGGTTGGCGGCAGTATACTGGGCAGCATACAAATTGGTTTGGGACACAATTTCACCTAAAATGTCTTCCCCCAAAAACAAATCCAAAAAATTATCATGGGTAAATCCTTTGGGCAGATCTTTTGGCAGGTGCTGGGGCAGTTGCCAGGGCAGCTCTTGGGGCAGTACATCTTTTCTTTACAGAAGGCCCAGCGTCGTCACTAGAGCTGCTCACACTCTCTGAAAACTGCATTACGTCAGTCTGACGCAGTGTCTGTTGCCCCTGAGTCAGACGCCAAAAATGCATATACCTCTTCAACACTGTACCTGCGCTGCATTTTGTCCACTTAATCTAAAAAAACTTTTTTTTTTCTTTTTTTCTTACACTATCCCTAAACCTAAATCTAACCCTAACCTACGTATATCCTGAACCTACCTAACCCAAGTGAACTACCTATCTAAACTGCACTTATTATATTTTTTTTTTTTGGGGGGTGGGTTGGGGTTTTTGGGGGGGGGGGGGGTTCTTACGCTATCCCTAAACCTAAATCTAACCCTAAAACTTACCCTAACCTACGTATATCCTGAACCTACCTAACCCAATTGAGCTACCTATCTAAACTGCGCTTATTATATATATATTTTTTGGGGGGGAAGGTTGGTTTTTTTTTTTCCCTATACCTAAATCTATCCCTAAAACTTTCCCTAACACACGTCTACACTAAACCTACCCAACTACCTACCAAAATACCTAAACTATATTTATTATTAAAAAATCTAAAAAAATTCAAGGGGGATGGGGGGTGTCCCACAGATCAGAAAACACTGATCTGCAGCAAATTGATCACTCCAAGAGTGATCAGATGGGGGGAACTTATTGATCACTGCAGAACAGTGATCAAAGGGTTAAGTTTCTATATTTAAACTTTTTATTTACTTTTTTTTTTTTTTACAGGAACACTGTAACACTATGTCTCTCTGTCTCTCTCCACCTCAGCAGTATGCAAGGTGGAGCGAGGCAGAGAGATCTGACAGGGACAGTATTTACAAATACTGTCCCTGTCATTCAGGTTTTGCAACGTGTGATACGCTTTTGAAGCGAATCGTATGTTGCAACAATGTATCTACTGCTCGTTACTAAGTGTCACGATACCGGGACACTTGGTAAGAAGCAGCCTGCGCTCTTCCATCGCTCCGTGCGGCCACGATGGAAGAGTTTAACCCTTGACGTACCAGGACCGTCAAGGGCCGTTGGAGCACATTTACCCTTGACGGTCCTGGTACGTCAAGGGTCCTTAAGGGGTTAATAAAATGTCACAGTGAAACAAAACTTACAATTACAAAAATGTAAAACTATTTGTGGGACACTATATGGTTTAGGATTGCTGGGATGTGGGACATAGACAAGTATATAAAATACCTCAATAACTTAAAAAGACATCTTTTACAATTTTGAAGTCTAATCTTTATGCCTCAAGGGAATTTTCCACATAACATAAGTGATAAAATTAAAAGGGGATTTTTGTGTACTTACCGACAAGTCATCTTCTCTTAATTCAAGTGGAACACTGGAACTATGGGGTGAAATATCCTCTGGCCAGGAGGGCAGACCACTTGATCCACTTTAGCCCTACCAGGAATGCTATGTTTTAACATATAGCAAAGGTATAAGAAAAAACACAAGTGAAGCAAGAAAAGGAATCCCTTGAACTACAGAACTTAAGAGGACCCCCTACCCAGGACTCAAACAGCTGTTTTTTTTTCTCCAGGAGGGAAGTCCTGTGTTCCACATGGACTGAAAGAAAAGGATGCATCTGTAAATACATAAAAAATCCCCTTTTCTCTTAAGCCCTATGTGGAATAAAGGAACCATGGGGATATAGCAAAGCAACCACCAAGATTCCAGAAATGAAAAGAGAAAAACCCCTCAAGACACAGACCGGTTCTAAAAGACTTGAACTGGACCAACATGAACTTTAGGTGCCAATGGAAACCAAAAAGCTACTAGCCAAAAACAGAACAAAACAAAAAACACAAGAAGGACCCTTACAAAGACACAGCCCCCTGTAGGACATTCAAACCAAAACTGGCCTCCGACGAAGCCACGTTAGTGTTTGACAGTTGTGTGAAAGGACGACCACATCACCCCCTTACACAACTTTTCAGCAGAGGCTTGGTTCCTGTAGACTCAAGAGACTCCCACTTATCTGGTGTAATGTATCATAAAGTGCACAGGCTTTTTTCTGAGAACATATGCTTTGTGAATGGTTGCCTTAATCCAAGAAGCCACTGTCACCTTAGATGCAACCTGACCTGTATGAGGGCTTCAGGAACTGCAAAAAAGTGAACTGGAATTCCAAAAAGGTTGCATGCGATGAACACAGTAGTTGAAATATTCAAAAGATGAAGCTCCTGCTCCGTCTATTAGATGAAGCTGGACAGAGAGAGAAAGAAGAAGAATTTCCTGGTTAACACAAAACTCAGAGACAACCTTAGGGAGAAACCGTATAGGAGTCCACAAAACCACCCTAACAAAGTGGAAAACGGAAAAAAACCCTGAATTCCGGGCACCTGCCAAACAAACACAATAGCCAGCATAAAAGCGGACAATCATGAAAGGCAGAAAAACTACAGACAGACGCTAAAATGGATCCTTCTAAAGCACTCCCAGAACCAAATTAAAGTCCCACAGTTGAGTGGAATCCTGAAACAATGGGTAGGCAAAAAAAGTCTTCATCTCAAAAGAAAATGATAGCCCTCTGAAAAAGTACATAAAGAGCTAAAACTTGGACTTCAATACAGGTAAGACCCAGTTCTTTTTGAAGACCATCCTGAAGTAAGGCCCAAATGACCAGAAGACAAACAGACAGTGGCTGAGAAATCAGTGGCAGAGACCATATACTATGGTACACCTTGGAAGAAACCGACTTACGAGCCTGCATCAACACTTAGGGGAAATTAAAGAAACACATTTGCCAGGAGAAAATGCCATGGTATGACAATTGTGTCCACTGTGGAGGGGTAGAGTGTCCTGGGATCTGAGGAACCGTGAGGTTGAACTGAGAAGCCATCAGGTCCACCATCAGAGGACCCCAGAGATAAACTAGAGAATCAAATACCATCTGGTTGAGCTCTCAATTGCCAGGATCCAGATGTTGGCAACTGAGAAACTCTGCCACAACACTGTCAGCAGAAAGAAAAAAATGACGGAGAGGCTTTAAATCCTCCATCTATTTTGGGAACTATGAAAAGTTTGTAATAGAATCCAGTGAACCTCTTGCGAGAAGGAAGTGAGACACCAAGAACTGCATATCTACCAGGGAAAATAAGAATGTGTAAAAACAGATGATTTCACATGGGATTGCAAGTAACACGAAAAAGCGACAGGAAGGAAGGGACTTGAAGGCTACGTGGTACCCTCACATAATTATTCACAAAACCCACTGATCTGCCAAGTAAAAGGCCCATAAGCTGTGAAAAATGTGTAAACGACCACTTATTGCTTGATGCGGACCAGACACCTGCAAGTCATGTAGAAGTAAGTTTGTCAGCTTTGGTCTTTTTAGTAGGCTTTTTGCTTGTCCAGACCTGCTTGGGTTTCGGGGAACTACACACCTAAGCTGTTGTAGGAATAGGTACCGTCGAACATACCAATATTTGCATGAGTAATGAAAGCCATATGGCTTACGTTGAAAACGGAGATCTTTGGGAAAAACATGAGGCAATGAGGTGCTCTGGCATCCAGTGCTTTCTTTCAAATGGGAGAAACACTAAGGACTTCTTGGGAGCCTGGTCTGCCAAACAGATCTTGCTTCATAAAGTGCAATGCTTGGCCACAGAGAAAGCTACGGACTTTCCAGTAAACCTAGCAATGTCAAAGGCTACTTCAGCAAGATATGTCTTAGCCTCTCTCTTAGAAAGAGCCATAAGATACTCTTTAGGTGTGTCCTTTTGGATGGTATCCAAAAGATGATTCCCCAATCAGCCATAGCTCTAGCCACTCAATCAACAGCAAAGGTGAGGTGCAAAGTGGCATCAGACTGAAAAATTCACCTTCAAAAGAGAATCCAGATGCTAATCTGTCTGATCCTGATGTGCTGCCACAACCACCAGAGGCAAAGCAGTATTCTTAGCTAGGAGAGTGTTACAGCTTACCTTGACTTCAGCATCACCTGCAGGCACGAGGCTTCTAGCATGCTGCAGGCCTCTGTTTTATCTCTTTGCTTATTGTAATCTCCTCCTACCAACTTCCTACTTCCCCCCTCTGAGCTGCTCCTCCTACTTCCTGTGGAGGGGTTTAAAGGGCAGACTGAGGCCTGACTCTGGTGCCCTTGTGTTGTTGTTCAAAGCAGATTTGTTGCATTAGGCTCTGTGTATGACCTGGCTAGTCTTCCATCCATTCTGGTGCTGACCTGTAGCTTTGTCTGACTATTCTTTTGCCTAACCCCTAATAGTGGGAATCCAATCTGGTGCAGACTTGTGGCTCTGGATGACTACCTGATCTGTGTATGACCCGGCTTGTCCGACTAGCCCCTCTGGTGCTGACTGGTGGCTCTGTCTGACTATTCTTTCGTCTTTTCCCTTGGTGATCAGACACCCAATATAGTGCGGGCCTGGGGCTCTGGTAGACTTGCACATCTGACTGCAGGATGAGTCAGACCCTATTTCTCTTCGGATCAAGATCCTGGGTTCCTGTTCCAGTTCCTGTTTCCAGCTGAGACTTCCAGTGGCTAAGGCCTAGTCTCCAGCATAGTGGTTTAGCTTTGCAACCTATTATTTCTGATAGCAGGCTTGCTGGCTATTACCCTGTGCTTATTCTTATTGTATATATCTGCTGTATGTCATTTGTTAATAAACTGCATTAACTAAACTGTACTGACTCCTGAACTTCTCTGGGTAACCGTGACAGAGAGAGATTATGGGGGGGGGGGTCACCCACAGTGCCAAATCCTTAGTAGAGAGAAGATACAGGAGAGACATTCGCTGGAAAGGTCAGGTGACCTCCATTCCTCTAGGATTATCTGATCTAGTGAATGGAAGAAAAAAAAAAAAAAAGGGGTAGCCTCCTTTTTGCCTCTTAAAATATCAGGGGAAGAACAGCTAGAATCTGAGGCTTCTGAGACCTTAAGGATCTCCAGGACAACTGTACAAAGCCCTCAGCAGAAGAACCACGGCTTTCCTCAAAAAAATCCCAAACAGAGAAGGATGAATCCAAATCATCCACTTCAGATTTACACTTCCTCAGTGGAAGAATACTTAACAACGTAGACATTAACCTCAGAAAAGTGGTTTACGTAGCTTTTTTTTTTTTTCGGGGGGGGGGGGAGGTGCACAGGATGGCCCAGGGACCAAACCCTCTAAATAGGGTAAGGGAAATACCTCATTGATGAAATTAAAGCCTTAACCCATGTGGGCCCCAATTCATAAGATGAGGGCCCTGGAGGTAGTGTGGGGCAACAGATCGAGTAGTATAAAGTACCAGAAGAATTCCTATGAAGACTAAAATGTCATGAGGAAAAGTGGGTTAAAGGTGTTATGGGGACTCCAGTATCCTTAGCCATGTCTCAATTAGCCTCAGACATAGCCTACAGACAATTGATATAAGACAGAGCAGAAAAAATATATTAAAATTGCACGTATCTGATTGCTAATAGTTAATTTGGTATGCAAGGAGGGAGAGAGCAGCCTCATATATTGCATGTTGAGTTCAAAATGGTAGAGGGTCAGTGTAGGAGCATCTCTTCCCGTACACTCAAGCCAGGGAAAAACTGGGTTATGGGCATTGTAGTTCCCTTTATAAGAAAATGGTGCAGTGGCTCTCAAGCCATAACACAAAAACGGCTCTCCTTCTCTAAGTCTAAACCCTGCGTAGGATACTCGTTCTGGAAATAGCACAAAATTTCTGCCGCGGCGAGAGCCAATCAGAAAGAGCGCGCGAAACAAGCGCTCATGGGGAATGTAGTTTTCCCAGAAAAGTACCCCAAACAGTGCCGAAAGCCCCCTGAGCCCCCCAACACACTAGAAACATAAAGCAAGGGCAGACAAGTAAAATGAGCCATCTCTGAAGTCGCTAGGTTAAACGGTTGCAGACATATGTCCCAAAATGTACAATCCCATAGAAGTGAATGGAGCAATGGTGCCTATGCAGTAAAGCACGCCTTAAAGGAGTGGAACTTAAATTTTACAAAATTGAAAGTGTAAAACTAAAAGACATGAAACATCACTAGAACATGTTAGAATACCCAAAAAACACTGAACCAGTAGGAAAAGTGTTAGAAAACCCCCCAAATGAATGCAAAACCAGCAGTGAAAGTGTTAAGTACCACATAAACCGCTCCAAACACCCAACAGGCATACAGATAGACCCAATGAGTGCAGGAGTGTGCAATAGAAACTCCAAATGAAAACCCCTGTGCGAAGGGGCACTGGGGGACATGTGGACCTGCAGCACTCAAAGGGTTGCTCACCTTTCCTGCAGATCTTCTGTCTTTAGACTACCATGTATTACGAAGAAACCTCTGTGGGCAACTGCTGAGGAAAGAACTCGAAGCCAAGATTTTCCCCCCAGGGCTTAAGGTCCACAAAAAGAACCTGGTCACTGAGCTAGCCACATCTATGGGCATTGTCAGTTATGGTAATCTGCCTAATGGCGGTATTCCATGTCTAACAGAAAAATTAAAACACAATAGAGCTGAATGGCTCCATAGCGGTCATACGCAGAACAAATTCAAGGGGCAAGACATCATCAGGTAGAGATTTAGTATAAAGATAGTGCTCTTACAAGGATTTTTTGGAGAAAACTAACTATGAATTGCTAATAACACTAGGAAGACAAAGACTTAGAGAGTACATTGTGTTGGGGTGATAGTTCCCCTTTACGCTGTATTGTAAAACTCAGATACAAAGGAATCAAGTACAGGAGTAATTTACTAAAAGATAAACAACAAAACACTAAAGTCAGAGGCACTCATGTATTTTTTTATGTATAATACCCCCCAAAAGCAGACATTACAAAAATAAAATACCAGGCTCCTCTGATTTCTATGCTACTATTACTATTTTAAGATCATAGTTCAATCAATAGGTTTAATAATGATGGGAGTTTATATTGTTTTCTCACTTCCTACAGATGGCTTGCAGTTTTACAGTTTCTCAATCTTATGACAACAAAATATGATGTTGACTATTGGTCACCCTCTAATGCAGGGCTAGTCAACTGTCAGTTCCACATGCCATTAGACACTGCAACTCCATCATCCCAACCAGCCAACCACCTGATATAAGATCAGTCACCAATGCCTTTTTTAGCATCAAGGGAAGTTAATGGAATAAGTACTGTGCAGTTGATTTCCCCCAGAATGTTGCATGTTAAACACAACGCTCCAGATGAGGGGCACAAATATTTCAAAAGATTTGATTTTTGTTTTAGAAAGCCACAAGTCTTTTTTAATTTGATGCACATAACAAGAAATTTCCAAACATAAATCTCATCTAACTGAAATTCAGGGTGATTATAGGAAGCTAAAGAGGTGCAATTCTGAAACTACCCAACTGCTGCTTAGAGAAAAATAAACTTCCACAAATTTAAATTGAATTATTTGCAGCTTTTAAAGGGGATGTATCACCTTACTACAAACTTGCCTTAATATATTTCTTTTACCTACTCTAACAATGCTCTGTCTTAAAAAAAAAAAAAAAATGCTATAGAAATGGTGTTGACATCTTACTTTTTCTCCATGATGTCTTCTCCTCATTCTGACAGGTACCACGTGTGTCAACGAGAATACACAAGAGATCCTCCTCCCCGCTGGTCTGTCTATAAACTGGACCACTCTCCTTGGCAGAGATCGCTATCTTGCCAATGAGTGTGCTGCAGTTTACAGACAGACCAGCAGGGAGGAGGATCTCTCCTGTATTCTCGTTGGCACACGTGGTGCTGTTCAAAATGAGGAGACGACGTCATGGAGAAAAAGTAAGCTGTAAAACTCCATTTCTATAGCGTTTTTTTTTTTTTTTGTTTTTTTTTTAAACACAAAAAAGCATTGTAGAGCAGGTAAAAAAAGATATTAAGGCAAACTTGTAATAAGGTGATACATCCCCTTTAAACTCTTGAATGATACAGAGGTCTCCAACACATTGCGGCATAACATGTTGGACTCTTTCCTAGTGTTCAAGAGATGAATAATACCATTTAGTTCAATGAGAAATATTACTTGTCCCCATGTATGATGCAATTGGCATGCTCACAAATTATTCTCTTTAGCTTCTCGAATATAGAATTCAACCATTATCTGCAGTTATCCAAGTTGAAAACGTGATCCTATTTAAACCTTATCGCAGATAAAGCATTTTAAATAGCGGGTTTATTATCAATGTGAATGGTTTTATCATTACAAAAGTATGAATGATGAATGATAATGTGATAAAAGCATTTGTGAAATAAACATTTTCCTATGCAAGCCCTCCATTTCAGGCATATCACTGTACAGAGCACTGCATGTGTCTTTAAAAGTCAGGCAGTTTAAGCATTTTCTGAATCAAGTTAAGTAATAAAGCAAAACAGATGCCTAACAGAAATGGAAAATGGATGAAGTAGCATGTCATTCTCCTGCACCATTAAAAAGAAGCACATTCCCATAAATAATGCCGAAAAGGCATTGTGTGGTTAGGTCTTTATGTGGTAACCATTATACTAACATTTATGTGTAATTAAAATGAGTTTTCCTTTTTAGAGCTCTCAATTACTTACTCTACAGAGCCCTACAAGAATGGAAAGAGGTATTGTCAGGTTACCTCATTGGGAAGATGGGACCTTTTACTGACAGAGTGGTAAGCAACATAAGGCATGGATTAATTAAAAAAGGGGTAGTCTATCATTGAACCTCCAGCTGTTGGGACACCTATCAGCCCCAACTAGCCGATGAAAACAGATGTAAGATGAAATTGTTTCATTCTCATAAATAAATGAACATGCTTACCTATGTCGAGAATGATTTATTATTATTTTATATTGCTGAAAATCAAGTCCCCCCCCTTCCTTTGTTTCTCCTTGACCCTCCCCCGCTTTAAACCACTTTCAGCTGGGGGGGGGTTGGCTTGATCCTGCTGGTTCCCTTGCTGGGCACGTTTGATTAGACTGATTTGGATGGCTGAGGCAGCTCTTACTTGTGTTGTATCCTATAGACTGAACTTGTCAGTCTGTCCAGCAGAACAATGTTTTCTCTAATGCATCCCATTTGGGTAATGCCACCCTACAGGAGTGGATTCTGGTGCACTACCAGCCATGGGGAATTTTTTTAAACTGGCCCACTAGCTGAGCTCTACCTGCAACATGCGTCCTGCTGCAGTGCATGATGATCAGGCAGAACAAGCTGGCTAAATCATCCTTGGTGGCAGAACACATAAAGATCAGAGGACCCAGTCTTCCCTGCTGCACCAGCTCTGGTAAATGATCTCTGCCTCACATCTGATCTCATTGGATCCGGACTAGCCAGCCCACTGAAGGATGACTGATGCACCACAGGACAATCCGCCCCTGCTGCCCTACCCTTCAGGTTGCAACAGAGAAGGCTCCGCAGTTAATGCTTCCTGCCAACTTCTCTAGTTGATTGCAATATGACTTTGACACAATTTACACCAAAAACTACTATTGTTCTTAGAAACACCATGGATTGAACCGGTGGCCCCCAATTCTTTCCATCGGGATTTGCTTCTCCTTTGATTGTTATGTACTCTCCTGTTTATTGATTATCGTTTTTTTGTTTTTGTTTTTGTCGTGATTTGTATCCCCCCCTCCTGGTTTTGTGTTCTGTATGGCCTGATTCGTTTGCAAAACTCAACAGAAATTAAAAAAAAAATAAAAGTATATATATATATATATATATATATATATATATATATATATATATATTTATTTATTTATATATTCTTCCCATCTGCTGAGAAATAAACTAGACAGCAAAACTTTTCTTTTCTCTTTCTACAGTCTTTGTGACGGACACCATACTATCGCAATCACCAGTCACACAACATCCCACGCCAACCAACAGACACATTCTCCCCTTTTTTCTTTCTCCCGCCCTCATTCTCACTTGATAAATCCTACTAGCTGTGGGGCCACTATCTATTTAACATGTGTAGCTTGTAACCCCTTGCACATGTTTCAAGACCTCATTCTATTGCTATACATACTTCAATACACCTTAACTCTCTAACTGCCTTACCAATCCACCTCCCATCTACTTCTCTACTGTATATTTGTTTACAGAACATGGGGAGATTCTTCCTCTCCACGTGTCTGGGAAGAGTTTCTTTAACTTCCGCATATACGACTTCAGGCTCTTATCTGCAAACCTCCATATGCAAACTTACCCAACTGCTCCACTCCTCCCAACTAATTGACATTTGGCACAAGCTACATCCAGATAAAGGCTTTACTTTTTACTCACACCCCATAATGAGTATTCCCACATTGATTATAGTTTTATTACTCTTCCTCACCTCCATCTCGTTCATTCATCCTCCATAAGTAACATCACTTGGCCGGATCACACTGCAGGCACCCTGGCCTTATCCAATCCTTCTGCCACCGCAACCACTCCCTTATGGAAAGCTGATGAATACCTAATTGCCTATGTCACTGTAAAACACGCTATTGAATCCAAACTCAAGGAGAATACTGAGTTCAACTCCACACCTGATCTAACACCTCTACCTATATGGGAAGCTCATAAGTGTGTAATTAGTGGAGAGCTCATTAAACAAGCATCCCAATAGAAATGACAACTCGCTAAGCACATAAATTACACTATTGATGACAACCACAAACTAGAAACCCAATACAAATGCACCCATTCTGTTTCGACCCTCCTATGCCTCACTGAACTACGCAAAACATTAAAATCTCCTCAAGTACAGACTGGAAAACTCTTCCTTAGGTCTAGACAACTCTTTTTTGAACAAGGCAATAAACAAAGTTCCCTCTTTGCCAAACAGCTTCAACAGAAAACACTGTCTTCCTACATCCCCTCCCTCTTTTCTAAATGAGGTAATTTATTATATATGGATACTGCAATAGCTATGACTTTTTACGAATATTACAACTCCAACTACAGACCTCTCCCACAAGATACACTCATATCTTGACTCTGCCAACTTAATACAACTTTCCCGCTCTGCCTGAGATACCCTCGATTCCCCTATTTCAGAATCAGAAAAGATACTAGTTATCCAATCACTTCTGGCAGGAAAGTATTTCAGGCCTATTATAAAACCTTTAAAAAGATTCCCACCCCTCTCTTAGTAAGTACATTTGCCTCCTTGCCTTAGAGGCCCATTTCTCCATTATTTCCAAGCCCAGTAAAGAAACACTGCAATGCCCAGTTACCGAATGATATTGTTCCTCCACATCGATATTAAATTGTTTGCTAAAATTTTAGTAGAGCGATTCAAAACTCATATATCCCACCTCATTCAACTCGATCAGAGGTTTTATACCAGACAAGGCAATGAGAGACAATACCAGAAAATGATTAACCCCTAAAGGACCGGGAAAATCTGAGGTCATTTTCCCTTAAGGACCGGAGCAATTCTGACCTTTTTAACTATGTCTTTGTTTTACAGTGTTTTCCCTCTAAGTCTTTTATCCCACACCCATAAATTATATACTGTTTTTTTAAGCACAAATAGGGCTTTCATTTGATACACTACTTATATGGATAACCCACCATTTACTTTATTAAAAAAAAAAAAAAAAAAAAAAGTAAAAAAAACCCACCATTTTTGTTTTTTCTCTTGAGATCAATTGGGCACAAAGGGTTAAATTTTTATGGCGACTGCATGAAAGGTATGACCGGTCAGTCATACCTACAAAATGTGCAGTTTAAAGTGGCCACTATAACCCCCCTTGAGTGAAAATCCTCATGTCCCTTTTTCCCACCCTATTTTGACACTTTTTTATCCGTGACATTTGGCGGTGTGTATTACATGGCTCCACAACAATCACACTTCCAAAATTGTTTAATGAGATTATTTTTTTTTTTTTTTTAAATAAAATATTTTAGTAAAAAAAAAAAAAAAAAAAAAAAGTGTGTTCTGTTTATAAAAAGTGTCATTGCAGGTCAGAAATTGACCTTTATTTAGCAAGCCTCTGGCACCAGCAGTGAAGGGGTTAATACCCCCAGCTGCTGTATTTTCGTTTGCCACTAGGTGTCTCCTCTCTACTTCTGTCTCCCTTACTTTGATAGCAAGGGAGACAGAGGCAGACGAGACACGCAGAGACAGCATGTTTTCTCTGCTGCCTCTGTCTCTCACTATGCCGGTACATGTGATTGCTGCTACGGCGAGAGGGGGATATTTTATCATTCAATTACTCTTGAACTACAACTCTGACAGTATTGAAATAACACTCTCCATGGCCCAAATACTATGAAGATTAATTGGAGCTGCTTTTATTTTGAAACATTACTATCCCTTGAAGGTTTAATATTTCAAAGATCTCAGGGTTGGTTTATTTTGAAAGTTCCCCTGTTTGTCAACGTGCTGCACACCACTCTGGTTCTTAAAGGGTAAAAGAATGACTGACATTAAACTAATTAACTGTTTCATTGCCACAGTGGTAAGAAATGCATTACTTTTCAATGCACTGCATACTCATCTGGCCCTCAAAGGGTTAACCCTTGAAAATGCATAAAAATGAATTTCTAACAATTTAAGGAAAAGAGGAAAATGTTTAAATGAGGGAAGAAAGCTTTTATTCCATTTCATGAAAGAGAACATGACTTTAAAGGGATAGTAATACTTCATTTTAACTTTATTTTATTTTGTAGGCATTAAAAAAACATGAAGAATGATATAAGTCTTATCTCTGAAACCTTTATGGTTTAAGAGATATTCACAAACAAAGTATCCCCCCCCTGTTCAACCATATCAGAAGGGAGATGCCCAGGTAGACTGCAGAGAGGGACAATCTTCAATTAAGATAATGGAAAAAGCTGATAAACTTGTCAAGGGGGGGAAGGGCTTTCATTGTTTTAATACAAAGAAAATTGTCCCCTTCTGTTATCTGTACTGTCATACAACCAGACTCACATCTGAGAAGAGATGGCTTACACTAGGTAAAAGGGGCGGGGAGGGGAACTTTGCTTGTGAATATCTCATAAACCATAAAGGTTTGAGAGATAAGACTTATATCATTCTTCATGTTTTTTTAATGCCTACAAAATAAAATAAAGTTAAAACGAAGTGTTACTATCCCTTTAAGATCCCATAGCAGATATATAGTGAAGTTAAACCAGTCATTTAAAAGAGCTGTTATCTTACTTTGTGCAAGAATATTTTTGTCCCCTCCCCAAAAAAACTAAAATAACAATTAAAAAAATTATTTTTATCATATAACTTAGTAATAATACAAGTACAAAGTAACAATAAGTTGTTTGACATCATACACAGAGAAGATGACTTCTTCAGTTTATCACTTCTCTAGTTCCTATGTTATTCTATACATGCACTAAGATCTCCATAAAATAACATAGGAATTGGAGAAGTGATAAACTGGAGAAGCCATCTCCACTTTGTCACCTCTTTATCATCGCTTAGTGAATCTCCACCAATGTCTACTTAGTGCCAAAGGCAGAATCACACTAGGTTTTCAAGGATAAAGGGAACTACATTAAGATTCTAGGCCCAGACACAGCTGCACCTCATGCAGTTTTGTCACTGATACAAAGTCTTTAAAAAATTATGTTAAATTGATAATTTGTAATAATAAAGTAATACTTTTTTGGACCATAAAAGAAAATAAATAAAACACAAATGTGTGTCTATGACTGGTAGCTTTCATCCTATTTATTGTTTGGTGATGAAGTGAGGCCTGATTTTATAGGAAAGATGTGTTCTGCTTGGCAGTGTTACAAGACAGATTCACCCAGTATGACTGAGGATTTCAAACAAATGCTGCAGATACATTAGAAACCACAGCAGAAAACTTCAATATGAACTGCAGAGTTAGAATGTGACATCTCAACATCCTGTCTTGTCATGTACTAATTGTACTCATTATTTTACTGATGGCCTGGATGATTATAACATCCCAACCCCTCTTTTCAATAAGGATCAGACAGGCAAACTATGAGCTAACACAACCAAGGGTTTTCTTTTTATTTACATTGCTTTGACTTTAACATAATTTATAGAAACTACTATTTTATTTTAGGGAGACACAAATATATGTTCAGTGGAAGGTAACCCTAAGCGCTACACTGTACGGTGAAAGCAACCTGAAGCTCTCCACTTTGTAGGGAAGCCAACCCGAGGCTCTCCCAAGTCGAGCAACTTGCAGGACTGGATTTATTAAAGTGGAACTTTCACCTTCTATAAAGTCGCCCTCCAATAATTAAGCATATGGGGACTAGCTTCATAATAGTTCAAATAGCTCTCAGAAGTACCTGACTCTGAAGTAATACTTAATCTTCAGATACCGGAACCTAGGCATCATCACAGACATCTTGTCTTAGAGACTTCTGCGTGCCTGCACTGTCAGTCCCGTCTCCTCTAGGAGGCATTGCACTGTGCCAAAAGGCACTGGAAGGGACTGACTGCGCAGGGGAGCACAATGTGAATTCAGCCCTGTATGTCAGCATGTTTTCAGACCATTTATTTTTCTGTGAAGGTTGATCTGTAACGGACCACAGCTGTTGAATATTTTACACAGTTCCACAAAATTATATAATTATTGAAATGTAATATTTCTTAGAAAAAGAAATGTAATGTTTAATTTAAGACTGGTTTCACACATCAAAACAGAATGATATTCAACCCCTTTGTTTGGCTTTCCACCTGAGAACACAATGATTGTTATAGTAAAGTGCAAATAATAGGATTTCCTCTCCATTTTTGCTGTAGGGGTCAGAAATCTGATTGGTTAAAAGCATTTGGTTGGTAGCATTTGGAGGGAATCAATGGCTGTAAGCAAAAAACTCAAGTCTTTGAGTGCCAGAGAGCCACTCAAATGATTAACAGGAGCTGTTCTGCAGCAAACAAGCTGTACAAGGGGGGGGGGGGGCTAGACAATTCCCAAATTTCCACTGCAATGTACATGTCTACCATTCAAACAGTTAAAAGGCACAGTAAAATTAGTGTGACTTCATTTGCCCCATATACTGCTGTTGGTTGGCACCAGATTAAATTGGACCTGTCATCACCCTAATAAAATTTCAGTAATCTTTGTACTTGATATTTACTGATTCACTATCACTGCTGTGATTGGAGGAAAAAAAGGCAGACTGCCATTATTCAAAAAGGGGGCAAGATCTAAATCAGGAAAATACAGACCTGTGAGCTTGACTTTTGTAGTGGGTAAGATATTAAAATGGTTACTAACACAGAATCTGATGGCAGATAAGAACCATGTGGCCCATCTAGTCTGTCCATAACTGATAATATTCAGGACTATGTGATGACCAACAGGATTATTAGCAGGATTCAGCAGGATTTTATGACGAATAGACCATGTCAAACTAATTTACTTGCATTTTACAAAAGGGTAAGTAGTAATTTTACAAGGGTATTGATATCAACAGCAACATAGTGTATTTGGATTTTGAACAACAAACAGTAGTGCCTCAACGTAGGCAAGTAGTGGAACATCCAAACAAGTAGCGTTCTTCAAATAATTAGTCCAAGAAGTGGACTCACCTCTGTCTACAAGTGCTCAGCCCAATCAGGCTCTCCCAGCCTGGAAGGTATGATGAATAAAGAAGTCCGGGTGGCACACTTCAAAGCAAACAGGTGTTGGAACATAAAACAAGGTGTACTTTATTGAAATATTAAAAACCACGAGTATGGCAACCAGACATGAAGACAAGACCAACAAAATTTGGATTTTGAAAAAGTCTTTGATATTGTGCCTCACAACAGGTTACTGCATAAATTTTGGTTTGGGATATAATATATGTGTATGGATAGATGTGCGTGAATGGGCAGAAAAGTGGCACATGAGGTTTAAAAGAGATAAATGTAAAGTTATGCAGTTGGACTGCAGAAACAAATATGCTACATATACACTAAATGGGAAACTACTTGGAGAATCCTTGTTAAAGAAAGATTTAGGAGTACTTATAGACAACAGACTTCACAACAGTGTGCTGTTTCAATCAGCTGCTGTAAGACACAATATGGTACTATCCTTTACAAAAAGGGACATAGATGAATTAAATTGTAAGATATTCTACCTCGAAATCCTTGGTAAGCCTCCTCTGAAATATGGAGTACAGTTTTGGCCATCAGTTCTTTAACCCCTTAAGGACCAGTGGTCCCGTGGTGTGTGGTCCCTTTAAGGACCAGATAGGTAAGTTCGATGTGCCGCCCCATGTGACTGATCACGTGTGCTGGCACGCTGACTGAAACTGATTGCTCCGGTCTTGGAGAGATCAACTTCAGTCCCCGGTATTACTCACTGCGCACTTGCAGGAGCGTGGTGAGTAAAAGTACGTGACGTGCCAGGACCGTCACTGGTCCTTAAGTCCGGACCAGCGTGACGGTCCGGGTATGTCATCGGACGCGAAGGGGTTAAAATACAGTACTGAACTGGAATAAGTGCAAAGATGTGCAACAAAACAGATAAAGGGATTGGAGGATCTGAGTTATAGAGAGATAGTGTTATAGAGAGACTAGCCAAACTAGGCTGGTATACATTAGAGAAGAGACATCTAATGAGCAATATGATTATCATTTACAAATATATTTAAGGTCAATACAAATAACTTGTTAAGGAACTATTTATTCAAATAGCAGAGGGAAAAAAACAAAGCCAAGGATTTTTTTACAATAAGGACTGTAAAGATATGGAATGCTTTACAATGGACACTGTGCTTGCAGATAATGTAACTGCTTTCAAAAAACTAATGGATAACTTACTAAGAATGACAGATTGTTTTCAAAGCACACAGGATGTTGATCCAGGGAAATATCCGACTTCCATTTGGAGACCGGAAGGAATTTCTTTACCCTCTTGGGGCTTAACTGTAAATGGCTTCAATAAGGCATTTTTTTGCCTTCCTCTAGTTCAAAACGGGTTATATGGCATGGCCTGAACCTGATGGATTCATGTCTTTTCAGCCTCTTACGATATTGTAATAAAATCCAACTGTCTCTATGTTGTCCTAGCCAAATTTTCTATAAAATGTAGGAATTACTCATAATATTTTGATGCCATTGTGGTGCATTTCATGCTAATTCCCTGGACAATATGCTATCTAGTTAACCCTTTGAATGCCAAGGAGGTATTCAAAGCATTGAGTTGCAATGCATTGGCTACCCCCCTCTGGCACTGAAAGGGTTACGTGAGCAGCAAGTTCCACCTTGAACAGAACCAACTGGCAAACTGTACAGGAAATTAGCATACAGTACCACTAAAATATGTATGCCAATTGATCAAAAATGCTTTATTTTAAGGAAATAACTAGCACAACATATACTGCTAGGCAATTTTAATTCTCTGTAAAACAAAGCCTTATTTTAGTCTCTTTAATATAAAGATTCAATTAACTCATTTGATACTAGCCATGCCTGGAACTTTCTGGGTTGGACCCTCAAGGTTTTGATTCAGATCTTAGGGTGAAGGGCCAATTTGTCAGGCTGAGACAGTTCAGTGTTACCTTTTATGTAATCTGCTCAAATCAGCTGCTTCTTTACTCTATAAATTGGTTCCCTTTATACCAGGAACATAGAGGAAGAATTCCTGCGTGTCTTGTGTTTGTATAATCAGTGATATCACACTAAGCCAATGGTTCTCAAGCAGGGTGCTGAGACACTTTGGCATGATATGGAAAGATGTTTAGAGTTCCCCACAATCTATAAAGACTTTGACATAAATTATAAAGCTTAGTGTCTAGTGTGTATTTGTAGAAATTACTATGCACAATAAGCTCTTTGCAGTTATTCTGACTGTGAGGCTTAAGAATTACAAAGCATTTATGAATTGTGCTCTTTATTACGTCCTTGTGAAATTACCAATAAAATGCTAGGGGTGCCTTAAGCCAAGAGAGTTTGACAACCACTGCTCTAAGCAGCTGCATATTAGTGGTTCTTTGAGAATTGATGGGAGCACATCTGGATTAGAGCAAGCAGTAACAAACAAGCTATATTATAGTGAAAACTTAATGGGTTAATATTAACCCCTTATGGACTCATGCCGTGCATTGACCATTACACAAGTTCCGGAGCTTAAGGACCGGTGACAGCCCTAGCATGTCATGGAATTCTGGAATGGCAGCATGCTGCACTGCTATCCCAGAATACACTGAATAATAATAATGAAAAAAGCTCCGTGGTCCTTAGCGGCCACCCACGCACCCAGCCTTTAACCCCTTAAGGACTGGCTGCGCACGCACGTGGCCGTCACTTAAGGACCAGGGACCTTTTTTTTTGCGAATCCGATTCCAGACTCCCCGAACGGCATGCAGCCGTGCGGGGAGCCTGGAATTCCATGACCGCAAAAAAAAACTGCATATTTGTGATTACTATTACCATTATATAAGAGGATTTTAGTCTTACCTGTTAAATCCTTTTCTCTTAGTCCATACAGGTTAATGGTAACTCTGGGTAGGCGATCTGCCCCTTTAAGTAGACAGGAACAATTCTAGAATTGTATGCAGGGGGTGGAGCCTACCTTCCCTCCTTGGCTGCAGCTAGCCAACCAGCTCTTGAAAGATTTGAGACACTATTGACTAGATAGTAGAAGGGAAAGAAGACTCCTGTGTGCATGACCCTGAAGGACCCTCACAGTCTGCCACAGGAGAGCCATGCATGGTCCCTTGACAGGGTGGGAGACCAGTAACCTGTATGGACTAAGAGAAAAGGATTTAACAGGTAAGACTAAAATCCTCTTTTCTCTGTCGTCCAATACAGGTTACTGGTAACTCTGGGATGTCCAACCATTGAATTTCCCAGAGGCAGGAAGTAAGGCAAGGACCAGGTGCAAGGCCCCCCAAAGTCACCAGAACAGATATGAACCATCAGATCAAAGACAGCCCAACAACTAATGGTCAACTGACACTGAACAGGGATAACAACACCCCAAACGGTTTCACAGCACACTGAACTAGAGCTAATGGGACTCAAAAGTGAAGGAAGCACAAAGAAAATCCTAGACAGGCAAGACTGCCTCCAGGATTTTCCTCCCAAAGCTGGCGTCAGCCGATGCCAGCACATCAACACAGCAATGCTTCGAAAAGGTGTGCACAGAAGACCAGGTGGCAGCCTTGCACAAATGATCAGCAGAGGCCTGATTCTTGTAAGCCCAAGAGGCCCCAATAGATCAAGTAGAATGAGCCGTGCCTCTGAAAGGGACAGGCTTCTCCCTCAGCTTACAAGCCTTACGAATAGTGGACTTGATCCAAGAAGCAATAGTCACCTTGGATGCAGGTCTTCCTGCCCTAGGACCCTCAGGAATGACTAAACACGTCTAATTGCCTGATAGACTCAGTGCAATGTACATAAAACTTGAGACAACACACCACGTCTAACAAGTGGAGATCCCTCTCCTTGTCAGAGGTGGGGTCAGGGCAGAAAGAGGGCACCACAATCTCCTGATTCATATGGAACTCCGAAATCACCTTTGGGAGAAACTCCCGAGAGGTGCGAAGCACCGCCTTGTCCTTGTGAAACACCAAGTAGGGTGGTTTAAAGGACAGAGCATGTAACTCCGTGACAGGATGGACAGACACAATCGCCAGGAGAAAAGCCATGTCAACAGGCGTAGAGGAATAGTAGCCAAAGACTGAAATGGAGGGAGTTGAAGAACGCCCAAATCCAAGTTAAGATCCCACAGAGGAGCAGGAATCTCGAAGGCAGGAAAAGTATGAGCAATGTCCTGGAAGAAAACCTTGACATCAGGAAGGATGGCAACGCACCTCTGAAAGAAAACAGAGAGAGCAGAAGTCTGAACTTTAAGGGAACTCAAACTGAGGCCCTTATCCAAACCGTCCGGCAAAAAGGCCAGGACCATAGGCAGATCAAATTCCTGAGACAGGTCCTTGTCAGCAAGATATCAAGGTCAACCAGACACAATGGTAGATTTTGGAAGAAACAAGTTTTCGGGCACTGAGCACAGTAGCCACCACACCAGAAGAAAACCCTTTCTTCCTCAATATTGAGGATTCAATTTCCAAACCGTCAAGACTAGACGATGAACAGCCTCGTTCCACAGATAATCCTGTAGAAGAAGATCCAGACGGCAATGGAGCTGGAATGGCTCCGCCACTGACAGATCCAGAAGCTCCAGAAACCAAGCCTGGCGAGGCCAGTATGGAGCAGTCAGAATGACTGGACAACACTGCAGTAGTAATTTCTGTAACACCCTGTGCAACATGGGGAGGGGAGGAAACATGTAGGCCAGAGGGAATAACCAAGGAATGGACATTGCATCCATCGCCAGAGCTAGAGGGTCCCTCCATCAAGAGCAGAACTTCAGCACCTTCCTGTTGTGTCTTGTCGCCATCAGGTCGATGTAAGGAAGACCCCATTTCTGAACAATGAGGGTGAACACCTCTGGGTGTAGCTCCCACTCTCTGCTGTGTGTTGACTGAGGAAGTCCACCATGAATGTGCGGATGTGGCAGGAATGTGTTCTTCTGCCCAGGACAAAATAGCCTTGACCTCTAACCAAGCGGTGAGACTTCTTGTTCCGTCCTGCTTGTTGATGTAAGCCATGGCCGTGGCGTTATCGGACTCTACCCAGACTGGACAGTCTTCCAGTTGAGATGTCCAATGACGAAGGGCATGAAATATCACCCGAAGCTCTAACACGCTGATGGGAAGGAGAGATTCTTCTGGAAACCACCGACTCTGTGCACTCAGGTGACCCAGGAGCGCTCCCTATCCGGAGAGGCTGGTATCAGTCATCATCGTGGTCCAGAAGGAAACCAGGAAGGACTTCCCCTTCAGCAGATTGGAGAGGTCGAGCCACCAGGACAAACTTAATTCCACGTTATGAGGAAGTGACACCGACATCTTCAGAAGGTCTGGCTGACCCCTGCACACCTGGATCACAAACTGCTGGAGTTCCCTGGTGTGCGCCACGGCAAATGGGATCGCTTCTATGGTGGAGATGAATTTCCCCACTAGAGAGGACAGCTTCTTGGCTGGAACTGGATCTTGAGCCAGTACTGCAGAAACCCTGTGGGTGATCTGGTGAGCCACCTCGTCCGTGAGAAACACCATGTTCTTCTGGGTATTGAAGATGTGGCCCAGGGATGGGACAAGATCTGATTTGTCCAAGTTGATGATCCACCCGTGATGGGTGAGAGCATGAATGCGCTGCTGAACCTGCTGATGAAGAAGTTCCGCAGAAGAGGCTTTCAGAAGCAGGTCGCCCATGTATGGAGTAACTCTGATGCCATCTCGGTGAAGAATGCACAATAAGGCTCCCAGGACATGGTTGAAGACCTGAGGAGCTGTTGACAGCCCAAATGGAAGAGTTGCAAATGGACCTAAGGTCCCTAATAGCAGCCTTGAACTCTTGCACCCAAACTGGCTCTAATGTTTGGCTGGAGGTCCCTGGGAGACTCTCAGGGACATCAGAACATACTGGGCATAAATGACCTAAGAATTCTGTAGGTAACCCTGAATGACAGGAAGAGCAATGCGCAATAGGGGATACAGAGACCCCCGCATCCTTAGTCTTAGGTCTGGCCCCAAGCTCCAATGGTACAGACATTCTCACAGTGTCAATAACCTTACTGTATAAGAAATCACCCAATTACAGTGTGTATTACTAAAGTTTCACCCCAGAAATCGCTAAAATAGACTTATCTGGTAGGCGAAGGGTTAATCAGCAGAGGGGAGAAGAAGAGTCCAAGCCCTGAGTAGCATACTGGTTCTGAAAAGAGCACAAAATGGCTGCCGTGGCGGAAGACAGCCAGAAATGAGCGAACTAAGCAAATGCTCATGGGAAATGTAGTTTTCCCAGAAAAGTGCCCCAAATAGTGGCCAAAGCCCCCTGAGCCCCCCAGCACACTAGAAACATGAACCGGATGATAGAGCAAGGGCAGACAAGTAAAATGAGGCATCTCTGAATTCGCTAGGTTAAACGATTGCAGACATATGTCCCAAATTGTACAGTCCCACAGGAGTGAATGGAGCAATAGTGCCTATGCAGTAAAGCGTGCAAACTAAAATTTAACAAAATTGAAGGTGTAATACTAAAAGATATGAAACATCACTAAAACATGTTAGGACATCACTAAAACATGTTAGGATACCCAAAAAACACTGAACCAGTAGGAAAAGTGTCAGAAAACCCCCCCAAACGAATGCCAAACCAGCAGCTAAATGGTCAAATACCACATAAACCTGCTCCAAACACCCAACAGGCATACAGATAGACCCAGTGAGTGCAGAAGTATGCAATAAGAACTCCAAATGAAAAACCCCTGTGCGGAAGGGGCACTGTGGGACATGTGGACCTGCAGCACTCAAAGGGTTGCTCACCTTTCCTGCAGATCTTCTGTCTTCAGATTACCATGTTTAAAGAAGAAGCCTCAGTGGGCAACTGCTGAGGAAAGAACATGTACCCAAGATTTTAACCCCAGGGCTTAAGGTCCACAAAAAGCCCCTGGTCACTGAGCTAGCCACATCTAAGGGCATTGTCAGTTATGGTAATCCTCCTAATGGTGGTATTCCATTTCTAACAGAAAAATAAAAACTTCTAAAGCTATAGCAGAACTGTTCTCTTGCCTGTGTTATCTTCACCAAGGAACAAATCTTTCTGGAGCTGGTTGACTAGCTGCAACCAAGGAGGGAAGGTAGGTTCCACCCCCTGCATACAATTCTAGAATTGTTCCTGCCTACAATTAAATGGGTGGATCGCCTACCCAGAGTTACCAGTAACCTGTAATGGAGGACAGAGAAATATATACATACATATATAGCTTAGCTAGCTTGGTTTTGTGAGTAGTTTTTTTCTGTCGGCAAGGGAGATGCTATGCTGCTCTAACGTGCTCCAGGAGTTCAAGGGTTAATACTTAGCGAGTTGTCAATGCTGCAGTTCTCCGTAAAAACTAGGGAGAAGTTGTCTCCATCTCCAACGTCTGAAGCAAGCACAGAACCAGTGTATTTGTAAGAAGGCAAAATCCCATGTGAGTTCAATTTTGCATAAGCACAGTGGCTCTACGCCGGCTTGAGAGGTCATTTGCGGCACACACAGCACCAATTGCCAATCATGTAAAAGAAGAAGAAGCTTCTTTTCCCTAGTTTTAAGGGAACACTGTGGCATGGGCCATGTATCCACAATAAGAATGAACACTGTTTATTTAACACCCCTGGCTTATCTAGAACAGGAGAATTCTAACCAACTTCCTTACCAGTAGCACAATTGCTCTATATTCTGTTATGTGATTGCATCTCTAAGTGGAAACCTTAACTTAAGGTCACAACTCCAGTGTTTCAGTCATTCATGTTTCTAATTTATTTTTTTTTTCTGCTCGTTATACCACTGAAATGTTCTGTCTTGGATAACAGATGTGTCTTTCAAGTTTTGATACCATTCCAGAATCTTTAGAGAACTACGAAAGTGTACTTAAAACAGGAAGCTTACTGGAAAAAAAACTCCAGTGATGTGTACATTTCTGCTTAATGCCATGCAATCTGGAACCCATGGCTGCTGGGAAATCATTCCATCAAATTGACAGAAATCATTACGTTGGTGTTGCAACAATACATTTGCTTACCACGTGATACTTTACTCTCTCATTGGAGACTGATATGATGCAGAGTACACAACCCCCCCCCCCCATTCTTTCAACTAAAATTAATTGACTCAATCAGTCCAGAAATGGAAATCTATTATGCAATCAAAAGTGTTTTGCTTGTTTTATACTAACCTAAATATGGAATTATGCCAGCATAGTTATAATTTCGACATATATTACAAAGCATGGGCATCCAACAAGTGACCCTCTCAAATGCCTGACCCAAGGGTGATGCCCACCTGAGATGGGAGAGAAAAAAAAAAAAAAAAAAAAAAGGATATATGTTTTTGCCTAATTAGCTAGCACACTTGTACTATTGGGCTTGTGTGGCTTTAACATGTGGCTGCTTGTCAGTATCATACAGATCTGGATAATAGTTGTCTAGTCTATTAGAGAATGACTGTAAACATGTTAATGAAGTGCTACAACACAAACATGGCAGATGGGGGGGCAAACAATTACAGGACAGGGGTCTGACATCAATATTTGGGAAATAACTGGAAACACTATTATTATTATTATTCTTTATTTATATAACGCCAATCTATTCTGCATCACTGTACAATAGGGAATAGACATACAGAGATATTAAATAGTACAAATAAAATGTGGAGAACAGAAGGATCAGAGGGTCCTGCTTGTGAGATGTTACAGTCTAGAGGAAGGGAGGTTGGACACAGAAGGAGTAAGTGCTATTGGGTGTAAGTGCCTCCTGCCAGTCAGTGGAACAACTGTTTCATATCTGAAGCCTAACGATATTCAAGATCCATGGTAACATGGATTTACAACAAATCCAGTTGAATCTTTCTTTTATGCAAGTATAAAGTGACAGACAAGGGTGGAGCAAAAGATGTAGCAAATTTGGATTTTAGTAAAGCTTGTGATATAGTACCATTCAGGAAATGGAATCATAAGATGTGCAGTTTGGGACTGGGCTCAAAGATATTTGATTGGATAAATAATTGGATAAATGACAGGAAATAGTTCATAATCAATAACATTTGTTCAGAGGAATGGTGGGTGACTACTGGAGTGCCACGGGGGTCAGTGCTAGGGCCTGTTCTCTTCAATATCTTCTTTAGTAATATTAAGGTGTGTTTTTTTATGCAGCAATAAACCAAACACATGAGGATTTAGGAAAACTGGAGGAATGGAATGAGAGGGGACCTAAAGTTTAATGCTGAAATGTTTAAGACCTTGGGGGCTATTCACAAAGGTGTGACAAAGTGTAGATGACTTCTCCAGTGATCTCACTTCTCTAATTCCTATGTTATTCTATGGAGCCAATGCACTAAGATGTCTACAGTTGAAGAAATCTTAGTGCATTGGCTCCATAGAATAAAAATAGGAATTGGAGAAGTGATATCACTGTAGACGTTATCTCCACTTAATCACCTCTTTATCACGCATTAGTGCATAACCCCCAGTGTATTCTAGGATGCAGAAACTCAGAGGTACAATACAGGCTTAATGGTACTGTGCTGATAAAAACATTGGAGGAAAGGGAATAGAGAGTTATTATTTCAGATACCTTGAAAGTAGGGAAGCAATGCAGTAAAGCAGTGTGAAAAGATCTTTGTTGTATAGGAAGAGATGTTCATACCAAAAAAAGAGAGAGGTACTAATGCAACTCTATAAGATCACTGATAAAGCCTCACCTGAAGTACTCTGTATTGTACTGGAGATGCATTGCATACCTCTCTGGCACTCAAAGGGGTTAAAGCAGAGGAAATCAATTGTTGGCCCTTCACCTGTTTGGAACTACAACTTCGACCATTCCCAACCTACTAATAGTTGACTACCCCTGGGTTAAAGGACGAATAACCCTTTAGTACCAACACACATATTTTAGGGCTTTTCCTGAAGAGGAAAAAAGGTACTCTCACTGCTGCATTAACAATGCCCTCTGGTGCCCAGATAATTCACCCACAGTTCACCTGGTGTCATAAGTTAATCTGTTGCATTCTATGGGAGAGGAGAACCTCTGGCTAATGTTTTCCTTAGAATGTGATTGTAGCAGCTTCATCACTTCCTGACAGTTTGAAAGCTTAGAAATATCTTTTGAATAGAACAACTGCCAGCAGTAGGAGTGCCCTTATTTTACACAGCAGGAAGACTCTTATAAGTAATTTTTTATACTATATGCTTCCTACTCCATTAACCCTTTGTGAGGCAGAGGGGTACACAACGTATTGTTTGGCAATGTGTTGCAAACCCCCTCTGGCACTCAAAGGGTTAAAGCGGAATTACCACCCTATATAAAGTCACCCTCCAATAATTAGGCATATGGCGACTACCTCCTTAACAGTGCAACTACCTAACACAAGTAGCTGGTTCTGAATTCATCCTTATTCTTCAGAGACCAGAAGCCAGGCTTGTACGCAGACATCTTGGCTTAGAGACGTCTGTGCGCCTGCACTGTCCTTCCCGGTCTCCTCTAGGAAGCAGTGCATGGTGCCTTACAGCACCAAAAGGGTCTGACGGCGCAGGCACGCAGACAGCTCTAAAGTAAAAAGCCTGGCCGTCAGTCTCTGAAGACCAAGGATTGCTTCAGTACCGGCTGCTTTTGTGAGATAATAGCTAGTCACCATATGCCTAATAATTGGGAGGCGACTTTATATATGGTGGTAGTTCAGCTTTAAAGGGTTTGAGTGTTAGTGTTACACTGGAATTTCATTTCAAATTAAAAGCTGGTTTCACCTCCACAAACAATTTCAGAACCGCTGTTTTAGTTTCCTTTTTTCCCCAGGCCCACACATTTTTATAAAAGAAATGCCAAGGTGAATCCGTACTGCTCTCCATTATGTATGCGTCTCATAAATGTTTCACAGCCAACATGGCACACGTCTGAAATATTTATCTTTTCAAAGGGATGACAATTTATTATGCAAATTCTTGGCATGCTAACAAGTGACCTTCTCTTACAGATGTTCACACCACTTTGGAGGAAGAAATATATGATTTCCGTTTGTTAACCCCTTGTTACAAGGCAGAGAAAAAAAGTAACTAGTCAGCAGATTAAAAAATTACTAGTTTACCCAATGTTAAAGGAGATCTCTCACCTAAATACATGTAATGCTCATTAGTTAGAGCATTTATCTAAAACACTGAAAATATTGTTCATTGTATTAAAAAATCAGTTACATGAGCAAAAAATAAAGTTTAAGAAGTGTCCGGCAGCCTACTTCCGGCTTGCCGAACTTTGCCGACCAGAGGCAGCTCAGTCCCACTACCCATCATCCTCTCATGACGGAGGGTCTCTGTCACTAAAGTGGAGTGATCAAAATTGGCAGAGATTGCTCCACCTTAGTGACACAGCCTCCGTCATTGGAGGATGATGGGTAGTGGGACGGAGCTGCCTCTGGTCGGCAAAGTTCGTCAAGCTGGAAGTAGGCTGCCGGACACTTCTTAAACTTTATTTTTTGCGCATGTAACTGATTTTTTAATACAATGAACAATATTTTCAGTGTTTTAGATAAATGCTCTAACTAATGAGCATTACATGTATTTAGGTGAGAGATCCCCTTTAAACATAGAAAACTGCTTAATTTCTGACTAGACTACTAATTAATATTATTACTTGTTAAAGACCAGTGGTAAATTCCAGACCTGGCTATTGCAGAAGTATGAAATGCAAACAGATCTTTCCATTATCAGCAATGACAGACCATCAAAAATGTTGGATTGAGAGATAAAAAAAAAAAATGAGATAGAAACTGAGTGTAAGCCTGTGTGTGTATAGGCATGTGCATCATAACAAGGGTTCACTGTTCTTTTTTACATTAATAGAAAAGAAACAAGTGTCAGTAGAACACTACATTAGTTAAATACATCTCTGTGTAAACAAGTACTGTATAGATAGTTGAAATAATCTGTTTTGTGTGTTTGCGTGTGCGGAGCCAAATGGACAGAAGACACTACACCTTGTTTAATATATCCCAGGTGCTGAACAATACACAGCCAGCCTCACTGCCTTTTCTATACGTCATTATTAATATATCTATAAACCACTGAATTTCATAAAACCAAGAATACATGAAAATACTTTTGCTGAAGTGAACATTTTACATTACAAAAATAGTTTAATTAAAAAGTATTAAGCAATAACAAATCCTTGGCTGTTAGGGTGGTCCCCACAATAAGTTGGTGACTTCTGTAGAATTCTGCCTAATGTGTAAGGCCAAAGTGTCTTAATCTTTTATTATTTTATTTTTTTTTCCACTTCTGAGTCCCTATCAGGAAGTTCCCAGGATCTTGGCTTTCAAAGATCTTTCAGTCTGTGACTATGAAAGTTTCCTCGTTAGTATAGTGGTGAGTATCTCTGCCTCTTCTCCTACCCACTGATTGGCAGTTCATGTGACAGGAGGAACTTACACCCAATAGCACTTACACCTTCTATGCCCCACCTACCTTCCTCTAGACTGTAAGCTCTCAAGAGCAGCGCCCTCTGATCCTTTTTTCTCCATGTTCCATTTGTACTATTTAATATCTCTGTATGTCTATTCCCTATTGAACAAAGCTGCAGAATAAGTTGGCGCTATATATATAAAGAATAATAATAAGAAAGCAAGGAGAGTGATACAATTGTTTTTACATCATTGCACAATCTGGTTTCACAGTCCCTGACAGAAAGCTCTATGGACAAAACAGGCTTAGAAGTAAAAAAATAATATATGTATAGGCCATCTGACTTTACACATTATGCACTTGCATAAGTAAATAAGGAGACTGCTTGGCATATTAACCATACACCACCAGGCTCTATAAATTGCCCCCTCAGCTACGTCTGTTGGATGTTTACAAATAAGAGGGGAAAAAAAGAAAAAAAAAAAAAAAAAGAAAAGACAGACAACACATGTTTCTAAACTCAACACTGGAGAAAATGTGGTGCACGATTCCAATAGCTGGATTGACTCAGCGTGGAACATTGAGGCTAAGCAGCTTCCTGTGCAGACATCAATGGCTTCTGCTGAGAAGTTGTCAAGACTAGTTGCAGTGAAGATGCCCTATTTAAAGATGCAGTTAATATACTCTGCTTAAAGCTTGGCAGCTCAAACTGAAATCGCTAACCACCTACTCATAATCAGCATTATGTATAGTTAGAATTTTCATTCAGCAGAGCTTTCTCCTCTCAAAAACAACCAAATACAAAGCGAAAAAGCTAAAGGAAAGGAAAATTATTAGAAATTAGAAAAATTAACACCATCTAATAATTAAACACCACTTAACCTTACTATGGTCAGAAAATACAAATGGCCTTTATGAATTTTCCTCTTATTCATGGGTTCAAGAGATAGCATTTTCAATCAGTTCTGTATGTCATATGAAAGAATGAAAGAACTCAAACACTGCTCTCTGCATATGGTAATTAAATCTTTTAAAGTGAACTATCACTCATATAAAAGTGGTCCCCAATTAATTTTTACTTTAGTGTTAAGTATATAAATCCATTTACAATATTTATTAAATCTGGCATTATTTAGAAATCTAAGTTCTTCAGAGACTGACAGCCAAGCAGCTCGCTGAAGAGGAATCTGTGAGCCTGTGCTGTTCATCCCCGTCTGTACCTTACGGTACAATGCAACTCCCCCTTGCCAGTCATTGAGAAGACAGGGACGGACAGTGCAGATGCACAGCACAGCAAGCACAAAGCCTCTTCAGCAAGATGTGTGTGCTATCGTCTGCCAGTGAGTCTCAGAAGAACGTAGATGTCTAAATAATGCCGGACTTAATAAGGATTATAAAAGGATTTCTATGCTTAACATTACAGTAACATTAATGGGCAGCCCTGAGTGTTAGTTCCGCTTTAAGTAAAAGAGGGTTGTGCAAAGCATTGCACCCCTCACTCCCTGTCCTTAAAGAATCAAGAAGGATCATGCACTCTGCCTGTACCAGTTTGAAAAAACTGCCAAACTGTCATGTCTGCCTCCGTGGACATGTCAACCAGGACTGACTAGAGAAACTATTTACTGAACAAATGCATACAAATGTAATTCACTGGGGATATTGGGATTTTCTGTTTAAAATAATGCAGGAGGGGTGTTATAGCACTCTTTTATTGAAATGCCTGGCTTTGATTGGCCATTATGCTAGACTTTGCTTGTTAAGCTTTAGCCAATCAGAATTATGACATAGACTCTATATTCCCTAATACCTGAGCACAATCAACAAATATTTGTATCAGAACATTTTGGCTTCTAATGTTACATTGAGTTACTGCAATCACTGAGATACCTAGGCGGCTCTAAGCCACCCTAGTGTGGAAGGTCATAAAGAAGATTCTGTAGAGGTCTGAACGCTATTATGATGGCAGCTCAGAGGAAAAAGGAGAATGAGGAATGTAGGAGTTATGGAGAAAAGTGTAAGAAAAAAGTCGGGAGATCTACAGATGTGAAACTATACATTTGCTGGGCTGAACCCTTGTCAATTGATCCCTAGCCGGGAACTATGTTCATAGCTACAGAGTACTTTAAATGTCTGTTATTCAGTATTTTTTTTCTGAGACTAGCTATTTTTTTTTCTGAGACTAGCTCCTCATAATTTGTGTTACCCTTACAACTTGCACAGTGGCCTCATTAGTACCAGGATTTTAACCTCAACGTTTTGGAATATGCATTTAGGAATTACACCTCAATGTTTTGGGCTATGCATTTGGCAATTACTCTGGTAATCTCAGCTTTCTCAACAGTTCTTACAACTGATCTGACCTCTCAGTGTATCAGAACAGATAAACGGCTTACCAGGCTCTCATTACTTCCCATGCAGACATAACTTACATATCTATATTGTTCAGCTGTCTTTCTTATCTTGACTTTCTGCTCACACTCTTGCTTGCTGCCAGCTAATTTCTGGCTTGTCTGACCACACCTTGAAATCTGCTTTGGTACAGCTTGTCTGACACGACAATACATCTCTTTTGCTGTCTTCCCTGAACAAACTTGCTTATGTTTGGTCAGTGCCTGCCATGATCCAAGCATAACTGACCGTGTTTCGGTAAGTTACCTGCCCTGAATCATATGACCATGCTTTCCACTTTGGCCTCTCAATTGGCTTGTATGATTATGCTTTGACTTGCTGCCTGTTGGACCTAAGTTCATCTAACCATGTTATACCTAAAACATGTCTTGTACTGCTCATGTACCCCAATACTTTTCTTCCTTATCAGACAACCACTTACTTGATAAAGCCCTTATGTGTGTGTCAGCTGAACAAAATGAAAGCCTTGCCATCTTATCGGAATGCAGTTTTGTTTCAGATTCTTCCAACAGTATGACCTTTAATTTCCAAAAAGAATGCACCCTCATATCACAAAATCAACTATGTGGACTAAATAACATCTGAAGCCTTTAAGGAACAAAGTGGTGGTCAAAGCATTCCAAAGCAATGTGTTGTACACCCCCTCTGATCCACTAATGGTAAAAAATAAATAAATATATCAGCATACAACTCACTTATTATAAGGTGAGCATTAAGGGCATTACTTACAAAGTCAAAATCTCCATCCGGGGGAACCTTCCAGTTGTCTGGGAAGACATTTTTTGATATGTGGAACTGTTCATGTACATTCTGATTGCAGTTTTCGTGAGGCTTATTTTTTGAGTCTTGTTTGTCAAAATAATCCATAAAAGATGGTCGTGGCACTTGTGGAGAAGTTGCATTTCCTAGATAAAACAAATATAAATTATTGTTATTTGTAGTGCTTTTCTAACATTCCGATCAACACCAGGATACAGTAAATGTGCATACAATGCTAAGTAGGAAAGATAACTTCACCAGTCCTGCTCCTGACCAACCAGAAACTAACACAATTCGCTGACCTGGTAATTGAAGATCACTGATCAGGAATATCTGTGTCAGAGGAGTAAACTCTGCTTCAGGGGTTAGAGTACATGCAACATCTGCTTCAACAGCCTCCAAAGATTATTTGCTTTTAGATCAATCACAGGGTATACCAAAATCCAATACGTTACCAAAAACTTACCTAGAAAAGTGTTTTCTCACATCCACTTTGAGTTTTTTAGCATCACTAGTGCAGCTTCATTTCAGTTGTAAGCTTTGGGTAAAGTCAGTCTAGTTCTATTTCTATTGTAAGTTCCGTGGTATCACTAATGTAGTTTTAATTCTATCATAAGCTCTCTGGTATCACTAGTGCAGCTCCATTTCGATTGTAAAATCTGTGGTATCACTAGTATAGTTTTATTTCAGTTTTTAAGCTTTGTGGTATAGTGTAGCACTATTTCAGTTGTAAGCTCTGTGTTATCACTAGTGTAGCTCAGTTTAAATTGTAACCACTGTGGCATCACTAATGTAGCATCACTATGCAGTGTGGTATCACTTGCCTTCCTTCACAACATTAATGGCAGTTCTAAAAACTTGTTTGGCCTACCTTTATACTCGACTGTATAACGCTACCACCTACCTTCACCTCATGATAATAATGGAGTTTAATGGAATATATTGAATATTAATCCTCATTTTATACAGAGGCCATGTTAGAAAATAACTTGTAGAAAATAATGCTGGGAACATTTTAGACTGATTAATTCAAAACTTGAGAAAAAGTGATAATCCCATTTTCCTAACCGTCCCATGTGGCAGAATAGTTCAGTGCTGTTTTCCATTGCTCAATAATTCTGAGTGATTGGTTACTGGAACGCATATGCTTTCTCCAAGCCAGAATTCTTTTAGCAAGCAGAATCTAGAATATCAACACAGTATACCAAGATAAAACACATAATTCCTGCGGCACACAGTGAACCAAATCCTTAAGAGCAGAGGCCCCCAAGAGTATCTGAAAACAATTAATATTAATGTATGATATTAATTATGCATGTATACGTGACAGCAAGTGGAAAAGAACAACTAAAGGAAAATGAATTGCTTATTTTTAAATTAAACGTTATTCAGGTCTTGCTCGGGAATGCAAACAGTTACATCTTAAAGAAAAACAAACAACAACAACGTTTACTTATTAAAAAAACTATGTTCATGCAATGTGTTGAAAGCCCCTCTGGCAGTGAAACAGTAAAGGGTGTTTACTGAGCAAGATACAGATTCAGACAACCATTAACCGTCAAAGTAAGGACCTAATTACTGCTGATACGTATTCCTGCAGGCTGATACAACGTGCATTGTGAAAATACTCAATTAGGGATCTGCCATCAGTGCCCTGAGGATGTGCTGACAGTCGCACGACTGGATTCACTGTATGTGGGCGGCAAGATAGAATAAATTGAAGTTTTATAGAGAGAGGAAAGGCTCCATAGAAAACTTATGTGCACTGAGAATTTCTTACAGAGGTCTGGATTTCATTACAAGTGATAAATGTTATCAATGTGCTTTTATCTCAAAATCCTATGCAATGCCACGGACAAATCTGTGGTGATAAAAATATCAACTGCAATGTATGTAAAACAGACCAGAGTCAGCCAGCAAGCATCAGTGAAATGCAGCTTATGAGTCCTTTAGCCACTAAAACCTTGGATGCTAGAAGGTTCCACCACAATGATTTTGTTGCACAATACCAACAAAAAACAATCATTGTGTGAAGCTTGTTGCAGCAACAAAGCTGCCTGTCTGAGCTAGGTAAATGTTGCTCTCCTGCGGCTAGGATGTCAAATGATCCCTTTTAGTGCCAGAGAGGTATCCAATGCATTGCAACTTCAGGTTAGTCAGATCATGTTGGAGCTTTGTTGCTTTAACATAACATGTTGTAGTATTTCTAATCCACCTTGCCAACGTGGGCTTAAAATCCTCCAGGTCTACTTTTGCCAGAAAAGGAAACAAAACAGATCTTCAGAGGTTTTAAAGTATTCATTTTAATTATAAAGGTATCAAACATCTTCCCACATCAATTCCTTTTCATATTTTAGATTAGAATAAAAATAGCAGGGTGAATAATGGATCTGTTTAAATAAAGTAAGAGGAGACAATTGTTCTAAACTGTTGAAAGTTTCTCAAGACAATCCTGACTTTGAAATAGACTGTGTAGGGCTCTTTACCAGAAAGAACCTGGAGCACACAAATTCCCTTAGTTCAGGCATGTCAACGTGCAGCACGCAGGCCAGAAGTTTGAGAGAAACTATTTGTGTCCTTCGGCCAGGTACCAAGGACTTAAATGCCCCATTACGATCAATGGGATATTTTCTCAGTCACTGTAACTCCCCAAATGCCAGAAAGGTGCCCAGAGCATTACTTTGCAATGTAGTGGACTCTGTCCTCTGTCACTCAGAGGGCTAAATCTTTGAGTGCCAGAAGGTTGTTCAAGACATTGGGTCAATTAACAGACTTGTACACGATGAGAAAATTAATTAGTCTAAATCATTCATGCAAAAACAAACATTCAGACAAAACAAACTGCTTGTCTTGATATTCGATTAGTCAGAATTTTGTTAAAAGAATTTGCTGCCAGAAATTCGTTCAACTCTATTTCAGATAAATGACATAGAACTTGGCAATTCATTTCATTGGGGTTTCCATCAGGGCACAACAACAAATAATGAAAATATAAATAATATTTTTCTATTTTTCTTTTATTATTTGTTCATGTTCAACCTCCACTCACAATATAAATAAATAACATATACTGTCATCTTCCAGATTAAGGAAGGAAGCTACACAACCTTTGACACTGTTAGCATCACAATATTGGGCTTTAGGAGGTGATAGATGAGACCAGAGTTTAAACTTTCATACCAACACCACCAGCACCAACATTACACCACTCTGGACAGATACGTAAAGCAGCAGCATGGTGTATGGACAATGAAAGTCTATTGACTGGAGACAGCAGTGGTGTATCTGCAATACTTCATGTCCACAGCAGGGCCTGTGTAATGATTGTTGCCTACACAGGCAAAGGTGCATTTTGATGCTCCCCCCAGTCGTCATCCAATACCACACTGTGCCCACTTTGCCCTTATCCAATATTATTGTGCACCCTCTATCTCATCATCTAATGCCACCCTGTGACCTCTCTCCCAATATCAAATACCGCTCACTATAATCATCTAATACCACCCAATGCCCTCTCAATCCTATCATTGAATACCACCCAGTGCCCTCTCCCCCAATATCTAATACCCCCCTGTGCCCTCTGACCCTAATCATCTATCATACCATGCCCTCTAAATATATACCACCCAGTGCCCTCTCACTTCTATAACTGAATACCACCCAGTACCCTCTCTCCCAATTTCTAATTCCACCATGTGCCCTCCAACACTCATCTAATAACAACCTGTGCCCATTTTCCCTTCATCCAATATCTTGTGTCCTCTAGTCTATCATCTTTACCACCCAGTGCCCTCTCTGCCTTTATCATTCTTTGCTATGCCATCATCTAATGCCACCTTTTGCCCTCTCTCCCAATATTTAATACCAATCTATGCCCTCTCACTCCCATTATCTAATACCACCCTGTGCCCTCTCTCCCACCATACAATATTGTTCTGTGCCCTTTATCCCATCATCCAATACCACCTTGTGTCCTCTCTATCACCATCCAATACCACTCTATGGTTTGCATCCCATCATCTACTAAACAGGACCTTGGTGTTCTCCTTCATTCATCAAATACCACCCCGTGTCCTCTCTCCTAATACATAATTCCACTTTGTGCCCAACTATCATCCAATATCACCTTGTGCCCTACATCATCAGAAATATAGCACCCTGTGTTCCGTCTAACATGTAAAACCACCTTATGCCCTCTCAGTCCCATTATTTAATTCTTTCCTGTGCCCAGTCTCTCACTTAATCTGTCCTATGCCTCGATATCCTTGCAGCAGCTGGACACCTTTCCAGTCTTTACCCCCTGGTTCCTGTTTCCTATATCGCCCTGCATATTAATATAACGCACACATAAACACACTTCATGCCGTGCCCTGGAGGTCCCCTACCCGCTGCATCTGCTCTTGTTTTCAGCTGGAGGCTGGACCCACAAGGAGGAGCAACAGGAGGTAGACAGCCGGATGCAAAGGGAAAGAGGTCTCTTCTTGTTGCAGTTGCTTTTCCCCATCTCCTAACCACTTCTTAGTGCAGCGCCCCTGCTGGTCAGGAGGAGATAGAGCTCCCCGGACGCAAACATGACACAAATACCAGCTTTTCAATTGTCAGTTTTGTAGTAGCAGCTCCCCCCATTTTGGCGCCCCTCCGATGCGGCACCCTAAGGCAGCTGCCTAAGCAGCCTTATGCTATCAACGGCCCTGGGCCACAGTATCTATTTGTCTGCAGTTGTGTACCGACGTTTAAACAGAATCTCATTTTACGTTTTTGTTTTTTTTTTTCATTAAATTAATGCACTCAGGAATAATAGGAGTAGTTGCTGGAAACAGCAGTGGTGTGTCTGGATTCTGGAACACTGTATATGCACAGTGTCCATTTGTGAGCAGTTGTGCACTTAAGTTCAAACAGTAAAAGTAATCTTCCTTTTTTTTAAATTAACACACTACAGAATAAAGGTAGTATTTGCTCACTGCCAGTGGACTGGACACATTTCAGTTATGGATTGGATTGACAGAAGATTTTTATTTGGGTGCGATGTCCTGCTCTAACACTAGTCTCTGACTCCTAATCCCTGTAGCTAGCTATTATCAATACTATTAGCTAACCTTGCTATTTATTATTAATGACACTGTTTCTCTTCTGGCTACTAAACTGCAAGTGATAAAAATATTCTGTACCCAGTTTATACTTAGGGGCCATGCCCTTGGAAATAAGTATTGGCCAGAGTATAAAATTCATCATAGATAAACTAGAGATCCACAGGCTGTTTCAACAATCAATCACAGCCATAACCAAGGAGACAGTCCCTCCACCTCATGCCAGGACTCTATTGTCTATTCTTGGTATTAATCACTTCTGCTCTCTACCATCCTACACGTTACCTTTCCACCTTCCCCTCTGAAAGGAATAGATTTCCATGAAAACATATTACTGAATTATAAATGGTATATTGCAATCTCATTCTGTTTGATGTTTTATTTTAGCACAAACTCAACATCAGTTATTCTAAGGTGACATTGGTTTTATGTTGGAAAATACTTTTAAGAAAAATAAAAAAACTGAACTATGTTACTTGCACAAGTATCCAACCCCCACATATAAATATATGGTAGAACCACCTTTAGTAGCAATAACAGCTTTAAGTATTTTAGTGTAAGACTGTACCAGCTCTACACACAGTGTTGAAATTATTTTGACATATTCTTCTTGCAGATTTGCTCCAGGTTGTTCAAGTTGGTTGGACGTTACTTGTGAACCGCAATTTTCAAGAAGTACCACCGATTCAAGGTGGGATTGAGATCAGGACTTTGACTGGGCCACTGCAGGACATTCACTGTATTGTTCTTGAGCCACACCAATGTTCCTTTGGCTTTGTGCTTGGGATCATTGTCCACTCAAGCTTCAGTTTTTTAGTGGACTGGAGCAGATTCTCTTGCAACATTTCCATGTATTTTGCTCCATCTATTCTTCCTTCACTTGTAACAAGATGCCCAGTCACTGCTGATAAGCATCCCCACAGCATGATGCTGCCACCAGCACTTGAGTCATGGGCAGTGTTAGGTTTGCCTAACACATAGCACTTTGTGCTTTGGCAAAAGCAAAATATTGTTCTCATTTAGCCACAAACCTCTCTCCACATCAAAGCTGGGGCATTCTCATGCTATGCTTTTGATGGTGCTTTTTGAGTAATGGCTTTTTTTTTTCTGCCACCCTCCCTTACATTGCACGGTTATTAAGAACTCGATATATATATGGTTGTGTTACGGTTATCAAGCAAGACAAGGAGGCAAATTGTATAGTTAAAATCACCTTTATTAGAATAATAGGTATAATGCAAATAGCTAGATTAACGAGAATAAGCAGAGGGTGACAGAAAAGCCAGATACGCTATCAGAAATAGGAGTCTGCCAATGGGTCAGCCACAACTGCTGGAGACTAGGCTGGAGCCAACTGGTAGTCTCAATGAGTGGAACACAGAACAGATCTGTGATCTCTCAAACAGTAACAACAAGGGAGGCTACTGACTCACGCCGGCAGTCAGTTAGGGAGAGCTCGTCTCCAATAAGGAATTGCAACAATGGAGACACTGACTTAACCTGCAGTCAGTAATGCCGGAGTCTGCCAGAGCACAGGTCCGCACCAGGATGGATGTCTGTGAGAAATGGGCAACACAGCGGAACGAACAGACAGAGCCACCAGTCAGCACCAGTTAGGATAGTCAGATAAGTCAGGGTCATACATGGAGCAGATAGTCAGGCAGAGCCACAGGTCTGCACCAGATAGGATGTCCAATAATTGTAGGCAACACTTGGCGGATAGTCGGACAGAGCCCTAGGTAAGCACCAGGATGGATGGTCAGACAAGCCAGGGTTATATGCCGAGCAGTTATTCAGCCAGAGCCACAGGTCTGCACCAGATTGGATGTCTACAGATAAAGGAGTGCACATATAGAATGGTCAGACAGAGCCACAGGTCAGCACCAGAATGAATAGTCAGACAAGCAGAGTCATACACAGGATTCAGGAACAACAGGAACTAGAACTGCATTAAACAACAACGTAAGGATAACTGGATAGAGATCCGGTTCCCTTTTAACAGGCAACCCAGGAAGTAGATGGGTGGAGCCATCAGCCTTAAACAGCACAAAACAGAAGCCTGAGACATACTGCAACCTTGCGCCTGAAAGTGACGCATGGCCACGAGATGCATCAGAACACAGACCCAATTCTGCGTCATTCTACGAAGCAGGCCCGGTTAGCACAAGGACATGGACGGCCACTGAGAACGCCAAGTGCGTCTAGGCTCAGTCCTCGTAATGACGTATGGGATGACGCCGCAGCGACATTTCAGACCATCCATTACCTGCATCAACCCACCAGGCGTCGCTGGATCTAATGTAACTGTGACAGGTTGATAGTTGCAGCATTACACCACTCCCAGTCACTGGAGTCTGCAGTTCATTCATAAGTCATTGTTGGGCTCTCTGTGGCTTTACTCCCAAGTCTCCTTGTTTCAGAGCTGAGTTTTGAGAATTGGCCTTTTCCTGGCAGCACCTGGGTGGTTTGATGCAGCGTCCACTTCCTGAGTTTTGCTTACTGGGATAGCCAAACACTTGCATTTTATATTGTACCCTTTTCCGAATTTATGCATTTATATTATTTTATCCCTAACTTCAGTAGAATGTAGTTTGGTTTCCATTTTCCTTAAGATCCACAGCCTGACTAATGATCCTTCAACAGTGAGGTTTTTATCATTAAAATGTGACAGAAATGTTAATGGATCACAGGTGGAGGCCAATGGTAAGGTAACTGTATCCTCAATAGGGCCGTTTCTTTCACTGGACCTCAAGTATCTAAGAGGTTAAACAGGAAGAAAAATTACTTCTCTATTTGAGCAGTAAAGTTACCCTTGGAGTATTTTAACAGGAGGCGCTAAATAGAGATGGATTCCAGTATAACATGTGGTTAACCATACTGCTTATTAAACTTCATGAAAAAAAATGAAGAAGCCTCTTATAAGTAGATTATTACTTTCATGTTTATATTTTGGAATATAATGTTAATTATCAAAACACACATGCAATGCAGATGAAAGATAAATCCATTGAATGGATTAGTAAAGTAGAATAAATTATAGTGCAAAAATAGTGTTGGGAGATTTTTAATTAAAACAATTATCCCAAAATTATCAAAGTGTTATTTTTTTGTTTGTTTGTTTGTTTGTTTTTTTTAAATAAACAACGATAGTCAGAGACTCAAGCTCTCCCATTTAAAGCATTGAAAAAAAAAAAATGTCCTTTGGACACTAGTTGGCTCTGCTCGACTGAAATTGTGCTTTTTGAGTAATTGATCTATATATAATCTACCAGCAATGGGCACACCACTACATTAATCGCTAGGAAAACACGTATAACATTTTTCCATAGAAAATGTTTACTGCTCCTTTAAGGTACACTGTAATATACATTCTAAGAAAGTGCCTAACCAGCAAAACGAAAAGGGAAGAAAAGTAAATCTAGCCCCTATTTCCCCAAAGTGAAATATTCTCTGACACACAGAAAACAAAGCAAACTGGAAAGCAAACAAAATTCCATTTCTGCAGTGGTTGCACATTTAATAATAGGCTTGTTTTTAAAATGATGAAACATTACACACTATTAACCCCCGGGAAATAAGAAAGAAATGAGACAAGCAAAGAAAGGGTGCTATTCTACCGGAGGTACCAGCAGCAACTCAAATAGTAAGATTTTGTTAAAGCAATGTGTTGTACACCCCTCTCTGGTCCTCAAGGGGTTAAAAAAGTGCAGTACTGAACCAGAAAAGATAAACAAAATAAAAAGACAGGTCTAACGCTGACATGTAAAAACAGTCACCACAAGGGGCATTATATGATCGGTTCTCAGGTCCACCAAAAGGGTCGCAAATTATGGTTATGGTTTAAAAAAAGGAGATTAACAGCTTGAATGCTAGAAAGGTCTCCGACTAACTTATTTTCAATGTATTAACGACCTCTCTAGCACCCAAGGGGTCAAGGTGGAACAGTGCATGTTTGAAGGGAGTTTTGCAATGACAGAGACGAAAGTGGGTCATAGTAGGTTGGGTATGGGTGAAGTGGCAAAGGGAAATTACTCCTCTTCCCATTGTACCCAAGAACAGACTGGGGGCATCTGAAGAAGCCATGAGGGCTCTCCGCTGCCTACTACTAGTCTAGAGTTTTATGGAGGGATGTCCAAATTTAACAGTTTTAGGGTTTGGTTTAAAACTGATACTAATCATATGCTTAACCAATTCTTTCAACAAGTAATTTAGTCTTGTTTTAGACAGGCTGTAGTGAGTACTGCAGGCTGGTCACTACTGAGAACAGGGATCAGCACTGCCCCCTGCCTGTGGGAACAAGATAAAGACTTTTAAGGTCTAGTATCACTAGTATAGGTCCCGGTGGCAGATCTGCTCTCCTGGAAGGAGACATGCCAATGAAGCGGGCTGCACTGTGAACACTGGGGATCAGAACTGGAGTCTGAGAAGAAACCTGTGGCTTGACCCCAGCCTCACTTTTGGACATCATATTGACAAGTTAACTTCCAAGCTTTATCCCAAAATCGGTGCTCTTTTTAGACACAAATCATGTTTAAGTCCCCTGGTTAGAAAACGAATTGTGCAACAGATGTTGCTGCCTGTCATAGACTATGGTGATGTAGTTTATGCTCCAGCACCAGAAATCCATCTTAGTAAACTTGACACCCTGTATAATTCAATATGCCGCTTTAGCCTTCAATGTAATTACACTACTCATCGCTGTGATATGTTAAAAGAACTAAATTGGTTAACACTCAAATCTAGACGTGCCCTTCACCTTTCTTGCTTAGTACACAACCACTTCTCTGGAAAACTACCAGACTACCTGAGCAGTATGCTCACTCCTGCTCTACATACGAAGTATAACCTCCGCTCCACCGCAAGCAACTCGCTACGTATACCACAATACAAGAAAGAAGCAGGAAGAGCCGCCTTCTCCTACAGAGCGCCAATGGCCTGGAACTATCTGCCTGAAATAACCAGATCTGCTCCCAGTCTAAAATCCTTAAAAGTAAATGCTTCTCTATATCTAAAAACAGAGTGTAACTGTTTATAATTCTAAAATTTCCATATGAATATTTGTATGTATATTTAATAACATGTAATATATAGTGTTTCTCAATTTGTATAAATAAGCAACCCTCTACTGAAAACTGTCCAGGACATACTTGAAAACGAGAGAAATCTCAATGTATTCTTCCTGGTAAAACATTTTCTAAATAAATAAAAATAAAACCTGTGATCCCTCACTGGTCTTGCAGGAAGACAATGAAACAGCAGTTGTCTCCTGTTCTATGTGATGTTGTCCCCATAGACCCTCTGTACCAAGCCTGAAAGCCTAATACAAATGGTCTATTCTATTAAATAATTCAAATCTGACCTGCTGCAAAACATGATAATCCTTACCCAATTTTTAGCAATCTGGCAGACATTTAATGCTTAATATGCACATTTAAGTAGCAAAATGTAAGGTAGTTTGTTAGCCTACCACTGGATTAGATATACTTTGGAGTAGTAAATGGTTATTTTGTGAATGCCTGTTTTCAATTGCATTACATTATTTAGTAGTATCTTACCCTCAAACCACTTGCATTTTCACAGTCTGGACTATGAAGAAACATGGTTGGATCCCAGTCATAGTTGCAGTACATATCAAGCACAAACCAAGAGGCTACTGGCCACCTAAGGATGATGGGAATTTAACAGCAGCTGAAGGTTGCTCACTTTTGGCCTATGCACAGATATCTGCATGGATTCTGGGTACATAACTGCACAAGACCATTTATCTACATATGTTTTCCAGACATTCTTTTTTTGTGAAAACCACTCTGAAAATACTAGGTTGGCCCCTGCCTATCTATACACTTGCATGTAAGCCACAAATTTCATATAGCTTTCTTATTGTCACATTTACAACTAATTGCCCTATGTGCAAAAGAACTGAGCGATTCTGAAACAAGCCAGCTCCACCACAAAACCAAATATAATTTCCCAAAATTCAGAATGATTTAAATGCAACTTTTAACCCACTGAATGTTATAGAGGTCTCCAAGGCAATTAATTGAAAGCCCCACTTAAATCACTAGGAATTGAGACTGCTCCCTATGGAGCGTTTGCTTTGTACCGAATTGCTCCACTTTTCTTTTGTGTATACATCCCTAAGTAACATACTGTAAACATGTTTGGGTGAAACAAACAAAATAAAAATTCTTCTCATAGCTGCAAGGAGAGCAGGGGGCTGTCAACCTGATCACTCGTCCATGACCATTCCCATATTCTTCCCTGCTCTGATGTGCACAATGCAGCTGGGAGGGAAACAGCCACTTGCTACATTCCTTGTTTTCATCAAGAGCTTATTTCATAACAAACCACTCAAACTAACAGATGAGAAGATGACTATATGTATAATTTGTATATCTGAATTAACAGTAAGTTAAAAATGCAATTCAACATTACATCGATATAATAAAAGCAGATTTCTGCAGACAGATTTACTAGAAAGGCAAACTGTAAACAGATTGAATTTAGAGCCATATTCAGTATACTAAAGAAGACAATCCTGGATCCTCCCCTCCCATACTGATCCTAGTGCAGCATTCCCAGATGATGTCCTGGCTATACAGGAAAGGCACTTCTTGTAGCATTCCGCACACGTTTAGTGCTGCTCACATTGCATCAGTGACGCAAGTGGAAAGAGACATGGACCCTTTCTCTTAGTGTGACATCCCCAGTTTACTCCTCATCTGGAGAAAGCATTTACTGTGGCATTCTACATAACTAGCATCTTAGGGCAAAGGGTGGTACACAGAAAGCAAGAGATGAGCAATTCTAAATCAAACCAGCTGCACCATAGGGGAGAAGTTTAATTTGTTAATAGGACTTTGGAAGCTGTCCCCAAAGCACATGATGCAGTGTATTGAGACCTCTCTAGCATTCAAGGGACAAAAATCCCTATTTAAATGAATGGGAATTTTCATTTGGTTCGTGTGTCGGATTTGGTTTGCCTCAGAATTGCCCTACTTTTTTTTTTTCTTCATACAGCCAATAGTATTATTTAAATGACTTGCCTTAGCCCACAACCCTGCATTTGTTTTACATTAAAATCTATAAAAGAACGGCAGAGGAGATAGGGAAATACTAAACAAAATAGAATTAGTGCTTTCTTGTTTAGACTTTGGTAAAAGAAAGGTTTCTGTCCTCCAAGACTTGCACAAAGCCTTAAATGTCAGAGCTTATTGGAAATACAAGCCAGCAATATGCAACCATACCAATACACGTGCTCTAATTGCGGAGTGGATGAACCAGCGCCACAGTGGGTTTGCATAGAAGCTAACAGGTTGATTTACCAGTATAATTTGTCTCTGAGGAGGTATATTTTGTAAACCAAAAGCCATTGGGAGAGATGGGAACGAAAGGAAAGTTCTAATTTGTGATGGAAAATAACACACAGAACATACACAAGAGTACAAAACATTCCCTTCTTATGGGCTCAAGTATGTGCCGAGACCAGCAGAAACATTTTGAGCCAAACATATTAACCCGTTGAGTATCAGAGGGGTGCCCAACTCATTGTGAAGCAATGTGTTAGACAACACTCTGGTGCTAAAAGAGTTAAATAGGAAGGAACCAATAGAGACAGAGCAAGGCATTCAGCCAGGTTTCATAAAATCTAACTAATCTAAGAAACATAAAGATGATAATTTGAGTCAACCTGCTATAAAATGCAGTACTGAAGGAATCCAAATTAAAGCAGTTATCCTATTCCTTATAATTAACAGACAAAGCAAACTGAAAGGAGTGTTGATTGGAATCGTCCTTAACCCCTTAATGACCCTTGACAGTGATAGTACGTCAAGGGTCGATCTGACTGGACGACCCATGACGTACTATGACCGTCATGGAGTTCCGGGCTCCCCCCACGGCTGCACACCGTTCGGGGAGTCCGGAACTGGAACTGGTCCTTAAATCACTTTGCGGCGCCGATCGGCCGGTCGTTAAGGGGTTAATCTCTCAAAGATGGAAACAGATTTTCTTTGCTGCTGTGGAAGACTTCTTATGGTAAACAATGGATTGTTTTCCACTTTCATCAAACTCCCCTCTTGTAATCTTTGTAAAGGTAGAACCCCACTTAATGGGTCAATAACATTTAGCATGATACTATATCAAGCTGTCCACATTTATTTATTAGGCACAACAGTAAAATGTATATCTCTAATAGAAAGAAGCGGAAAAATGAAACAAGCATAAATGTATTAAAAGTAAGTAATAGTAAATATTTGGACCACCAGCTACTGGTAGGGGAAGGCTGGAAATCTTTGTCTTGGGCACAAGGACAATCAAATGGCCTATTTCTACTGTCTCTCCAGCTCGCCAAACCAGCTGACCCCTTTTGTTAATTTTATAATTAGCATTAATGTTTGAATTAAAGCAAATGATACCACAAAGCTTGCAACTGAAATGGTGCTACACTTGTGTTACTACAGACTTTACAACTGATATTCAGCTATACAAACTAGTGATACTACCAAACGTACAAATGAAATAAAGCTACACCAGAGAAGCCATGGAACTTACAATAGAAATGGAGCTACAATACCACTGTAGCTGTAATACAACAGAGCTTTCAACTGACAGGATGCTACACCAGTAATACCATACAGCGTACACCACTGAAATGGAGCTACAATACTATTGCAACACAGTTCAATTGTAAGCCCTACACTATCACTTGTGTAGCTCCATTTCAATTGAAAAATCTGTGCTATAACAAGTTTAATACTAGGGATATCACATTGCTTACAGCTGAATTAGTGTTACACTAGTTCTACAATAGAGGTTACAATTGAAATGGAGTTACACTAGCAATACTACAGAGCTTACAATTGTAGTGTTGCTAAACTACTTTTACAACATTATACTACAGGAATGGCGCCACCTACATGGCGACTGTTCAAAAGGGCAACATCGAAATGTTGCCTGCATCAAAAGATTAACTTTGAAATGTTGCCTACATAAAAAGGGCAACTTAACAATGTTACCAATGTCGCCCGCATCAAAAAGGTGTGATGAGCGTGATAAAAAAAATGTCACCCTTGTCAATAAGCTGTGAAGATCTGCCCAATTCCCTGGTTTGCTAAATGTGCACCTTTTTAAAAGTAGCACTGCAGTAATATCTAGACCATATCTCATATGAAGAACTACACTTTCTCCTCTACCTCTTGTATCTGTATGTCACCCATTCTATACTTACATTTAAGCTTTATGGGGCAAGGACCTCCTATCTTAACATATACTCATCTAGTGTTCCCCTTATTATAATTATACAACTAAGGCATGCACAGGTCTATAACAAAGGCATTCCTAATAAACCACAAATATTGTGGGGTGCTCCCAAGACCTACACAAACATAGAAGAACAAAATGCCTTATAGAGTAAGCTATAGAAACTAAACCCCACAAGATAAAGAGGTCCACTCATTGAGGCACTCAAAATACCATAATTATAATCATTCATCAAAATTATTTATTGGTGTACAAAAACCATAGAATGCACATACAAGATAAAAACACATAACACATCGGTGGATCAAGCCCTGAACATCCCTGCTATATTTGTACCGTAATAAAGATACTATACTCCTCAACAATCGTATCACTATTCATCAGCAAGTATTTAAAGTAAAGAGGACAAGCTAGCAAAGAAATACACAATATTAAATATAATAGTAATACCTCACCAAAAAAGATGTCATTATCAAAGTGATAATAATTCACTACATGATGGGGTAAATAAATAACAAAATACAAATAAATGTGTACTTATCCTCAATATACATCTAAACAGTCAGGACTCTCTCCATCCCCAACCTTTCCGACGCGCATCACCTACACTTAGGCTTCGTCAGGGGATCCCCTGTATCGCCTACACTTCCCCTTAACTCCGTCCAAGGAGTTAAATCATTCCGTGGGATTTTTTCTTTGCCTTTCTTTGGATCAATAAAAGCAAATGTTAAAATTAAATAAATCATGCCTTTTTTCCAACCTCAAGACACCTACACACAAAACAGATACCAGGTAAAAAGATCTTCTTAAAGGGATAGTAATGTCTTATAATAAACTGACATTGAATGCTTCTGTATTCTTTTTTTTTTTTTTTTTTTTTTTACTGTATGGCACTGTTTTTATGGTTTGTATCTGTCTGGTCTTCGTGAAAAGTGAATAGAAAGGTTTCCCCTCCTGCCCCTTTTCATCATGTTTCTGTAAGTGAGTGGGAGCTGAAATCAGGTCACGCGACTAATCGGATTCAATTGAGGGACAAAAGTAAGATGCAGTGTATGCTAAACCCAACCCCTATGCAGTGATATGTACCTTTACTCCCCAGAGCTGTATCTTCTTTAGTATTAAGTGACGACGCTGCAGGCAAGGAGCATGTCCCCCCTCCCATCGGGTATTTTATGTGGCGTGCGCTAGGAAAAGTGAACGCATATGAGAGCGTGCTAGAACTGGAGATTTTTAAAAATGGTTGTCGAATTCACATGCCCTTCAGTTTTAAGTCGGTAAAAACGATTTATTTACTTTATAAAAGTGGAAGAAAAGGTGCACAATAAAATTGGCTCTTATTTCCGATTGCAATACATATTTTTAATGCAGTGACATGACGATCACTTTTAATCAGTTATAGAAGCTTAGTGAAGAATACTGTAGTTTGCTCTTCATTTCCATCTAGTGGAGAAATAAATCAGCAGTGATGTCTTCACTATAGGTGGGGTGTTTACACCTGGGATGATTTAATATAACTTTAACCCTTTGAGTGCCACAGCGGTACGCAACGCATTGCTTTGTGTACTACTTTGGCACTCAAAGGGTTAAGGACTAGAGGAATTTACAACACATTGTTTACCAATGAATTAGCTAGGTTTAATAAACATAAAACTAGATATATAAAAGACAACATTGAAGCAATTTTTGCCAAACAATGGGAAAAAATACAAATATAGCTGACTAGCAATATGGGATGATGCTGCCAGTCATTGAATTAGGGTATGCATTATGTAGCGTATGTAGTACATGGTGTGTTGAAGGTGTTTTTTTTTATTTATTTATTTTTTTTTAAAATTGTATTAAATGACGTGTGTAATGGATCCTACCCGTTACTTGAGCCCTTGTCTGGCCCTCAAACTATTCATCCAAAGACTATGGACATTTAGGGCTGTTTGGACTCTATGCTGTGCCTTATTGTACGAACTGGCCAGCTATTACCTAAAAGCAAAGACTTAAATTCATAGACTTTGGATCATATACTACGTTTAATGTATGTCGAATGTTTTAGTTAGGTTCGAAAGTTTACACACTCATCGATTACCAGTTGGCAGGGACCGGCACGGTGTGCGATTAGCGCCACCGGATCGAATGTTTGGCGGCGGTGGCAAGACGTGAAAGCTGGGTCACTCAAAACCCTGGAGTAGGCATGCAAATATCTTCCACAGCCTAAGCTGGGGAACCGTAGGCAGCTCAGGGATTGGTCAAGGTTGGAGCAGGGCATTCAAAGTAGTCAAACAAAGGCTCCAACCTTGGGCCACTGTCCCTAATATGAGTATTGCAGCCACTCCAGCAATTTGACTATGTGACTGTAGCTAGACCCCCTGCTGTGTGTTAATTAAGCCATTGTGAACTGCAATCAGACCCCCTGCCGTGTGGTAATTAGTTTAAGCCCTCAAGTCTTTGTTCATCAAACCCTTTTGTATGTGAAATGTAATCATGTCTGAGTTATTGTAGCTGTTAAGACCATCTGTTGCTGGCCTTTGTCTGATGTATTTTGATTGGATCACGCCCTATTATATCTTGTTTCCCCCATAAAGTTCAATGTAAGATTTGTGTATAAATATCTGTGGTTTGTGTCAATAAAGTGAGTTATGTTTTGGAGTGAACCTGAAGTCTTGTCTGTTCCTATGGTATTAAAGTGGCCACTCTGCCGCCCATCTGAGCCCAGGTTCCTGCATCGTTTGACCGTCTGCTGCCAGTATCTTGCTACCCCATTTCGGATGCTGTCAGGCAGCAATGTGAACTTTGCCTTGCTTCTTCCAGTTCCAGTAGAACCTTCGATTCAAGCACCGGAGTGCTCGAACGTCTTGGCAACCGCTACCCTTTGTTCCTGCAACACTTTTCCTGTTCCTCGTAGCCCGGGAGTAGCGGCTTCACTCTCTACTGCCCAGTGGTCCAGTTCTACAACGCTCGATGGTTCGAGAGGCCGTCGGCCTCTCCTCAATCCGCATCCTTCAACGCAGTGTCTGCTACTCCGGGGTTCGACACCACTTTGAGTCGACCACCGGACCGTTGATCTGCTCGACCGGTGCAACTGACCGCGCCAGTCCGGCGTTGAGAAGGAGAGACCCGGGAACAACGGCGGAAGGCAACGTGGTCCCTTCTTAGCTTCCGTTACACTCGTGTAAATGCAACACTTTGTATGTTTGTTGGCAGTGAAAGGGTCTTTCTCGATCTCCTCAGCAGGATATTGGGGCACAGAGCAGTAGACATGAGCCTTGCAAGTGCGTTAACCCTTTTAGTGGCCGAGTGGTACGCAACGCATTGCAGTGCAATGCGTTGCGGATCCCTCTAGCACTAAAAGGGTAATAGTTGAGATGGATCTCAGCATGAACACAGAGCAGATGTAGCAATTGGACGGGCAAGTGAAATAAGCCTTTTAGTTGAAAAGTGGTCTGCAATGCATTGCACAGCAGTGTGCTGTATACCTCTGGGGCACTAAAAAGGTTAAAGTTGGTCAAGATCTCAGTGATTTTATTCCCTTGAATTCAGAGGTGTCCTGCGGCACACAAGTAACATATAAAACCATGTGAGTGCCAGAATAGTATTGAACCCATTGTGAGCACAATGAAAAGCTTAAAACTGGGAGTTTAAGTGTGGGTGGTAGGTGATATTTTGGCAGTGGGGGCTGAAGTACTTAACGCATTGTGCAATGCCTGGTTAACATGTCTGAATAGCAACCCACACCTCAGGATGAAATGCACATGGAGCCCAGTCTGTTCTCACTGGTACCAGCAGATGGCTCTCCAGCTCCTTATCTGCAGCATTAATAACGACCTTGAGCAATCAGCCGGTCATAATGATCGTGTATCCCGATGGCCCAGTAGAAACCGCTGCCTGGTAGGTGCCCCCCTCCCCAATGACAGGATGTAGGATGGTGTGATGGTAGCCACTGCCTGATACAATAAAAGTAAAGACCATGCTATTGGCAACACTGCTAGAGGTAGAAGTTCCTGTTGACTGGTGTGAAACAAAGTGCTGCCATTGCAGTTAAAAAAAAAAAAAAAAAAAAAAAATCGAGAGTGGACACAGTTACCGGAAGTCATGTATGCCGGGAGGAATGTATGTCAATTTACTGTAATATTGCCATCCACATCTGCGTCTTTGCCTTACAAACTCTGTGGTCGATACAGAACACACTTCAGCACAAAAAGCAGTAGCACAGGAGGAGGGCGCATAGTACAAGTTGTGATAGCATACACTTCCATATCCTACACACAGAACAAAGTGCATCGCCGACTGAAGTTCCGTCGGCACGGCACTGTGTTCTGTGTGAAGGATATAGAGCAATGGTTCTCAACTCCTGCCCTCAGGACCCACTAACAGGCCAGGACTTAGGGATTTCTCTGCTAGAACACAGGTGTGGTGATCAAAGGCTCATTCACACTGATTAACTGACCTGTGCTCTAACAAGGAAATCATCCAATCCTGGCCTCTTAGTGGATCCTGAAGACAGGAGTTGAGAACCACTGATATAGAGTGTATGCTATCACATCTTCAAGTAAGCGTCCCACATACTGCTGCCGTTCGCTCTGAAGCATGTTCTGTATGGACCATATTGAAGTGTATGCTGTGACAGGTTGGAGTATATCTGTCAGACATCCAGTAAGAGAAACTCCTGCGGTGCAAGAAGATTAACGGACTGACAGCCTACACTTTTATTGAGATCCATCAGAGATCGGTGAGGAAGTGAACAAGCTTGCTGATACACATAACAATGCACTGATACACAGACGCACAGAAGTGGGTCCTGGAGTCTGTGTAAGAGTGCACAAATGTATGTCTGAGCGCAATAACATAGCGTAGGGAGCCAATTGGACAGGATTTTTTGGCCGTCAGTTAACTGAAGAAGAAGTAGGAGTATTGCTAGTGTGCTTTGAGCAATATAGCGTAGGGTACAATGTTACCAGTGAACAGCTCCCACCTCTCCACATCTGTACTGGCATAGGAGTTAAAGAAGGCCTCTTTACTAAGGAAGCAGCCCTGGAGGTAGCGGCGATGGCTCCAGGTGTCCGCCAAGCTCTCCACGATCTCCTTCATGGTGACAATAGAAACAGGCATCCCAGGGGGCTTAGTGGCATCTGGGGGAACCGTCAGCTTGTTACCAGCTACTTGATGCATGGTGGGAGGAGGGAACCATCCGGGGCTAATAAGGGGTATTGTGGAAATAGGTGGGGTAAAAAAAAAAAATAAATAAAAGTGTACATGAAGCTGAGGTCAACAACAAAATCATTGGGTGAGTTATGAAAAGAGGCAACAGATCGGACGTGCGGTGAAGTACGGTGACCATACCTCACCTTTAAAAAGGGACTCCTGAAATATGCCTATTTCCTGTGTGTTAAAGGTGAGGTATGGTCAGACTAGGTGATGTGAAGAGTAACCAGAGAGTGACAGGTGAGTGGTCTGTCCTACAAATTAAGCTGTGGTCCCAATCACATTTCTGAAGCAATGCATTGGAGTCTTTTCTAGGAACCAAGGTGTTAAAAAAGCCCCACTTTTTCATTTGTTTCCATTGACGCAGTCGGTTCTCTGGACATGCCTCTCCCTGAGCTTGAACCAGCAACCCTCATGTTATGGGTTCTGCAACTTCCATCGCTGTGCCCAGAGGACCTTTCATTTGGAGGCTGTTCTGTAGTAGAATTGTCCTTTTATTCTTCTTCACTTTCCTGGCACCTATAGGTTAATGGCCTGCAGCTGTACCTTGTTTAAAATTTATTTAAACCATCCTGTCTGGGCTCCCACTGTTCAGCTGTTAACCCTGGTGGTGGAGACTTAGTTTTCTGTTTCCTGTTTGATTCTGCAGTATCTTGACTTCACTTGAACTCCGCCTGTCTCTACCTCAGTTTGTACCTTGACTGCACCTAAATGGCACCTGTCTCGACATCGGCCTGTACCCTGACTCTGCATGACCTCCACCTACTTTGGCTACTCCTCAGTCTCCAGCACCAGTATCTCTGCTTTCCCCAGACTACCACTGTATCTATCCTGGTCCAGCCCCTGGTTCAGCAAGGGGTGGATAGAATACCTCTCTGGCATTCAAAGTATTAACCTTTTCTTTGCCAAGTCACCCTACCTATTCAATAGTATGTCTTGCTATCATACCATTGCCATGTCTTCACACCACTCCATCAGGCCTTGCCTCTTCATCGCATCTACCGCCATCATTATGATACTCCTCCAACACCATGTATTTCCCATTCTTCATCATGTCTTCCCCCTCCACCATGACCCCCCTTCTTCATCACCTCTTCCACTCCCCTAATTCAAAACTATCACCCACTTCCATCATGTCTCCCCCCCTCCACTGTGTGTCTCATTCTGGTGAGCATCACTGTCTGCCACTAGTGTGTGTGACTGCATGTCTTCCCCCTCCTTCATCATATAGTCTCCCTTTTCCACCATCATGACGCTACTCCTCCATCATGTCTTTCACCTCCTCTCCCCCACCACCACAAACTCTTTCCTTAATCATGTCTTCCTCTCCTCCACTGTGTCTCATTGTCGGTGCCAGTATATCTGTGTGACTTGGTGTTTAATGAAAGAGGTGAGTGTGTGTGGTTTGGCATGTGTCTTTCTATGAATGACTGGTATGGGCAACACTGTCATTTTGCTAGTTAATTAATAAATGCTCAACTCACTAATCACTGTGACTCTCATAAGAAGGGCCCTAAAAATATTATAGGAATACCTATTAGAACTGGTTGTACATGATTTTATCAAGGAATTCAGGAAACATTTCCCAACTCACAACTGATTAATTTGTTTTGGAGATCTCTATTTTGGAGTAGCCAGCTAATCACTGCAGTGTTCAGCGCAAGTATAACTTTTTTAGGGCCTTTTTTAGTATCAACCTAATTCATGCTTTTTACCTACGTTGGTAAAAAATGCTTTTGTTAAAAATCATATGTGACCACATGTTGGGTGCCCAAGGTTTAACACCTTGAATGCTAGAAATGTACTGAAGACCTCTAACATATAAAGGACAAGTTTATAATGCTTAATATAAGACAAACCTTACAGAAAAAAATAGCGTTGTGTGAAATATTTGAGATCTTCCACACATCTACTAGTAACAACAGAGATACTGTCTGCCCCTCCATTTTTGTTTTCCTCTCTGTCAATATGTTAGTTCATTTTGTGGAATTCCTTGATAATAACCTTTGCAGTCTAAATACAGTAGAACCTACTTTTCATGGTCCCATCTTCTTCCTCCTCTTCTTCCTCATCATCACTGTTTATTACCATGGTCCCCAAGTCAGACTCCAACATGGTGCTGTTATGTTCTATCATGGTCTGGGCACCTTCACTCATTGTACTGGCAGCTCTCATGGTCCCCGCACTCTCAGAGCTTGTCTTGACCATTGTGTGGGAGTCAAGTTCATCTTCTTCCTAAACAGAAACAAGAAAATTGTAATAGAGAAAGGGTTACTAACTAGAACAATCTTAAGATTAGCCTTCATGGAAACACTTTGAAATACATCTCCAAGAATACAAATCAGTATAAATAAAAAAATCACTAGCCTCAACCACATCACACAACCCTCAAATCTTCATAAAAGTACTAAAGTCTCACGATGGAAAACAATGGCCTGTAACCACAGTTATTTTGGGGGTTTCAGACTGTCTTAATTTAGCATTTAAGTGAAGCAAAGAAAGTAGGGTTAGAAGGATCAGAAGGAAGCACCTAATTCTGTAAACATAAGTGTGATGTCAGTTTATGGGTAGTGTATTGTACCACACTGTTGTCCAAAGAAAAATAAATAAAAACAAGCAAGTAATTTTTAGTAACAAAGGATCTGCTCAGCAGATGCTGGGGGATTGTTGAAATGAACAGATTCCAACATTGGATACAATAACATTTCCAATCAGTGGCAGTAATGTTTCTGGAATGCAAAAATGAACTGATGATAATCCAGTGTATGATTCATAAACCCCATATGGAGTACAAGTATTTTAAAACAAAGTAAAAACCATGGTCTTTGCCACACTGCTTTCGTTTAACAAAGCACTAACACAATTAAGTAAAAATCACTGAAATGAGGAACATAAAATCGTTGGCTACAACCTGATGCTTGGCTGATGGAAAAATCAGGCATTTCTAGATACCAATCTAGAACACTGGTTATCAAATGTTTCAATGGAACCCTATCAAAAGTCTTTACCTCTTGGATGCTTGAGAGGTTGCCAATGCAATACCAGGCATCCAAGTGGTTGAGACAGTATTACTCAAGTAACACTTGCTCATGCTAATCCACAACCTACCTTACTATTGCCAGGTCCTCCTAATGGCCCCTATGAATTTGGTCCTTGTGCCTTTGTTCAAGAGATAACATTTTAATCAGTCCTGGATGTTATGTCCATGAAGTCGGACATGAAAGTTGCTGGAAGTTATTTATTAAACTGAAGCTGGCTGAGTGCAAACACTCTATATTAGAAAGGTAGCTAATTCAGGTTACTAAGTTATTAGGCTACAATGCATTAGGAAACAGTTATGAGGGAATCACATCTGATGTTCCTCATACATCAAAGTTTGGAATCCTCTAACCTCCCTCTCCCCTGGGATATGGGGTAGATAATACAGATTGTTATATGAGTGAAACCAGGTGTGAAAAATCAGCATTATATGCAGACATGAAAATGATTTTCTTACAACAGGTATAAGTGCTTAACGCTGTGCAAACCTACTTGTGATCTCAATATTCTCAGAAACCAGAAAAAAAAAAAACCTTTCAGTGGCAATAATATACTGTTAATGCACTGATAAATGAGATAAGAATTAAGTATGATATAAAATGAAGGAGACCTTGTGTAAAATAAATGAATCATACATTTTTCCTAAAATCAAAAGAAATAATGCACTATACCACTGTCCTCAGAATAGTTACGAGAATAAAAAATACTGAACAATTGGATAAAAGTTCATTAATGTACAAAACACACCGACTGCAAATGTCATAAAATGCTGAAAAAATAATAGTGTAATGAAATAATGGACGGATGAGAAGAAATATAAGGTGAAATGAGGATATGAAAAATATTTTCTAAATTTCTAATCGGTATGAAAAAAAACTCCAATCAAATAAATGCTCCAAAACAACAAATGAAATTCTGCACATATGATAACTGAATGATGAGTATAAAGTGCATTCATAACAAGATTACACGTGAACAAAATGAGATTGTAAAACTCAGGGTTTGATGCGCAGACAAACAAGCAACCTATGACTTGCTACAAACAAAACAGTGGGGTTTAGTGTCATATTTTTGGCCAAAGACATGGAAAGCTTGCCTGCCCCATCAAGGCACCCCAGATTAAAGGGATAGTAATACTTAAAAATTACCCCCTGTGACATCTCTCAAACCTTTATGGTTTGAGAGATATTGACTCGCAAAGTTCCCCTCTCTCTCTCCCCTTTCCCTGAAATCAGCGTTGTAGCTGACTGCAGGGGAAGCCTGTCCTACGATCAGAGAGAGATCGCGTTAATATAAAAGAAATCATTAACTTAAAAGGTCTTCTACGTGTGCTTGTTTTTTTATTAACGCGATCTCGGCTCTGCTGCAGAGCCACAGCATGATCGTAGGACAGGCTTCCCCTGCAGTCAGCTACAATGCTGACTTCAGGGAAAGGGGAGTGAGGGGGGAACTTTGCGAGTGAATACCTCTCAAACCATAAAGGTTTGAGAGATGTCACTGGGTGCAATTAATTTAGTTTTTTTATTACTACAATATTGGGATTACTAATTTTTAAGTATTACTATCCCTTTAATCTGGGTTGCCTTGATGGGTCCCAGGAAGGTACGCAGAGAGGACTCCAGTCTGAATTTGGAGCACCCCTCTCCATATCAGCCTTGGTGCGGGCAGTCTCTACTGCGCATGACTGCAGAGCACGCAGCCATTCCTAATGTGCATGATGGCTTCTGACAAACATCCTTAGTGAATTATTATACAGGATAAGAGTCTATACTTGCTTTTAGCAGAAGGGAAAACCGTTCGCAGCCGCCACTTAAGGACCATGTAGCTTAAATGCAGCTGCACTGGGAGCCCTGAAATCCATGATGTGACATAACTGTTACTGGTCCTTTATGGAAGTTTTCCCATGATGGTCCTTAAGGGATTAAGAACTCTCCAACACACTGCAAAGCAATGTGACGGAGACCTTTAACACACGCAAATGGTTAAAGGTGCCCAATGTATTTTTTTATTCTTTGCCCAGGGCTCACCATCGGCTTAAGTCTACATTATTCACTAATTATCACAGAAAAACAAACAAACTGTGACCTTGTTCCACTGTTTATCACAGAACCAACCACACAAACATTGCCTGTCACCCCAGCTTTGTTATGCTGTCCACTAGTAGCTGCAGAATCACATATACGCTGCCTGATACTCCTGCCTTGTTCCACTGTAAGTCACAGAACCACACACACACACTGCCTGGCACCCGAGACCTGTTACACCATCCTCTGCAATTTACAGAAACGCTGTCTGTCCTTCCATCTTTGTTATGCTGTCCACTGATAGCCACAGAAACATACATACAGTGCCTGACACTCCTATCTTGTTCCACTGTAAGTCAAAGACACATACACTGCATGGTACATGAGCCTTGTTCCAGGTCATAGGTAACAAAGGGGACACAGCAGAGAAGACCCTTTAAAAAGTGAGCTCCCAGCCCCATAGTGATTGGTCACTGGAAAAAAAGCATCAAGAGAATTTACAACCAGTATGTCCTAATGCAGGGGTTAGCGAACTCTGGGTCTGGCCCCTCAAGGGGAGGCCCAAAAACCTGGTTGGGGAGCCTGAAATCTGATCCTACAGACTACTTTAGAAAGTCTCTGTATGTTGCATGCATGTATGTATGTATATACACAGAGGTTCCCACCAAAAAGGAGTCTGATGTACGAAAAAAAAGAACTGGAGGAAACGGATTGTATATAGGGGACGTATAAACATTCCCTTTTACTTAAGGCGCCACGTAACGCCTCCTAGAGGAAACCGGGACAGACAGAGCAGGTACACAGATGTCTCTAAGCCAAGATGACTGCGCTGATGCCTGCTTGTTCGTCTAAGAAGTAGGATTTCTTAAAGCGGAACTTTCATATAACATAGCACCGCAAATGATAATTACATTAGCTATATCCACAGACTTATACTTGAAAATAAATCTAATTTCTGCATTAAAGAAAAAATAACATTTTAAGCAGACAGGCAGCGGGGAACAATGATGACAACTTGCAGACATGGCATCTGTGTGTCTGCACTGTCCGTCCCCTTCAGCTCCACGATTGGTGAGTTGAATGCCACTGTACCGGAAAGGACTAACAGTGCAAGATCCCAGCAGCTGCCCGTCTGCATAAAAGGTTCTATTTTTCGTTAATGTAGAAATGAGTTTTATTTTCAAGTATAAGTCTGTGGATATCACTAGTGTAATTATCATTTGCGGCGCTATGTTATTCAGGTGACAGTTCCGTTTCAATAATGCAGTGCTTGTGCTGAATAATTGTATTAATTGTAAGCTTATCGCTATAGGACTAATTATTGGGGGGGGTGGCATTATTTCGGGTGATGGTTCCACTTTAAATGGGCCATTTAACTCTCAGATTCCCATAGAGGAATCAAACACATTGTAAAGCAATGCGCTGGAGCTCTCACTAGCATTCAGGTGGTTAAATGCACTGTTTCATTGAATTTGTATTTGTCCCCTTATTTACTCCAGTTTTCTTAAAAGTTTTTTTTTTGTTTTTTTTTTCCCCTCTTCTTATCCAGACACACTTAACCTCTTTGGATGCTACAAATATCTCTCCAAGACATGGGTTAGAATTCTCTAAAACCCTTAGGGGTTAATTATTACTTGGACATGGGGGAGTCCTGCAATTAATAACATTATGTACATTAATACCAATTCTAAGTCTATTTCAAACCTCACACATCTCAATTGGCAAATTACATTTCAGCATGTTCCTTTATGTCATCTTTTTATCCTGTTTTCTCTCTTATGTGCAATTTCTTCATGAATGAGAAAACAAAAGGAGGTGAGGGAGAATCCCAGGACGTATCCTGATGGACTGATCTGTGCCTCTAGAAATGGAGTCCACAAACTGTGACTCCCCAGTTATTTTGAATTATCAACTACAACTTTCATCCCTACAATAAGCTGCAGTCCTCTCTAGCATCCAACGGTTAAAAAAATAAGCTGTGTGACAACTGAACCAGAGGAGCCAATCATTACGGGGAACAGAAACAGGAAAAGGGGAGCAGAAAGGAATTTTAGAATGTGTGCAAAAAGATAAACAGCAGCAGCTCTGAAACACACAAACTGCATCACAGCAGGCAAATGAAAATTCTCATTTATTTATACAGGGATTTTAAGCCCTTGAATGCTAGTGTTCAAGGGGTTAAAAGTCCACTTAAATGAATAGGGATTTTTAGAATTTTTTTATTTGTTCTTCTACAATGCAGTTGGTCTGCAATAGATAGTTTTCTTTTTCTTTCTCAGGAACATAAACGGTTTCTCAACCTTAGTCCTTGGGGCACACCAACTGGTCTGAATCATATCTCTACATCATCACAGGTGGGCTTATATGTGACTGTTATTATGATCAGGTTACCTAATAGAAATTGGGATATCCTGTAAACTTAATCTGTTGGTGTGTCCCAGGGACTGCAGCTGAGAATCACTGACTTAAGGTGACCGAATCTCCCTTTTATACCAATAAGAACCCCCCTGGAAAGTATGTGATGTCCACCAATCATCAGGAGAGAAATATTACTAGTACACACAATGTTAAACATCCAGACTAGAGAACAGCATCATTTATTTCTTGTATACTGCCCCCCCCACCCACTCACAGATTTCCAGCCATGCAGATATAAATTATTGGCTCAATGTGTTTATCAGAGGCATTTACCTAGATAGCAGTCCTTCATATAGCAGTCAGGTAGATTTGATTATGTACTGTTTGCACAGTACCTGCAGTTGTCTGCATTTGTTTTGCATCAGTTTGGGATCTTTCACACAGATGGCAGAACCGTTGCAGCCCCTGCTTTAGTTCTGTTGTCCATGCTGTTTCGCCTTCCACTAGTCCAGATGGAGGTGGAGTGTATTTGAGAGCCGGCCTACATAAGCACCAGCCAATATCACTGACTGGACCTACATAGGTTGGACATTCACTGGTGGTTGTGATCGTCAATAAATCAACTCTCTTCTGAAAGGTCTGTCAGTAGCTCCATAGGCCGCTGTACACACCTTCAATGCTGCATCTACACTGTGAGAATGCAGAAAAGTCACAAATGTGAAAGGAACCACAGCCCAGCATAGGACTTTTCACAGCAGGCAACACCACCAGAGCAGACTCACTACATTGGTTTCACCCATATTCATCTATAAAGACTGAACAGTCTGAATGAGACCAGCTATTAAAGAAAGACCTTCACCTGTGGACCTTTAGAATCAGATAAACATTCTCAAGACAGTAACATATTGGTGTGCAAATAAAGACTACACTAGAGCTCAAATGAAAAAAATGTGAACACGTATACTTGACTTCAGTACAGGGAACACATACATCAGTGAGTGAGGCTGGGTTCTCACGTGAGTTTGGATCTTCTGCTTTGCAGCGTAAACCAAGTGTCCATGTGCAACTTGCCTCTGTAGTCCCTGCATTCCCCAAGTAATGTCGTCACCAGGGGAGTTACAAAGCTAATGACTTAACCCTGTAAGGACCAGATGGGTGCAAATCAATGCAATGCACAGCCCTCCGGTTCTAAAAGGGTTAAACAAATTAAGAGGCACCGAGAACAAAAAAATGCATGCAAGGCTGCACACACATTTTATATGACTACTGTTATGCATTAACCCTTTAAGGACCAGAGGGGTGAACAACTCATTGAGAAGCAATACTCCGCACAGCTTTCTGGTCCTTAAAAGGTTAAAGCTGACAAAATATTTGCACTTGAAAACTTATTAAAAAGAATAAGTAAATCATAAAGGCCATAATCATCCCCTAAATGATTAACCCTTTGAGTGCCAGAGGGGTACGGAATGAAGCAATGCATTCCTTACCCCTCTGGCACTCAAAGGGTTAAATAAAAACATCCCACATAAAAACATCCTTGTAATTGTATGTGCGGTCTATCCTAGATACTCTATAGAATGTAAATGCTTCACAATAGATCAGCCCCTAAAAAGGAACTTAGTGAATCACATGGTCGATGACTGTTACAGTGTTTTAACTCTGACCACGGACGGTTGTGCAAAATATTGGTCTGCACACTCCTCTGGTATGCAAAGGGTCGAAACTGTTCAGCATGAGCCAGTTATGGAAAAATGAAAATGACAAAATGGTTTGTCCTGTAATTGAACAAAAAAAAAAAAAAAAAAAAAAATCACATTTTTGAAAGTGTGCCATGAAACCAGATGCAGTGCATTTATATGACACAAGGGGGTGCCAAATAACCTAAAATAAATGCAGCTTAGCACTTGCTGAAAATTCTATATTATAGTGCAGACTGTCAAGAGTAATGAAAGGGCTGTTAACTAAAACTTAGTGAATGTGGATATCTCTACAAGTTCTGAAACTACAACACATGCATCAATGTACAGTACAGGTTAGCAAATAATTCACCCATTAAAATCAGGTGCATACAAAACTTTTTTCTTCAATAGCCACACTGAGAAAATAACAATGATTTGAAGGCAACATACTACTAAATAATAGTGGTATTAACTCTCTGAGTGCCAAAGGGGTATGCAACGCAATGCAGAGCAATGTGTTACATATTCCTCTGGCATTCAAAGTGTTAACCCTTTGAGTGCCTGAGTGGTATTGAATGCATTGCTTTGCAATGCATTTCTCACCCCCTCTGGCATTCATAGTGTTAAAGAAAAACGTGAAACAAAACCAAGATATTTTATGGGCTTTGTGTCCATGTCATAGCTAGGGCTACATTCTCTTACATAACTTACCTTTGATTGGTATAGGTAAGTATTATTAGGTCATAATTTTAGTATATAATAGATCGTACATGAAGAGTCTGGGCATGTCTACAGGCTGAAAATGGCATGTAAGCCTTCATTTGGAAATACCCGTATTTAATTATAGAGACTCCTAAAACAACGCATGCACATATTCCCCAAAATAAGCAGGCATAACTGGTCATGGAATGATTAAAAACTGCTCAGTCAATTAAAGAATACTGCTAACTGACTTACTGAAACTGAATCCCATGTCTTTGTTTTTGCTTTGGAAACAGAACACAGTTAAAGAATTGTGCATGTACACATCCGTAGGATAAGAGAAACAGTGCCGTGTGTTTGTCACACGTGAGTGCACGTTTGTGATTCACAAGATAGGCTCTGGAAGGAGTTCAAAGGAACCTTGTGGATCTGACACAAAGCATAAACTAAGGAACATTTTTTTACAATCATAAGGTTGATTCATGTCACTTTGTAAAGAATAACAGGTTGATAATTCCCAATGAACTGATTAAAAGCTATGGCCAGGTTAGCCCAAATTGACTTTGAAGAGACCTGCCTCATTTGGGATTCAAAAATCTCAAGAGCCTGGAAAAAATGCAGGGAAAACAGATTTAAAACTTATCTTCATATGTGCAAAGAAAAGTGAAGCAATTCTAGAGCAAATCAACTGTACTGTAGGGGAAAATTAAAGTTCTGCAAATTACTGTTTATTTAAACGGTCTTCAACACACATTGGGGTGAATGTATGAATCCACATGTACAGCTACATGATGTTATTGTCTAATACTTGCAGCTGCGCACAGAGTATGGTCTCTGTAATGCACACAGGCTCACAAACACTCCACCAATGCCAGACTTTAAAGGGATAGAAACATCCGGATGGATTGCAGAGAGGACAATCTTCAGTGAGCACAAGGAAAAACCTGTCGGGAGGGCAGGGCTTTCACTGTTCTCACAGTAAGAAGATTGTCCCTTGCTGTGAGCTGTCTGGTCTGTGGACCAGATTCCACACCTGAGGGGAGGTGGCTTACACTAGGTAAAAGGGGTGGAAGGGCATACTTTATCATTCAATTACTCTTGAACTACAACTCAGACAGAATTGAAATAACACTCTCTATGGCCCAAATATTATGAAGATTAATCGGAGCTGCTGTTTTTGTGAAGCATTACTATCCCTTTAATGTCAGAAAGCTCCATACATCTGTCCCTTAGCATGTGCTGAAAAACTGCAAGTGTCGCACCAGAGTTATAAAACTGGTCCATGAACATCAGTCTTTTGAGTACCAGAGGGGTACGTAAAGCATTGCTTTGCAATGCGTTGCGTACCCCTCTGGCACTCAAAGGGTTAATATTGATAGAGCCACAGCCACCAATCAGAATGTGGGTGTGGCCAGCACAGCTGAGGTGCCCCTCAATATTTGGCCATCTAGGCAGTTGCGTACTCTGCCTATTTGGAAACCGGACCCTGACTAGAGCAAACCAACTATACCACAGGGGACAAATAACAATTCCAGCGGATTTAAATGGGGCTTTGGAACTTATGTATGTTAAAGAGGTCTCCAAGACATTGTGAAAGCATTCAATGGGTTCTAAGCCCCATTTAAATCAATGATAATTTTCATTTGTCCCCTGAGGCACAGTCGTTTGCCCCCAGATTTCTCCTCTTTTTCTCTGTGCACGTGGTGTTTAGTTTACAATGTGCTGTGAAACTATGACGTGATTTTCATTAATTGCTTAATATTTCACAAAAAATAGTAATTAATAGAATTGTAAAAATTAGTTTAAAAGTATCCCCCCCACACCCCTTGCAAACATGAAAAGAAAAAAAAAAAGTTCTATCATATATCAAAGATGGAATCCATGTTCATAAAAATAAATAATTTTTAAAAACCCTCTAGCTTTTTTAACCTCTTGGATGCTAGAGAAGTCGGCAACATCTCTAGCAGTAAGGGGGTTGAAGGAAAATGGATGACCTGCAATACTTAGAAAGCAATTGTGTTTGGAACCTGCAGAGACAGATTAATGGAACAGACTCCCATGTACAGTGGTAGGAAATAATACAGCTTGGTATGGCTAAAACAAGTCTAAGCTTTCTTAATGTGGAACTACCACCCAACAAAATGTCCCCCCCCCCCCCAAAGAACTGGCGACTAGCTGCTCAATAGTGCTAGTTGCCAGAATTATTACCTCCTTATAGAGAATTCCTACTGTTCCCGGGACTGACAGCCAGGAAACAGAGCAGACATCTTTGCATAGTGACGTCTGCACTGTCAGTCCCTTCAGGTGCCGAACGGCTCCTAGCAATGCCTCCTAGAGCAGACTGGGACTGACAGCGCAAGTGCACAGATGTCATTATGCAAAGATGTCTGTGCTGTTTCCTGGCTGTCAGTCGCGGGAACAGTAGGGATTCTCAATAAAGCGGTAATAATTCTGGCGACTAGCACTACTGAGCAGCTAGTTGCCAGATGGGTAATTCTTCGGGGGAACCTTTTGTGTGGCGGTAGTTCCGTTTTAAACAGATACAGAAATGGGTAGACTACACTCATACGTCTCAAGTGACCCTCTGAGACCCAAAATCCCTCTGTCAGTCTTCCCCACCCTGGTGTCTTTCTTTAGAAGATCAGACTGTGTGGTGTGTATATAAATGTATCACATTGCTCCACAGCAATATATCTCTCAGGAATGTTTATCCAAAGTTCACTATATATGTAATATAACTTAGACTGTGAAAGTAAAATATGTTACTCTTGTTCTAATCATTTATTCAGTTAACCCCTTAAGGACCGGCGCGCGCACATGCGACCGGCACTTGAGGACCACGGGGCTTTTTTTTCCCCCCGCTTCCGGTTCAGGGCTTCCGGAGCAGCGTGCACGCTGGGAGCCCTGAACTCTATGACGTGCCAGGACCATCACTGGTCCTTAAGTGCCGGACCTCCTTGATGGTCCTGGCATGGAAATGGTCCTTAAAGTGTTAAACAAAGAGGTGCAAATAGGTCATGAAATAGCCTAAGAATTCTTGGTCCAACCATGCCCCCAACGACACTCCCTAAAACAGAGGTGTCTCTCTTTGGACAAGTGAAATGTTGGGAGGTATGTTGATTGGTGTTGATTGGTGAATTAGTTCTAATATGGCATTACATTCTATGTTATTACCAGGGCTTAAAATATGAAGTCCTTTGTTACTAGCCAGACCTGAAAAGTTACTCGCCACTGCAAGCCATAACATACCCACCAGGGCTGAATTTCTACTCGCCAGGGCTAAATTTTCACTCGCCATTAGCTAGTGGCGAGTGGAAATTTTGAGCCCTGTTATGACTCAACAGTAAAACACACCCAGGGACAACTTCTTTTTTTGACCCCCCTGAGGAGGAGTGGGGTATGAACGCACTGCAAAGCAACGTGTTGCACTCTGATCCTCAAGGGGTTCTGGTGCTAAACACTATATTTTTTAATAACTAAGATGTTGTTAAGAGAGCAAAGCTATTTTACATATAAATCCCAAGAAAATTTGTTACTGAGACATCAGACATGTAAAATGTTACCAGACATGTCACAATGTACAACCCACAAGCAGCATGATGCCCTCCCCATGTTAAACTGCTGCCCCTGCAACTCAGAATAACTGTGCAACAGCCGAGCCTTGTGTCACGGTTTCAGCTGCGGTCTCGGAACTACACATACCGATGTAGCCATTCTTAGTTTCACGTTTTCCAATTGAAGTCATCTTGATTTGATAAGTAATTTCCATTGGCATGAATGGGAATCTTTGTTTACTTAACACAGAAAGTTACAGAAATTATGTACAATGATCAGGACTACATCTTTGTACTGACACTCCAGCTTTGATTTTGGAAGAAGATACCAACAGAGATGACTTATATGTCCTCTCTGCTAAAGGAAAATAAACTCAGATGGATACCTAAGAAGAGAACTTGGTGGGGTACACCACATCACACATCGGCTTCTGTATTTACCATTGACCCAGTCCTAATTTTGACAGGGTCTGCATGGTGCAGTGGGACATTGAAACAAGTCTGTAGAGACCACCAGCCAGACACAGGAACAAGGCTGTGGTGTCACACAGTGTATGCTTGATTCTGTGGCCATCACTGGACAGTGGAACAAGGACAGGACAAGAACAGTGGGGCTTAGTCAGTTGATGTGCTCAACAGGATGCGTGACAGCGAATTTGTATGCCTCTTTGACAGTGGGGCTGATGTACTAAGAAAGTAGTGCAATCTGGGACAAACTAACAGCACGTTAGGGAGCAAAAACGACCACTGATTTAAACACTTACCGTACACATTGCAATGCACTGCACAGTTCTCTCACAATCAAATATTAAAATCCCCATTTATTCCAATGGCAATTTTTTTGTTTTTCATCTTTCCTATGATGCAGTTGGTTTGCTTCAGAAGAGAAACAAATTTTCCTAGTACATTATAGCCAGAGCATGTTTTTCTGTGTGTGCATACGTGTCTGTGCGTCTGTGAGTCTCTCTGTGTGTGTGTCTGTGTGTGTGTCTGTGCGTCTGTCTGTGTGTGTGTGTCTGTCTGTGTGTGTGTCTGTGTGTGCGTGTCTCTGTGTGTCTGATCTGTGCATCTGTTCGTGTGTGTCTCTGTGTGTCTGATCTGTGCATCTGTTCGTGTGTGTCTCTGTGTGCGTGTGTGTGCATGTGCACGTGTGTGCGTATGTGTGTGTGTGCTTGCCTCTGTGTCTGTGTGCGTGTCTATGTATCTGTGTGTGCGCTTGCCTCTGTGTGTGCGTGTCTGTGTGTGTCTGTACACACATCTGTGTGTGTGCATCTGTGTATCTGTGTGTGTGCGTGCATGTCTGTGTGTGCCTGGTGTGCGTGTCTGTCTGAGAGTGTGTCTGTGTATTAGTAGTAGTAGTAAAATGTAAATACAAATTTAAAACATATAAATGTAGTAGCCAGTATTTCCTACTTTCAATGGCAGTGTGTCTCTGTGTAACTACTGCATTTAAGGCATGTGTGTATAAAGACTGGTTCTGAACATTTTTAAACATACACCATAAATATATAATAATTTAAGAGGTAAAATGATTAGGCCAACTCAGCTGGCTTTGGAAGCACCAGGACTCAAGCGATTTCATTTGTAGGAAGTAGTAACATGACTGAAAGCCTCCCAATACATTACTAGATTGTGACACAACTGACATGGACATTCTCTTCCTTAAGGAAATATTACGGATCCTAATTTTCTCCTTTTTTTCTTTTTTCTTAAAAAAAAAAAAAAAAAAAAAATCTGGCATTTTCAGAATGTATGTCCTCTGTGAAAAATGTACGAAAATAAAAATATACATAAAAAGACCAATGTTCTTTTTTTTTTTATTTGTCCCCATACTGCAGATGGTTTGCCTTTCTGCATAAGGCCCATACATGGAATTGTACAAATAAAATTGATATTTTATATATATTTTCACTACAGCAGTGGGAACAATGGGAACAATTATGACTAAGCTAAATAAGTGCATCTCTCCGCACCAATTATTCTATGAGGAACATGTTAAATACTTTGACTGTGATGATCCAAGCTTTGTAAATATCTAAAACTGTACGTTCCAAGGGATACGAGGTATCATCAAAACGGACTATTTGCTCTACATGGATTTAAACCATATTATTGGTTTGAAATGAATGAGGGAAACTTCTTCTGACAGGCTGACATGTTTTGATAGGTGCTGAGGTAAGTAAACAGATTTTTTTAATTAGCTTAAAACGGCAAGTAAAGTATTCTACAGGGGGGTAATCCAGATCTGAAAAGTTTCAATGTTAGTTTAAGCATACTAAGCAAGGCCTGCCTCTTCTTGGAGAATTTTAATTTTTTTGGATACGATTCTGATTCAGGAGGTCAAGCAGCTGTGCAGAGGAATGCACCACAATCAAACCTCCGTTCATGACAGCTTGGAGGGAACATGTCCAAATATTTATTACCTTAAAGAACAGGGTCATTCTGTTTTGTGCTATAAATCTTAATGCTGCACATTAAGGTCAGTTTAAGTTGCACAGCACAATTTCTCATTTGGATGGATTCTGATGGCAAGCTTATATGAACTGTGCTTACTACAGAAGGTCAAACAGAATTAATTTACAAACAAATTTATATAGAGTGGCCGATGTGCAGGCCTCAGAAATCTGACATAATCGCATAATGCATGTATATGTATAATTTTTCTTGCCTTCTAAAGAATGCAAAGTTGTAACTCTTATCCCTTTGAGTGCCCAAGGGTTAGGCAATGCACTAAACCACTGGAACTCAAAGGGTTAAATGGATTCTGAATGCTGCCCTGCACGTCACTCTGGTCCTTAAAGGGTTAGTGAATGCCACACTATAACCCAACAATAATATAAAACATGAGTATTTACTGTAAAAATAATTCAAAGCATGAAAAAAAAACAAAAAAACACAAGTCAGATAAAGTACATAAAAGAGTAACAATCTTACATGTTAGTCTCCACCTATTTTGAGCCAATAATATGTTTACTCACAGACTCTGAATTATTATTTTTGAGGGTTAAAGTGTTCGTAATGTCCAAGTACAAATATGTTGCATTGTGTAGAGATTAAAAAGTTGACTTGAATGCAAAAAAATGTATCTCTCAAACCACTATGGCTGCCACTCAATCCTACACCACAGACACACACACATGCCCGCCACACACTGGCAGACACACACACATACACACACTCATACAGAGACTCACACGCACGCATGCTGAGCAGCTGAGGATGATGGGAACTATGTTCCAGCTACAGCTGGAAGGCCATGGTCCAAATCTGTATTATGCATCAGGGTTCCCAGTACATAGATACAAGATTATGGGCTCGCTACAATAAACCACTCATATGCAGCTTCTTCATTCCCTGTCTGTGACCCTGCACAGCCCTGCCAATTACTACAAGTGAGCCGATTTCTAATCAATCAGCAGGCAGAATGCTGGGGAGCAGACTTGCTAGCACAGAGAAGCTGGGAAAGTGGAACAAGGGCAGAGAAATGATCAGGCAGAGCAGAGCAGGGCTTCAGCTGAGCTGGTAAATGGCAGAGACATGGGTGTGACTGTATTTATATATATATATTGCACAAAGAGAGAGAAAGAGAACAGATTGTTTGTCAGTCTGTCTAAGTAGAGGTGCCAGTTCCTGCAATCATCTCCATGCTGGACATAGCTCACTGTATAGCATGTATGACAAACTATTTATATATGGTCTGGCACTGTATAGTATACAGTCTGCATGTGTCTGTGTATAAGGACTGGCACTATACAGAATAGGAGGGACAGTCCCTGTTTGACACCCAAATCCCTCTGCTCCTCAGTTTAGGATATCACTCTGTGTGGTGTATATACAAGTGTATCAGATTGCTCCACATCAATAAAACCCACAGTAATGTGTGTATAAACTTCTGTATATATCTTATAAATTAGTCTGTGTAAAAAATACTTTCATCTTCTTCTAAATCATTCACTTACACAAAGAGTAACTTAACCATTTCAATGCCAGAGGGGTATGCAATGTATTGCTTAGCCCCTGGCACTCAAAGGGTTAAAAATTCTTTAAAATACACCACCAGTCATGCCCCCAGTAACACCACCTAAAATACAAGTGTCCCTCTTTGGCCATTTGAAATGTTGGGAGGTATGTTACTTACAGTTACACTATATGTATGTATGTATATATGTTCTGCTTTGCATCTGTGTGTCACTGTTTGTGTATGTCAGTGCATGTGTGTGTATGTATGTGTGTTGCATGCGTCTCTGTCTATCACTGTGTGTCCCCCTGTATATGTGTGTGTTTGTGCATGTTTCTGTGTATCACTATGTGTACCTTTCTGACACGTAACTCTACGCCATATTTCACTATCATAACATAAAAAACAAAACAAAAAACATTCCCTGCATAACATGAGGTTTGGACAAGCAAGTACTGATGGTCTAACATTACAGATATTGTGATGGACTATTATGTTGTACTTTAACGCATGGGAGTTATTTTACCAGCATAGAATTGCCTTGAGCACCATATCTGCTTTCTTTGTTCTACTTATATAGCACATTAAAACACAGGTGGCAGACTTTACCTTTAACCCGGTTCAATGGAGAATAGGTGGAGGTTAAAGGGGAAATATTCAAAAGATCATGCATGTGTTATTTAGCCGACATAATATTATACAGCATTTGGAGACAGGTTCTCTCTTTCACAACTTGCCTTTTGTTTATCACTTGAGGAAGGTGTGAAAGCTGCAGTGCTAAAGGCATACATTTTGTCCTCAAATCATTTAGCTGTGGGGAAGATTTCCACCTCTCAGAACTGTACACGTCTGCAGAGGCTGGTAGTGATGCCACTGACTACTGCTACATTAACCCCTTAAGGACCCTTGATGGTCCTGGCATATCATGGGTCGGCGAGCCACAAGGACCCATGACATGCCAGGACCGTCATGGAATTCAGGGCTACCCAATCAGGAAAATGGTCCGTGGTCCTTAAGTGCCAGCCACATGCGCGATAGGCTGGTCCTTAAGGGATTAAAGGAACACGAACGAGTAAAATGAACTGGGGTTATATACACTTAAATACCCCTTACTTTATGCTGACATCTGTAAAAATTCTCTGATTATTCTAATGCCTAAAATCTAGTCTTACAAATGCTCTGAGGCAGCAGAAATTACTGAAGTTCACAAGACTCCCACTGATTGTCCAGAAATATCTGTGAATGGGCTGGGATAAGATAACAATAGAAAAGAAGTGAGTGATCATCATAATCAACTAACTGACGCTCTTATCTCTCAATATAAATAGCCCAAACAAGATTAAATAACCGCTCTCTGAACGCAACACTTTACACGCGAGTTAAAAAAACAAGTTTTGAATTATTTTTTTAGGGATGTAATAGTGCAATATTTAAAGGGATAGTAATGTTTCACAAAAATAGGAGCTCCAATCTCCAATTAATCTTCATAGTATTTGAGCCATGGAGAGTGTTATTTCAATACGGTCAGAGTTGTAGTTCAAGAGTAACTGAATGATAAAGTATCCCCCAACCGCCCCTTTTACCTAGTGTAAGCCACCTCCCCTCAGATGTGGAATCTGGTCCTGAGACCAGACAGATCACAGTAAGGGACAATCTTCTTACTGTGAGAACAATGAAAACCATGCCCCCTTGACAGGTTTTTCCCTTATACTAATTGAAGATTGTCCATCTCTGCGATCCATCTGGACAGTCTTGCTGCTCTGATTTGAGCAGTGTTACATCATTAAAAGAGGAGGGAGGGGGATACTTTATCATTCAATTACTCTTGAACGACAACTCTGACAGTACTGAAATAATACTCTCCACTGCCCAAATACTATGAAGAGTAATTGTAACTGCTTTTGTTGTCAAACATTACTATCCCTTTAATGTTATATCAATCAATTTCATTTTTGGTGTTCATGCTCCTTTCAATATTTTCCCAGTACAGACACTAAGTTTTTGTTTTCGTCAGATAAACTATGTGTAGATAACCGATAGCATCCAAAGGTTCAATCATGTTGCAGTTTACTATGACACAGTCGGCAAAAATTATATCAATGTTTTGCTGCTCTTTTTTAAGGTTAGACTTTCAAGAAGGTCATCTTCCAACAGCAGCAAGAGACCCACAGTTAACCTACCTCTGCCTTATATAGACCTAATTATTCTTCAGCAGGTGGATTACATAATACAGCCAATCACCTTTAGAGCTCTTTCCCACGGGGGACAGAAGTGTAACAGCATGCTGGACTTTGCTGCGTTCACACAAGGTAAAAGCCACGCGTGTAAGGCACCATAGCCCAGTATAGGACCTTCCACAAAGTACAGCATTGTTGCGTTTATGTTGTCTATGTGAAAGAATGCTCAACTTACAAAAATGTCAGAGGACCCTAAAATAATTCAGTAAGTTTCTCAGACTATGCAAATCTCATTAATGTCAAAGGTTTAGCAACTCAAAAGTAATGTAAATTTGCATGGATTATCCCCATCCAGTGTATACACTCCGTATCATTTTATTTATTTATTTATTTTTAACAAAAACAGGAGTGTATGTGTTCTGATTGTATTTCCAGTTCCTCCACTCAAACACTTTTCTCTCACTGATCCTAACTTGTGTAATAATGTACTCATCCAACTTACAATAGAGCCCTTCCAATAATATATTCATGTCTGACCTGAAACTGCACCTCCCTAAAGAACACTAAACACTAAAAACTAAAATGGGTAATGGGTAATATAAACAAATAATCTGTTCTCAAAATTAGTATACGTAACAGTTCTTTATTTGTCATCTTACGTATAATGTCCAATATTCAAAATCGTTTATACTTTACTTGCCCTGTGCTGACCTCTCTGATCCCTATTAGTTTAAGTAATCTTGCCACGTCACAGAAGAGATTGTCCAGTACTGTCTGTAACTTCTTGATATAAGAGAAGTCTTTCTGAATAGATCTTTTTACTATTTTCAATAACATAATCAGTATAATTCATTACAAACCGCACAAACAAATGTAAACTAGCTGTGATTTTGTTTTTATAGAGCCACTGTTAACGACATACATATTAGAATAGCAAGTTTAAGATTATATAAAGATTTTATTTTTACAGATAATACATTTGATTATATAATATGAAGATGTATATAGCCTTATTACATTTTTAGGTGCTAGTGATTATTGGCAGTTAATAGTATTTACTTTCACAATAAATATATTTACATTATTTCTTATGCATATTGTACGTAACCCCTTTGCAAAATGTTGGAAACACCTTTAGCAACAAAGAGGTTCATGGGATAGGGATGGCTAACCTACAACCACTCAGCTGTTCTTAGACTATAAGTCCAATCATTGTTAACAAGCTGAGGAACATGGGACTTGTAGTCTAAAAACCGATGTACAATTATACATATTTATTAATAGTTTTATTGTAAAATATTAATATAAACAAACAAGCACAGGTTATATATAAACTTGCTATAATGGTTTAACCTTATTAACATGTCTTAAACCTACAGAAACACGTTTCAGAGAGATCTCTATCAGGTATCCGAGGGGCTATATATGCCCCATTTACATTTTTGAGGTCATTAGTGATGCCATATTATCACTGATGTGATGATGTTATGGGATGTCATCAATGATGTTTTTCATGTCAACTGTGGTGTCACGTATGAAGTAATCAGCAAAACACAGTGGGCACCAGCTGAGGTTCAGAGAACCTTAACCTTCTGCACTTCAGTGAGAACCTTTAGGTTGGTTATAACAAATTTAATTTTGCTTTGGAATTTCTAGTTTTTTCAAAAATTATTTAAGAAATATTTTTAATTGACAACTTTAAATTTTAATATAATGACAGTTATTTTATTTTAATTAACTACATTCTATTAGACTTTTTTGTTTTAACACATTATTGTTACTATAATTTTTTTCTGTATCAGTATTTTTAACATTTGCTCTAACATTTTGTTTTTTCACATTATTATATATTTATATCGTTTAAACATGATCATATTTGTTATAAAATAAATAACGGTAGATACCAAATACTAATCATTTAATACTATTTGAAAATATAGATGGTTGGAATTCCCTCAGTTTGGAAGTTTTTTGAGGATTTCTGCTATCAAAAAGAGGACTGTAATGGTATCCTATTTGTGTATGGATATATGTATTCTAACATAGTTACTTCATTTTAAATACAATCAACCCTTTCAGTGCCAGAGGGGTTCTGGCACTGAAAGGGTTAGAATATGTATGTGTGTTGTGTTAGTCATTTGCTTTTAATATGAATCATTGTTTGAGAAATTAACCTTTGTTGGTGGCACAGTATGGCACTTTATGCAAAGTTTATGTGTTGGACCTCTTTACCACACACTGTGCTATGAATGAATCTAGTCAGAGCCCACACACTAGGGTCAGTTCTAATTGCACAGAGAGCCTTAAACAGAACTAATTAGCATACTATGCAGATAATCAGCATAACAGGACACACATTCAAGCAGATTTCAATTTGCTGAAAATACACTAAACTTGTACAGTGACAGAGCCACTTTAACCCCTTAACGACCAGGGTATCGGCGCCACGACTGAACGTCCGCGGAGCTTTTTTTTTTTTCCAGTTTCGGACTCCCCGAACGGCATGCAGCCGCGGGGGAGCCCGGAACTCCATGACGGTCATAGTACGTCATGGGTCATTCAGTCAGATCGACCCTTGATGTACTATGACCGTCAAGGGGTTAAAGGGATAGTAATACTTTATTATTACTATCCCCCATACTGTACATATTTGTAAAATAATTTAATAGCCCCCAGGTTCATTTCTCAAACCTTTATGGTTTGAGAGATAACCGAAGGCAAAGTTCCCCCTCCCTTCCCCTTCCCTGAAGTCAGCGTTGTACTGACTGCAGGGATATCCGGTCTGACATTCATCATGCGGCTCTGCAGCAGAGCTGCAATCGTGTTAGTGACAAAGAATTATTTCACTGAAACGGTCTTCTACATGTGATTGCAAACCAAGCACATGTAGAAGACAGTTTCAGTGAAATAATTCTTTGTCACTAACGGGATTTCGCCTCAGCTGCAGAGCCGCAAGCCTGTCGTATGACAGACTTCCCCTGCAGTCAGTACAACGCTGACTTCAGGGAAGGGGGAGGGAGGGGGGAACTTTGCCTTCGCTTATCTCTCAAACCATAAAGGTTTGAGAGATGAACCTGGGGGCTATTAAATTATTTTACAATTATGTACAATATGGGGGATAGTAATAATAAAGTATTACTATCCCTTTAATTATAGAACGCACAGGAGGTGCAGACCACATTGAACAGGAAACCATATCCTCAATGAATAATATTAATAATAATACCAAATGGTATACTCACACATATACAGTTTTCACCAGTCTTTCCTGAAGAAGAATACAGTATACAGATTCCTGGCAAGCTCAAAATAGCCTTTATAAGTAGTGTTCAAATAGATACATGTGTTTATGGTCAGTAGAGCAGCAATGACTATTTATTGGATACATATACAAAGTAAACAAAAGGAGAGTCTGTGCATCAGACCCAGACAAATAAATAACCTATGTCTTACTATAAATAAAACAGTGGGGTTTTAGTTGCATGTTTTTGGACAAAGGCATGGGAAGCCAGATTCAGGCAAGTCCCTATATGACTACAAAAACATGCAACTAAAACCCCTACTGTTTTATTTATAGTAAGTCACAGGTTATTTATTTGTATAGTTCAGGATCTGATGCACAGACTCTCCTTTTGTTTACTTTGTATATGTACCCAAGAAATAGGTCTCCCTGTTCTCCTGAACATATACTCATCTAACTATCTGAACACTTAATAAAGGCTGTTTTGAGCTGGTATGCCTTTTGGGAGATTTTGGCTTCTCCTTTCTTGGTAGGTAGCTCCCCATCAGGGTAAAGCTGATTAGTTAAGGTACAAATACCGCATCCATTTCCCTCACAAGGATTTTGTTCCTAGTAGAGGTAAAGATGCTTTTTAATTGCATTATACTAAATTTATATTCACAGATTGTAGGCAGACAGGGACTGAATTTGAGGTGCCTTGACAGGGCAGGTGGGCTTCCCATGGCTTTGGCCAAAAACATACAAGTAAAACCCCACTATTTTATTTATAGTAAGGCAAAGGTTATTTATCTGTAAAAGTCAGGATTTGATGCGCAGACTCTCCTTTTGTTTACTTTCCTGAGAAGAGGCTAAGTGCCTTGAAATGTATAGAGCAATGTAGATGATTATCTGGCATTTTAATGTTTTGATTGTTACACAGTGGTCAAATCTTAACCCTTTGATTAACAGTGGGGTACGAGACACACTGCATACCCTCTGGCACTCAAAAAGGTTAATGAAATGTATAATCTGTTCTTAAAGGGGAACTATCTCCCCTATACAAGGCTGGTTTAAAAGTACGTTTATAGAGTGACTAGCTGGAATATTATTGTCATATATATATATATTTTTTTTTTTTAATTTAAATATGTTGTTTGGCCATAATTAAACGTTTAACGATGATCCTGTGCCTTCCTTCTGGACAGACAGCGGGTACAGCTCTGTACCGCAGTCTGTCACTCTTCCTCTGCCCTCCTCCCTCGATCCAGCCTCCTCCAATGACGGAGGATTTCTGCATGTAAGTTGTAGCACTCTCTGGCCAATGAGAGCGCGCCAGTTTACATGCAGAAATCCTCCATCATTGGAGGAGGCTGGATCGAGGGAGGGGAGCAGAGGAAGAGTGACAGACTGCGGTACAGAGCTGTACCCGCAGTCTGTCCAGAAGGAAGGCACAGGATCATCGTTAAATGTTTAATTTCAGCCAAACAACATATTTAAATTAAAAAAAAAAAAAAAAAAAAGACAATAGTATTCCAGCTGGACACTCTATAAACTTACTTTTAAGCCAGCCTTCTATAGGGGTGATAGTTCCCTTTTAATGGAAGTGTGTATCCCTCCCATATGACTACTTGACCATTAGGTAGTTATTCCAATTGTGAGTAAAGTGATGCTATGGTGGAGGTCCCTGAGAATGTGTTAATACTCTAGAGCTCCCCCTTTTTGTTCTTGACTTTAAATATGTATCTATAATATTAGCAATGAATTGACGTACCGAATTCTCATCTTCCTCCTCCAGTTCTCTCTGCTGCTCTTCATGCCTTTTTGCCTTGATGTCCATTGCTTCAGTGATTAGGTCTCTCAAAATTGACACGGGTTTAGCATTTTTGATGAAGGTGTGCTGGAAGGGGAAAAAAAAGCACAGATAACATTTTTTATAAAATTTCACGCCAAGTGTCAGACACACTGAGAGGCTGATATAATAAGTTCTGGGGTAATTCTAGGAGAAAACTGACTCACAGGAGACAAATAAAAAGCCCCCATTGCTTTAAATTGCACTTTAACCCTTAGTATGATAGAGAAGTCTCCAATTTTAAGTTCTCGTGTTTAACAATGAAGGGGTAATGTTCAACAGCTGCTTAATAGGGGATAAACATTCTTAATTTAAATGGGGTAAGGTTTAACCCTTTTGTTGTCAGAGAGGTCTCGCAATGTGCAAAGTGCAATGGGAATTTGTACTTGCCCCCTATGGCGCAGTTGGGGTGCTCCAGAAATGCTCCAATTTTTCTTTGGCTACAGCTTCAATAAATGTGTCAATAGTGACTACGCCAAAGGCACAAGGACCCCTAGTGATAATTGCACTGTAAACTCAGTCAGGCATATCATGAGACTGATAACAGTATTATGTGAAGTGCTTCCTTTTAAAATACCACAGCCTTAAAAGAAATATCTATTGGATGCACTTACTCACAAAGTAAAGGCCCAAAAGGAAGGAGCTATCATACATTTAAGAGTTAGCAAGTGAAGGCACTGGGATGGTAAAGAAATCTTCAATCCCCAGAGTGCAAGGTGTTGCAGACATCCTGAACAACAAAAGGAGTTGCACTTACAGAAAATAAATACATTCATTTTAGAAAGTCTAAGAAAGACAAATAATCAGTCAGATACAAAAAAAAATGGTATTAATAACAATTTAAGGAGAACTAACATTTCACACACACACACACACACACACACACACACACACACACACACACACACACACACACACACACACACACACACACACACACACACACACACACACACACACACACACACACACACACACACACACGCCTTGTTCCTTGGATAACATCTTAATGTATCTTTGATGTTTATGGATGTGTGATGTTGTTTTATTCAAATGTTATAACAGTTCAAATAATCAGGAAGTGAATTTACAAGACTATTTACTTCCCGACAGTTCTGACAGGAAATAACTCTGCACTTTCTATCACATTCAGTTTGTGAGTGACTTTTCTCTCAAATAGAATGTAAGAGAATAATACATTAATGTTGACCACTAGAGGGCACTGCTAGGGTAAAAACAAAACACAGGTTTAAGCTGTAACAATAACAGGAAATATGCACCTCTCTCTCATCAGTGGGAGTAATCTTATTTTACTCAACAAGAAAAGCCATTCAATATATATTTTTCATTAAAAAAAAAGTACTGCTCCTTTAAAATAAATAAAACTGCTCACCCTAGTGTTGCATAAAAGGTTTCCATACACGGGAAACTCAATACTCAAATGATAAAGAACATGGCAAGTGAAGGTACACACGTCAGCATAGTTTGCAGTGCCTCAGAATCACCCAGGGTGGATGCGCACATCCAGCATTCTTTACCAATAAAAGTCTTCAGATGAGTCGCCTACTGTTTAAAGTGCAATAATAATGTTTTACTAAATATGCCCACAGCCACAAACTTTGTGGGTTTCATACACAGCCCCTATAACTTGTGTGCAGCTTAGAAGCCCTTCACTAGAATCTATGGGTGCTCTCACACAGCCCAAGGACACCAAACTGAGACTGCAGTGTTACAGCTTAGTCTATTATAGCAGGACCAACAAAGGAGCACTTGTGGTCCCCTATTCTGTACTGCCATTGCTTTGTCAGGGCTTGCAATGCAGCCTCGGCTTCAACTATATCTGGTGATAGAGCACTCTCTTTAGTGAATCTCTCCTTTAACCCTTTGAGTGCCAGAAGGGTAAGCTATACAATGCATTGCAAACTCCCTGGCACTCAAATGCATGAGCATGCTTCCCGAAAGCATTCATTATTATTATTATTTTTTTCATACAGCTGTAACATATTTCACAGCACTCCAAATTGCCACGGCATCTAGTTTATGTAGCCATTGGCCAGGAAAGGAATGTGGCAGGCATCAACGCATGAACTACACCACTACAGATGTACCTCTGTTGAGATTAGCTGTGGGATTCATGGTTCCTTTTCCTCCTATCTTACAGCCAGTTCATTCCCTAGTGCTATTTTAAGTGGTGTGGTTGTACACTGGTTAAACAATGATTTAATACAGTTCGAGAGATACCATCATGTTTTATGAGAATAGCTTTATGAATATAACTTAATATTTTCTTCATTCATCAATTTCAATCTACTTCAAGCAAACACAGGTTTATTGGAAATGTAATATTGTTATTTTCATCAGAGTCTTCTAATAGAGAAACACTTGAGTATCAAACATTTGCTCAACCTCTAACCCAGAGGTCAGTGCTAACTAAGGAGGAGGGAGAGGGAGTATTTCTCTGTTTAAACATTCATTTGGCATAAAAGAAAGGCGAGAGGATATAAAGGCAACTGGTCATTTGTTTACAAGTTTAAAAAAATACTGTCAGTTCCCTTAAAGGAAAACGACAGCATGCTGAATAAGTAGCTTTAAAGCAGGACTTGCCTACTGCTATTATCATGATTATTATAATGTATTTATAAAGTGTTAGCAGCGCTATAAAATAACAGGCATCACGTCGTACACATACCTGTAACTGAAGAAGTACAGGTTTCAGTGTATACTTGGGGCCACGTTCACAAAAAAGAAAGTGGAGTCATTCTGGGGCAAACGAACTGCACCATATGGAACTAACAGATCTATATGGGACTTTTAACCATGCAAGTTCCAGAGGGGTGTGCAATTCATTGTGAAGCAATGTGTTGGGTACCCTTCTGGCACTAAGAGGGTTAGCTAATAAAATATCCATCACAATGCACAAATAATTAAAGCAACACAACACAAAAAAATGGAATAAGTTCATATCACTTTAAATAACACATACTTTAAGCTAGACATATGTAAAACGTATTCATATGTTACACCCCTAAAATACAATCATAAACTAGCTTGTTAATGCATGTTTAAATGATCCTGTTTGTGATGTTTTGTATTGCTAGATAAGAGCCAAGGTCAGCCAATTGACTGTGATTAAGGCCTGTTGCTCTTGTACTCAGAAAGAGAATTAGCATATCTCTGCCCATTTACAGATAAGCCTGGATTATCAATGGGACTCCTGGAAAAGAACAGAAATTCTGTTCTCTAACTGCATATGTGAGACTGGATTTTACATCTCAGAAAACTAATTTTTCCAGAGGCTAGTATGAAGTACATAGCATTTATCAAAGTGTGTGTGTGTATGTATATATACACATAGATATACAATCATCATCATCATCTTCAACTGTTGCCGATCAGCTACAGAATGAACACCTCCTCAGCAAGCCTCCAAAAACTTCAGTCCTGTGCCTTTTTGTTGCCACTGTGTACCGACACATGTGGTAATTTAATCTACATATCTTGTCTTTGGTCTTCTTCTTGGGCATTTACTACTGAGTGGAATCCATTCCAAAACTCGTTTGATACATCTACCATCAGGTCTTCTTGCTATGTTGCCTGCCCATTTCCATTCAAGGCACTTTACTCTTTCAATTACATCACTGATGAATCCAATCACATGTTTTTTCAGTCTCTCTTTGTAATGTTTAGACTTTGCTGCTCCATACTTCTCTGTGTAACCTTAAAGCGGAACTACCACCTGACATACACTATAGCTTAAATAACTCCTCATCTGGCAACTAGCTGCCAGAATTATTACATTGTTAAATAGATTTACCCTTTCTTCCCCAGCTGACAGGCAGGATGGACTGCGGACATCTTGCCATAGTGATGTCCGCGCGCCTGTGCTGTTAGTCCCTTCCAGACCCAAACAGCTCCTAACAACGCCTCCTAGAGCTGGCTGGGACTGACAGCACAGGCGCGCGGACGTCACAATGGCAAGATGGCCGCAATCCATCCTGCCTGTCAGCTGGGGAAGAAAGGGTAAATCTATTTAACAATGTAATTCTGGCGACTAGCGCTACTAAGCAGCTAGTCGTCAGATCAGGAGTTATTTAAGCTAAAGTGTATGTCAGGTGGTAGTTCCGCTTTAAGTTTTTCTGTGGTTTGTGTTTTGTTGATTCATCTTCAGACCAACATTTTTGCTTTCATGTTGTAGCTCTTCAATGCGTTCTTGCAGGTCTTCAGGACTATTGCAAAGAGTATGATATCTGAAAAATATAAGTGAATAGTGTAAATGCCCGTGTACACGGACCAAGGTCCGGGTGATGTTAACCCTTTGAGTGCCAGAGGGATACGCAATGCATTGCTTTGCAATGCACTGCATACCACTCTCACACTCAAAGGGTTAAGAGGCCAGTCCTGATCTGTGTCCTGCCGCTGACGCAGTCATGTACAAGAGACTGCCCAAAAGCAAAGAATGCTCCCAGCACAGAACTCCCAGCATTCCGTGCATTCGGGCAGTCTCTATTGAGCATGACGGCTTCTGACAAACATCCAAGCTAATTATTATATAGGATGTAGATATTCTACATTTATCATAACTCCTTTTTGTCCCAATTTATTTTTTGGAAAATCTCTTCTAAACAAGTTGAAAATAGTTTTGGGGAAGTTGTGTCACCTTGTTATACTCCTTTTTCTAATTTGATCTGGACTTTATCATTATTTACCTGTACTGATGCAGTTGCATTTTCATATATTGATTGAAGGATATTGATGTAAGCTCCATATGTTCTATGGTTGATCAAGGCATCAATTATTGCTTGCTTTTTCACCAAGTCAAAGGCCTTTCATAGTCAATGAAGGCTATGCATAATGGAAGGTTGTATGCAATGTCGCTCTATAATTTGTTGCAATGTCTGGATATGGTCCATTGTACTGAAAAAGCTCCTGAAGCCTGCTTGTTCCTTAGGTTGTGCCTCGTTAAATATTGTGTCCAATCTTCTTAATAGTACCTTTGTGAAAACATTGCAGACCACTGGCGATAGGCTTATTGGTCAGTAGTTTTTTTTATATACTCCTAATAACCTTTTTTGTGCAGTAGGATGACTTCTACATTTTTCCATGTTTCAGGCACTTTGCAGAGTAGTAGGCATTTCGATAATAGTTTAGCTAGGGCTTTAAGTAAGGGATGAGCTCCGGCTTTCAACATTTCAATAGCAACTTTATCAGGTCCAGCTGCTTTGCCATTTTACATTTATTTTATTGCAGCTTCTACTTTTGGGACTGCCCATTTAAAACAGAGCCCAGGATCCAGTGCCTTATTTGAATTTGCCTCTAAGTATTACAGGACAAGCACAATTTTATTAAAAAAACATATGTTATAGGGCTTTTTTTCTGCAGAGTATGACAAAGGTACAAAAGCACCAGTTCAAACTGTTACAAAATGATGTAGCTAATACAGTCACATTCTGTTTCTAACTGCAATAACTTTGGAAAGGAGTACCCTTGTTATACTTAGTAGGGAGAGTCCTACAACGTTTTTTGTGTGTGTTTTGTTTGTATAAAAAAAATTAACAATTTATTTAACCCTTTGAGTGCCAGAGGGGTAAGCAACACATTGCTCTGCGTTGCGGACCCCACTGGCACTCAAAGGGTTAACCCTTTAAGTACCAGATTCAATGCATTGGAGTCTCATGTGGCACTCAAAGGGTTAAGATGCATGAAAGGTGCATCCACCTGTCCTTTAGAACCCACGACCTGCACGTTTGCATTCTGTTTACTACAACGAGTAGAAGAAAAAACATTTGCAAGGATATGCATTTTCTTTGATAGTCCACAGAAAAAAAAAAAAATAAAAAAATCCAATTACAAACTACAAGTCAAGCAGGCAGAAAAAAAGTGTAATTGAACAGATCAAATAATTATACAAAGGAAACGTTCAGTAAGTAGCAACCAAGAAGGCTGGTGATTGTCTGACAACTGAAAACAAACATCCTTCTGTTACTTATTTTCAACAAAAAAAAATACATTGAAGAAACTGACAGTGCAAATTAGTGAGCACATGCAAGTAACTGTTCCTACTGTTTATTTCACTAGACTTGCATCCCATTACCGTAAGCATGGAAATTTTGAAACCTGAATCAGGCAACAGGAAAAAAATAAAGATAATATCTTCTATAAACAAGGAAAGAGTTTAATTTGAGGTACTCTGAAAACTATCTTTAAAACCAATTAGAATACAATTAGTTGGTTTAAGATGCCATATAGTCAGGCACATATGTAATTGTATACTGTATATTTACAGTAAGGAGAAATGGACATTCACAGTAAAGCTACATTTCCACTTGTATTGACGTTAAACCACTTCAAAGGCCAGAGTGATTTTCCAAAGAGCAGCACACTCCATGCTTTCATACAATGAGTTGCCTTCTAATGCTTGGAAAGGTTAACTTGCCTTCTCACTAATTAAGTAATAAAAATATGTGTTTCATCAGCTAGATTACACGCTTAATAAAATATTTTTGGGGTTGTGAATAATGTTCATGATTATCCATTTCCTATTACATTTGATCACTTTGCTTTGATCACTAGAGCACATTTCATCCTCTTCTCTTAGTAAAAGTAGAACATCTTATTTTTGTCTTGTAGAATTTGTTAACCATTTAATGTCATTATTGCAAGGGTTCTTAAAGGGATAGTATTGCCAAGTTTGCAAAAAAAAGCGAATCTTGTAGGCATTAAAAAAAATTAATTAAATGCCTCCAGTCCCATCTTTCAAACCTTTATGGTTTGAGAGATATTCTGCACTAAAGTTCCCGCTCCCTCCCTTTCAGCAGAGACGAGATCACGTTATTGAGAAAGAAATCCTTCACTGGAACGGTCTACAAAGTATGCTTGGTTTGCAGGAACTCTTTGTAAACCATTCTAGTGAAGGATTTATTTTTCAATACTGTGATCTCGGCTCTGCTGAAGAGCCTCTGATGGTCCCGGGACCGGATTCCCCTGCAGGCTTGAGCACTGACGTCAGGGAAAGGGGAGGGAACTTTAGTGCAGAATATCTCTCAAACCATAAAGGTTTGAGAGATGAGACTGGGGGCATTTAGTTTAATTTTTTAATGCCTACCAGATTCGCTTTTTTTTAATTTAAAACTTGGCAATACTTTCCCTTTAATAATGGCCCTTGCTTGAACAATCTGCATTATTTTCATCAGAAGGTACAAAATACAGATAGAAAGCACAAAAGTACTCCCAGAAAGTGTTCTGTTTATTGGTCAGCGTCTCAGACTGCACTCAGGCCAAAATGTTGTCCCATAAATAATTTATTCGAATCATTTCAAGTTTCAAGTAAATGCTTCTGTACACCCTGCCCCTATATATTACATTACTTTGACATGACAGGCACTGTTAGTATCAACAGAGCTTCTAATCTGGCAGCAGGAGACTCAAGCCAGCCATATATGACAGCTGAAGTCTCCTGTCAGTGCAGGGAACTGACTGAATTGGCTACCTTCAATATAATTTAAAGTTGAGAGTACAATTATTTTCTACTACTTATGCTCCAATGGGAGCAGTCTTTATATAAAAAAAAAAAAAAAAAAAAAAAGACCTGCTGTGTCAGGCTTTTGAGATGAATACAGCAGGTCTACTGGGACTTGCATTGCACAGGACGGGACATTAAACTGTCCTGCAGTATGTGGCACTGATGTACCAGGGAGCATCAGAGGTCTCTCTTCAGTCTCCCTTTCTGCTGCACTGTTGATTCACTAGGGTTCACAAAGAAGTCTCTGCTCTTTTCAGCACTAATTATAAAAATAGTGATTAACCATATAGAAAATGTAATGTGCACCTTGTCCATTTAACTCCGTAACTGTCAAAACTACACTAAAAATCTACACAATATGGGGTATTTGTAAAAAGGAGAAGTAGAGTAATTTAATTAATTAAAAAAAAAAAAAAAAAAAAACCTTTTGCCCCACGTGGGACTCAACGTACTAACAGCACTGAGAGGAACAGCTGAAGATTAGGAGCGGAGCAAATGATAATGTGCAAAAGGGCTCTAGGAGTTATGACGTATTAGTAAAGGCATCTCTGTTTATCCCATGCACTTAATTCTCTTTTTGAGATTGGCTAAGGTGGAGAAATCTCCGACTTTGCACAACAGAGTGTTCCAGAATTTTGGCACTGCATACATGTAAGGTGACTCTGAAAAGTAGATAGGGGGATTTGGGGGGACTACTAACATGTTGTCACATGCATATCTCAGTGAGTGCACTAGAATATGGCAAATTAAGAGGTTTTTCAGGTAGCTGGGGCCCTGATCATGCCGAGTTTTGAATATCAGAAATCCTAGCTAGATGAGTGCACAGTGTTTACAAAGAGACAGGTAGATTATGGAGGTCAGGTGTTATGGAATTTTGTTAATACCCTGGAGGCAGCATTCTACATAAGTTGCAGTCTGTTAGTTCTTTTTTGATAGTCCAACATACAGGAAATTGCAATAGTCACATTTTGAGGCAGAAACCATTGTGAGGAGGTCTCTTAGACGTATCAGGTACCTTAGCAGGGCTTTGTTCCTCAGTTGGAAGGAGGATATAATCATGGCCGACACCTGTCAGTCTACAAGTTAAAACAACCCAAAAATTTGGCTTTCGCTCAAATTATAACTAATTTGATTCCTCAAATTTATAGGTCACAGTGTGATGTGTCGATACTATTGCCATGCAGTTGGGCCTCAACAGGAGTACCTCTGTCTTTTCTGGATTCAACCTCAATCGGTTGGCACTCATCCACTGTTATAGTTCTTCTAGACACCCATTAAAGGTTGATTCTGGACCCCTCATCTCTGTAATAAAAGCCAGGTAGAGCTATGTATCATCTGCTTAGCAGTGTTAATTAAGTTTGTGCCTTCCATTATGTCTCTTGGATGTAGGATATACACTGCAAATAGCAATGGTGATAAAAATGGTCACTCCCACACAACAGGGACATGAGCACACACACCTAACAAAACCCTTTGTGACCTAAAGGAGAGAAAATATTTAAACAAACGGATGGCTGTGCCACAACCGTGCAACAGTATAATCTCATCTTCAAGTTTCCCTAGAGCCTGGGAAGTCACACCTCTGCATGTTCCACTGGGACTATGAACCTTTGCAAGGGTGTAAAGTCTCTGTAAAATTTTTGTCATTTACTGTAACTCTTTCCAGACACTAATATAGGGAGTTTAATGAAGCAATTCCATACCTCCCAAGTGACCCTTTTTGAGACCCAAATGCCTTTGTCCCTCTTTCCCACCTCGGTGTCCCTCTTTTTCCACTTTTGAGCGGAAGTGAGTCATTGACAGCAACTGACAAATACTGCATTCTGTCTGATAAATAGGATCGGAACGAGTTTACAGAATTTTTACCCAATCCTGAGCTTTGGAGTTTGATTATAGGAATATTATGGTCTAATGAGTTTGTATGTTCTCACTGTGTTTGCGTGGGTTTCCTCCGGGTACTCCGGTTTCCTCCCACACTCCAAAAACATACTGATAGGTGAATTTAGATTGTGAGCCCCAATGGGGACAGGAACCAATATGAGTGTAAAGCGATGCGGAATCTGTGTGCGCTATATAAATAAAGGATTATTATTACTGTGTCAAAGGCAAAATCTAGGACTAGCTCCAGTGAGGTCACCATTTTCAGTGCCAGCCTGGATATCATTGGTTACTCTTAGGAGGGCGGTGACTGTTGAGTGATTTGGATGAAAGCCTGATTTAAAGGGGGGGGGGTGAAAAAACTGGTCTGTCGGTAATACTTATGTAGTTGGACACATTTCTCTAGGATTTTAGATAAAGTGGAGAATAGGGATATTGGTCTGTAATTTGATACTACATTTTTATCCCCACTTTTGTGAACAGGCACAACTCTAGCCACCTTCCAGGCTTTGGGCATATACACGGATGCCAAAGAGGCATTAATTAAAGATGCAAAAGGTTGGGCCATGACCATGGCACTGAGCTGTAAAACATTGCTGGTAGCTGGTCAGGGCTGCATTGGGATTTCATTTTTGGGTTGAGGAGGTGATTAGATATTTCATATATTTTGAAACATTGTGACGCATGCAAGTCTCAGCAGTAGAAGAACACTTGGGTTTCTGAGAAGTATAAGAAACACATTACTATTGTTTAAGAATATACCTGTTGGGAACAGGTGAGTTTGTCAGAGTTCAATCCTTCTGGATGAACAACCTGTTTTAAAAAAAAAATATTCCTAAAACCTGTTCTGGTAATTTGACTCAGATACTTGTACATTAGTCTGACAGAGAATGCATTGAAATACACTTGCAGGATTCTACTTAAAAGGTCACCATAGTGGTCGAGAAGCAGTTAACCATTTCAGTGCCAGAGGCATACCCAACACAATGATTTGCTTTGGGCATCCTTCTATCAAAGGGTTAAATGTGCTGCACTGTCCTGCATTTTTTTTATCGAGTCCAAGGACCCTGAACTTTATGTAGTTATACATAGGAAGCCTCTTACAATATTCTGAAATTCTGCCCTTTACTGTGATAGTTCACTACATTCCACGTACTTTATGTCACTGACCTAGAATAAGTCACTGAAAGGGCCGAGTTCCAGGATCTGTTAATCATTTGGGCAATCAGTGAATACCAGCACTTAGAGAGCTGATATTTATTTCATTTGGAATGCTTCCATCTTAAATCAGATATCTGAGTAACTAGCTCATAAAAGTTATTCAATACAAAAAAAGTGTTATCTCCAAGGAGATTAGAATTCTGATATGCAGTAATTTACAGCATCATAAAAGAGTGACTTTCTTGTGCTTCAAGGTGCAAGACACGGAAAGTTTCAAGGTTTTTGAAGAGATATTGTACTTTTGAGCCAGGTCATGTTTGTGTTCTCTGACCATCATCAATAAGCTACTGGTTACTGGACCAATCTGCTAGATAGAGGTTGCATTAATCATAACAATTGGTAGGCATGTTGCACTGCCCTTTGAAAGATCATATTTTATATTATTTGCATTTTTTCCACTACGAGAAATGAGACAAAATTGTTACTCCTCCATGAAACTATCAGTAGGAATAAGTGGAACAAACAAATTGAATTTCTTAAATAAGAACCCTTAATATTTCTATTCTGTATATCTATCAACTTTCCTTCACTGGAAGTCTGCAGCTTCTTTCAAGGTTCTGCAAAGAAATGTGCGTGGTGGAGATGACCTTTACTGTGGATTTCTGAATCACAGTGCTAGTATAAGGCAGATTGTGAGGATGCATAAATCAAATACAGTTAAAAATGGTCCTTAAAGGGCAACTATTATGATGATGGTTTCCCCTTGGCAGATCTACTCAACTGGGAGAAGACGGAGGTTGCATTGTGAGCTCAAGCAAACCAACAGACACTGGACTGTATCACTGACTATGCAATTGACTATGAACTTAAAGACATAGTAAAAGGTCACACTGTACCTGATCTGGCAGTATCCAAAGGTTACTAGCAACTGCATTTATACCCCATCCTCAACCCAAAAAGATTATGAAGCTTCTTGCGCAATTCTGCAACATTTGTGGCTCTAAACCAGAAGTTCTCAACCTGTGCCCTCAGTGGCCACTAACAGGCCAGGACTTAGGAATTTCCCTGCTAGAACAGAAGTGTGTTGATCAGAGGCTCAGTCATATTGATTAACCCACCTGTGCTCTTAAAAGGAAATTCTCTATTCCTGGCCTGTTAGCAGCCACTGAGGGAACGGGTTGAGAACCACAAATGTCCAGGTTGCTTTTCAGCCCAGAAGCCATTATGGGGCAGTTTGGAGCAAACCCAGATTTTTTACCAAGTCTGAACCCATAGGAGCAGACTTAGTAAAACACTCTGACCATCCTTTAATTTAACAGAAATACTTAACTTTCTACATTAGTCACATATTTGATCTTATATTTGATCTGTTATATTTCATTTATATGATCTATACAAACACACACACACACGTTACGAACTGAAATTAACCCCTTAAGGACCGGGAAAATCTGAGGTCGTTTTCCCTTAAGGACCGGAGCAGTTCTGACCTTTTTGACTATGTCTTTGTTCAGCAATGTTTTCCCTCTAAGTCTTTTATTCCACCCCCATAAATTATATACTGTTTTTTTAAGCACAAATAGGGCTTTCATTTGATACCCTACTTATATGGATAACCCACCATTTACTTTATTAAAATTAAAAAAAAAGTAAAAACAAATGTTAAAAAAACATTTTTGGTTTTTCTCTTTGGATCAATTGGGCACAAAGGGTTAAAATTTTATGGAGACTGCATGAAAGGTATGACCGGTCAGTCATACCTACAAAATGCACAGTTTAAAGTGGCCACTGTCCCCCCTGGGTGAAAATCCCCATGTCCCTTTTTCCCACCCTATTTTGACACTTTTTTTTATCCGTGACATTTGGCTGTATATATAAGTGTATTACATAGCTCCACAACAATCACACTTCCACTTTTGTTTAATTAGATTTTTTTTTTTTTTTTTTAAATAAAAAATTTTTGTAAAACAAAAAAAAAGTGTTTTGTGTTTAAAAAAAAAAAAAAAAATTATTGCAGGTCAGAAATTGACCTGCATTTAGCAAGCCTTTGGCACCAGCAGTGAAGGGGTTAATACCCCTAGCTGCTGTATTTTCTTTCACCACTAGGTGTCTCCTGTCTACTTCTGTCTCCGTTACTTTCATAGCAACGGAGCCAGAGGCAGACTTGACAGACACAGACAGCATGCTTTCTTTGCTGTCTCTGTCTGTCACTTTGCCGGTACATGTGATCGCTGGAACGGCGATCGCATGAACCAGCAAAGACAAGAAGGGCTGAGACTGAACGCCCTGATCTCGGAGCATTCAGTCTCAGCCTGGAATTAATGATAGCGGCGTGCACGGAGGCACGCTGCTATAATTTAAGCCATGACGGTCCTGGACCGTCATGGGTCCTTAAGGGGACTGCAACCCATGACGGTCCAGGACCGTCATGGGTCCTTAAGGTGTTAAACAAGGACAATTTTGGCCTTCTTTCTATGCCTTTGTTCAACCATATTTTCTCTCTAATTCATTTAGTCCACCCATATAAATTATATACTTTTTTTTAAGGATAAGTAGGGCTTTCTTTTGCTGCCACATTTATATGGATAGCTCACCATTTTATTTGATAATAATATAAATTTAGTGGAAAAATAGGAAACTTTTTTTTTTTTTTTTTTTTTTTTTTTAATAGATTTTCCTGTGATAATTTGTGCTCATTTGGTTCATTTTTAACAGGGGCTGGATAAAAAGTATTAATGCTTGTTCATACCTTCCAAGTGTCCCTTTTTAGGGGGGTACTGTCCCTCTGAGGTAAAACTTCCTGTGTCATTCTTTCGCACCCTGATGTCCCTCTTTTTAGGAGATCAGACTATGTGGTATGTATATAGGCATATCACATTGCTTCACAGTAATAAAACTCACATTAATGTTTGTTTAAAATTCAGTATGTGTGTTTGTAAATTAGTCTGTGTAAATAAAATACTTTGGCTTACTCTGTTTATTAAGTAATACAAAGAGGGGTCAAACTGTCATGCATTTTTTTTTCTTTTAAGCCCCCCACACCCAGTCCTACTCCCATTTCTTCAGAATTGCCAAATTTTTTGCCACCTGAGGAACTTGGAGCTCTGCTCTCTGCTCCGCTCTTCCTCCCGATTACAGTACAGTACTGTAGCAGCAATCATATATAGAGCCACCAGGAAAGGACTGAAACTGACTGCTCCAGTCCTGGATCACAGCATGCACTGAGGTGCACTGCAGTCGTTTTACCCATGACATGCCAGGGCTGTCACTCGTCTTTAAAGGATGGAAATGAGTGACAGTCCTGGCATGTCACATGGCGTTAAGAGGTTAAATCTTCTGTTATAAAAAAAAAACATAAACGGCTGCAGTCAGTGTGAGAATTTTTCACTAGTCTGTGACTAATAAACACAAATCTAGCAGATAGTAAACAATTACACCATTCTCCTTGTTTAACATTGGGTTGGCTAGTAACTTTTCACCTCCAAACTAGTAACTGTTTACTATGACTAATCTTCTGATCCAGCACTGACAGCTGCAATAAGTAAAACAAAAAATGCGATGGTTATGGAATCATCCATAAGACATACATTCTATTGGGGATGATAGGAGACTATGGGTCTAATTCAGGGTACATTTCTGGAGCAACCAATAAAGCACTGTTAAAGGGATAGTAATGTTTCATAATAAAAGTAGCTCTAATTAATCATCATAGTATTTGGACTTTGGAGAGTGTTATTTCAATTCTGTCAGAGTTGTAGTTCCAGAGTAATTCAATGACAAAGTATCCCCCTCCCGCCCCTTTTACTGATGTAACACTGCTCAGCCAGAGCAGAAGGGAGGTGCCCAGGTAGACTGCAGAGAGGGACAATCTTCAATTAAGATAAGGGAAAAACCTGAAAATCTTGTCAAGGGGGGCAGGGATTTCATTGTTTTCATAGGAATAAGTGTCCACTTCTGTTATCTGTGTGGTCTATGGACTGCATTCCACATCTGAGAAGAGATTGCTTACACTAGGTAAAAGGGGCGGGAGGGGGAAATTTTGCTTGTGAATATCTCATAAACCATAAAGGTTTGAGATATAAGACTTATATCATGCTTCATGTTTTTTTAATGCCTACAAAATAAAATAAAGTTAAAACTAAGTATTACTATCCCTTTAAAAATCTCACTTCAACCAGTAGGAATTTGGGGACTTTCATTTGATCTATGGTGCATCTGGTTTGACCCAGAATTGTACCACTGACTTCTTGAATTAAACCCATACTCTCAAATAGGTGGAGTGCCATAGGCTGCTTACCATTGCTCTGTTTTAGTCTTTATATTAATAGTAATGAACAGGGCTAGACATTTCCACTAATCAATTAGTTTGTGACTACTGAAAAAAAAAAATAAAAAATAAAAAATCCAGCTCTCCATGTTTAATATTGAGCAAGTTATTAACTGACTAGAACCCTCTAACACCAGTGATCTTAACTAGCTCGAACAATGAAGCCTACAGAAAAACTTAAATATGTATTTTAAATCTCCATAAAGGTTGAATACAGAAATGTGAGACAGAAAATTTTACAGTAAACACAGATTGATAAATATAGAGAAAAAAATGAGATGGGTGTATTGCAAGATTTTAATTGGCATCAACACACAAAAACATAACTTTCCACTGTTTATGAAATGATGAAGAGCTCAGTATGAGTAGTCCCAGTCAGCTGTAACTGAAACCAAAAATTACGTACAACAGTTCCCAAAGCACTGGATGTGTTTTGATCATTTGATTCCACAGATTCTCTCCTTTGCATGATTGCTGCTTGGGGGTGAAGGGTGTATTTTAAGAGCAACACAAACAAAATCCCATGGATGTTAACCCCTTGATGTCAAGGGTTGGAGAAGGAGTCATAAAAGGTTTCCAACAAACTGTAACTTCACTAGTACCCAATGGGATTGCCATGAAGAAAATGTTAATTTAGACCTATGGAAATTTTGCAAAAATAGGATTTTACTGATCTCACCTATTAATTACTTTTCTCTTTAGTTCATATGGAAAACAGGTTTCCCACCTAGACTAAAAAACTTACCTCTGTTGCTTTCCTGGGCAGATGAGTCCTCTTAGGGTCTTAGTCCTTAGAGATTTTCTTTTCTTCTTATCCACTTATTTTCCTTTATTATCACTCTTTGTCACATGAATTATATGTGTTTTGAGGCAGGGAATTGAGGTAGAGGGAATCTCCACTCCAAAGGCGCTGACTTTTGTGATGTACCCTGTCCCCAGAAGGAGGGACTCTACCTGTATTCCATATGGACTAAAAAGGTAAGAACACTAACATCCTATTTTCTCTTATGTCCAATATGGAACACAGATACCATTGAGATATAAAAAAAAACAACAACAACAACTCAACAACAAATGGCAGTGGAGAAGGAAAAATAGAGATCCTTAAACAAGCATGACTGCCTAAATGACCATCTGGCCAAAGGTGGACTCAGCCGAGGCCAAGATATTAAAGCAGTAGGTGAAAGTATGCAAGGAGGACCAAGTCGCAGCCTTGCACAGCTGGTCAGTCAAGGCCTGGTTCTTGTTGGACCAAGAATCTCCCACTGATCTTGTAGAATGCACTGTGATTTTGAACAGAATCCGTTTCTTCCTAAGCTCACATGCTTGGCATATAGTATCCTTAATTCAAGAGACAATGGTTACCTTGGAAGAAGCCAGACGCGCCCTTGAACCTTCAAGGATGACAAACAGATAATCAGCCTTACGAAAAGGCTTGGTGTGGAGCATATAAAACTTCAGGAAACGCACAATGTCCAACAATGAAGATCTCACTCTTGAGCAGATGCAGAGTATAGACAAAAAGAAGACACTCCTGACTGATGTGGAAATCGGAGACAACCTTAGGAGGAATCTCCTGAGAGGCATAAAGTACTGCCTTATCCTGGTAAAAAACAGGAATGGAGGTTTGCAAGACAGAGCTTTCAACTCAGCAACCCTCCGGCCGGCTCCAAAAGGGACTGACAGCACTGGCGCACGGACGTCACTGTGTCAAGATGTCCGTGCTTCCTGCTACTGTCAGCCTCAGAACAAGTGTAAAATCTGTTAAACCAGGTAATAATTCTGGCGACTAGCGCTACTAAGCAGCTAGTCGCCAGATGGGGACTGGATTAAGGTAAAGATTTTGTGGGGTGGTAGTTTCCCTTTAAGGGAGTCCATATATTTGAGAAATGAACCTATATTTACTGGTTGCACTTTATGCTCATTTGTTTCTGTGCTGAGACAATATTACCACTCACCATTAATCAATCTAGGCAAAGGCCACACACTGGGAGCATTTCTAATAGCAATGAAAGAAATATATTTAATGACAATCATAAGTAATTACCATACTGTACTGGATATTAGCATAAATCACCACACTGTGCAACCAAAACATTTATTTTACAGAAAAATGGCAAGTACAGCATATAAGCAGGTTTTAATCATCTGTAAAAACAATTAAATTTGTCTTAGGTGACAGGTACACTTTAAGAACATAGGCTTCCCTCCTGGTATTATCTTGAGGATGTTTTCTGAAGCATGCATGGGACAGGGTGGGGAGAAAGACACTATCCAGATTGGTTGTTTGGGGATGAGAAGTTATAGTCCCCATCTGTCACCTCAAAGCAATTTAGATGATTATGAAAAAGCTCCCACATTCGCTTATATGCTGTGAATTTAGGACATAAGCCTTGTTAAAGGGGAACTATCACCCTGCAATAACTTAAGGTTCACTTTTTGCTCACCTGGCGACTAGCTGCTTAGTAGCGCTAGTCACCAGAAATATTACCCGGTTCTTCAGATATCGGCGTTTTCACAGATGGTGACAGGAGCAGGAAGCACGGACGTCTCTTCACAGTGACGTCCGTGCTTCCTGCTCCTGTCACCATCGGTGAAAACGCCGATATCTGAAGAACCGGGTAATGTTTCTGGCAACTAGCGCTACTAAGCAGCTAGTCGCCAGGTGAGCAATAAGTGAACCTTAAGTTATTGCGGGGTGATAGTTCCCCTTTAAAAGTTCGTCCCTTAGATCCACTGTAAGCCTACCCATTTATCTAAGTGGAATTACCTTAACATTACAAGAAAAGCTCTACGAAACTTATATTTCAAAATATTCATTACTATTGCTTTAACCCTTGGCCAATACTTATTTTACAAAAGCCAAGGTTACTGCAATTGTACAGAAAATAGAGGAAATCCTAAAAATGGACACTAATGCGTCCAAACAACTCATCTTAAAAGTGCTCACTTAAATAATAAACAGATGTATGTGAAATGTTCCAATGCTTCATAATTCTCTTGATAGCTTACTTTGCAGCTCCTCTTTCAAATATAAATGACTGAATAGAAAAAGCGTACAGAAGCGTGCCGCTGACACCCCAAGAACTCTGCTGTACTGTGACTGGTGTCAGCAGCAACACCAGAGTACAGAAGTTCCCTCCGGTATAAGCCCATCTGTTCTCTTTATCATCTGTTATTTCGGTGCAAAAAGACAGTAATGCTCCATATGATTTTTAATATATTCTACAGTATGAAAATAGTAAATTAAGTCCGTTACACATTTTAAAATTTTAGAAAATGTTAAAAAAAAATTTAAAAAAGAGATCTGCTTTTTAATTTCTCTACCTTCCACCATCCCCTTTCCCTGGCATCAGCATCTTCTGCAGTGAAGGGGTGGGGGCCAGTAATTAACTGAAAGTACTCAGTCATCGTGACAACCCAACATGGTGCTCATATAGACAGACCATGTGAACTGTCTCAATGTGTCCTGAACACTCACTGTGTTTTAGTCAGTGCTTATAAGCCTTTGAAACAGTTCACACAGATACAAATATCTTCATTTGTATAGGCAATAGGATGAGTTTCCATGGCAGCCGAGCTCTGGAGATTAGCTGACCAGGTCCGCCTCTTTAAAGGCAGAAGTGGCTGTTGCTAGGGAAAGAGGTGGCACAGAGTGGGAAAAAGAAGCTCTCTCAAACTGCTCAGATATAAAGCAGGTCACTGTCAATCACACATTTAACACTGCAGAACGCATTAAAGAGATAGTGATACTTCGTTTTATCTTTATTTCATTGTTTTAGGCATTAAAAAACATGAAGAACGATATAAGTCTTATCTCTCAAACCTTTATGGTTTGAAAGATATTCACAAGCAAAGTTTCCCCTCCCTCCCCTTTTACCTAGTGTAAGCCATCTCTTCTCAGATGTGGAATCTGGTTGTAAGACCAGACAGATAACAGCAGGGGACAATCTTCTTCCTATGAGAACAATGAAAGCCCTGCCCCCCCTTGACAAGTTTTTCAGGTTTTTCCCTTATCTAATTGAAGATTGTCCCTCTCTGCAATCTACCTGGGCACCTCCCTTATGCTCTGGCTGAGCAGTGTCACATCAGTAAAAGGGGCGGGAGGGGGGAGACGTTGTCATTGAATTACTCTTGAACTTTGACAGTATTGAAATAACACTCTCCAAAGTCCAAATACTATGATGATTAATTAGAGCTGCTTTTATTATGAAACATTACTATCCCTTTAAGAAACCATACTGAAGAATTTCTAACTTTAAGACACAATTAAAACCTCTTATTAAAGTTTTACATGTTTGTTATTTTTAAAGAAGAACAGTACATAGGTAAATATGTGGCTCTTAATTTAAGAGAGGAGCTTACACAGATAATTCACAATCAGGTATACCTGCTGTTATAGTCTATAGCTGCTCATTTTCATTCATGTCTGAGAAAAGAATTGATTCCGACCCCTGGACTACCAAGAAGGGCATGGTAGGAATGTCCAAATGATTAGCTTTTTCAGGATGAGCAAGGTTTGCCCCTAAAATTGGTGGAATGGGTTGGGAAACAGTTGTCAGGGATCTCAAGATAGAGATAGAGCATGTGGAAACCCAGTAATGAATACTGAAAACTGAAATCTCTGGCACACATCCAGTGAGTTCTCAGGTGAGCTTTCCATTCACAATCTGATACTCTTACTGCATTATAATAAACAATGGATGAGACTTTTCTTCATAAGCTTTCTCATTCATATTGTTCAAGCATATTGTCTATTTTGAGGGGTGTGAACTAAACACAGAATAAACTGTCAACCTGAAAGTGTAGGCAACAGCAAATACACTGCAAAAAATATATAGCTAACACTGACTTTTAGATAAAGGAATCCTTCACAAGTAAATCCTTCTGAGAAACAAATTAAACCCCTTGACTGCCAAAGAGGTATCCAACGCATGCAAGAGTTAGATACATCCTAAAACCCACTAAAACAAACCCAAACCAAAACCCCACTAAAACCAACCCAAAACACACAAAACCAACAAAAACCAACCCAAAACCACAAAAACCAACCCATATTGCATCCTTAATTCACCCATACTGCATCCTTAATGCGTTCTTATTGCACCCATATTGAGTCCCTATTGTTCCCATATTGCACCCATATTGAGTCCCTATTGTTCCCATATTGCACCCATATTGTGTCCTTAATGCATCCTTATTGCACCCATATTGCACCCTTAATGCGTCCTTGATGCATCATTATTGCATCCTTACTGCACCCATATATTACTTCCTTAATGAGTCCTTATTGCAACTCTTTAATGCGCGATATGGTGAATGTGCCATTCGGAATGACGCAACATGTATAATTTGCGACACTTTAAGATGCGACATGCTAAATGCGCCGTTCGGAATGATGTGGCCAAAGACATGTGACACTTTAAGACACAACATTTTCAGTGTGCCATTTCAAAAGGATACCGAAGAGAGAACTGTAGTCCTCCCTTGTTGGTCCAGTAAGAAGAGACTGAAGTCCACAGCTGAAGTCTTTCAGCTCAGTCTCTGTCCTATATATATATATATTGCTGTCCACATAGACTAATATAATGTCTATGGAAACTGCTTCCCCGTCAAATTGGCACAGTGTGTCTATGAGAACTGCTTTCCAATCAGGACGACACAGATTGTATATGGGGATAGCTTCTCCATCAGGCCAATGCAAAGTGCCTATGCCAGTGATTCTCAAGCAGGGTGCATGGCCATCATCAACATGGGGTGCCCCATGTTCCATGAAATGGACACAGATTGTCTATGGAGACTGCTTGCCCATCAGGCACATACAGAAGCTATGGAGACTTTGCACTCAAACCACAAAGGCAAGGGAGGGGGGGTCAGCTTTCTAACCCCCTGAAAGACTGATAAGAGCTGTTCAGCAGCTCTGCAATGCAGCACCAGGCTTACTTACGCCTGTCCTCAAAGAAAACATGATAATTACCCCTTAAGCATTAGCATCCCTTTCCATATATGACTGTTAGAGAAGACATGACAAACACATCTGCTTCCGCCTACCCTTTCTCTGGCACATGTACTCATGTTTCACAGTAACCAATTGTGTCTAATAATTATACAATGTGCTAAATGCCTATAATGAGAATTTTTTAAAATTGGTGCACAAGTTCTAAAGCAATGTGAGCAATGACTGCAGTACTCTGTTATTTCAATCCTTAGTAAGCCATAACCATATACTATATAGTAATAAATGTTTATTACTCCATAAAGTTTAGGAAAAACATTATTAAAGTCCACACCACTGTGCAATGTGAAGTCAGCATGAAATTAAAGCTGAACTACTACCCCGCTTAAACTTGCCCCTAAAGAATTACCCATCTGGCGACCAGCTGTTCAGTAGTGATTGTCACCAGAATTATTACCTCCTTATAGAGAATTCCTACTGCTTCCGAGACTGAAGGCCAGGAAACAGTGCAGACACATTTGCATAGTGACGTCTATGCGCCTGTGCTGTCAGTCCCTTCTGGTGCTGTGCGGCTCCTAGCAACACCTCCTAGAGCAAACTGTGACTGACAGCGCAGGCGTCACTGTGCAAAAATGTCTGCGCTGTTTCCTGGCTGTCAGTGCCGGGAGCAGTAGGGATTCACTAAAAGGAGGTAATAACTCTGGCAACTAGCACTACTGAGCAGCTAGTCGCCAGATGGGCAATTCTGTAGGGGCAAGTTTAGGCGGGTGGTAGTTCTGCTTTACAGCTCAATTTAGAGTGTATATTTTAAAAATAAAAAATGCTGGAATGTGCTGACCATTATGCTATACAAATGTGAAAACTGCAATTAATCCAGAGGGATGTCCAAAGCACTGCTCTGCAATGCACAGGATATACCTCTAGCACCCAGAGGGTGAAGCTGACCTTATTTTTACACTTGGATTACAACCTCCATTAAGGAAAAGTGAAATAGACTCATTCACACCTGTACATCTCATCCCACATCCTGTAGGTTATGGATCAGGAGGAAAAGTATATTTATACATGCAATTGCAGCAATCGCCCTCCAATTCCAGCTGTGGTATTCGAAAGAGCTGAGAAATACAGTACTGTTTTTTTGTTTTTTTTAATGGAAAGAAATATTCTGTTGGGCTTTTCCTGACAAGAAAAAGAAGAGTACTCCCACACAGCCGAGAGATTATTTAACATGCACTACAGCTCAAAATAATGCTTCATTGAGATTTACAGTCATTTGACACAAAACCTCAATAAGGACTAACAAAACAGCACCATCTTTAAGTAGACAGGAACAATTTCATGGAAAGAATGCAGGGTGGAGCCTTCCTCTCCTACTTAGCTTGTGACTAATTAGTCCCCTCCCAGTTAGATTTGAGACACTAACCTATCAAGCTAGAGAGCAAGAAGAAAAAGAGAAAAACCTACTGTGAGCATGACCCAGAAAGGACTCCCACATCCTGCCACAGGAGAACCACGCATGGTCCCTTGAAAGGGTGGGAGACCAGTAATATATATGGACTAAGAGAAAAGGATTTAACAGGAAAGACTAAAATCCCCTTTTCTCTGTTGTCCAAGTAACTCTGGGATATACCAACATTAAGTTCCGAGTGGTGGGAAAGAAGGCAAGGACTAAGCGCCGGTCCGCATGATACCAGAATTCCTATGGACTAATCAGAGCACAGAATAGCCCAAACAAACAAAGTGTCAATGGACACGGAACTGTAACACAGCACACCAGTAACTGTAAATACAGCACACTGAACAAGAGCCAACAGGGCTCAATATGTAAATATCCCACAGGAAACAAAGTCCTAGACAGGCAGAGCTGCCTCCAGGACTTTCCTGCCAAAGCTGGCTTCAGCTGAAGCCAGAACATCAACACGGTAGTGTTTGGTAAAGGTGTGCACAGAGTGGCTGCCTTGCACAGCTGATCAGCAGAGGCCTGATTCTTGTAGGCCCAGGAGGCCCCAACATACCTAGTGGAATGTGCTGTGATCTGATAGGGAACATGTTTCTTCCTGAGTTCATAAGCCTTGCGAATGGTAGACTTGATCCAAGATGCAACAGTCACCTTGGATGCCACATTACCAGCCCTGGGACCCTCAAGGATGACAAAAAGTGCATCAGTCTGATGAACAGACTCAGTGTGGTGCACATAGAACATAAGGTAGGGCACCACATCCAACAAGTGGAGATCCCTCTCCTTTTCAGATTTGGGGGTCAGGACAAAAAGAAGGCACAACAATCTCCTGATTGATGTGGAATTCAGAAACTACCTTAGGAAGAAATTCCTGGGAGGTACAAAGAACCACCTTGTCCTTGTAAAACACCAGGAAAGGCAGTTTGCAGGACAAGGCCTGCAGTTCAGAGACTCTGCAAACAGAGATGATTGCCAAGAGAAAAGGCATCTTCTAAGTCGGGGGAATAAGAGGAACGGTAGCAAAGGACTCAAAGGGAGGCCGCTGCAAGACTCCCAGAACCAGATTAAGGTCCCACTCAGGAGTGGGATACCCAAAGGCAGGAAAAGCATGAGCAACACCTTGAAAGAAAACCTTGACATCTGGAATAACAGCAATGTGCCTCCAAAAAAAGACAGAGAGAGCCGAGGTCTGGACCTTCAAGGAGCTCAGGCTAAGGCCATTGTTCACACCATCATGTAAAAAAGGACAGTACAGTCAGCAGATCAGGCTCCTGTGAGGACAGATCCCTGTCCACACACCAAGAGTGGAAGATAGCTTCCCACAGGATTTGGTCTTTCTATGAAACAGGCTTCCAAGCCTGAATCATGGTGGCTACCACCTCAGGAGAAAATCCTTTCTTCCTCAAGATAGATGATTCAATCGCCAAGCCGTCAAACCCAGACACGCTACTTTCTCTTTCCACAGGTAACCCTGCAGGAGGAAATCTGGTCTGCGTGGAAGCCAAAACAGTTTGCACACAGATAGGTCCGGCAGCTCCAGAAACCAAGGTTGCCGGGGCCAGTAGGGAGCCACTAGGATGACCGGAGTCTTCTCCATTTGTAGCTTCCTCAGCACCCTGGGGAGCAGGGGAAGAGAAGGGAAAATGTAGGCTACAGGAAACTGCCGGGGAATCGATAGAGCATCCACTGCTACAGCCAGCGGAAGCAAAACATCGGAACCTTCCTGTTGCGCCTGGTGGCCACCAGGTCGATCCATGGAAGTCTCCATCTCTGAAAAATTAGGTCAAAAACCTCCTGGTGTAGCTCCCATTCTCCGCTGTCCACAGTGTGTCAACTTAGGAAGTCGGCTAAGACATGGTCTATGCCTGGAATATGTTTTGTGGCGATGGCAGGGACATTTTCTTTTGGCCCAGGTTAAAATAGCCTTGACCTCCAACCAAGCTGTGAGACTTCTGGTGCCGCCTTGTTTGTTGATGTAAGCCACAGCCGTGGCATTGTCTGACTGGACACAAACTGGACAGCCCTCGAGATGAGATGACCAGTACCTCAGAGTGTGGATTATTGCCCGGAGTCCCAGAATGTTAATGGTTAGGAGAGATTCCGCTGACCATCGACCGTGGACATTCAGGTGACCCAGGACCGCTCCAAAACCAGATAGGCTGGCATCCATCGTCACCATGATCCAGAATGGAATCATGAACGGTCTTTCTTTCTGCAGGTTGGAGAGATTCAACCACCAAGGAAGACTCAGTCCAACATGCAAGGGAAGAGAAACCGACAGCTTCAAGAGATCTGGGTTTCCCTTGCAAACCTGAATCACACACCTCAGTAGTTCCCTTACGTGAGCCATTGCAAATGGTACCGCCTCTATGGTGGAAATCAATTTCCCCACCAGAGAGGTCAGTTTCTTGGCCTGAATGGACTCGCAAGCCAGAACTGAGGAAATCTTGTTGACGATGTGTTGAACAACATCCTCAGACAGAAAGACCATGCCTTGCAGGGTGTCGAATAGAAGACCCAAAAAGACCAATCTCTGAGTAGGAATGGGGTCCAACTTGTCCATGTTCAGAACCCAACCGTGACGAGTGAGGGTGTGAATGCAGTCCTGCACCTGCTTCTGGAGGAGTTCGCCGTACGGGGCCTTCAAGAGCAAGTGGTTCATGAATGGAGTTAACCGAATTCCCCTCTCATGCATGACAGAAATCAAAGCACCCAAGACGTGGATAAACACCTGTGGGGCTGTGGTCAGAGCCAAGAACTGGAAGTGCCCTTTGTGGCAAGCGAACCTGGGCTACCGCCGACTCTCTGGATGAATAGCGATGTGCAGGTAGGAATCCTGCAGATCCAAGGAAGCCAGAAATTCCCCTGGACACACTGGCGCAATGACTGACCATAAGGAATCCTGGTGGTCTTGACCACAAAGGAATTGAGATCCTTGAGGTCCAGAATAGGACAGAAGCTGCCATCCTACTTGGAGACCACAAATAGGTAGGAATAGAAGCCCAAACCTATTTCTGGTTTGGGAACCGGTTCATGAACTTCCTTGTCAAAGAGTCTGGATGGCTCCATTGAAAAGACGAAGCTTTTCCAGTTCCTAAGGGGAGTGAGAAGGGAAGAACCTGAAGGAAGATATGTGAAGGGAATCCTGTACCTTTCGGAAACCACCTGTAAAACCTACTGATCCGCAACGGTGTCTGTCCAAAAACTGAAAAAGTGCCACAGCTGACTACCCACTGGTGCGTGTCGTCCGAGGTTCAAGGAATCATGCCAAAGTAGATTTGGTGGGTTTGGGCTTGGTGGAGGACTGCCTGGGCCTCCACTGCCGTTTGAGACTGGAGGAGAAGTGAAGCGTCTGAGGAACCACTGGGGTCGCTACACTTGTCTCTCCCTGCTGGGCATGAAAAAGACGGTGCCTGCGAAGCTGAGGTTTCTTCTTAGTAATCAAAGACAACAAAGTGTTCTTGCCCCCAGTAGCCTCGTTGATGAGAGTCGTCAACTCAGAGCCAAAAAGGGACATGCCCAGAAAGGGAAGGGAAACCAAAGATTTCTTGGAAATAGTCAGCAGATCAGATCTTAAGCCTCAACCTGATAGTGTCAAAGATAGATCAGTAACATAATGCTGAGCCTCTGAAATGTTAGTCAAAAGACGTAAAAGGTCAGCTGTAGGGGCACCCTGACGGACAGCCTCAGTAAGCTGCTCCATCCATATTGCAATGACCCAATTTACCCAAGCTGAAGCAAAGGTGGGTCTCACAGACGCACCTATGGTCGCAAAAGTGGACTTCAAATTAGCCTCCAGCTTCCTGTCAGTCAAATCCTTGAGAGCAGAAGCATCCGCCCACAGGCAAAGCCATGGATTTGAAAGCCTACAGATGGTGGCTTCAACCTTAGGAGGAAAAGCCCACTGAGCCAATGCCACCTTAGAGAAGGGGTACAAATTAGAAAATCTCTTAGGCAGAGACGCTTCTCAGGGGTCTTCCACTCATCTAGAACAACCTGGTCAAGAGTGAAACTAGGTGGAAAGACAGTACAATGCTTCTTGCACCTTTGAAAATGTCAGAAGTAGTCTGAGGTTCCTCAGAAACTGAAGGAATATTCAAGGTATCCAAGACAGCCTTATTGAGACCCTCAATGGAGGGCTCAGGGTCAGCCTTAAAGGGGTCACCAAAAAATTGAGAATAAACCCCTTCAGAGCACTGACCCTCTTCTGAATCCACCAAGAGCTCCCCATCAGAGGAATCTGAAACATCTGTAAAGGTGCATAGGGAACTGTGTCAAGGTAGACTAAGTCTTGCACCCAAGGTGGCTCTTGATCAAAGCTGGAAGGCCCTGGCGGAGATGCAGGTGCCACTGCGCATGAGGGGCCTAAATGACCTGAGTATTCTCTAGGGAGCCCTGATTGACAAGAGGAACAATGACTAATGGGGGTCAAAGACATCCCAACGGGTCTGACATCCTGACAGTACAAGGAAAAATCCAATACTGTGTCCCAGATTAAAGAATTCACCCCAGGAAGAGCTAAAATACACTTATCTGGCAAGCAAAGGGTTAACCTGAGGAAGAGAGAAGAAGGATCCAAGCCCTGCATAGGATACTTGTGAGAGGAAAGAAAGAAAATAGCGACTGAACTGTAAGCCAATCAGAAAACAGCCCGCGAAATGGGCTTTTATGGGAGTATGTAGTTTCCTCTCAAAGTACCCCACAACAGCTCCCGCATCCCTCCAAGCCCCCAAAGACACTTAGGATGTGCACCGGAGTATATTAAAAGGGCAGACAAGAAGAATGAGCCATCTTTGAACTCAATACATGGAGTGGTTGCAGAGATGTTCCCAAGTGAAACTGTCCCATAGAGATCAATGGAGCATTGCGGCTATGTGGTAAAGCACCACTTAAAGGCGCGGAATTCAAATAAACGAAATTTATCAAAAATGTCCAAAAGTGCTAAAAAAACATAGGGAACCCCTGAACTAAAGTAGAAAACACTGAAACCCCAAGGGAAATAAAATAAATCATCCCCAAAGCACCTAACGTGGCAAGGAAGGGGTTAATATACTACAGAAAACCCAAAATGCTCCAAGGACTCTAAGCAGACAGAATGATAAACCCAAATGAGTGCAGGAGTATACATGTAGGAACTCCTAAAGGAGACCCCTGTGCAGAGGGTAAACAGTGGGACAAGTGGACCATGACACTCAAAGGGTTGCTCACCTTTTTTGCAGGTCTTCAGCCTTCAAATTATCATTGAAGCCTCAGTGGGCTTCTCCAAGGGAAAAGACATAGCACACAAGGTTTCCCCCAGGGCTAGAAGGCCCACAACAGCACGTTAACGGAGCAATCCACCATTGGGAAGTCTGTAATGGTAATCCACCTAATGGGGGATTTCTACACCTAATATCTAACAAGAAAATAATAAAATAAACTAAAAACTAAGGAGAACTGTTCTCTGTAGTCTCTCTTCTATAAGGAACAAATCTAACTGGGAGGGGACGAGTTAGTCACCAACTAAGGAAGAGAGGAAGGCTCCACCCTGCATTCTTTCCAAGAATTGTTCCTGCTTACTTAAAGGGGCTGTCGCCTTCCCAGAGTTACCTGTAAGCTATATTGGACGATAGAGAAAATGTCTATGACATTTATAACCTTTGTATTATTTATCCCTAAGCACTGTCATACCAATGTTTTACTTAGCATGCAGAAAAGAATATTGAACAGAAAAAACTCTATAATTGTTCTATTTTTTCATAATAAACATTTCTAGACCTTTAAAAAGGGGAACAGTGATAATATAAATAAAAGGTTCTTAATTTGTTTTACCTAGGCTTGTGTCCCTCACACAGCAGTCATTTATATCTAGTTCTTTTTGTATTTGTTCTCTGTTGTAGTCTACTGTTCGTTTCCATTCACAATCTGATAATGACAACTTGACTAATACAAACAATTCAGCCTTTTGAAGCCTTTTGTTTGTTGTGAGAATATGTGACCTACAAGCAGATTTTAGCACATATCAATAGATACATGTAACTGCAGATGCTATGTAAAAAATACATTGATACCACACTATTGTATGAAGGACACCTACTTAGGTAAGTATTCCTGTTCCCCTTTGATGTTTCAAACTAGTGATCTGTGCATGAAATAACAAGTGTATAACACAATGCAAAATAGCTGAAATAGCTTAAGAAGAATCCACTGTAATGAAGCAGAAGGAACATAAAGGTAAATTATCATGTTTTACTAAGCCTGTCCCTACAGGAGCAGACATATTAAATACCCTGCAACCCCAAAACTGCTCATGTAATCCATTTGGGATGGGGGGGCTGAAAACTGATCCCTAGTTGTGGTACCAGGCTCAATCAGTTCAATCTCTCTTGCAGGTCCAACAGGGGTGTATATTTCAGATCCCCATTTTTCTCCTGTGTTGATCAGCCAGAGCTCGCAATGCCTTCCCCAGCTTCGTTGGCAGGTCTGATGCCAGGGAAGCAGAACTGATAAGGGGTACTATCCACAAGATAGTAGCGCTTTAAGTGTTTTCTTTAGGCCACTAAACTTCTCTATAGACAAGCTGGAGCTGTATCCGTTACCAAGATGTAAAAATCAGACTCAGGCAATATCAGGAGACTATGGTTTCTGGACAAATGCATGGCTTCTGCCAATCAGCACAAAGTAAAGGACAGAGGGCCATATGAATAAGGACAATACTAGAGCAATTATGAGCCAAACCAAATGCATTAACCCTTTGAGTGCCAGAGGGGTACTCAGAGCAATGCGTTGAGTACCTCTCTGGCACTCAAAGGATTAAGCAAAGCAGTGCTTTGAAGGTCTCTCTGATACTCAAGCACCATTTAAAACTATACTTTTTTTTCTTTTTTAGTTTCTTTTAGATACTCCTTTGGTAAGAGTGCATTTGCTCCACAGTTGCTATATCCTTTATATATAAGGCTCATTGATAGCAGAACTGTACCTGTAGAAGCTGGGTGGCAGTCGCCCTCTGCTCAGGATTTTTCACCAGGCATTTCTTTACAAAATCCGTGAACTCATCTGACCAGAGCTCAGGTTTCCTGAAGGTAGGTGGGGGGTTTGTGGGAATCATGAATATTGCCTACAACAAAGAGAAAATCGGTTGAATGTTAATGCATTATACACACACACAAAGCACCGAGTATAAAGTTTACTAAACAATATTCGGACACCAAATGATGACTGTTTTTGACCCTTTAACCCCTTAGCAACAATGGACGTACATGTACGTCCTCTGTGGCTGTCACTTAGTGACAGAGGACGTACATGTACGTCCAGGAAATCCGGATCCCCGAGCGGCTGCACGCCGTTCGGGGGACTCCGGATTCTTCAGAGAAAAAAAAAAAATGTTAGACGGGCGTTAAGTGACAGCCGCGTCTGCACGCGGCCGTCACTAAGGGGTTAAAGGAACAGTAAACTTTTTTTTTATGAAAACACATATGTTATAGATCTTTTCCTGCTGAATAAAACAAGACCACTCCCATCGCTGTCAGATGTTTTATTCAAAATTTATATCAGTTTAAATAATCAGGAAGTGAATTTACTGTGTTTACTTCCTGATAGTTCTAACAGGAAGTGACAGGCAGTTTCTATCACATTCTATGGAGAACTGTATGTCTCTGACTTTCCTCTCCATTAGAATCTAACAGGAAATCTAATTAGAATTTGACCACTAGAGGGAACTGCTAATGTAAAAAAACATGGTTTTAAACTGTAATAACTTTGGAAATATAAATCTCTTGGCAGTGGGAGTACCCTTATTTTACTCAAAAGGAAAATTCCTACAATATATATTTTTATACTAATTGAACAGCCCGTGTACACGGGCCACAGTGCCAGGCAGCAACAGTCGCAGTGCAGTCATGCACAGTAGACACTGCCCACGCCACAGCTGATAACGGAGCGCGTCTCTCAGAATTCAGACCGCAGTACGCTCTGAGCACCTTTTGACAAACATACATTAGCGATTATATAGGATCGGTTACACCAAAATTTGAAAGCTAGATATAAAAAAAAAAATAAAAGATAATGGGCTTTTCACGGTAACACACTTATGGTGATGTTAACATACATAGGAACTTTGGTGCCCTATGCAATTCTCCTAAAAGGTATCTCCACAGTCTCTCCATCTGTGTATTCTACTAGAGAAACCTTTTAGGAGAATCGCATACGATATCAGTCTAGGGGTATATGGCATTTTTCATATTAGACCAAACAAAATATTATACATTTTGTATACTTGCATTATAACAATTAAAAAAAAAAAAAAAACGTTTTTGATAATCATCATCCTCCTATATAATAATTTTCTAAAACGTGTGTAACGCCACAATCATGCGCAGTACAGACAGCCAGTGACGAGGCTGATTCAGAGCGGGGTGCTCCGAAGGAGCTTCCCGCTCTGTATCAGCTGCGGCGAAGGCAGTCTCTACTGAGCATGACTTCACCGCGACCAGCTGGCACTGTATCAGCCGCTGCATGGGCAGTCTCTACTGTGCGTGACTGCCCCCCAACCGGCTTCCAGTGGCACTGTGGCCCGTGTAACGGGCTCTTCAACTAGTATATAATAATTCGCTAGGATGTTCATCATGATGTAGTCATGCGCACTAGAGATTGCCCACGTTCGGGCAGTCTCTACTGCACATGATTGCATCGCGTGAGCGAGGCGACGCAAGACTGCATCGCGTGGAGCAGTGAGGTAGTGGCCGCTTAACCCTTTGAGTGGCACTCAAAGGGCTGACATCACCAGTACCTTGACCCATGTACACGGGCTTTTACACTAGTATATCAATACTGTGGTGTCCTGTTTTTAATCAGACAACTTATGAGAGTGTGTGTCAAAGGTAAATAGATCTATCGAGCTATCTATCTAAAATGCTAGATGATATACACTGGCGTCTAAAGAACTTTTTTATTTTATTTTTTTTTTTACATTTTGCAATTCTTGTGATGGGAATCTCTTTTTTGGGTGGCCTTTGTTACATTTTTTTGTCTTAACCTACTCCATCAAGGTGCGCTTGATCTTTGTGTAATATACTTTCGCTCTGACACCAGGAGAGTCAATATAATAATATATATACAAATCGACCATTTACCTAACAGAATAAGTAAGACAGAAGAGCTGATGTACTAGGGAAAAGTGGCACAGTTCTGGGGCCAGCAGAGGGGAAAAATTCCCAATTATTTAAATGGGGCTTTTAACCCATTTAATGCTCGATGTCTCCAAAGCATTGCTTTGCAAAACCTCTGGTATTACAAGCACAACTGAAATCAAGTGGGGGATATGGGTAACTTTCACTTCTTCCCTATGAAGCAGCTGGCTTGCTCCAGAATTGCACTACATTTTCTTAGTACATCAGCCTCCGAGCGGTTACAGATTTCTTACGTGTACAGTCTGAAAGTTATATAAACCCATCTGCCCTTGACACCTACAATCTATTGTGGACTTTGATACATCAGGTTCTATCTTTATCTCCCTATAATCTTAATTTAAATTTAACGGCTATTCAGTAGCTATTGAAAACCAAACACTTTAACCTTCTTTAACAGCGGTGTTCCTGTTATCTCTTAAGCAGTAACTCCCAAATATATCACATACTCTGAGCGCAGCATTATGAGAGGTTATAAAATATGTGTGCGTCCTGTAGTGCACTAAACTTGAAGTGTGGGGACTTATGTACCATGTTTTACCAATCAATATACAGCAGCACAGTACCTTATCATAAAACGTACTCATTCCAGGTCAATACCTGCAACAAACGATTAGCACTAGATAGGCACTTTATTGACGACAGTTGCTGTAATTGCAAGTCATGTCAAAGAAGCATTTATTTTTCTCTATTCCCTGAAAACCAGTGGTCAACTTGAGCAAATCAACACAAAATAAGTCTACCAGTAACTATGCACCAGAAGGGTCCACAATGCACTGCGGAGCAAACTTCCTCTACTCATTATAAAATGAATTGTTGCTGGCAGCAGTTTAGGAGTCCTCTCTCTCGCATTTGGGGGTTTAACCCTTTCAGCGCCTGAGAGGTATCCACACATTGCCACTCAAAGGGCTAAAAGCAGGAAAATTTGTTAAAACTAGTTATTACGTTACAATACACAAAAGACACAATTGTAACACTTAACAGCTGCTGGGGACTACAACTCCCATCACCCCCAATCTACACTGATCTAGATAAAGTTGATAAATGCAGCTTTACACACATACAGGCTGATACTGTAGCTTGAACAGCCATTAAAAAAAAAACAACAACAAAAAATCACTGGAATGAGCGAGAAAGATCTCAACATTTTACATTTTTGATGTTTCAAACCCTCAGTGTAATATCCTATGAGGAATATTTCCAGATGCCCAGCTTAAACAGGTGCGACACAACAGATAAGCTACTTCGCTCTTCTACTATGATATTAATGTGGGATTTCCCTTAAGTCTTCTATTGTCCAAAAGACCCACAGAAAACCTCATAAATGTTTTACTACAAATTACATTTCTACATAGTTGTGAAATGAAAAGTAAAGATTATTGTGCAGCTTGATAAAGAACAGCTTCATCGTTATTATCTAAAACAATGCAAAGACCTGTCATCCCATCGTCTACCATGTTCCTTCAGTCCATGTCCAAAATGAAGCCAAGAGGTGATCAGCACTACATACTAAGATGCATGTTGCAAGAGTAAACATTCTACTTGATAAACGCAAAAAGCCTGAGATAGAGGTGTAACAGATCCTACCCATTACTTGAGCCCTTGTCAGGCCATCAGACTGTTCAGCTAAAGACTGTGGACCTTTTGCACTGTCTGGACTCTGCTTTGGGCCCGGTCGTACGAACTTGCCACCCATTACCCTAGCTAAAAGACTTATTGCCGTAGACTTTGGTTCATGTACTGTCGAATGGTCTATGTTTAATGTATTGTTTGTGGTCGAGGGTTTACACACTCACCGAATACCAGTCTGCGGGTACCGCCGCGGTGTGCGATCAGCGCTAGGGTTGCACGGATACCGATACTGGTATCGGTATCGATACCAGCATTTGCGCGAGTACTTGTACTCGCGCAAATGCGGCCGATGCCAGCACCGATACCCTGTGTCAGGGTCGGTGCTGCAGAGAGGGAGCCCGGGGAACTGCTCACAATGCTCCCCGGTCACCTCTCTCACTCCTGCAGCGTTGGAGCATTGCCGCGGGTTACCATGGCAACGTTCCGACGCTGACCTCTGCCGGGGCATGCGAGAGAACAGCGAGCACCCGGCAGAGGAGAGTAAAGGAGGAAGGATGGGGCAGGGGGTGGTGAAAGAGGCAGACAGTGGGGTCAAGAGGGAGAAAAAGGAGGAAGGATCAGGAGACCAAAGAAGGGGGGCCAAGAAGAGGCAAAAGGAGGGGTGATCAGGAGGGAGAGAAAGAGGCAAAAAGGTGAGTCAAGGAGGAGTGGGAGAAAGGGGGATCAAAAGCCAAGACAAAAGAAGGGGGCTCAAGAGGGGTAGAATGAAGCAAAAGGTGGGAATCAAGAGGGGGAGAGAGTCAAAAGGGGAGAATCAAGAGTCAAGAGGTGGTGTGTGTGTGTGTGTCTGTGTGTGTGTATATATATATATATATATATATATATATACATATATATATATATATATATATATATATATATATATATATATATATACATATATATATATATATATATAATATTTTTCAAGTACTCACCAATACAAATTACCAATACTTTTTTTTGCGGTCATCTGCCAGTTTTCCAAGTACCTAAAACATATAGGTACTTAGAAAACTGGCAAATGACCGCAAAAAAAAGGTATCGGTAATTGGTATCGGTGAGTACTTGAAAAAAGTATCAGTACTTGTACTCGTCCTATATAATAATTCGCTAAATTGTGTGTAACGCCGCGACATGCGCAGTAGACGCTACTGCGCGTGCTGCAGTCATGCGCAGTAGAAACTGCCCACGCCGCGGCTGATACAGAGCTGGGCGCTCTGAAGGAGCGTCCAGCTCTGTATCAGCCGCGGCGCAGGCAGTCTCCTCTGTGCGTGACTGCCCCGCGACCGGATGGCTGTGACACTGTGGCCCGTGTAACGGGCTGTTCAACTAGTATATATATATATATATATATATATATATATATATATATAATATTTTTCAAGTACTCACCAATACAAATTACCAATACTTTTTTTTGCGGTCATCTGCCAGTTTTCCAAGTACCTAAAACATATAGGTACTTAGAAAACTGGCAAATGACCGCAAAAAAAAGGTATCGGTAATTGGTATCGGTGAGTACTTGAAAAAAGTATCGGTACTTGTACTCGGTCTTAAAAAATCAGTATCGGTGCATCTCTAATCAGCGCCACTGGATCGAACGTTCGGAGGTGGGGGCAAGAGGTGCAACAAACCCTCAGTGTAATATCCTATGAGGAATATTTCCAGATGCTCAGCTTAAACAGGTGCAACACAACAGATAAGCTGCTTCACTCTTCTACTACGATATTAATGCGGGATTTCCCCTTAGTCTTCTATTGTCTAGAAGACCCACAGAAAACCTCATAAATGTTTTACTACAAATTAGATTTCTACATAGTTGTGAAATGAAAAGTAAAGATTATTTTGCAGCTTGATAAAGAACAGCTACATTGTTATCAGGGCTTATAATTTTAAGTCCTTTGCTACTAGCCAGACCTGAAAAGTTACTCACCACTGCAAGCCAAAACATACCCACCAGGGCTGAATTTCTACTCGCCAGGGCTAAATTTTCACTCACCATTGGCTAGTGGCAAGTGGAAATTTTGAGCCCTGTCGCTATTATCTAAAACAATGCAAAGACCTGTCATTCCATCGTTTATCATAATCCATCAGTCCATGTTCGAAATGAAGCCAAGAGGTGACCAGCACTACATACAAAGACGCATGTTGCAAGAGTAAACATTCTACTTGATAAACGCAAAAAGCCTGAGATAGAGGCTTATCAACTTATCTCATCTTTGTTCATAAAAAATAACTACTGCAAATATTTCTCTAGTCAGCAGTTTGTTTGGATAAAGGGAAGAAACAGAAGCTTAGACACAAGAGAGAATGACAAGGATAAAGTCCCCACAGAGAGCATAAAACTTTATCTTATCTCCAGAAGAAGTGGGATGGAAGTAAAGAAATGCTGGCAGAGATGAAGGATTCAGGCTTTATTTATTTTATTTTTTTGCACATTTGATTGAAGGTGAAGTCCTATCTAAGATGTGCAATCAATTTACCCCACACCCTATCTAGTAAACAGAGATAGTAATGAAAAGAACCATATTTAAGACAGGTGTACCTTTTTGTTTTCCTTCAAATGCTTTTTTATATGGTAGCAGACAAGTTTAGCAGAATTACCTGCTTATGTTCAGGAAGACCAATAGAAGATACATTTGTCCTCAAACCTTACTAAGTACCCTTTCACATGGGAGGCACCAAATCAGAAATGATACCTTGGTTATGTCTCCTGAGGGGAAAGGTGCCTTACACATGGGCAACTATTGCCTTGCGTGAACTCAACAAAAGTCCAGCATGCTGCATCTATACTGTGTTCACACTGAAAAGCAGAAAAGATACAGCAAGATACATCAAATGGGACAATCATCACACCTTTCTCACAAGCAATACTAGAGGTAGCGTTGCTCATCACAACCTCAAACAAATGACATACCCACCTTGGCATCAACCAATATTCACACTTCCATGGGCCTGCCTTCCGGCATGCCTCCAAGACACGATTTGGGGGGGTGGGGGGCGGCACAGGAGAAAGAGGAGAACAGAACACAGGCGAAAGGACTGTTGCAGGAAGCTTCTACAGTTCTGTCACTCATGTGAAATAATCCTAACAGTGCAGGTTTTCAGAAACGCTGAGCTCAGCACAGGTGGGTCTATCATTAATACAGGTGAACTTGTCAGAGTTGCTGAGCCACTGACCCACCTGTGATCAAGAGATGAGGTGCTAAAAATTGCCCACCTCTACTTTAGTAGGTTCAAGAGTGGACAATTCTGGACCTTTGATGCCACAGATTTTGTCAAACCACAACTGGAATTAAGGTAAATTTAAACAAATGTAAAAAAAAAAAAAAAAAAAAAAATAGGTTAGTTTCTGACCAAACAGTTGAACAGTGGAGTATTCAAGAAGAGCTCAGGGTTGGAGATGTTAAAGCTGTATAGAATGTCGAAGCTGAAAATGGATCCTATACACTCTAAATTAGGCTTTATAATAGCAAAATGGAATCAGAGTATATCTATAAAAATACAAGCTGGCTTCTAACAATTCTATCTAGCTCGAAAGTTGATTTTATATTTCTGTCTATTGCTGTACTAAAGTATGATCATTCTTAGTAAACCTAGTAAAAAGATTGTATTTGAACTGATAACAGAATGGTTATAGTACTGTCTATTTTTCACCAATATTACCATACTCTCAAAAGAATGCAGAATCTGTATACATTATGAATATCTTCAACCACTGGCACCTCCAAGTCATGCCCAGCCATGGGAGACAGATAGGGGAGAGCGAACACCTGGCACAATCCTGTTACACATAGCTTGTTAATTAATATGGGATGACGCTCAACTTTACCCACAACAAAGAACAAGAGGCAATTTTCCTCAATTTACTGAAAAATATATTTAGTGGAGCCTGAGATTCTTTCAAAGATTAGCATTACCAGGGCTTTTTAGAAGACATTTTAGTGAATGGGAGTGGTGCTCTAATTGATCGAGCTTTCACTAGAGTGCTACATGGAGGGGCATCTTTTCTGTGCAAAACACCCCAAAGAAACTAGCAGCCTCATTCAGGAGATTTTTTTAATCAAAAGCTTTAACAGCTCAAAAGTATTTTTTATAAGTAATTCATGCCAACTAGTGTCTAAAAAAAATGAAAGTTTAAGCTGCAATAACTTAAAAAAATAAAATACCTCTCAGCAGTGGAAGTTGCATTGTTTAACACCTACAATATGCACTTTTTTATATATTAAGTGGCATTATCCCTTTAACCGTTAGGGAGTCACGTCTACAAAAAAATTCAGGTCAAAAGTATCTGAGACATCTTAGGTACCAACGGAGCAACAATTTCTTCTTCAAAGTGTGGATCCTACTAATACAAGGAAAGGAAATCTTTGGTTCTCCAGATCTTGTGGAGTGGGACAAAAAGCCAATGAAGGGTAAGGGGCGATGGGAGTCACAGCCTCCAAGAACTGTAGCTGAAACCCCCATAGCCAGTAGTGGTTTATGACATGCAAAACAGTAAGATGATGGAAAAAAAAAAAAAAAAGCTCAGTTTTATCACTGTACAGGGTCTGGCTGCATGGGAAACTTTGGATTATTTCATCCGTGTTATCTTGATTTCTGCGATCCTTAAGTTTACTACTGAACAGTTTATTACGTTAACTTTTTTCAAGCTTCTATCTAAAAATTGGTAATCGGTGCAATCAATCAGACAAGTCATAAAATGTTATCAGGGAGAAACACGGCACTTAATGGTACTAGTAGAAATCCTACCTTTGGATTCTGAACAAAACAGAAATTATGTTAAAGTTCCAAAAGGTTAACCTTTCACCTCTTCAGGATTATATAAAGGGTATAATCAAATGGCTGAATTTCCATAGCAAAAATACATTTCTCCATCACCACAATGTGGCAGCATAGATTGTTAAGAAACAAGGTGCAGATTCCATTGCCTGAGCAGGAAGATGTTCATATGTTCATAAGGAAGTTGTGAGGCAGGGCAGAAATGTAGTGACCCCCAATACAACACTGAGGGGTTACACATTTAATTTTCCCTCTAGTAGCCAATTTTACAGCGCCAACCAGTAGTTTAACAACCATTAACTGCATACCGTAAATGTGTCATCTTTTTATTAAACAGGTACAAAGGTCTACATTTTTTATGTGACAAATGACGCAATTAAGGCTGTAAAGTCATCAAGTCATAGACACATGATAAAGACAACAAAGTGTATGTTATGGAAACAATGGTCACATGGAGAAACAAAGATAAGTTAATAGTTAAAAAATCTTACATGATGACATTCATTTTCACATCAGATATTGATTAGGCACACAATTACAAGAAAGCGTCATGTACACTAAATTCTGTATCTCACTTTATGTTGACTTTATATAACACTACAACTGTATTATGCAATGCATTTATCATAGTAATGTAACATTATGTTCTTGACACGAGGCAAAGGAATACAATATTTTTTTTCACAGTCAAATCTATCGCAGTCACACAGTTGGCAGAATCACTCCCGCAAACAGAAATTCCACAGGTTGTTTAGTGACCTCACTTGACCACCAGTCCTGAGGACATATTGAGGGTGATGTGCTAAAAAGAAATTGGAAAAACTTAGAGCAAACCAACTGAACCTTAGAGGACAAATAAACATTCCCGTGTCACCTGCCCATATTCTTCCTTCAGTGGAAGTATCCATCTGGACAGGAGTTGAATAATTGGCAGTTGGTTATCTTAAACAAATAAGCAGGGGGAAGCAGGTAAGAGGGACAGAAGAGTAGAATGTTAGTGTCTGGCAATGTTGTCTAACTTGCATAAACTGACAAATAAATCAGGCTAAATATTTCTCAAACAATTATGTTAAATAAAAATTGGCTAACATAGGATATAGGTGATTGAGCCATTTCACAATAACATCTGTTACAAAATGTTCCCTGTTAAAGCAAAATTATATACACACTCACAAACATCATATATTTTATATTATATACACACACACACACACACACACACACACACACACACACACTAGCAATATGGGACAGCGTTGTCCGTCATGTTATGTAGGGCATGTATCATTTTTAATTCTTTGTAATGAATTTTAGAAATGGTATGCTCAAGCTTGTGGCTTTCAAAAGGTTAAAGTTAGCACCCTAAATAGAAAGTTTAAAATAAATAAATAAATAAAAAAAAATCATACCTCGATTAAACAGTTAATGCGGGTACACCTGTAATCTCGACACACCCCTTCCCCTGGATGTAGTGGGTGGCATTTTTGAATGGCTGGCTGCTTCCTCCGCTGCTGTGCCTCAGCACGGTTGTGCCCTGTCAGGCCCTCAACATTCTTATAGGGCACAAATCTATGTTGAGTGGAAGAGTTTCTGCAAGGGAAGCACAGCAGCGGTGTGTTTCATCTGCTGCACTAAATTTCCTTGGCCAACCAGTGCATCTACGGTCCTCAACGTTGCCTGTTTCTTTGTGCTTCTTTAAGAGAGTTGGACAGCACATCTGGAAATTCCTATCTGACTTTAAATTTCTGCCTGGTAGAGACCTTGCTGACGCAGTATCTTGTGTCTTGTTGCTGTGCTCAGTCTTGCCATAGTGTATGAATTTTGACATTAAACGGTCTTCAGCAACATCACCTTGTTAGTTGAGTTTGGCTGTTCCTCAACCAGCTTTATTCCTCTTACAGCTGTTTCAGTTAATGGATGTGTTTCAATACACATATTAAATTGAGGAACATTAGCACCTGTTTGGAATAATTGTTTAATCATACACCTGACTATACTGCCTACAAAATCCCTGACTTTGTGCAAGTGTACCTAGATGAATTGATGCTGTTTTGAAGGCAAATGATGGTCACACTAAATATTGATTTGATTTAGATTTTTCTTCTGTTCACTTACTATTCATTTTGTTAATTGATAAAAAATAAACTATTAATGTGGATGTGTTACCTATGCACAACATGCCATAAATAGTTAGGTGACAAATCCAATACCATCAAAACATTATTTCTTTTTTATTTTCAAGTTCCAATTCGTTTAAATCTAACTTACAAATGTCTTGGCTGCAGCCACATCCGCATAGACTGCAGCCCAACGCTCTGCCTCAGCTCTCCTCCTTCCTCCAATGACGGAGGATTCTGTCTGTAAGCTGGAGCGCTCTCATTGGCCAGATATTGATCTCTGCCAGTGAGAGTGCTCCACTCCACTTTAACATGTCTATTTTTGAAAGCATTCTTACTTTACAGCATTTTTTCATACTTGCCTAAGACTTTTGCACAATACTGTATATATGTGTGTGTGTGTATATATATATATATATATATATATATATATATATATATATATATATATATATATATATACACACGCATATACACACACACATATACGTATGTATATACACTCTACACACACTCTACACATTCTGATCTCCTAAAAAGAAGGATATCAATGTAGGGAACAGGGTCAGAGTGAATTTGTTATCAAGAAAGGACCGTTCCTCCAAATTTGGCAGTTATGAATCTACCATTTACCCCCTGAATGCTAGAGAGGTCGCCAATGAATTACAAAGCAACATTTTGGAGACCTCTCTAGCATCCAACAAGGGCCTTTCCCTCGCTACCTCCATCGTGTGACATTTTATGGTAGAGCTCTTGTGCCAGCAGTCTATGGCAGGTATGGTCAGCAGCAACAGCTCCAGTGTAAAATTTCAGGGTATGAAAATAATGCAAAAAACATTGATTTAGGTGCAATAAACTTTCAGCACTGGAGGTATCACTGTTTTACTTAGCAAGATAAATCCTACAACATATATTTTTTCCATCCTGTGCGATGCTATCCCTTTACAGCACTCCCTTTCATTCACTGATCGCCCCAGCAGATCTCTGTGATCTTCAGGGCTGGATGACATCAGATTCAGTCTTCGAGGCACACAAACAGGCGGGGTTTTCACATCTTCCCACAGGGATATCTTGAAAGTTGACTTTTTGGTGTGCCCTGAGGACTAATGAGCCTCACTCTGATCTTATGGAAGATTTCTAACGTCACCACAGAAGCTCAATTTTGGTGGATTTACTTCTATGAAGACTACTGAACCAGCAAATTAGCTAATTGGATAAATTGCCAGAATGTAGCACCAAGAAATAAAAAGGTTAATTTATCTAAAAAAGTAAATTTATAAACAAATAGCTATCACAAAACATAGTTTTTACTTCTCTATCTTAAACTGACGGGTCAAATTTAAGGAATAGATGAGTGTGCAATGTACTGAAATGCCTTGCCTGTGGCCCATGAAGAGTTAAGCACATAAAAGGAAACAGGAGGTATGACACATGCTGTGTATCCATATTGTTACTTTCTATTTATCAAACACTAAATCTTTCCAACTTTCTCCTTTCCTGTACCAGACCAAAACTATGCCATATTCTGTTTGTTTAACAATTATACTAATTCAAGACAGGTCACTTGGTTTTTACTGTGTCCATATGACATTTAGTAAGGTAAACATGGCCAATTAGTTATATAGAAGTATGAAAAAAATAGGCTTGCCGATGGATAGGTCACGCAGTGGCTAATGAACATCAGTAGCTGTAGAATCCTATATAACCAGGACTTTAAAAGACATTGGTTAAAGCTTATGGGCCCTATGCACAAACTAGAGTGGAGAAATTCTAGGGCAATCCAACTGCACCACAGAGAAAAAAATAATGTCTTGAAACGCCCATTGGTCTTAATGTGCATTTAAATCCCTTGTATGCTAGGGAGGTCTCCAACGCATTCTGAAGAATTGCATTGGAGGCCTCTAGTATTCAAAGGGTTAAAAGCCAAATGCAACTATGGAAATTATTTCACCCAATGATGCGATTGCTGCACTTCTCTTTGTACATATGACCTATGGCCATGCACAAAACTAAAAAAAGCAATTCAAAGGCAAACTAACTTACCATGGGGGGAAACATTGCCCAAACTCAATGATTAAAATGGGGCTTTTATCCCCTTAACAACCGTGTGCCATGCTATGACCGTCACGCGGTTTTTGCGTTAAGGACCGGTGACAGTCATAGCACGTCACGTACATTTTACTTACAGTGCTCCTCTGGGAGAGCTGTAAGTAAAAATGGGGAGTGAGACTGACCGCTCCAAGACTGGAGTGGTCTCACTCAGTCCCCAGCTCTGCGTGCCGGTACGCGTCACAGGTCATGTGTACTGGCACGTCGGAATCTTCAAAGCGGTCCTTAAGGGAAGGTTACTTCCCAGGACCACGGACATGAAGGAGTTAACCCCTTGAATGCCTCCAACAAACTGTGTGTCAATGTCCCTAACACACCAATAATAAATTTGCTGGAAAACTCTCTTGCATTTGAGGGTTTAAATCCCTCTTTAAATCAATGGGAATGTGTATTTCTCCTCTGTAGTGCAGATGGTTTGCCCCAGAATTGCTCTTTTTCTGTGGTGCACAGGACTCTACAGGCAAACCATCAGCACCATAGGAAGAAATACCACTGTAGAAAAAGGGCGCCCAATAGTGTAGTATGTCACAGATATCCGAGAGAAATCATAAATGATAAAAAATGGGTACTCACAAGTCATCCTAATGTTTAAATAAGATATGTATTAACGGCTTCTTTTTTACATGGTTTGTGCATACTCTATCAGTTTATTTGTCTTTGATAAAGCAGCGTTGAGCAGTGAAACGCGTTAGAGATACAGATAGAGTTAAATTCTCTTTTAATTATTAAATATACGATTTTTATTTTTGAAGCCCTTTTTTTTTGTTTTATTGATTGTGTTTCTGTTGGATTCCCTCTGTCTATACCCGAACGGAGACGGGATAATTTCTCTGTATGCGTTTGAGTCAGCAGTAGATAAGCTGACCAGTACACTTGTGAGTACCCATTTTTTATCATTTATGATTTTTCTCAGATATCTGTGACATACTACGCTATTGGGCGCCCTTTTTCTACAGCAGTGTTTGTACGAGGAGAGAGCGTTTTTGGGAGGAGCAGCCTGGTATTGGTGTGAAAGAGAAGGAGAGATCATATGAGCTTGGGGTAGCTTTTATTTCCCCCACTGCGATTTTGCCTGTTTTTACACATATTTGCTTGTGAGTATAACTCACTGTGGTGCTTTGGTGAAGGGTGATTGCTTGAAGATTCAACATAGAAAAAAACAAAATCAGCGGCTCCACTCAATGAAAATCATTAAATAATCAATGGGAAGCAACAAGTGAAAAACAACGAAAGCTCCTACTGATCACTGTAAAATAGAAGAAAGAAGTGTGCAACACTAAGGATATCCCATCTCCTTCAAAATAGAACCATCAAAAAAATGTGTGCACTACTTCCAATATGCTCTAACAAGCAGGGACGTTACAATTCCATCTTCTTAAAATCAATAGTCTTTATTGAAAACATAAAAAACTTCGTACCTGCAACAAGTGACATCTGCAACATAGTAACAAGACTCACGGAGTGGGAACAAACGGGTCACATTCAGTGGTGATAATCAACGCGTTTCACGCTCGAACAGCGCTTACTCATGATCATGTTATTTGGACAAAATAGAAGGAAAAAATATTGCATTGGTCCTACTTCCGGATAGACTGTGGGTACAGCTCTATACCTGCAGTCTGTAACTCTGCCTATACTCCCCTCCCTCTATCCAGCCTCCTCCAATGATGGAGGCGTCTGTCTGTAAGCTGCAGCAATCTCATTGGCTAGATATCAATCTCTGCCAATGAGATTTCTCCAGCTTATAGACAGACGCCTCCATCATTGGAGGAGGCTGGATAGAGGGAGGGGAGTATAGGCAGAGTTACAGACTGCAGGTATAGAGCTGTACCCACAGTCTATCCGGAAGTAGGACCAGTGCAATATTTATTCCTTCTATTTTGTCCAAATAACATTTTAAAATACAAAATTAATGCAATCCTCAATGTAATCGCTATATAAACTAACATTTTAAGAGCAAATTATAGAAGGGTGATAGAGCACCTATAAATGGGGCTTAAACCCGTTAAGTGCCAGAGGTACTCAATACATTGCGAAGCAATGCATTGCATACCTCTATGGCACTCAAAGGGTTAATCCCCCAAATGCTAACAAACATATCACTTCAAAACGCACTGTTCGATACACTCTGTGGGCACACATACCATCAGGAAGGCCTGAGTACCAGGGACACTGCGAATACATGGCAGATTATTCACTACACCGGGATTCCTGTCCACTAAATGTGCAGTTCTGATTTTGCTATTTGGTAGGGACCAATGGGAGACCAAGCGTGACTGTGACAATTACTATCGCCATATAAAAGCTCTCATCGGAACAGAGTACATATTTCCTCATGCCTCACTAAGTCAGTGTCACTGTAGCTTAGACAAAGAAAGACTCTGACAGGTACAGTTAAGATCAACACCACTTTATTGAAAGATTTAATACAATAATTGCAAACAAGCACTTCCCCAAACTTCCCCGGGGTCAGGCGTGGAGACAGTGCTACAGTCCACTACCCAGAAGCTGAAACTGAACGTAGCCCAAATACTGGAACCAGGAACACGGCAGAGAACACGCCTATGGTTCAGGGTACCACCTGAGATAGAGAAGGGTGGTAAGCGGTTGATCTCTACCCTAGAACGCTAGGGTCAGCAGAGGCATGATACCCTAGAACTCTAGGGTCTAACGGGACACAATATCCTAGAATGCTAAGGGTTCACAGCATTCAGACACCACACCCTAGAACGTTAGGGTTCAGGCAAGATACTCAGTAAGACCAGAGTAATACAAGGCCTGTAGGACAGACAAAACCCGGAGCAGTACAATGGAAGAGACCAGGCCCAGGGACCTGCATGGAGAGGGAGCCAGGCCCAAGGAAAAGTACAAGCAGAGTCAGACAAAGCCAAGGTCACACATGTAATGGGTAGTAAGATGGAGCCAAAGTACTAGCACGGAGTGGGTAGTCAGCCAGGCCAGGGCTCATACACGGATCAGGTAGTCAGACTGAGCCAGGAATCGAGCGTGGATCGGGTAGTCAGACTCAGCCAGAGGTTCAAGCACAAATCGAGTAGTCAGATGAGCCAAAGGTCATACACAGATTGGAAACAACAGCCAAGAACAGGCTACAACGAGGAATACAAGCAATGCTCAGATACACCACGAAAGGGCATTGAAGCAATGTTTGAAGGACGCATATAAGGCCTACCAGAGAGGCAGAGCATAATAGGTCAATTAAGCCGTGTCTACAAAATAGCGAGCGTGCTGTATTGACGCACGTATGCAAACAAGAAGTCAGGCAGAGACCAGATATGCAGTTGGCACAAGTGGGGAAAAGCAGGTAACGCCGCGGGAGAAGATCACGGGCACCATGATAGTCAGCTAAATCAGTTATCCCGGCCCTTTGGAAGACTTCCCCTACCTTGGAAGCTTGGCATAAGAAAAAAAAAACATTTTAAATGACTGCAGACCTGGAGAAAATTAATGCATTGTCCACAGGCATATCTGACTCTTATTATTTCATACTGCTTTCTTTTTAAATCAACTCAGAATCTCATTCCCTCATCTAATTAACTCACAGATCATTATCAGACCCCTACCATCTACTTCTTGGTACGAAATTCATAGGCTGGGTGGCAGGCATCACGTTTTCCATCCTCCCCTGGGGATGTGACCCATTGCAGCATAACCACCTCCCTTCTTTCTCTTTCTTCTCTCCACATCCAACTCCCTTCTTTTTATTATTTCACCTTCAGCTTCAGTTACCTTCTACTATTCAATCATCTGTATTTGGCCACTTATCACAGGATGACTACATAATGGCTTAGGATAAAGTGGTCTATGCTTTACCTGGTAATTGTACTCCTTTTCTCTTGTATTCATTTATATTTCTGACCTGACTTTGGTTGTTTGTAAGATGGACATACCAGAATTATCTAAGGGCGGGGGAAGAGATCTCATCCTAATTTTTTTTTTAGACATGCTGTTAATTCTAATACTTAAAGTAGACAGATAAGAGATTGGTGGCAGATTGCACATAAAGATGTAATGTACTACATGAATTACAGTGATGCCTCATTATCCCCCCAAGCACTATATTAGAATACATCCACATTTACTGCACAATACCTTTATCCGCTTCTTTCACGCCAGCACCTCTACCACTGTTTGTAGGAATTACCCAACTCTCTAGCCCTCTTTTATACTCTGTTGTTTTCTATTCTTTTTATTTTTGGTTTATCCGTATTGCTATTTTTATTGACGTTCTTATCATTATGTATCGGATTAAGGTGTAGATCACATATATATATATATATATACACATAAAAACATATGTGCCGTTAGACTGCGGACCCTATGAGTGGCAGTAGAGATCATCAAATTGTTTTATTGATAGTAAGGATCTCTCCCCATTTTATAATTATTCTCCGTGGCTTAGCTCATGTTGTGTTCTCTCTATTATTTTCTATAAATTGAATATACTTTGTGTGTTTATTGTTCAATAAATCGACTAAGTTCAGCTTTCATATAGGAATTTTTAAGTATATTGTTCCACTTGATTTCCAGATAAAGCAGATACTTTTGTGTACTCATATACTGAGGATTCATTATTTTGATCTAAATTAGTCTAAGATAGTACACTTCGATGTATTTCCTTGCGCTGTCCCCACTCTATTAAACAAATACCCCATTCTATTTAACAATACACTGGCCAGAACACCACCACCCTTGTACCAATGTTCCACCATTTTGTTATACCCTTCCTCACACCATTGTTCCAATGGTAGTCACAAACTTGCATATACACTGCAAGATAACCCTAGCCTTGTGCCATTGTCATGCTAGTAGTCACAGACACACACATTCAAGCCCTATACCACTTTCCCAGTAGTAGTTAGGGACCCATAAATGCATGGTCTATACCCCACTTGTACCATCCTACCACAGGAAATCCCAAACCTACACTTACACTATCCATATCCTTGTACTAACATCTCACCGATAGTCACATACCACATACATTTTCAAATACCCCTGCATGAAGTGTAATAGAAATGTTCCATCAAGGCATTGCAACATTTTCTCATCAGGAGGTTGTGTGCCTGAGGACAGCATAGTGAGATGACAAAACCAAGAAAATAAATAGTACAGCATATAGGTGAATTAACTAGTAGAATACAGTGAAGGGATGTGTGTCATAGATCGAGCCCTAATAATTTTTTTTATTCATCCCGTCCTATAGGGTTTAAGTACAGACGAAAACAGGAGCAATTCTAGGGCAAACAAACTGCTCTTGAAGTGCAAATTAGGTATACCTCTTTATTCGTATATGGAGATTTAATGGGTAATACACAATTTACGTGAAACCCAATAAGAATATCAATTTTAAAGTCATTAAAACAAGTTGATAGCGAACTTCAGACATTATTGAGGTCATATTGGTTTAGCAACCAATCTTTAATACGATGCAAGATGAGGCTTCTATATCAACACACTGATAACTAATAGATCAGAGAATTAAACAGAGGTTTATGGTGCACATGGCTCTCCTATATTGGATAAAAGCCTGTAAATATCAGTCATTTAGTAATAACTGATCTATACCTGGTGATGTGGATTACAACAAAAAAGTAATATTGAGCTGGATACTTTACGTAGTCTTTATTATTTCAAATATGACCACTGAATTAGTATAGTTGACAACACTCAAATACTACAAGGAAAATGTGTTGATTTTAAACTTGCTGAGGTGTCACAAGCTATGAAACTTTGGAAATTTTTACTCAAGCCAGGTAAGAAAAAGTTCTATTTTATTTAAAGCCAATAAAAGTTAAGTTTTAATGACGGTATATGGCCATAAATTAATCACGCAGAACTTGTCTCTATTTTGAAGAGAATTAGCTAAATAATTAGTATATGAGATACACTGAAGCAGTAATATAATTTTTCTCAAACTTTTGTTGTAGCCTATTTTTTTTTTTTACATTACTGCTTGATTGTTGTGCAAATCATACTGACATGCCAGTCGATATCCTGTATCGATATGCGACATTATGTCACATTTATTACTCTCTTCCACATAACCCACGGCTTTCAATGTCTAGTGGGCACACTTTGATTTCACTCTGATCTTCACTTTGATCAACAAGAACCATTTCAGTATAAACTGTCTTACATACAAACACATATCTCACGATGCCAAGGATCATTTACAATGCCACGACATGCAAAACACATTGCATTACACCCATGTGGACACCTTCACAAGTCGACCATACCCTTATACAAATCACAACATATTATTAATGCAAACTGTGTTCTTCTCCTTTAACACATTTAAAGATCACTAACCACCGGTCATTACTTAATCTTTCTTGTTCGCCTAGTGCATTTGAATACCATTACTGTGTCACTTCCTTAGAACCCTCTACAATGCAATTACTTTTTTCATGCATACATTCACAATTTGGCATTTTGTCTTCACAAACAACCAATGCAGTTGTCTGAGAACCTTACAACCCCTTTAAATAAACACAACACACAGAATACATATTCTTAAATATACTTCATCCACACTAACCAAACACATGGTCAATGCTGTGTCCAATTTGCTAGATGGAAATATAATTTGTGAATGACTTTCATTGATTAGGACTGCAAATCCCTAGAGTGCAACCAAGAGAATTTAAAGAACTTCTACCATTGAGCTGAGATGAACAGTCATTTGATTGGACTTGAATTATTACCAAACATACAAATTGTTAATGCTTGGGCTCATTAGTAAAAAAAAATGCAGAGCTAATTTTGGTAATGCCCTCATTAGATAAAGTAATGAGTACCAACCACAAGGGTCAATGGTTCTTCGAACAGAGCTCAGAGTTAGAAGTCCACTAAAATTAACCTCTTTCAATTACTAAATGAGCCTGGAAGTACTTATGGGCAGACAGTAGATTAAAAAGACCTTGTAACAGACATGTGGCAGTATTGAAAAGTAAAGACCGACTGTTAAATAAGATCACAGACCTATTTATCTTAATAAAATGATGCTATTTAATTCCCCGAAGAGCTGTTGAAGGATTGGGCAATGAGCTCCAGGTTGTCTCTCTCGGGAGGGAAATGATTACACAAGACCTTTGAGAAATACAGATTCACTCACTAACATACTCTAGCCAAAGAAATGAGAAAAGACTATGCACAAGTAAACGGAAACTGGTATCCCGCTGGATCAACAAAGCAGATCTGGGAAAGACTGAACTTAATGCATTTTTCACAGCCTCATCAGATACACAAGGTATTTAGATGGGACTCTTCTCCAAGGGATTCTCATTCAGTTTCTCAACTGTTAGAAAGTGCAGATGTCAGTGGAAATCAATGCATAAAGGGTGAATGAAGATACAATGACTTCTAATAGAGTTTGTTTGTTTTTTGTTTTTTTTTTGTCTTCCTCTAGATCAACAGGGGTGATATAGCAAGGGCTGAGCTTGATGGACACGTGTCTTTTTTCAGCCTCTAACAACTATGTTAATATGTCATGTTACATACCAAAGATATAAATACATTTACCAGACTGCTGTATAAAGACTAGTACCTAGGTAGGACAGAAGCATCCTGATGAAATGAGCCTGTGCTGACAAGATGGGTTGGCCACAAAGAACCATTCTGGATTCTGTTGCAGGTGATAAATGTTAGCACCTGTTTTATCAGACATTTTCCTACTGAAGTCTATGGAGAAACCTGGAGATAAAATCAGCGATAACATTAGCACCTACAATAGAATCCAGCCCCTAGTGTGAACTTGGGTACAACTGAAGAGCAAATCAGCTATACCATAGAGATACATATTTCCATTGATTTAAATGGGTTTTTTACCCACTGAATGCTGGAGAGGCCTACAACACATTGTTTTGCACTACATTTAAGATCTCTCTAATACTCGGGTAAAAAAACTCAATGTAAAGTCACGGTGATATAGGGAATTTTCATATTACTTATATGCAGTTGGTCTGTCCCAGAACTGAAGCTTTAGTATTGTCAATAAGGTCTCTAATGGGGCCAGAATAAACATTTTTAAATAAGACATTTAACCTCTTCAATGCTACAGAGGTCGCTAGCACATTGATTTGCAAGGTGATGGAAATCTCTAGAGTTCACATGACTAAAAGTTACATTTAAATTAATGAGAATTTAAAAAAATGTTTTTTTCACCCCTGCACTGAGGTTGGTTTGCTCCAGAATTGTGTCTTTTCAGTTTACTGAGAGCAGCCCCTTACATTATAACCCTGTGTACGGTACGTGTTGCTTCACCCTCTTTTTGAGATCCCTTCCAATTTAATGCGCCTCTGAACATCATGCTCCCACCTCTGAACATCATGCTCCCATATGAAAATAAAAGCATAAAAAACTTTAAGCATCATGTCATTTTTGAAAAAAATCACTCCTGTTTTACATTTAATCTACTTACAAATTTAAGTGGTGACGTACCTCAGACAAGCTCCATGGTGACAAGCTAGACCAGAGATATCTAATTGTAATGTAGTTGGCTCCCCCTGTGGCCATGAATGACTGCCCACCAACTTTCCATTTTTCCAATGCAGCGTGTCTAAAGAGCTGCCTGCACAAAACCGTGGCATGAAGGAGCAAGCCAGACAACGAATACACACGAAAAAGTAACGTCCTGCACTCATAACTGAAGGACATTGCTCTTTACTGTGTATTCATTGTCTGGAGCCAAAGAAGCAAATGGGACAGGTGAATGACACGGAGAGTGCTGACAATCATGCTCAATGGAGTTAAGATGGCCCGCTCTCCCTCGTCTGAGCTGAAAAAGTTAAGTATATTCCATCTGTTAGAAGAGTGACATAGCTAAAAGTCTTTTTTGATGTAACAAGGGTATTTGCAAATTTTTTTTTTTTTTTTTTGGAGGGGGGGGAGGTGATAGTTCCACTTAAATGTAATTTGAATGCATTTGTTCTGTATGGCTCACCAGTTGGTTTACCCACTTTTTTCTGCATATGGTTCTAAGGGGCTCATTTATCAATTTGAAAGGGGAGAAGTCCAACAGTAAAACAACTGCACATATTTAATAACGAAAAAAATCTATTACTTTCAATAAGACTTTGATAAATATTGAGCAGTTTATTTGCCCCAGAATTGCTACATTTTTGCTTTGATAAATGTGACCCTAAGTGTATCTGTGCATTACATAAGGCAAGAGATTAAAGGTAAACCTTGCTCTCCGATTAATCCATCCGGATTAGTGTCAAGGGAAAGATCAGTGCCAGTTTCAAACCCTGCAATGCAGCCATTTGGAGTTAATAACACCTCCTGTGTATATAAATGACCTGAAAAGGAAGTAACAGCCATCCACAGCTTTCGTTCCCTGGGATGCTTACTTGAATGCAGCAATCACATTGGTAACATTGTACGGTTTTAAAGGGCTTTCGCTCATTACAAACAGATGTCCGTGGCACATTTCCCTTCGAATTATCGAACAACTTTTCTTTCACTTTCATAACAAATTAGTCAATGGTTTCTTCTGCACCTGAAAAAAGTTATGGGATTGCAGGCCTCAAGGCAAGGCATTCAGTGGCGAAACTTAAACCTCCACAGCTGTCACTCAGATTTAGCATGTAATCAGCCCCTGGCATTTAAAACTTATTAGGCCTTAATTAGAATTAATTTAGTTAACAAAAATGCTAAAATCAGGATAAACAGAAATGTTAAGCACAAGCCATATTTTACAATAAAGACAGTTACTATAAGACCATTAAAAAGTTGTCATAATCAATGGCTCATAAATAAAAATTCTATTTCAATGTGTACAAAGGTGCTTTCAATCAATTTTTTTCACTGATTCGCTTAACATTTTGCAAATCACTAAAACGTCATCACCTACATTCCCATGCTGTGCTATAATTAGTCTTTAATAATGAGACCATAAAATCTTTACTGTTGTATTGGAATGCTTTAAACTACATACCTTTTATAAAGGGAGAGCGTACAAATGCCTACGCAGTCTAAAAAGTGAATTACTTTGTAACTTATAAGAGTCAACCTCACAAGTGCAGGTCCACATAATGTACATTAGTGTAATTAGCCATTTAACCAAAGCAATGTGTTGCGTACCTCTCTTGCACTGAAAGAGTTAACCCTTTGAGTGCCAGAGGGGTACGGAATGCATTGCAAAGCAATGCATTCCGTAGCCCTCTGGAGCTCAATGGGTTAAGGAACACAAATATCTCCTAATAATAGCACCCCACTTATCTTTAAAGTCAACTAACACTTTTTAATATTTACACCTATTTCCTTATCTTGGCAAAATCATGAAGGCCTTATGTATATTGGAAATGTGAGTTTGGTTAAGTCCCAGTCATGTACATATAGGAAGACATAGCAGTTGCTGGCAGTTTTTTCAAACTAAAACAAGTAGAATGAATGAGTCTTAACACTTTACCCCCTTAAGGACCGGGAAAATCTGAGGTGGATTTCACTTAAGGACCGGAGCAATTCTAACATTTTTGACTATGTCTTTGTTCAACAGGGTTTTCCCTCTAAGTACTTTATTTTACCCAAGAAAATTATATACTGTTTTTTTAAGCACAAATAGGGCTTTCTTTTGATACCACACTTATATGGATAGCCCACCATTTATTTTAATAAAATTAAAGAAGAAAAAAAAACACAAAAAAAACCCATTTTTTTTTCTCTTGGGATCATTTGGGCACAATGGGTTAAATTTTTATGAAGACTGCATGAAAAGTATGACTGGTCAATCATACCTACAAAATGGGCAGTTTTAAGTGGGCACTGTCCCCCTGGGTGAAAATCCCTGTGTCCCTTTTTCCCACCCTATTTTCCCACTTTTTTTATTGATTAAATTTGGCGGTGTGTATAAATGTATTACATGGCTCCACAACAATCACACTTCCAATACTGGTCATTGACGTATTGTTTTTTTTTTTTTTTAATAACATTTTTTTTTTTTTTTTTTTTGCAAAAAAACAAGTGTGTTGTGTCTCTTTAAAAAAAAAAAAAAAAAGTTGATTTTAGCAGGTCAAAAATTGGGTTAATACCCCCAGCTGCTGCATTTTCTTTTAACACTAGGTGCCTCCTCTCTGCTTCTCTGTCCCTTACTTTAATCGTAAGGGACAGTCAGGCTGAGGAGAGACACAGAGACAGTGTGTGAATCACACTGTCTCATTCATTCCAAATGCTGGTACATGTGATCACTGCTTCAGTGATCACATGACTGGGCACAACTGAGAAGGGCTAAGACTGAGCGCTCAGTCTCAGCCTGGAATGAATTATAGCAGAGTGCACGGAGGCACGCTGCTATCATTTAACCCATGACGGTCCAGGATCGTCATGGGTCCTTAACTGCTTTCTACCCATGGTGGTTCTGGACCGTCATGGGTCGTTAAGTGTTTAAGGACCACAGAAATGTGCAACGTAATGGTCTTTAAATGGTTAAGATTACAATGTCCCATCAGCAGAGTCTGAGGTCCTGTGGCCTTGCTGAAAACATTCATGTCTGTCTCCAGACAAATAAGCTCCCAGACTAATTGAAGAGGTTATCTCTTGAACAAAGGCACAGTAACAAAATTCATATGAAGGATATTATTACGAGGTGTTAGTTCTCCTTTAATCTGTACTGAAAATAACAATGGCCATATAAATCAATTTTGTATGGACTGGTCCTCCCAATTTAATATTTAATTAGTAGTGGTTATCATGTCCATGGAGGAAGATATGATTCTTTGTTAAATGATTCAAAGCCCACAAATACCTTCCACTGACAATCATAGGGAGGAGTTTGGTGTCCCTAAGACCTTGCAACAAAGAATCATCCAGTATGTATGTAATAGAGGAACTTCACATGAAATGCTGTGTGTGTGTGGATGAGGCAACTAGAATACGTGCACGTGTGTTGAGAAAGCCATGCCCGCCTGATTAAGCCACGTCCCTTTTATTACATCATCATTGCATCATTGAGATCCCCTGCCAGGCAGCACATGAGCCTTCTCTGGGGGCTCAAAGAGAAGAAGTTCCCAGGTATTTCCATTAGGAGTGAGCCTACAGGTCTGTATTTGTAATGCTTTGGGTGTAATGACAGGCAGATCACCTCAGTGAGACAGTGCCAGCTTGTGGATGCTCATTTTTTCAGTGAGACAGTTGTTTACGCACAACATTGGCTAGCTAAAGTTGTGTGGGGCATTTGCGACCTGGATGCCTCTAAGGAACCTGGCATGGTAAGTTCAGAAGGCAGTTTATCTTGTGCTGTGTTGTAAATGGAATAAATGATAAGTAGTAAGTTAAAATGTTGTTTTGGTGAGCAGTGTGAAGGAGGTGTATAGTGTGTGCCGTTGTGTGACTAAGAGGCGGATGTAATCTTTTGTTTCAGGAACAGAGCTGGCGTTCTAAGACTGAGTTTAAGAAGTGAATGATGTGATTTGCTTTAGTAATTGTTTATGGGTTTTTTCTTTGGCAAGAGATCAGGCCTTCATGAAAGTTTCAGAAACTGAGATTGGGGGCAGAGATTTTAACAGGAGTGGGCAAGATGGCAGACTGTCAAAATCTCATCCCCATGTGTATTGAAGTCCCTGCAACTCCTTTCAGAAATCTTCACCGGACTGGACAGGGGGGGCAAAGCCCTCACACCAGGAGTGCCAGACAAGATGATGACTTTTGGTCCCATAAAATGTTCCTCTTTTTATATAATATGATTTTAGTGTTCTTGCTTGTTAAATCCTTTTCTCTTTATTCCATATGGAACAGAGGTACCATGGGGTGGAGACTCACTCCTCCTCTTCCTGCTCAACCCTCCGCCCATTTACCAGAATTTATGTGACAATAGCCACAACAAAAGACGCCAAGAGGACTCCTCTGCCTGGCAAAGCAAGGCAAGGAAGGGTTTTCTCTTTGTGGAACAAAGGTACCATGGAGATATAACAATGCTTCCTAGATTCCAGAAGAAAAGACCGCCCACAAATCTCCATGATACCACAGTTCCCTAGGACTATTCAGGATCTGAATAATCGTAGTTGTCGATGGACACCAAACTAGTACAGCACACCAAATAACAGCCAGTGGGGCTGAAAAACTTCTGTACAACAGGTGGCAGTAGAGAAAGAAAAAGACTAAGTCCCTAAACAGGCAAGACTGCATGAAGGACCTTCTGGCCAAAAGCTGGCCTCAGATGAGGAAAAGACATTAACACAGTAGTGTTTGGTTAAAGTATGCAAGGAGGATCTACTCACAGCCTTGCACAGCTGTTCAGTCGATGCCTGGTTTTTGTAGGCCCAAGAAGCACCCACTGATCTGGTGGAATGCTCTGTGATCTTAAATGGAACTGGTTTCTTCCTAAAGTAGCCTTAATTCAAGAGGCAATGGTTATCTTTGAAGCAGCCCGACCAGCCCTAGGTCCTTCAGGGATGACAAACGGAGTCAGCCTCACGAAAAGGCTTAGCGCAACGCACATAAAATCAGGCAACACCCAAAGTCAAACAGATGGAGATCTCTCTCCTGAGTGAACACAGGATCAGGACAAAAAGAAAGCACATCTATCTCCTGAATCATGTGAAATTCAGAGACTACTTTAGGAAGAAACTCCTGAGAAGTACGAAGTACAGCCTTATCCTGACAAAAAATAGGAATGGAGGTTTGCAGCTCAGCAACCCTTCCTAACAGACAACTGCCAAGAGAAAAGCCATCTTCAGCGTCAGCTAAAGCAAGGAGATGGAAGCTGGAGGTTTAAAAGTAGACCTCTGAAGGATGCTCAAGATTAGATTGAGATCCCACAGAGGTGTACAATCCCTACAAGAGGGAAAAGTGCGAGTAACCCCCTGCAGAAAGGTCTTCCCTTCTAGGATGACAGCAATTTGTCTCTGAAAAAATGAGAGAGATGAGGTCTGAACCTTGAGGGAAATCAAGCGAGACCCTTGTTGACTCCACTCTGAAGGAAGGCAAGCACAATGGAAAGGTCAAATACCTGTGGGGGACGTATTCTTGCCCAAACACCACAGGTGGAAAAGGGACCAGACCCTATGGTGTGCCTTAGTGGAAAACCCTTCAAGAACCATGCTGTCAAGGCCAGACTCTACACATCCTCGTACCATAAGTGGGGGGCCCTACGGCAATAGATTAGGCAAATCGGATACTGAATGGACAGGCTGACCAGGTTCTCTAACCATGCCCTCCTTGGCCAGAATAGAGAGATCAGGATAACCATCACCCTGTCCATTCTGATCTTCTGGATTACCCTGGGGATGAAAGGAATCAGAGGAAACATGTAGAACTGGAGAATACTTCATGGAAAGGACATTGCATCCATCACGAGGGCCAGAGGTTCCCTTGGTTGAGCACACGTTGGAACATTCCTGTTCTCCCTGGTCACCATGAGGTCTATCGTTGAGACACCCCCAGGGCTGAACTATCAGGAAGAACACCTCCAGGTGGAGGTGTCTATGTCTTCATGACAGAGAAAGTCTGCCAGGATGTTTTCCAAACCAGGGATGTGCACCACACATTTCTGTCCAGTCATGCAGATCCTTCATCTCACTCCATGCCACCTTGCTGTAGGTTCCCCCTAGGCAGTTGATTCCCTGTTCACCTGCCCTGGGCACCCAAGTGCCCCAAGTCCACGCCCCAGCCTCTAAGGCTAGCAGCCATCATCACCAGAATGACAAAAGGCCTCCCTCTCATAAGATGTTGCTGATAGGTCCTCACTGGCCTCCAGTGGCAGGTCATCTGATGAAAAAGATTCTCCAGATTCCTGGAACACGTACTGAAGTTCCTTTGTGTGGAACAGTGAGTAGGGGGCCACTTACAGAGCAGACACCATCCAACCCAGGACACTCATTGTTGCCAACTGCCACTCCAGTGCCTAAGGCACGTACTGGAACAAAATCTCCTCTTCCTGCTAGGGAACACCAAGACCTGGGATGTCATTGGAGAATACTTCTTGAGATTGAGAATCCAGTCATGATGCACCAGAATGTAGGGGCACACTTGGATATGGTTAGCCAAGAGTTCTTCTGAAGGAGTTTTGAGCAGGAAATCATCCAAATATGGAGTCAGAGAAATGCCTTGGGCATGGATGTAAGTGGCCAAGGCTGCCATAATATTTGTGAAGATTCTGCATGCTGAAGCCAGACCAAAAGGCAAAGCCATGAACTGGTAATGTCTGAAGCTGAAAGCAAACTGTAGGTAGCATTGGCTGTCCGGGTGGATCAGGACATGTATGTATGTACATGTCCTGAAGATCCAGAAAGGCCAGGTACTCCCCTGGGCACATCGCTGCAATGGCAGAATAAAAAGATTCCATCTTGAAGCACATAGCAACCATGTACTGGTTGAGACATTTGAGGTCCAGAATAGGACGGCAGTCGCCTTCTTCTTGTGAAATACAGAAGAGGTTGGAATAGAAACCAGAAAATTGGTCATTGACTGGGACCTGCTCCAGAACCTATTTGTCCAGCAGAGAGGCAACGGCTTCATGGAACAATCTCGGCTTTTTCTAGGTTCTTTGGAACCTTTGTGTTAAAGAAGAGATGTGGAGCAAGGGATTTGAAATCCATCCGGTTCCCGTTTTGATACTACCCATATAATCAACTGGTCAGTCATGGAAGATGTCCAGGTATCTCGGAAAAGGCAGAGAAGGACATCTACAAGGTATGACAGACCAGGACTCCTCGATTCGGCTGACAGGGCTATCTGCTTTGTGGCGGGGAGCTCTGGGAGATCTAAGAGATTTGTGCCTTCTGCTTCCCAAATTGGCAGGGAGAACAAAATCTACGTGCTTTCCTCGCAAGAAAGGACCATTTTGGTGGAAAGTTGAGATACTAAAGAACTCTTACCACCAGTAGCATCAATTATCATCTGTATCAGGTCAGGCCCAAAACTATTTTACCTTGAAAAAGCAAGGACATCAGTTTGGTCAGCAGACCAATTCTTGAACTACAAGTTGCGGTGCACAGAAACAGAAAAAGCTGTGATTTTGGCAGTGTTTTGTGGATTAATATTCCCTGCAATGTCTGAATTGCCCATATACGCCTAAAGCAATTAATATAATATTCCCATAATTATAACTAACAGTTTACAAACTATTTTATTTCTCCTCCATTAAATGTATTATCCAAGGAAAAGTCTAATTGAGAGTTATTTATACAAACCTCACACTATGGATGTTACAGGACCTTATTACATAGAAATAAGTATTTGCAGTATCATACATAAAAATAACCATTTTAATACACTTTTAACCCTTTAAGAAAAGGCACTCATGCGTGTGGCCGGCACTTGAGGACCACAGAGCTTATTTTTTTCTGTGCGCTTGTGTTCGGGGCTCCCTGAACGGCATGCAGCAATGCGGGGAGCCCTGAAATCCATGATGTGCCAGGACAATCATGGGTCTTTATGGCAAGTTCATCCATGATGGTCCTGGCACGTCATGGGGTCCTTAAGGGGTTAAATATCATACATGTATGTACATCTTTATTTATATGGCGCCACACAGTGTATGCAGCTTTCATTCCTAGACAGCCCCTGCTCAAAAATATTTTTTTTTATTTTTTTACACCCAATTGGTGTAGACAGCCATGGAAGACTATTTGATCCCTGTCATTTTACACAAACGTCTCAATAAGTGATCTGTCCAAGGTGCATCTTAATGGAGTTAAAAAAACAAGAACGTGTTAGGGTAACCACATTTCCTTTCTGTCATACAGGTACACTGCCAAGCTATGAGCAGCAGAGTACTTAATCTCAGCTCCAGTGAGACCACAAGGACAGGGATCTCCGCTTTCTCCAGAGTACCACCACTAACTGCTTTGATAGAAAATTACATTTATGTTTAGCTACAAGAAAATGAATGTCAAACGCCAAGCCTGAACCCTTTGAGTGTCAAAGAGGTATTTCATGCATTGCAACGTACTGGATACCTCTCTGGTACTCAAATGGTTAAAAGTAGCCTTATGCTATAAGTCAATGGAGCTGCAGTTCTTGTTTTGCATTATGAAGTAGAGATCCGTTCAGTAGAGTCCAGCCTAGTGTTTAGAACTCTGGCTAGGTTCTCTTGTAGCCCAGGATAGGCATCTTCGTATGTCACAGCAGTCAATGGATAAGTGTCTGTAGTGCTTATAGCATTGTGCTTCATTCTGTGACTTTGTACTGTCCCAACAGGGGGCTGTCTGGGATTTGCAACACTCATTTACCTGGACATGTTATCATGCAAAAAGAAGGGCCTTGTGTTCAACAGATAACTGAGATTATTCTGGGGCAAATCAACTGCACCAAAGGGGGCAACTAAAAATGTTCACCAATTTAAATGGGCTGTTAACACTGTGAATACTACACACAACACCAAAGCATTCAGAAAATAATATGTTGGAGACCATTAGCATAGAACGGGATACAAACCTACACTTAAATCTGGGGATTCTGGCAGTCTGGATTTGTTTCCTGTGGTGAACTTAGTTTGCCCCTGAATTACTCCAGTTCCTTTTGAATATAGGACATAAGAGTCTCTTTAAACTAAAAAAAAGCACTCACTTATTTCTACTTTATGATGTGAAAACACTACACATTGCAGCGGAAAAAACTATACCCCATTGGATACAAAGGCTGAAGAGGTGTGATGATCAGACTAGGAGCACCCAATGTAAGCTGCCTTTGTATGCTTTGCAGAGTGGAATCCCCACAGAGTATACAGACTGCTATTAATATGATCAAATAAAACAGACAACAATACAAGATGTACTGCTGAGTGGGCCTCAGTGAGCCAAATGCTAGAGTGAGGAGCGTGGCTAGCTGGTGGGGGCTGCTGTAGGGAAGCCTTGCTGCAGCCTAGGCCGTGTTAAAGGTGCTAGCTGTGCGAAGCCAGATAACAGAATGACAACCCTAGACACAGACAGCTACTCAATGAGACAGGAATCATTATATAGATCCTACCAGCAGTACAGTTGTCTCTGTTGAAATACTGGAAAAGGAAGAATAAGGAACAGCAAGTTGAGACTCGAGGAGTCTGAAAGGTCGAACCTGACAAAGCTGGTCGACACTCGAATCTGACAAAGGTGGTCGACGGAGTCGAAATCAACAAAGGTGGTCGACAGACCACAAGATTGGCACAGGGGGACCTCCTGAGTCAAAGGGAGACTAGTCGACAAGCTGGGTCGATAACAAAGCAGGCAGAGACAGTACCAGGTATGAGACAGGAGAATAGTCAAGCAAGCCAAGGTCAAAACCAGGCAAAAGCAGTAACACAAGAAGCAGGGAGAGTCAATGAAACAATGCCTAGGTCAAACCAGTACATGGTACAGAGCCAAATCAGTAGACATAAAAGGAGTTGAAGGAAAGCGGGTCAAACACTGGAATCACAGGAAACACAAGAACTCTACTGAATTAGGTCACAACAGAAACATTTTGATTGCGTGCCAGTGCTAGAAAAAGGCTCAGCAAGAGCATCACACAACAAGGGAGGGAGGGGGAAGAGAACAGGAGAAAAATAGAATACCTGGCAAGAAATGCCAGGAAAACCCAGAAAGGCAGGGAAGGACATGACAAGAGGGATGTTGCACTTTTATACCATAACAGATACCAACAATTTTACCAAATGTGGTTTTGCTTGGGACCAATTTATCAATGACCTCTATCCTTCCTCTCTGGAAACTCCTGACTAACCCATTTGTCTGGAGATGTTATCACTCCATCATCTCCTATCTATTTTTATCTGCTGTTTGTTTATATATGCCATTGCTATCATGATCATGATTTGAGAATGAACCCCCACCCTCTCCCCATCCTCTTCCCTCTCTTTTTTCTGTTACCCACTCCCTTCTTCTCCCAACTGTCTCTTCTTTATTATAAAACAAATTGCTATAATTTGTAATAAAGAAATTGTATTATTTCAAAACAAATTTGGTTTTAGTAGTTCTTTTGCAAATGTGATAGTTGTAGCTAAATTATAACCTTTAGCATTCATACACAATTATAGCAGATTTTAGAACTTTTGTAACAAAGAAACAGTTTTTTTTAAATACTGGAGAGCAGTAAATAACATATAAACATATATGAACCCTTTTCCTTTCTAGGTGGCAAAGTCCCTTTAAAGGGATAGTAATACTTCGTTTTAACTTTATTTTATTTTGTAGGCATTAAAAAAACATGAAGAATGATATAAGTCTTATCTCTCAAACCTTTATGGTTTTTGAGATATTCACAAGCAAAGTTTCCCCCTCCCGCCCCTTTTACCTAATGTAAGTCATCTCTTCTCAGATGTGAATCTGGTTGTATGACCAGACAGATAACAGAAGGGGACAGTCTTATTCCTATGAAAACAATGAAATCCCTGCCCCCCTTCACAAGCTTTTTAGGTTTTTCCCTTATCTTAATTGAAGATTGTCCTTCTCTGCAGTCTACCTGGGCACCTCCCTTCTGCTCTGGCTGAAGAGTGTTACATCAGTAAAAGGGGCGGGAGGGGGACAGTTTATCATTGAATTACTCTGGAACTACAACTCTGACAGAATTGAAATAACACTCTCCAAAGTCCAAATACTATGATGATTAATTAGAGCTGTTTTTATTATGAAACATTACTATCCCTTTAAAGGGGAACTTTCACCCCTTAATAACTAAATCTCCCCTTACTGCTGACCTGGCGACTAGCTGCTTAGTAGCGCTAGTCGCCAGAAATCTTACCCCGTTCTCAAGATTTCGCCGTTTGAAAGGATCAGGAAGCACGGACGTCTCTTCACAGTGACGTCCGTGCGCCTGCGCTGTCAGTCCCTTGTCAGTCCCTTGTGCACCGTACGGTGCACAAGGGACTGACAAGGGACTGACAGCGCAGGCGCACGGACGTCACTGTGAAGAGACGTCCGTGCTTCCTGATCCTTTCAAACGGCGAAATCTTGAGAACGGGGTAAGATTTCTGGCGACTAGCGCTACTAAGCAGCTAGTCGCCAGGTCAGCAGTAAGGGGAGATTTAGTTATTAAGGGGTGAAAGTTCCCCTTTAAAGTGGATCTTTCACCTGATCACATTCCCACACCTCAGTGAGGGGCTTCTATCTTGAAAGGACATTCATGATTGTTAGTTCATGTAGATGAAATAGTACTGACCAGCAATGACAGGAAGGAATGAAAGTAGAGTAAATATTAGCACTTGCTTAACCCCTTATTGACCAGCACTTAACGCCCGCCAAACATTTTTTTTCATATTTTTAAACGACTTCCGGGACATATATGTACGTCCTCTGTCCACCTGGTACATGCGCTCGGGATGTACATGTACATCCTCAGGTGGTAAGGGGTTAAACTGACATAAAGAACTCAAACAATTGTTTTAAATTAAACCAGTGATTCTCAATGTTAGTCCTCGGGGCACACCAACAGTGCAGGTTTTCAGGTTGTTCCTGCTTAAACACAGGTGAGTAATTAGTGGCTCAGTCATTGTGATTGATTCACCTGTGATTAATTAGGGATATCTTGAAATCATGACCTGTTGGTGTGCCCCGAGGACTGAAGCTGAGAATCACTGAATTAAATGATTACTAACATGGCATGATTTTGAAAGCGCTTAAAAATTACCTACTTTATTATAAAGTATTTATGCTATTTGTCACTAATTTCTGCTAGTCTTCCACTGAACTTCAAGAACTGAAATATGTATCTTACTGTATTGAAATATGGAAATAATTATGCTTTGCCAGTAATCAAGGAAACATTCATAAAGACCTCCAGAGACCCTTTTCTCTGTACAGTCACACAGATGTGTGTATTTTTTTACTACAGTTTCCTATGCCAGTGACTGCCATGGAGGAAGTACTGTAAGTGGGCGGAAAAGCAGTGGTACCAAAGATAAAGATTTTTATCCTTCCTAATAACATCATATCAAATGACTAACGACAAAAATTAACAAGGAAACAATTAAAGTTCAGTAATGCATAAGTTTGTATTAAATTGCTACTCGGCATCATTTTTTTTCATCAAGCTATACTATGTAAATCTAAATCAGCAGTAGGAAGCCTTTGGCTCTCCAGCTGTTGGGGTCTACAACCCCTGTCATGCCTACTGATCCGGGTATGATGAATGTTCTATTCTTGACTAACAAATTGAAGAAAAAAAAATTTAAACAGAAAATTTGGCTTATGCAAAAGTTTTGGCACCCTTTCAAATGATCCACTAGTGTTGTTTTTTGTAATGTCTCGGAACTTAACTGACTTGTTAGGCCTTACTCCAAGTTAGGTGATGACAGTTCCAGAGCTTATTAAATTCCCTGGCTCAACAACCATGGGTTCCTCTAAGAAGTTGACTGAGGATCAGAAAATAAAGATTACCAACTCTTACATAGCACAGGAAGTCTATAAAAATATATCTAAATGCTTCCTGCTTGCAATTTCCACTGTCCTAAATGTCATTAAGAAATGGATGTTGAGAGGAACTGTTGAAGTCAAGAAAAAGCTCAGCTAGAACGGCTCATATACTTACTGATCGGGAAAGCAAAGCAACACCCCTTGTTTCACCAGTCCACTGTGCAGTGTCAGTTGCACACACATGATCTGCATGGGAGAGTCATCAGAAGAAAACCTTACCTATGATCTCATCACAAAAGTCAACTTCTGCAGTATGCAACACAACGCTCCTATAAGCCAGAGTTGTTTTTGGACCAAGTGTTGAGGTCTGATGAGATTAACTTTGAACTCTTTGGTTATAATCACTACAGGAACGTTTGCAGAAAAAAAGATAAGAATTTGAAGAAAATGAACTTAAGTTCTCCCTTTCCTTCCCTTCTGCATTGTTTCTTACTTTTCACTCCTCTTCTGCCTATTTCTTCCATTTTTTCACGCTCCTTGTTTCTTTGTGCCCCCATTTCCTCTCACTCCCCTTTGCCACTTGATGCATCCCTTCTTGCCTCTCTCTTACTACGCCCTTGCTCTTACTGCATCCCCTCTACCTATTGCAGGTCTTCCCTTGGCCTCTGTTTTCACCCCCTTTCCATCTTACTGCTCCCCCTTGCTTCTTTCTCCTTTCCCTTGTCTCTCTGCCTTCTGACTGGTTTTTCTTTACTCAGTCTCCCTCTTCATGCCTCTTTCATTCCACTAAATATGGGGGAGGTAGGTAAGTGTACATCTCTGTCAGTCTGTGTGTGTGTGTGTGTGTGTGTGTGTGTGTGTGTGTGTGTGTGTGTGTGTGTGTGTGTGTGTGTGTGTGTCTGTCTGTCCATATAGGTTAGTGTGTGTGTGTGTGTGTGTCTGTCCGTCCATATAGGTTAGTGTGTGTGTGTGTGTGTGTGTGTGTGTGTGTGTGTGTGTGTGTGTGTGTGTGTGTGTGTGTGTGTGTGTGTGTGTGTGTGTGTGTGTGTGTTGGCAACAGGATACACCTCTGTACACATTACAAGCTCCTAAAAAGTGGGACACCAGAGCAGGAAAGAGGGACAGAGGGATTTGGGTCTCAAAGAGACAGTGTCCCTCCTAAACTGGGGCACAATGAACGTATGGAATTGCACCTCTTTAGCTTAATATAAGGCCCAGTGTTCTGAAATTTGAACCTCTGCAGGCAGAATGAGGCCGTTGCTGCTAGAAAGTACTTTAGGTGCATGTTAATAAGCTGTATATGTAAAATGTCATTTAATATCCCCACTTGCAAACCCTGCCATATCATTTAAACATCTGAGTGTCAGAGGGACACCCCACAAATGCCCCAACAATGCAATGGCTAGTTAAACTTGATTTTTATTTATTTTTTTAAATCAAAAATATTCTATAACCCTTTCAGTGTCAGATGTCCTCAACGCATTGCTCTGCAATGCGCTGCCTACCCCTCTGTCACTCAATGGGTTAAAAGTGGCCACTAATATCAGTAATAAAGCTTCTCAGAAAACCATTATTTTAAGACATATTAGTAGAACCACAGAAATGACCCTATAAAAATGGCGTTCATGTGTATGCATTTGTCCCAAAACTTAAACTTATTTTGATATCTAGGGCCCCATGCAGAAGTCAAAAGATAAGCAATTCTGGGGCAAAACAAATACATTTGAAATGTCTCTCTCTCTCTCGCATTCAAGGGGTCAAAATCTCTGTACAAATCAGTGTGAATTTCGGGGATTTTTCAACCACCCCCATCCATGGAGTGGTTTCTTTGCTCCAAAACTGATCATCTTTTGTTTTCTGCCCAAAAACCCCAAAACCCCTGTGTTCAGTAAAGAAATTAAAATTTCCATTGATTTAAAGTCATAGTAATACCTCTATTAAAGTTCATGTCTGAGTCTTCTTTATTGTTTGTGTAACACATATCGCTATATTTCATAACTTACTTGTTTGTAGTTCAAGAGCTATTCAAGCTGAAAGGATCCTACTCCCACCTCTTTCCCCTGCGTCACTCTGCCTCTCTGTCTGGTCCGAATGGAGCGCAGCGAGGGACAATCTTCAATAAGCAAAAGGAAAATCCTGTCCTCCTTCGTCAAGGGGGGCGGTGTTTCCTTATACTTACTCACTGTCCCTTGCTGTGTCCGTCTGGTACTGGGACCAGATTTCAGATTCAGTGGGAGGCGGCCAGTAGGGGTGGGAGGAGGATCTTTTAGCTCTTGAACAATAAACATGTAAGTAATAAAATATAGCGCAATGTGTTACACAAACAATAAAGAAGACTCGGACATGAACTTTAATAGAGGGATTACAACGCCTTTAAATGGGACCTTTAACTCCTTGCAGTGCTTTGGAAACATCTCTAAAAATCAAGAGTTTAAAACCCTTATTTAAATCAACGGAAATCTCCAAGTTCAATTTCAACCCTTTAGAGTTCAGTTGGTTTGCTCCAGTATTTCACATCTTTATCCTGATGAATATGGTCACTAGTGTTTAAATAACAATGCACTTTACGTCCAACTCTGAAACCCAATCTGAAAACATGATTTAACCCCTTAACGATCATAGTACGTCAAGGGTCGATCTGACTGAACGACCCATGACGTACTATGACTATTATGGAATTCCGGGCTCCCCCCGCGGCTGCACACCATTCGCGGAAAAAAAAAAAAAAATACTCCGTGGTCCTTAACTGACCGCGCCGATCGGCCAGTCGTTAAGGGGTTAAAGGTATAGTAATGTTTCACAATAAAAGCAGCTCCACTAAGTATTTGGGCCATGGAGAGTGTTATTTCAATACTGTCAGAGTTGTAGTTCATCTTTTACCTTTTACTTAGTGTAAGCCGCCTCCTCTCAGGTGTGGAATCTGATTATTATTATTATTATTCTTTATTTATATAGCGCCAACTAATTCCGCAGCGCTGTACAATTGGGGAATAGACATACAGAGGTATTAAATAGTACAATCAGAAGTGTAGAACAGGAGGATCAGAGGGCCCTGCTCGTGAGAGCTTACAGTCTAGAGACTGTAAGATCTTAAGACCAGACAGCTCACAGCAAGGGACAATCTTCTCTGCTCTGAGGTGAGCAGTGTTATATCTGTAAAAGGGGAGGGAGGGGGATACTTTATCATTCTGTTACTCTTGAACTACAACTCAGACAGTATTGAAATAACACTCTCCATGGCCCAAATACTATGAAGATTAATTGGAGCTGCTTTTCTTTTGAAACATTAATATCCCTTTAAAGTAAAGAGCAGCTGAACATCTGTCAAAGAATGAAACAGGGCAGCCGCGGCACGGATTTCACTCCGTTCCATTCCTTTCAAATTTCAGGGTGGTCTCCTAACCATTTTGATAGCACAGTGTAACCAAGGGAACTAAATGAAAACAGGTGCAATCCAATTTAAATTAAAGATTTTTCTTTACTTCAAACCACCTGAAGTCATGTTTCCATAAACTTTCCCATCACAACTACTGCAAGATTTACTAAATGTTTTAACAGGAAAGGAATTATAAATTGCCTGTGGACCATCACATTTTAACAGAACAAATTCAGAATGATTACAAATCTCTTCTTGAATAAATTTTTTTCACATTAAAAACACTTTTTTTTTTTAATTTTTATTAAGTGTTCAAAGCCATCACCATGCAAGAAATACACCCTGTGGCATGAATTGTGGAAAGCATTTAAAAGCAGTTTTGGGTCCAAGTCATCATCTTGTTTTCTTTTCTGAAAATAATTTAGTCAGTCCTCTGGGTGCAGGTTTACATAGGATATGTCAAGCAGCAAGTCCATTTATATTACCTAGAACTGACATTTTTGGTGCCAGAGTTCTGCAAACCACCAAATTAAAATCTGGATTTCAACCAAAACCCCTTCAGCCCTACCGAGATCTCTTTTTAACCTCAACATTCTTTTTTTGCTAATGTACAGGTGTAGCACCTGATCACATAAACAATAGCAGTTTAACCCCTTAAAGTCCAATGCCGTGCCAGGACCATCACGGCTGTCCGGCACTAAAGGACCAGTGACGGCCCTGGAACGTCATGGAATTGAAGGCTTCCCACGTGGCTGCACGCCATTCAGGGATCCCTGAATCGGATAAAAAAAATTCTCCATGGTCCTTCAGTGCCGGCCGCACTTGCATGCGCTGGTCCTTAAGGGGTTACGGGATAACACTTGGCAACAGCACCACCATAAAACAGAATTCTCTCACCGTATTGAAAACAAGCTGTCTAATTCTTGAAGGAATCGTCTCCCTGCAGTGAAAGTTAAACTGAAAAGTTTTTGTATTAACCACAGAATATATATATGAAAAATTACAGAACTAGTCTTTTTTTGACTAGTTTATTACTATTCTTTAGGTCAATGAGCTGATCAGTGAATCTGATGGATTTATTAACACTTAAAGTGATAGTGTTTCACAATAAAAGCAGCTCCGATTAATCTTCATAGTATTTGGACCATGGAGAGTGTTATTTCTATGCTGTCAGAGTTGTAGTACAAGAGTAATTGAATGATAAAGTATCCCCCTCCCGCCCCTTTTACTGATGTAACTGCTCACCTCAGAGCAGCAAGACTGTCCAGATAGATCACAGAGAGGGACAATCTTCAGTGAGAAGATTGTCCCTTCCTGTGACCTGTCCGGTCAAGAGTCCAGATTCCACATCTGAGGGAAGGCGGTTACACTAGGTAAAAGGGGCAGGACAGGGATCGTTCATCATTCAATTACTCTTGAACTACAACTCTGACAGTATTGAAATAACACTCTCTATGGCCCAAATACTATGAAGATTAATTGGAGCTGTTTTTTGTGAAACATTGCTATCACTTTAAAAGGAAGATGACTTTTACCCTTTAAGTGCCAGAGGGGTACCCAACGCATTGCTCTGCAATGCGTTGCATACCCCTCTGGCACTCAAAGGGTTAAAATATATCCTGTTATGTTATACTAGGGGTTTTTTGTTTCTTATCTCACACTATAAAAGCAGGGGCAGTCAACTGCTGGACTTCCAATGGTTGTGAACTGTAATTCCCATGATCTCCAATTAGCAAATACCTGGTTGGGGATGACAGGAGGTATAGTCCCCAGAAACTGCAGCTTCAACAATTGATTAATTAATAATATTAACTCTTTTTTTTTATCCAGCTTGACTAATTAACACATACCACTATGAATGAAGACTGAAAAAAGCAAACTAACCGCTTGGGCTAAAATGGAGAAATATAATTGTGAAGAGAAGTGTGCTGTGTGAAACAAGAAAGTGGATGTGTGCTTTTATGCGTGACAAGGAGAGACAAAATGACCTTCTTCTCACTGCCCCAGAGAACATATTGAGGGTCACAAAAGAGTCTCTGAGTGCCGCATGCAGCCCCAAGGCTGTCTGCTGCCCACTACTGGCCTAGTGGCACATTGATCAAGATACTGATAATATTAATCACTAAAGGTAGTTTGGAACTTTAACTTAAGTAATTAGTGTTTACCAAATGTTTATCAACTACTACATGGATTGACTCTGTCAGTGTCAGAGGGGTAGACAATGCATTGCAAAGCAATGCGTTGCATAACCCTCTGACACCGAAAGGGTTAATGGTATACTTTAACAAACTTTCAAAACTGACAAGAAAAATATTAGGAACGTTCTGGCAACATATTTAATAAGACTGGCAAAAATGATAATGTGAATTAATCACTTTTTTTTTTTGCTTTCCAGAAATCTTTTGGCTCTTAAATTTCTCAACTAACCTTTTTTGAAGATAGTATATAATTCCAATAAAATAATGAGTAAAAAAAATAAAAATTTTAACCAAATACAAAAATATTAATAAAAAAAAAAAAAAATCTGTACTAAATACAGTATGAGCAATGAGTCATTTTTTTAGCCTGTTACATGTCAGTTTTCCCACTAGTGTTACCTACGTTGGGTGGATTCTACTGCAGTTGTAATATATATATTAGTACCTCAAATAAAACAATAAAATGTATCATCTCCAGTATAATCTAATCCATGGTGTAATTTAAACAGGCTTAAAAAACAATTACATTGAATATGCCATTAACTAATCCAGTATTATATTTTTGGCTGTAGTGAATTGTCACATGCAACATTATCACTACAATCTACCGATTTCTCTAATCATAATATTTATTTCGTTTCCCACTTGAGCAACAAAAACAAAAAAGTAGCGATCAAAGTTGTACTTTTGCTTTCAAATAATATATGCAACTACAAAAAAAATAATTTAATGGCCCAGTTAATGTAATCAAGTTTGAAATGGAAATGAATGCATTAAAGCAGAATTTTCATCAGATTAATACAGAGCCCAAAATCATAATTACATTAGCGATATGCACAGACATAGTTTTATTTTCAAGAATTGCTGCATTAAAGAATAACAGAACCTTTTAGGCAGACAGGCAGTGGGGAACAGCGCAAACATCTTGCAGATCTGAGTTTGCGCTGTCTGTCCCCTTTAACTCCACGATTGGTGAGTTGAATGCCTTTGTGCCTTAAGGCACCGGAAGGGACTGACAGAGCAGGTGCAGAGAGCACCTATAGCAAGATCCCAGCCAGTGTCTGCCTGCATAAAAGGTTATATTTTTCTTTAATACAGCAATTATTCTTGAAAATAAAACTACAACTGTGCATATCGCTAATGTAATTATGGTTTGGGGAGCTATATTAACATGATGATTTAATTCTTTAAAGGGATAGTAATGCTTAAAAATTACTATTCCCCCCCCCCATCTTGTAGCCCTTCAAAAAATGAGCCCTGCGACATCTCTCAAACCTTTATGGTTTGAAGGATATCCGCTTTCAAAGTTCCTTCTCCCCTGACTTCAGCATTCTAGTTGACAGCAGGGGAGGCTCTGCAGAAGAGTTGAGATCGCGGTAATAAAAAACAAAACCCTTAACTCAAAAGGTCTTCTATGTGTGCTTGCAAACCAAGCACACTTAGAAGACCTTTTTAGTGAAGGATTTCTTTTTTTATTACCACGATCTCTGCTGTGCTGCAGAGCCGCCGGCTGATCCCAGGATAGGATTCCCCTGCTGTCAACTAGAATGCTGACGTCAGGGGAAAGGCAAAAAGAGGGAACTTTGAAAGCGGATATCTGCCGGATGCCACCGGGCTCATTTTACTCAGTTTTTGAAGGGCTACAATATGGGGGATATTAATATTTAAGTATTACTATACCTTTAATGTAATCAGTGTATGATATTCCCTACAAAAAAGTATTCAAGTGAACTTACAGATAAATCCTTTTCTCTTCGTCCATGCAGAAAATAAGAACCATAGCGTAAAGTCCCCTTCCTTGTGGAGGACAGGGTACTTTACCCTTCCACTTTACCCCCATTTGCTAAGCTCAGTTTTAATGTACAGCAAAGCAAAGATAAAGCAGAACAGAAGTTAAAGAAAAGGGAGTTCCCTGAACAGAGAACCCATCCTCTAACTAGGGACCCAAACCAGGTTTTTTTTTTGTTTTGTTTTTTTTTTTTAGGGGCAGGGGCACATGGACTAAGGGAGAATTATTTAATCGGGAACTACACAAAAAACATAGGAACCATGTGGGATATCAAAAGCTCTTCACCAAGATTCCAGGTAAGGAAAAACAGAAAGAAAAAAAAACTCTTGGCATAACCACCCAGCCCTGGTTAAATACCAGAAAGGGAGGTTTACAAGAGAAGACTGGAAGTTCGACTACCCACCAAACTGAAAGAAAGAAACTAGAAGAAAGGCTGACTTGAGTGTCAAGAAATGCAGAGAAACAAAAAAAAAAGAAGTTCAAAAGGAGACTTCTAAAGCACTCCCAACTCAAACTGGTATGAGCTAATTAATAAGGAAGTACAACAATCTACATGAAAAAGTGGATGCCCAAGAACAGATACACACTTACAGTACCAAAGCAGTTAATAAGGAAACTTACATGTAATGTTCAGTCTTCGGGCTACAATTAGAATGACAGAAAAGACTGAACATGGCTTCAGAGAAGCTACAGTGAGGTACAGGATGATAAAATAAGCCAATCTCCACAGGTTTGTGTCCTGGAAAAAAAAGTTGTGCACTGGACAATCCAAGAAGTAGGATGCCAGGATTAGGAACCCACCTAATGAGGTATTTTACAGCTCCATATGCTAACAAACAAAATTAAATGAGAAGACTGAGAGTTGTGCCGATGCTACCTCCTTGATCACTAGGTCACTTAAAGGGATAGTAATACTTTGTTTTATCTTTATTTTATTTTGTAGGCATTAAAAAAACATGAAGAACGATATAAGTCTTATCTCTCAAACCTTTATGGTTTGAGAGATATTCACAAGCAAAGTTCCCCCTCCCGTCCCTTTTACCTAGTGTAAGCCATCTCTTCAGAGATGTGGAATCTGGCTGTAAGACCACACAGATAACAGAAGGGGACAATCTTCTTCCTATGAGAACAATGAAGGCCCTGCCCCCCCTTGACAAGTTTTCCGGTTTTTCCCTTATCTTTATTGAAGATTGTCCCTCTCTGCAGTCTACCTGGGCACCTCCCTTCTGATCTGGCTGAACAGTGTTACATCAGTAAAGGGGCAGGAGGGTGATACTTTGTCAATGAATTACTCTTGAACTACAACTCTGACAGAATTGACGTAATACTCTCCAAAGTCCAAATACTATGATGATTAATTAGAGCTGCTTTTATTATGAAACATTACTATCCCTTTAAAATGGAGCATAGCATGTGAGGGTAAAGTGGAATGGAGGAGAGAGTCTCCACCTTAGATCTTTCTTATTTATTTATTTATTTACTTATTTATTTAGTGCCCTGTCCTCCTGGAGGAGGAGGCTTTACCCATGATTCCTGTGTTCCACACTGGACGAGAGAGAAATTATATTTTAAAAATAATTTTGCAATAATCATGGCACAGAAGTTTACTGTGTGTATTAATGTCACTGAACATGTTCATTGAAATTTGAGTACTGTCAAAAAAAAAAAAAAAAAAAAGTAAAAGTAGAAATGCGGCAATTTAATAAAGATGGGAAAAAAGTTGTTCTTAAAAGTTGCTGCAGAACTTTTAGCCCTATTGAAAGGACATATAGCTCACTGTTCTGGAAGTTCTTTTCTGGCAAGCATGTGTTAAACACAATTTGTATATATTGCTTAAACATCACAAAGGAATAAGATATTCCTGAACGCATGAAACAAATTGCAAACACACAGACTGATGTTAGTGGATTATGAGTGAATATTTCTGGAATAAAAAGAAAATGTAGATTTTATTTAAATAAACTAAGCAAACACAACTAAAATACTTTCCTGTGATGAGAAGAAAAAGTTCATTACCATGGAATTCATACATGTAAAGATGCTTTCTACTAAAAATTAAAACCTACAATTCAACAGCACATTACAATTTATGTATTAAGGAATATATGTCTTTGAAAATAATATCTCAACTTTAAACATTTGTGTATTAAGCCTTTATGTAAATATCTAAATGGGATCATGGTTTGGTTTTGCAGAAGATTAGCACTTGGAAGAATGTGAGTTATGCTATAAAAATATACATTCCCTCATACAAGCAACCAAAATCCAGATATCCCGCACTTATCGTAGCTATGGTTTAAACTTAACCAGTGTGTGTGTAATTTTTAAATTATAGTACTGATTCACTGCTTACTTTGCAAGTGATTAATCAAAGTCGAGTTAAAGTCAACCATCAAATAGGGCATGTTTCAAATTTCCTTTTTTTTTTTTTTTTTAAAGTTTGCGCACACACATTTATATTATATATTTAGATTTTATATATATATATATATATATATATATATATATATATATATATATATATATATATATATATATATATAGAGAGAGAGAGAGAGAGAGAGAGAGAGAGAGAGAGAGAAATGAAAGGAAAAAGGGATGAGCTTATTCTAGTTAATCAAAGCAGCATTTTGAAGCCAAGTAAATGCATCCCATTTGAAACAAATTACACCAGTCTTCAATTGCTGTCTGACTTTTTCTCCATTCCTGCTACTTGATTACACATTCCCAGCCTAATCTTTTCCTTTAAGCCCACCTAATTGATAAATGGCAATTTATGCATCACAATTTCCTACTCATAACGCACAGTGATGAGCAGCGTGTGTATATGCAGCAAAACATATGCCCACTATCAAAAAGCAACTATTTTTCTAGGTTAATATGAATCAAGCACACTTCAGATCTGCTTTCATATACACAGACTTGTTTTAAGCTGTCTGGAACTGTTGCAGTGAAGTCCCTATACATCAGTTAAGAATAATTAATGCAGGATCCCAAGCTGTCACAAACACAATCTCTTGTTTTGTTTCCCTTTCTGGTAAGCCAGCAATTAACTTGTAGGCCACTTTTATACAAAGCAAGTATCAAGAGGCTGTGTTGGCACATATTACAGATACTTAAAAAGGTATCCACATTTTTTTTTTAAAACTGAGAATGTCGATGTTGATCCAGGAAGAAATACTATTGCTTTTTGCAGTCAGGAAGGAATTTTTTTTTTTTTTTTTTTTTTTTTACCCCACACTTGAGACACAATTAGAAGTGAATTAAACTTTTGTTTTTTCCCTTGATCAACTCCTTTGTCTGAGCTTATAAACAACCACTTCTTCAGATGCACATACTGCAGGATTGGACTTCCTACTGTCCAAAAATATTACCTAGCTTCAACTACAGCCTCCCTATTGGACTCCTGTCACATTACACCTAAATAATGGATTGCTTTGCATCCTGTTTAGTGCCTGCACGTAACCCTTTTAACCTGCCATGGCTGAGACCTGCTATGTCTCGCTCTGTGATGCTTGCCCACCCAGTCTTACAACACCTATTCAAGGTCTGGGGCATGGTTGTTTAATTCACCATATGTACCTTGTATCCCTCTCCTTTGCGCTCTATCTGGGGGAACACCGATTTTCCTCTGGGTCAGTCTTCAGCAACCTTTTTCCCTGTGGAAACACCTTGGGGTACATCAACTGTCCGAACTGGTCTTGGACAGCGGGGTTCCACTGTTTGAATACTTTGTCCATAACCATTCTACCCCTGCCTCTCAAGTACTACCAATTCTCTAATTTCCTTGTGGGACGTACCTCCAGAGGACTTCTTCTGTGGGCTCTCACCCTATTTAAACAGATATTGTGTCAGGGTTCTATATTGAATAGACCATTGTCTAAATTAGATCAACTGCTTTTGCTCTCCTCTCCACAAGGGAAACCAAGTTTTCAAGTGATCTGGGAGCAAGATTTATCCGTCTCCCGAACCCTGCAGTCTTGGATACAGATTTTCCAGAAACTAGTTGCGCAAACACCAGTTTTATAACCTAAGAGGTTAATTTTAAGTCCCTTACTTTGTGGTACTACACACCTTCCAGGTTGGCTACAATGTTTCCTAATTGCGAGTCCACCTGCTGGTGCTGCTCTTTTGGAGAGGGAACCCTATTCCATATCTGGTGGAGCTGCAAACTCATCCTTCCATTTTGGACTTTAGTGGCTGAGGCCCTGAGCTCTATAATGTCCAAACTAGTCCCAGCTGACCCAACCCTCCTACTCTTCCGGGTCTCCCCTCGTTCCCAACATAACAGCCTATTACTCTTTTTGCTCACTGCAGCCAAAATCGCTTATCCCCAGCCACTGGAAAACCCAGCACAGTCCAACTCTACACGAGTGGCACTGCAAACGTTTTCATATAGTGACCACTAGCACTCTCACACTATAAGAAGCAGCAAGATAGACATATTCTCGGTCATTTGGAAACCATGACTCACCTACTGTGGTTCTCTGGGGGTCAGGGTATAATGGGTTTACTGGGTACGGGCTACCCTATTGCTTGTTTGCTTTTTGGGCTGCCATGTCACAATCAGCTTTGAAAGTAGATTTCAGTATGGCCCGCGCCTCTTCTGGCATCTGGTCCCCTTCAGTTCTGGTTGTTCTTGATTGCTCTTTATTCTGGGCTCTGCTATTGGGGTCCACTGCATGAGTTATAGATTTGTTTATCTAAATGTATTTGACAGTTATTCTGTACATTCCTACTGTACTCTCTTTTATAGCAAAGATTTCTTAAATTAAAAAAAACTTGCGTTTTTTTGTCTTCCTCTGAATCAGCAGAGAAACAGCAAAGGCTGAATTTGATGGAAGCATGTCTTTTTTCCTTTCTTTATCTATTAGTTTACTATGGAAGTTCTGCAGCTTCTCATCTATATATAGACAGATCAGTTGTGATTTTATCCATGTTTGTACAGCTGCATGGTGCAAATAAAGAAAATTAAGGCTATAGCGGGATGCTGAAAGCTGCCATTTGCAGACTGTCAAATGAGGAATGAAAAGGCAGAGCTGGTTATAAGCCAGAAAAGCTAATTTCTCCAACTTTGTATGACACAGTAGACCCTGAATCAAGAAGTCTGGGAGTAGAGGAAGCCAAAAAGGTTCTGCCACGGAAACATTGAGAAGATCTGAGAACCAGGCCCGACAAGACCAGAACAAAGCAATCTGAATTAGGTGAGTCAGCTCCATCCTGATTTTCCTCAGCACTCTGGAAATCAGGGGTACCAGAGGAAATACACACACCAGGGGAAAATGCAATGGAATTTCAACATCCGCCACAAAAGCTAGAGGGTGCCTGGGTGGGCACAGAACTGAAGAACCTTGCAGCTCACCAAGAGACCATGAGGTCCTCTGTTGGAGGACCCTGCTGGTGAAGTATCAAGTCGAATGTCTACTTAAATATCTGTAAAAGTACTTATCTGACTAAAAGGGCAAGCAAAGAGGGTTACGTCCAAAAATGAAGAGCATCAGAACATGATTATGAGAATGTATTTTACCAATTATTAAGTATGGTGCAGTGACACTCCAGCAGCCATTAAAATATGCCTACCAAAACTCCAGGGCTTTGGAAGATAGCGTGTAATTTTAGACGCACCACCTGCCCCTTTACAGCCACTGAAATCCCAATGAAGGCAAAAGAGAAGCCCCAGAGAAGAGTTCTATGTTCTATCCAATATGACCACCACACATGCCTATTCTTAAAGGCATAATGATACCACAAAAAGTATGTAAAGGAACAGAATAGTACATAAATATGTACAAATGTATGTACCATTTAATTTATATGGCACCACACAGTGTACGCAGTGCCTTACAACAGTAATATGCTACAATAAATAAATGGATAAAATAACAGTCGGTCATAGAAACAACAGGCGGGAGGTCCCTGCCCAAAGTAGCTTACAGTTTAAATGATTAATGGGATTCAGACAACAGGGTATGAGGATGTCAAGTGCTGTGAGTTTAACTGCTGAGTTTGCCATGGTACTAGTGCTTCAGAAGATAGGATTGTTCTAGACATAGGGAGAGAGGTATGGAGTTCCATAGGTAGGGAGAGGAAAAGAAAAAAGGTTTGAGATGGGAGAGGGCATGGATTATGTAACTTAAAGGGGATTGTGTGCTGAGCGAAGGAATAGGCTGGGACATAAGAGGAGATGAGGGAAAAGATGTAAGTGTGGCAGCACTGTGGAAAGCATTAAAAGTAGGAAGGACACTGTAAGTGATATATTGCTGAATAGGGAGCCTTGTCAGTTTTTGGGAGAATGTGGTGTTTTGTACAGCTGAGCTTAAGACTGTTAATAGGACATTGCAATAGCAAACGGGACAGAAAGAGGGCATGCACAAACGTTTTAGTGGTTTTTTGGGAGAGGAACGGGGAGGATTTTATCAATGTTGGGGAGGAAGAAGCGGCAGGTCCTAGTCATGGAGTTACTATGTGAGGGGAGAAGGAAAGGGAGGAATCCGATATGGGCCCAAGGCAACGTGCTGAGCTGACTTGATAAATGTCAATTCCATCAACTGTAATGGTGAAGCTGGGTATTGGTTAAGATCTTGGAGGGAATAGGAGTTCAGTTTTGGATATGTTTACCTTCAGATGATGATGAGCCATCCAAGAGGTTATGGCAAAGAGGCAGTCTGAAATTTTTAACTTAATTTGAGGGGAAAGATCAGGAGTGGACATATACATTTGGGTATCGTCGGCATATAGATGACACCTGAAGCCAAACTAATTAAAAACTTCATTAAATGAAAGGGTGTACAAGGAGAAAAGTGGCAGAACAAGAACGGAGCCTTGAGGCTCCCCCACAGAGAAACTGTAGATGAGGTGTTATTTCTGTAAGACACAAAAATAAATTGTTAGAGATAGGAGGAGAGCCATGAAGCAGCTTGATTGTGGAAACCAAGATTGTGGAGAATCTGAAGAAGAAGAGAATGGTTAACGGCATCAAAGGTAGAAGAAAAGTCAAGTAGTATAAGTATAGAGAACTGGCCTTTGGATTTTGCAGTCTGGAGATTAGCCACTCTACAGAAAGCAGTTTCAGTTGAGTCTTATATATGTAAATTGGAGCGCCACTTATCAAAAATACACATTAGATTTAGCAATCTTGAAATGTATCAAAAAAGTGCATTTATTTAAAAACAGGAATAAAAAACAATTTTATAGGACTTGTGTATCTATCTTATACAAACTGGTAGAACATACTTATGCAAATTGATACAATATATCTGGGTTATTGTATCTTTCCCTGGATAAGTAAAGCGCATCAGTGCCTTCACTATAATGGCACCTTAGCTATGGCACTTTTGCAATCACCTTCGAATCATATGGATACAAACAATTCCTATACAATTGAATATTTGTCCAGGGAGCAGGTGGTGAGGTGGGTGGATAGGGGAATTTGAGAAACTTCTGCCTCTGTTACCGGAGTAAAATGGTGAAAATATGATTAAGGGGGGTTGGGGGGGAGAGAGTTGTTTTTGAATGGATTCCATCTTGTCTTTGAAGTGCTCAGCAAAAGCTTGTGGTGAATTTATAGAGTGAATGTAAGCTGTGGAAGGATGGAGCAAGAAGTCAAAGACTGCAAAGAGATGGTGAGGGTTATATTTGTTGTTGTGGATTAGTGTGCTGTGGTATTCCTGTTTAGCCTATGATAAGGCAGAATGTAGGCAAGGCACCAAAAATTAAAGTGGATGAAATCTGCATGTGAATGAGATTTCATCCGGAGATGTTCAGCAGAGCAAGTGCAAGAAATTAGGAAGCCAGTGTGGGAGTTAAGCCAGGGTCGTGGATTGACTTTATGAACTCGTTGTAGTTTCAGAGAGGCAAAAGAATCCATTGCAGAGGATAGGAATGAGTTGTAGGAGTTAACAAGAATGTCTAGGTCAGAGATGGACAAGATAGGGGAAAGGCTGGAGTTAATTTTCATAAAACTTAGTAAAGAATCACTGCCACAAGAGGCTTGTGTTCAAAACAAAGAAAAAGTCCAAGAAAACTAAGTCACCAAGTAAAAAGCAAAGGAATGACTTGTCAGAGGAAAATAAAAAAAAGTAGAAAGGACATGTGCGCGCACACACAGAGAGAATCAGTAATCTTTGGTCTTCAAGCTCCTATATAGAAAGAAAGAAATCTGATCAGAATAAGATAAGGCTGATAATGCAAGCCATCCTCCACAGAACCAAGGTCCTTGAAGTTTGTGCACTGGTTCAAACTCACAGTGGTGGCCAGAGATAGGAGGCCACCTAATGGGAGATTACACAGCCTCATGTCTATCAAAACAAACAAAAAAGCTAACTAAGAGAGAATCTTTGCCTGCATCCATCTTTTGCAAGGTCCCTTTTAAGTGGATAAGGAGGAAATCTTCATCTCAGAGAACTCTTCTGGTCAAGTGCCCTGCCCAAGCGTATGAGATTTTACCCACCTGTGTTCTACACAGGACTTAAATGGATAGTAATGTTTGTTATAACGTAGTTTGCCGAGTGCTCTTTAGAGTAAGTGTAACAGATTGTTATAGGTTTATCTACTTACTTTTGTGTGGTTCAAAAGATATTAAGTGGCGAAAGTTCCCCCTCCCGCTCCTTCTGGCCACGTCACGCTGAATCTGCATTCTGGTCCAGACGGACGCAGCGAGGGACAATCTTCAATAAGCAAAGGGAAATCCTGCTGTCCTTCATCAAGGGGGCAGGGTTTTCCTTATACTTACTGACTGCATCCCAGGACCAGATTTCAGATTCAGTTGGAGGCGGCCAGAAGGGGCGGGAGTGGGATCCTTCTACATTTAATATTTTATGAAGTACACAAAAGTTAAGTAGATAAACATGTCTACTCATGCACTTTACACTTAATTTACACACTTAAGAAGCACCAGTAATCTATTTTTATGGAAGAAATATGTCATAAGGCTACTCTGGCTGAGAGAAAGAAGGGTGTCAATACCACTAATGAGAGATTTGCATTCAAAAGTTATAGCTTTTTTTCCATAGTAACCTGCAATTTTCTTTTGTGGTCACTAGGTGGAACTGTTCTAAAAATTGCCTCCCCCACCTGTCAATAAGGAAACTAAAAAGGTGATAGAACGTTTTAATGGGAACACATACACTTATACAAGGAGCAGTGGTTCCAATCACAAGCTGAAATAGGTGAGCAACTGTATAATATGTAGGCAACCTTTGGCTCGGTCCGAGAATACAACTCCCTATCATCCCCAACCAACAGCTGGTTGGAAATAATGAGAGTTGGGCAGCTGGAGAGCCAAAGGTTGCCTACCTCTGCGCTATAGAAATCTCAGGGGTGAGAGTTTAATTCATCGAGAACAGTGCAGTCATTGACAGGTAACCTAAACTGGCTTCCAATATTTTGGTCAGGCAAAGTGAATTAAAAAAATAAAATATTTAAAAAGGTATATGAGCCAGTCCTGTGTATTTTGGCAGGTAAAATCTATTCTAAATAAGGAAAACATCTGGAATGTTTTCTTTTTACCAGCGGCTTACACAGCTCGGAGGATGTATTTACAGTCTACTAATAACAAATTGTGTATTTCCTAGGAATAGCTAATTACTTGTATCTAAATTACAAAACTTACTGGTCAAACATCATTTTGTACAAATATGTAAATTAATGCTGTGGAAAGGCAGGACAATGTGACTTGTTTCACACTCCATAAATGTAGTTATATTTGTATTTATAAGGATTAGCAGATTTGACATGATGTAGATTTCATTTTAGTTCACTGCAAGCATTCTGTAACCCTTTGAGTGCCAGAGGGGTACGCAACGACAGACATAGGGATTTTTGCCTCAGAGGGACAGTACCCCCTAAAATGGGAGATTTGAGGTTTGAACGACTGTTCATACCTTTTATCCAGTTCCTATTAAAGGGATAGTAATGTTTCTATTAAAGTGCAGCTCAGAGTCTTCTTTATGTTTTTTTTTTTTTGTTTTTTTTTGTTTTTTAAACATGTAGCGCAATATTTAATTATTTACAACGTTGTAGTTTAAAAGCTATCCAAGCTGAAAGGATCCCCCTCCTGTCCGCCTACCCTTAGATCTTGAATTCAGTCGTGGGACCAGACTGATGTAGAGAGGGACATTCTTCATTCAGTAAGTACAAGTAAAACCCTACCCCCCCTTGACAAAGGAGGGCAGGAATTTCCCTTTGCTTATTGAAGATTGTCCCTCCCTGCGCTCCATCCAGACAGAGAGGCAGTGTGGCACAGGGAATGGGGCGGGAGGGGGATCCTTTCAGCTAGAATATCTTTTAAACTACAAAACTGTAAGTAATTGAATATAGGAGATACATGTTAAAAAATATAAAGAAGGCTCAGAGCTGCACTTTAATTGAAACATTACTATCCCTTTAAAAATGAACAAACTGAGCACAAATGATCACAGAAAAACCTATAAAAAGTTGTAATTTGTAAATTCAAATGAAATGGTGGGTTATACATATAAATGTGGTATCAAAAGAAAGCCCTACTTTTGCTTAAAAATGGTACATACTTTGAGAGGGTGAAATAAATTAATTAGAGGAAAAATATGGTTGGACAAAGGCAAACTAAAGGCTAAAAATGCTCTGGTCCTCTAATGTAAAAAAAGGCCTGGTCCTTAAGGGGTTAAAAGTGAATGTGGATTTGTGTGTGCTTAGAGATAAATCATTTTCTCTTAGTCAAAGTGGAAAACAAGAACCATTGGGAAAATTAGGGTACTTGCCTTATGAGGCCTTCTAGAAGCAGAGACTCCCTCCCTGCTCCACTTTACTCCCACCAATCTAGTTCAGTTTTAACGAATAGCAAACATACAGCAACCATAAAAGAGAAGGGAAACGAGGGCCACCTGAAGAAGAGAACGCAAAGGATCTCCCTGCCCAGAACTCAAACAGCTGTTTTTTCTCCATGAGGGAAAAGCAAATATAAGCGAGGCAGGAAATATGGCTGAATGAAGCAAAGAACTCAAAAGACCCCTCTACCTGGAACCCACACAGCTGAGTTTTCTCTGGGAAGGGTCATATGTTCTACGCGGACTATGAAAAAAGGATTTATCTGTGAGTACACAAAAATTCCCTTTTCTCTTACGTACAATAAGGAAGACAGGAACCAAGGGGATATACCAAAACTGCACACCAGGATTTCCCAGAGGGAAAGACAAAGTCCTCAAAACACAGAACAGATCTAATAAAAAAATGGGACAACATGAAACTCAAGTGTCAACGGACACCAGAAAGCAACCAAGGAACAGTAAAACAACAGTTTACTCACAATGGAACACAAGAACACCACCTACACAGGCACAATGGATTCTGTACGAAAATTGGCTTTGGGTGAAATCAAACACATTGACACAGTAGTGTTTCACAATAGTGTTAAAGGTAAACGAACTTGCTGCCTTACAGAGCAGCTTGACAGAGGCTTGTAGGATCAGGAAGCACTCACTGCTGTGGCCCTGAAGGAGACCATGTTTTTCCTGAGAACATAAGTCTGGTGATTGGTTGCCTTGATCCAGAAGGCCACTGTCATTTTATACACATCCATGGCCACATGTGGGCCCTTAGAAACGGCAAAAAGAATCGGAGTCTGCTTGAAATGAACATAGTACTTCAAGCACCTAACCACAGCCAAAAGGATTAAGCGTCTGCACATATCTATTAGAATGAGCCAGACAAAGGGACAGAAGAACAATCTCTCTTGGTTAATGTGAAACTCAGAAACAACTTTTGGGAATACCCCTAGCAGAGTTCTCAAAATCACCCTGTCAGAATGAAAAAAACAGAAAAGGTGGGTTTACAAGACAAGGTCTGATTTCGGCAACATGCCGAACAGACAATTGCCAGCATAAAATCCAATGTAACAGTCAAGAATTGAAGATAATCTAAAGTCAGGGGCTTCAAAGGAGACTTCTGAAGAACTCCTAAAACCATAATTCAAGTCCCATGGAGGAGAATGATCCCAATGGACTGGGTAGGCATGAGACACCCCTTGCACAAAGGTTTGTACATTTGGCAACAAGGTTATACACCTCTTGAAATGTACAGAGAGAGCTGAAATATGAGCATTGATGGAACCAAGATCAAGTTCTTTATGAAGACAACAAGAAGGTGAAAAGAGCATTGTCGCGACACTTGTGCTACACCCCATTTATTATAAAAGGACCAAATCCTATGGTATGTCTTCAAGCCTCCAACATAGCAGCAAAGACAATAGCCTTCCTTAGGATCCTAGATTCAAGAGCCAAGACCTTCAAGATTACTATAACAACTAGTAGGAGGAACAGGGCAGTCCAGAGACCAAGACCAAAGGACCCCTTGAATAGAGGAAAGTATACTGCTCACATGAAAGTTCCTGTTCAGAAGCAAAGGGCCCAGGAAATTGTGCAAAGGACCCAGCACAAGAGGCTTATATAGTACCACAGGAGTCTCTTTGGAAAATACCAGTCATGAGGAGCAAAGAGTTAACAGTGAGACCCCCAACGCCTTGGTGGCCTTAGATATGCCCCTTGTCAACTTTGTGCTCAGACAGTCATGCAATACCAAATAAGGAAAACCACACAGAAATAGATTAGAAAAGCACTTATCGGCGTGAAGAGGTTAAGTATCATGGAATGGGTCTCATTCAGGGATGCTTGGCCTCCTCAAGCCTTCATTACAGACTGTCTATGAGTAATTATGAGAGATTTATCTTCATCTATTGGTTAGTTTATGCAAACAAGTATTGTTTGGTATGCCAGAAACGAATATTCTACACTGTTCTCCCTTCCACTGCCACACTCCCTGCTGGCCACTACTACTGTATTTGTCCAAACATAGGGTAACCCTAAACGCAAGGCATCCCTGACTATTACTTTCAGTTGTGGGGGAAAATAGTCCTGAATATAAGGCATCCATTTTGTGTGAATGTATCCATCCCACTTTCTTTTTCCCCTCCCTCTAACTCAATATTGTAAAATCATTGAGGCAGCCTGGTAGAACAGCTGTCTGGCACGTGGCATGTTTGCGCTGCTACCTTGCTTACACCTCCATATCCATTTGGGTCCTGCCAGGCCCTGTATTTCAATATGCAACTCACAGCTGGATGTGCATGTGGAAGGGACATCAGATCTCAATGAGAGTCAGAACAGTGAAAGACAGGTCCTAGAAAGAACTGGAAAAGTAAGGAAGGAACCATGCAGCAAATTCAGAAATGCCTCCCACTGGATATTCTACCAGGCTGCCCCCATGGTTCTATAAGGTACAGGGTGGCAGAGAGAGCCACCCATCAGATAGCTCTACTGGGCTGCCCACAAGACCATATAATCTACCAACAGGATGGGTAGCCTGTAACTGAATGTATTTTTTTTTTTCAAGCTAAACTGCCTGAAAAAAAAACTTGCTTTATATGTAAGTCATTTGTATAGACTAACCAAGTGATGATCGTTAAAATCCTGTCAAAACGGGATGCTCCCACTTAAGTAAAAAATGGGGACAAGTGACTTTCCTAATTTAACGTGTAACTTGGTATATTCCGACGAGTAGCTACAGTGTGGTTATCAAGAGGAAGCAATGCTTGTTTGTAAGGAATCCACCATTTCCTCTCAGCCAAAGACACTTGTTAAAAAAAGTCATGTAAGACTTCTATTTAAAGCTACAGCTTAGCCAAATCGGAAATGGCCTGCTGGCAATAGATTAGCTTTGTGGCAGTGCCAACCAGCCTCCAGCTACAGAGTGTACACGGTAATTTCAACATGCATTCCCAAGTAACAAAAATTGTACTTTACATAAATACCACAGGCCATGGACCATGTCCAGGAAAAGCAATGAAAAATCACCCTGGCTTTCATGCTTGCCTTTATCAGTTGAATGTCTTTACTACAACTAAATCTAACATCAACATATGTCCAGGAAGCTTTTGAGGTCAGACCAGATATGAGGGGGGAAACAGTGAGAGATGAAAAAAAGATGAATATTTTTGAGGAATCCTTAAAGAGATAGTAATACTTCCTATAAACGTTAGTTAATTCAACAATTTTCATTTTACATATGACTGAACTCTTTCACACTTTTATATAAAAAAAAAAAAAAAAAAAAGCCACATTGAAGCAATTTCCAATTAAGTCCCAGGTGGGTAAAAATAAATATTTCCTGACTCCAAATTGCAGCTGGATATTTCCCTGGATCAACATCCTATCTTCTTTGAAACTGTTATGATTCTCTATATTGTTCTGAGCTAGAAAGGTATTCATTATTTTTAAAGCAACTACGGTATCTGCAAGCACAGCAACCCAAAGGCAAATAATTCTATAACTTTACTGCCCTTACGATACAAAATTCCTGACTTTGTCTTAGTTGAAAGCACCTTTCCACTAGTCTTAATGAATGTTTTTTTCTCAGTTATTTGAATAAATAGTTAATTAGAGACTCCTTTGGATTGACCTCAAGTATACTTGTAAAAGGTAATTAATTTGTCCCTTAGACGTCTCTTCTCCAATGAACACAAACCCATTTTGACTAGTTTCTCTTCACAACTCAGATCCAACAATTCCTTTTTGTACGTTTCTTCACTTTTTCCATTTTAGTAATGTATTTCTTAAAAACCGGTGACCAAAACTGTACTGAATATTCCAGATGAGGCCTTCTTATAGATTTATACTAAGGTAGAATTTTATTCCCATCCTGTGCTTCTATACCCCTTTTTATACATGATAATACCACAATACTAGTATCTATCACTACTCCTAAATATCTCTCTAACAAGGATTCCCCTAGTAGTTACTTCACTTTTAGTATCCACCTCCCTACCCTTTAAGCGCCATCATTCCCTATTCCTTCAAAGGTGCTAATACAGGAAGAATGATCATTGGATTTGGAGTTGCCAGTGGCAGCTCTCCTCAACGGTCTGTTGAATGAGGCACTTCCCAATTTGTATTTTAAACAGATAACTCCTTGCTTTCCTTGCCCTCCCCCATATTGTACCACCCAGTACTCCCTAAATTCCTCTCAATTCCCTTTTTGTTCGGCCATTCCCAATCTATGCTTTGCCGACCTTATGGAATCAGGTCGCATGCTTCCCTTTGATTCTTGCACTCCCGTTTTACTCTACATCTAATGAAATTTGGAGATACTTAAAGATTAAACACTCCTCAGTACTTTTGGCTTTCGACACTGTACTTCCTGAGGGCTTACCAGGTTTGAGCTGCTTCTCTAGCAGGGACACCCCCCAGGTAAATTCCTTGGTAAGATCTATGACATTCTGTTTGTTGAAGTTCGGAGTGCTAAACCAGGCTATGCCCGGAAGTGGGAAGGAGAGCTTGGTGTATGCCTCAGTACAGATGAGTGGAAAGGTATATGGAGAACAATACCTTGTTCATCCCTCTCCTCCGACAGTACTTCATATCCAGAAAATTTAATAAGATGGCTACATCTTCCAGCTCGAACTGCTAGAGATGTGGTGCCTCTAGGATGACTTACCTTTGCATTTGGTGGGAGTGTCCGCTAATCTCCCAGTATTGGAAAGGGTGTCTGTCACACTTTGAGAAAACTACAGAAACTCCCCCAACAGTAAAAAAAAAAAAAAAAAAAAAACTATCACAATCTTATCTAGCTCTTATCGTGCTTATCTCACTTTTAAATATATGAAAATAATATAAATATGGTTTTCTTAGGAAACCAGATATTGAAATATAGCCCCTTGGATGCTAGAGAAGTCACAAACACTTTGCCTCACATAAAACAGGTTAATACAAAGAAACAGCGTACTACTTAATCCTCCTTATAACTAATCCCAGGTGGAAGCAAGATGAGAAAGGTTATGTTGTGGAAAAAGAAAGTGGCATGATCAAAATCAGTCTTATATTTATATAATAATATACAGCACGGTGAGAAACTATGGTCTTCAAGAGCTACCAACAGTGAATGTTTTAAAGCTTCTCTGTGCTTGAGTACTGGTGAATCAGTCAGTGGATCAGTCACACATTCACCTGTGCTCACGCAGGGATAGACTCAAAACATTGGTATTTCAAGGACCAAAGTTGTCCACCATTGCTTAACAGAACTTTAACTCAAGGAATATCAATTAAAAAGCATTTTAATATTATATTTTTATATATAATTTATTTTATAGCTATACAGTAATAAACATAAAAAATATCTACTTTGTCTCTGATGCAGCGTTCCTGGTTTGTCTCTGCGGTAGTGACTTATAACAAAAAAAATCTCTGATAGAGGCCAATGTTAGTTATAAACACTCTCAACTCTTTGAGTCCCACAAAAACAAAATGGCTGCCACTGCTAGTGTTCTGCTTACATCTCTGAATACCTCCTTTACTCTAGTTCCTTTCCATGTGCATTTCAATCCCCTTTCCATGTTGAAAACACTGTGTTCTCTACCAATGTGTGTGGTTCCCCCTCCTATAACATCCCTTCCAACCTGGATTCAGGAACATCAAGACCCCCCGAGGAGTGCCTTTCTCATCTGATTGTTATTACCTCAGTGTTAAGTTTCTACCTACATATAAGGCTATGGTTAGAAGTGCCAAGAGTGTACAGTTATATGAAGGAATTAGTTCAGGTGCCAGAAATGCAGATGAATGCATATATAAATAAGCACACTTGGGTATTTTTATAACAGTCTATTTATAAGGTGCCAAAGCACTATAAAATTTGGAGAGCAAAAAATAAAAACATACTTTAACAGATACAAATAGTGGTAGGTTTTATGCTCATGAAAGCTTAACCCTTTGATTGCCAGCAGGGTACGCAATGTTCTGGCAATTAAAGGGTTAAATAGGGAAAGTAAGAGGACAAGCAAATATGCTACAGTGAAGGAAAGTCTGCACAGGATGACCTATGAGTTGTGATATAGGTGTTGGATTGGGGCTAACTGCGGTGCTAGCCATGATAGACAGAGAAAGAGATATTGTTTCTGAGAGATTAAAGTGGACCTATCACCTCAATTAAAGTTTGCATATTTGAAAACGCCATTAAAAACTGCCTCTGTGTCGTTAGCCAAATATACAGTTAACGAGATATTCATTGAAGTACTAGGGTGGTACCAATGACATCTCATATGCCAATTAAGCTTTTTCAGTGACAATTCATATGCCAATTAAGAAATTTGCTGCACCAGGAGACTCACTTTTCTCACAAATAAAAAGTGAATGTTTCCTAAACTGTACATCTGCTGGATTTTATTGTTAACACAAACATGACACATAGGAAGCTTTGACTGAGATTGCAAATATATAAAAAAGAAATTCAAGGTGACAGGTCCACTTTAGGCTTAATTTTTGGTTTATGGGACAGAATTAATTAATCCACACAGCTCACAGCCTCTGAGAACATTTCTAATACCACAATAAGCAGAAAGTTTGGGCTTGTACATAAACAAATGGCATACTGATAAGCGAGTTAGCATTAAGTGCCACACTTTACCATCAAAATATAAACTACTTTACACAGGCAGATTTTAATTCTCTGTAAAATTCTCATATGGTGACAGGTCACTGTAAGGAAAAGTTACAAGTCCTATCTAAGCTCCAAATTGTTCAACAAATTCAGAATCCATCAGGTTTCAGGCACCTCCACTGCTGCCCTGGAGCCGGGAGCACAGATTCCTTCTCTTTAGGCATTTTTCAGAATCAATGCTTTCACTTCAAGCACCAAAAACATCTATTCCATATTCTAATAACCACAGCTATTAGAACAATTCTCTATTCTTGGTTTTTCAATAGCCTTCCAAATTACACTAGCTCAATTAAACAGTTGAAGTATCACATGCAGAACACATGGCAACTTTCCGAGAGACGAAATGAATGGTCTCACTTTTTGGACAGCTTGGTAACCTTTAATCAATTTTTTATTCCCGAGGGACCAGATAGAAAAGAGGTTCACACTTTGCTTTAAAGTGACAGTAATGTTTCACAAAAACTGCAGCTCCAATTAATCTTCACAGTATTTGTTTCAGTACTGTCAGAGTTGTAGTTCAAGAGTAATTGAATGATAAAGTATCCCCCTCCCACCCCTTTTACTGATCACCTCAGAGCAGCAAGACTGTCCAGATAGATCGCAGGGAGGGACAATCTTCAGCGAACATAAGGAAAAACCTGTCAAGGGGGACAGGGTTTTCCTTATGTTCACAGTAAGAAGATTGTCCCTTGCGGTGATGTGTCTGGTCCCAGGACCAGATTCCACATCTGAGGGGAGGTGTCTTACACTAGGTAATAGGGGCGGGAGGGGGATACTTTATCATTCAATTACTCTTGAACTACAACACTGACCGTATTGAAATAACACTCTCCTTGGCCCAAATACTATGAAGATTAATTGGAGCTGCAGTTTTTAGGAAAAATGACTATCCATTTAAAGAGATTAAAGCAGTCTCTCAGAGATGAATTATTGTTTTAAGGCATATGGAGAGATACCTTAACCCTTTGAGTGCCAGAGAGGCATCCAATGCATTGCAACATCTTAGGGCCATATGTTCAAAGAAGTAGCGAAATAGCTTTTGTCATTTGTAACGACTTTTCAAAGTACAGTGTCGTTGGGGTCATTAATATTTTCAGAGAGTGTCGGTTGTGATCAGAAATATGTTGTTTGTCCTGACTGAAATTGTTGTATGTAACAACAAAAAAAAGTCTTAAAAATTGACTTATCTAATGACAAAAACTGTCTTAAAAATTTCTTAACTAATGACAAAAATTCTCACATTCCCTCCACTTTTTTCTTAGCGTACAAATTTTGTCTTTTGCAAGACTTTTTTTGTCGTTCGTTACGACAAATTTTCTTTTCCTAATTCCGACATTGGAAAATACTTTAGCCCCGCCATTGCCACGCCCCTTTGCCCATCAATTGTGGAGTTCTGTCATACACAATGGACATTACTAGTTTTTTGTTGCATACTCTATAGCAAATATGCAGTTCAGGCACACAATGACTTATTTTTGTCTTTCATACGAGAAATTTGTTGTTGTTATCCCTTTCAACATATACCTCTTAGTCAGGGCTCAAAATTTCCACTAGCCAATGGTGAGGGAAAATTTAGCCCTGGTGGGTATGTTTTGGCTTGCAGTGGCTAGTAGCAAAGGACTTATAAGCCCTGCTCTTAGTGTTTAAACTATTAGTATGGACCTTCTAATTAGACATAGTAAACACTTACTAACCTTTAAAGGGGAACTTTCATCCCTATACAAGTTTGGCTTTAAAGTAAGTTTATAGAGCGACTAGCTAGAATACTATTGTTTTTTTCTTTTACTTCGTAGTTTGACCGAAATTAATAGTTTAACACTGATCCTGTGCCTTCCTTCTGGACAGACTGCAGGTACAACTCTGTACAGCAGTCTGTCACTCTTTCTCTGCTCCCCTCCCTCGATCCAGCCTCCTCCAATGACAGAGGATTTCTGCATGTAAGCTGGAGCACTCTCTGGCCAGTGAGAGTGCTCCAGTTCACACGTAGAAATCCTCAGACATTGGAGGAGGCTGGATCGAGAGAGGGGAGCAGAGGAAGAGTGACAGACTGCTGTACAGTCTTCCTTTTAAGCCAAACTTGTATAGGGGTGATAGTTCCCCTTTAATCTTGCCACTTTGCCTTCCTCCTTTCTTCGTCCCTCACCTTGTTATATTTGTTTATCATATAAACTATCATCTATCTTGACAGTCATATATTTTTGATTAAACTACCTATGCTGTTCTATATAGTGATATACATATACTTGATTTTCTGTACCTCTGTGAAACTCTTTTTACAGTTCAAAAATGAATAAAATGCCCTTTCAAAAGGGAAAAGTAACAGCTAATAATCATGTACTATGGACAGAAAATCTGAATGACCCTATGAGTTTTGCCTTTGTACATCCCCAATCCATCCAGGATGCCATGTCCATGGAGGCAGACATGACAGTTGCTATCAGTACCACTGGATTCTACCCACTGCACATGGCAATCCTAACCCTTTAACCCCTTAATGACAGGTGACATGCCAGACCATCACCATTTTTTTCTCCCCGAAGAACCTTGACAGTCCTGGAACATGACATACTTTGTGCTTACAGCCCTCCTACTGAAGCGCTGTATCATTAAGGGGTTAAGTACCAATGTGTTGCACACACTTCTGGTCCTTTAAGGGTCACTCAGTCAGGCTCACACATTCTATCTGTGTGATATCTGCTGAACAAAGACACAAGGGCAAAATTCATAGTCTTCGTAGGGTTACTTCTCCTTTAAATACGGCTGAGCTTTGTTTATAGGGAAACGGCAATATAGGTGGGCCAATCAACTCCGTCTGCCATTGAATCAGCATTCTATGTAATGTGAACTCTAGAAACCAGAAACATTCACTTACTCATCTTATTGGAAGAGAGGAGTGAAAGAGAGTGCATGCCAATGCATAGCACAACGTTGGTGCTCAGCAGGTTAACCTGTTGAGTGCCAGAGGGATACGCAAAGCATTGCAAGGCAATGAGCTGATTACCCCTTTGGCTCTCAAAGGTTAAGGAAGGATTTGTGCAAGGCTTATTTAATTACCAGAATCATTGGAGTTCTAATTCATCCGCCAGACCACTGACCTTTATTTTGTAGATGGTTGTCATGACCTCCTAAAACTCATGTAGGGAAATTACCCTTTACCTTTTGGTAACCGGTGCAACTAAATGCAATTAAGTAGTTTGAGTGATTCCATCTGCTCTGTGGGTGATTACATGAAGCTTGAAAATCAAGCTAGGGCAATCAAATAATTAATCTGTAATCAATACTCCTCTCGCAATGAACGTATTTTCCATTTCAGTCACTTTTTTTGACTGTGAAGGGAGGAGCTTTCATTTCAAATGCCAATTTTTGTTTAACTCTATTCTCTTTTAATTCCCGGTTTGTTATTTCCTGTTGCATAAAGCTTGACATGGTACATAGTATATGGTGCCACTTACCTCTGCAGTTCCATATTTCTCTAACTCTCCACACAACAATGCATTGTAGTTCTGTGTATACTGTATCAAATGCAGAGGCCCTTATGTATACAAACAAATGAGGGGAATTCTAGGGCAGCAAGGGACATATAAACCCCCAACGGATTTAAAGGAGAAGTGACACCTCTTACAGACATCCCAACATTTCAAATCTCCAAAGAGGGACACTTGTGTTTTAGGGGGTGTTTCTGGGGGGGTGTCTGAAGGGTGGGGCATTACCAATAATGTTTAGGTAATTTCATGACCTATTGACACTTATTTGTGCAAGTGAATAATTAAAATAAAAGTTATTTCATTTACACAGGCTAATTTATAAACACATATTAAAGTTTAAACACACATTAATGTGAGATTTTTTTTGTGGAGCAATGGGATACAATTATATACACATCATGCAGTCTGATTTCCTAAAAAGAGGGGGCATCAGGGTGAGAAAGAGGGACAGAGGGATTTGGGTCTGAAAGAGGGACACTTGGGAGGAATGCTCTTAATAATTGCTCCCCACTTACTATACTATCACCAGAAAATCCTAAAAGGAATCTGACATTTGTTCATAGTAACATAGTAAATTAGGTTGAAAAAATACACAACTCCATCAAGTTCAACCTTTTGACTCATAACCCAGAGACATGAGGAATATATAGCTTTCCTGCTGTCAAATAATTTAGTCTTTATCCTTCTTTAGTCTTCCTGTTTTGCCTACTAATACACAGTATAACCCCTGTTCGTTCCCTTTTAAAATAAATGTATTTAATCTTCTCTTAAATGTATCCATTGTATCTGTCATAACCACATCCTTGGGAAAGGAATTCCATAATGTAACAGACCTTACGGTAAAAAACCCTTTCTTCTGTTCAAGTTGAAACCTCCTTTCCTCTGATCTCAAGGGGTGGCCCCTGGTTATTTGACCAGGCCTTTGAATAAATAGCTCACCAGAGAGATCCTTGTATTGACCTCTCATATTGTTCAAGACAGAACATCTTCAAATCAGTCCTGGATGTCACGTCCATGAAGGCAGACATGTGCAGTTGCAGATGTTAACTGGTAACATTTTAAGGACTAGAGGAGTGTGCAACCCCTCTAGTCCTCAATAGGTTAAATAGGTTCATGCACGCATGTTTGCTTAAAGGAGCAGTAAACTTTTTTTTATGAAAACACATATTTTACAGACAATTGCCTACTGAATAAAACAAGGTCTCTCCCATTGCTGTCAGATGTTTTATTCAAAATTTACAGCAGTTTAAATAATCATGTGAATTTACTGTGTTTACTTCCTGATAGTTCTAACTGACAGGAAGTGACAGGCAGTTTCTATCACATTCTGTGGAGAACTGTATGTCTCTGACTTTTCTGACTTTCCTCTCCATTAGAATCTAACAGGAAATCTAATTAGAATTTGACCACTCAAGGGCACTGCTAATGTAAAAAACATGGGTTTAAACTGTAATAACTCTGGAAATATAAATCTCTCGGCAGTGGGAGTACCGATATTTTACTCAATAGGAAAATCCCTACAATATATATTTTTTTCATAAAAAAGTTTACTGCTCCTTTAAGTTTAAAAAAGAAATCTGACAGCAACTGTCACATGCACCTCCTAGATTCAGAGGGCATTGGGATTTTCTGCCCATAGTAAAGTAAGTGTACATTTATTATCAAAATGGATTACTTCTCCTTTAAATGAGGGCGATTAACCTTGTCAATGCTTGAGATGTTTCCAGTGCCCTGCAATGCAATGCACTGGAGAGATTTCTGGTAGTCAAGGGTTGGAACCATTTTTTTTTTTTTTTTAATTTGTGATCCCGGTTCATGACTTCCCGAACGGCGTGCAGCCACAAGGGGAGCCCTGAAATCCATGACGGTCCTGGCACGCCATGGGTCCTTATAGGTCGACAACCCATGACATGCCATGATTGTCAAGGGTACTTAAGGGGTTAAAAGCACAATTTAAGTTAATGAGAATTCTAGGAAACCATTGTTTTGTCCATACTGTGCCTTTATACATAAGGTACAATACTTCTAAACTAACACTAACATCTCCTAATATTAATAATTAATCCTCCTCTTCCCTCAGTCAGGGCAGAAAATTCAAACGGTCGCTATGAGTCAATTCTGTGTTCATTGGTTCCCCACATATAACATTGGGAACTAAATATCACGCCTATGAAAACTTGCATATCACTTTATTGCTGGAATCCAAAACCAGAGGACTGCTCACACTGAAATGTTCAAAGGAAGAAAGACTTAAATGGGAGAGATTAGGAGTCCTGGGGGGATTATGCACTAAGGTGTGATAAAGAGGTGATAAAGCCGAGATGACTTTTCCAGTGAAATCTCTACTCCAGTTTTTATGTTATTCTATGGAGCCTATTCACCAAGATCGCCAAAGTTGGAGAATTCTTAGTGCATTGGCTCCATAGAACATAGGACTTGGAGAAGCGATCTCACTGGAGTAGTCATCTCCACTTTATTATCTCTTTATCACTCCTTAGTGAATCTCCCCCAGACTTCAGCCACAAAAATCAAAACCACCACTGTGGACATGATACACAGTACTAAATAAAGATTCATTTTGGGGAACCAGTCTATACAGAAGTTATTCATAGTGGTCATGTTCTGCCATGATTTAGGTAAGTGAATCATTATTATTATTTGGAATTAGCATGCCTTTAGAACCAGAGAAGTGTGCAACACATTGTGAAGTAATGTGCTATATATCCCCCTCTAGTCCTTAAGGAGTTAAACAAATGGTTTCTCTCCTTCACTTAAAGATTTGGAAAGCGAGGTATTGTATCTTTAAAGAATATATTATTGGACTGGAACCATTGCTTTTTCTCTGGGACGGAAGTCATGTGTTCCACATGGACTAAGAAAAAAAAAAAAAAAGGATTTTTCAGTATACACACAAAAATCATCTTTTCTCTTATGTCCTATGTGGAACACATGAATCATGGGAATATACCAAAGCATCCATCGAAACACACACCGTCGCCGGTTCCAAGGGAAATGTACTGTGTAACATGAACCTTAGGTGTCATCTGACTCCAACACTACAAAACAAATAACAGAAACCAAGATGTTATGGGCCAAATAAAAGGAAGGACACCTGGTGCAATGGCCTGTAGGACCATCTGTCCGAAGCCAGCACATTAACACTGTAGCATTTGACAAATGAGAAAAAGGAGGAAAACATTGTCTCCTTACACAACTGCTCAGCAGAGGTCTGATTCTTATAGGCCCAGAATACACCCATGGACCTGGTGGAACAAGCTATAAACTGAAAATGTCCAAGAAGCTACTGTTACCTTAAATACAGCCTGGCCCACATGAGAGCTCAGAGATGACAAGAAACAAATCAGATTTCCTAAAAGATTGCATGCGATGAACATGGTATGCCAATCACCTAACCGCATACCAGAGATGAAACTCCTCTCTATTAGCTAGAGCTGCACAGAGAGAAGGAAGAACAGTTTCCAGCCTTAGGAAGTAACCCTGTGAGAGTCCTCAGTACCACCCTATCAGGGTGGAATTCAAAAAAGTAATGCTTATAAGATAAAGCCTGAATTTTGGCCACCTGCCGAATCAACACAATAGCCAAGAAAAAAGACAGACATTCTTGAGGGTCAGGAAAAGCAGAGAAACTGAAGACAAGGACTCATAAGGAGCCTTCTGACAAACTCCCAGAGCCAGGTTCAAATGCTACGGAGGAGTGGGATCCCAAAAGACTATGAAGGAAGAGCCACTCCTTGTACAAAAGTTTGAACATAAGGTAGTAAGGCAACACTCCTCTGGAAAACTACAGAAAGAGCTAAAATCTTAACAACTCACTCAGAAAAAAAGAAAAGTTTAGGAGTAACCTGAGGCAACAAGGTACTCATGCTTCCGGTGGTATTACTGATAAAATTGCCCAATTGTGGCCCAAAAATTAAAAGGGATACCAAATATCTCTTGGGGGACTAGCCAGTCAACCAAATCTTAGGCTTCTTCAGTAAGGTAAGCTTTAGCTTCAGGGATCTTGGATATAAGGACTACCAGGTCCTCATTGGGTGCGTCCACCTAGACAGCATCCATAAGATGGTCCCGTCGGATAGTTTTAGTCCTACAGACACAATTGCAAAAGTAGGGTGTAAAGGTGCACAAGAAGCCTCAAAATTCACCTTCAAAAAGGAATACAGACATTTGTCTGTCAGATCCTTGAGAGCCACAGCATCCAGTGGCAAAGCAGTATTCTTGGCTAGATGGGAAATTGAAAGGGGTAGGCCACTGTGCTAACGTCTCAGCAGGAAAAGGGTATAAAACAGATATATACCACCTGTCAGTCATTTTCCATTCCTCCAGGAGCAATTGGTCTAAGGAATGGTGAGGAGGAAAAATGCAACCTCCTCCTTGGATCTCTTAAAAATGCCCAGAAAAAAAATAATTCAAATCTGAAGCCTCCAGTACCTCAACAGTCTCTAGGACAGCCCAAATAAGACCCTCAGCAGAAGAGCAGTGGTCTTCTTCATAAGAATCCCCAAGGAGAAGAACAAATCTAGATTGTTCACATCAGTTCCCCTACCACAGTGGAAGAATCCACAATAATGGGGGTATCCCCTTCACAACATCACTTATGAGCCTTTTGGAGGGGATGCAGTGTGTCCCATCCAAAAAAAGAAAGAAAAACTTTAATAGATGAGGGGATAGAACTGAGGAAATTAGAGACTTAACCCATGCAGGTTAAGGGCCCCCAAAGATTGAGAAGGAGCCACAGACCATGAGGGACATGTTACCAAAAAACTCCCTAAGAATCCCAATCTAGCATGAGGAGTAATCACTTCAAGGGATTAAAGGAGCCCCTGAATTCTTAGTAGCCTTGGACTGGTCCATGTCTTCCCTGGGTTCTGACATAATCAGGGGACCCCAATGAAGTATAAAATTAAAACAGTAAAAGTTGTATAAAAGTAGAATAAAATTAAAACAAAAGTATAATAAATGTATGTATAGTGTCTTAAAGGGATAGTAATACTTCATTTTAACTTTATTTTATTTTGTAGGCATTAAACAAATATGAAGAATGATATAAGTCTTATCTCTCAAACCTTTATGGTTTAAGAGATATTAACAAGCAAAGTTTCCCCCTCCCGCCCCTTTTACCTAGTGTAAGCCATCTCTTCTCAGATGTGAATCTAGTTGCAAGACCAGACAGATAACAGCAGGGGACAATCTTCTTACAATTAAAACAATGAAATCCCTGTCCCCCTTGACAAGTTTTTCAGCTTTTTCCCTTATCTTAATTGAAGATTGTCCCTCTCTGCAGTCTACCTGGGCACCTCCCTTCTGCTCTGGCTGAGCAGTGTTACATCAGTAAAAGGGGTGGGAGGGGGACACTGTCAGTGAATTACTCTTGAACTACAACTCTGACGGAATTGAAATAACACTCTCCAAAGTCCAGATACTATGATGATTAAATAGAGCTGCTTTTATTATGAAACATTACTATCTCTTTCAATGTACTTATCTGACTGTAATGGCTTAACCCCTTAACGACCGGGGAATCCGGCCGCAGACGCGACTCAACGACCACGGAGCAAAATTTTTTTTTTGCTCCGTTGCGTTCCGGACTCCCCGAACGGCGTGCAGCCGCGGGGGGAGCCCGGAACTCGATGACGGTCATAGTACGTCATCGGTCGTTAAGTCAAATCGACCCTTGACGTACTATGACCGTCAAGGGTCGTTAAGGGGTTAAAGTGACAAGCAGATAGGAGAGACCAGACTCAGCATATCAAGCAGAAACAAAAAAAGGAAGAGGATCCGTCAAGGACAATCTCTTCCCTTTCCAAAAAGTGTAAATAAAAATCTCCAGCCATTGCTAAACTGCACCCCCGATACTGGAGGGGGAGGAGGCCTACGTGGATCAGTAACAAGATTTACAAATCATCCTTAGTCCCTTACTGCCTCTCTAAACACACAGAGGCAAGAGAAGTCCCAGAATATCATTCTATGTTCTAAGCAATATGGCTGCAGCTCACGCCTGCTCTTAAACGCAACACAACATTAAAAAATGAAGACACATAACTTTTGTTAACTCTTTGGGTGTCAAGAGGGTAAGGCAACACACTGCTTTGCCTCTGCCACCAAAGGGTTAACAAAAGTTGCCAGTTTCATGTTAGACTGTAATCTCTACCATATTGGCTAAACAAATTATGGACAATTTTAGAGTTTTAACTATTTTATTATTCTTGTATATTCATATAATATATGAATCATCCTGATGCTGCGGGTTGGTTTCAAGCGCCGTTTAAGGAGGAGACATGAGAACCTATTGATTTTATGCAGGGCGAAATTTTCATGTCTCACTTTTCATCAATGCGACATGCTGAATGCGGAATGTAGACGCAAGTTGTTTAGAATGCAATGTTTTAAAAGGATACCTGTTGGATGGGAGACTACCTCAGAGTTCTTTAGTTAGTGCTCTGCCCTCCTTCAGGAGAAGACTTCACCCCATGGTTCTTGTGTTTCACATACAGAGACACACACACACACCACCCCACTAAAGAGACATGGGCGCGCAGACACACACACACCACTACAGAGACATGCGTACACACCCCACTAAAGAGGCATGCGAACACACCCCACTAAAGAGGCACGCGCACACACACCCCACTAAAGAGGCACGCGCACACACACCCCACTAAAGAGGCACGCGCACACACACCCCACTAAAGGGACATGCACACACACCCCACTAAAGGGACATGCACACACACCCCACTAAAGATACACACGCACGCGCACACACACACCAGAACTCAGAGCCCAAGCCATAGTTCAGTCCTAGAGGAAGTGATAGGATAAACTATTTAAAGCATTATAACCTTGTTAACTTGTTTCCTTGTTTCCAATGGAAATTTTTTTTACCACAAGTATGTCTAAAAACCAACAATGTAATTCTTATGGTTCCCTGTACTCCCAGATATCACGATGAAGATATTTATGCATATAGCTTCCTCTCTGTTACAGATAAAGGGGTCTACTGTGAAGCCTGCAAGGCACTTTGTTGAAAAGAACTTCATAAAGGAAATGAATGCAGAAAGCCCTACTCTAGGCATTAACTCCTTGTATGCTGGAAAGGCCTCCAACGCGTTGCCAATTAGCAGACCTCTCTAGCATCCAAAAGGATAAACAGTCCTGTCTAGGATCAAACCAAAATTTGTACAAGCCTAAAGTATTAACCCTTTGAGTGCCAGAGGGGTACGTAACGCTTTGCAAAGCAATGATCTAGTACTCAAAGGGTTAAAAAAAAAAACACAGATTCTCTTATACATGATAGCTATGTTTCAGGATGACTTATGAACGAATTGTAGTATAAACTCTAAGTGTCTGAGGGGGTGTGCAGAAAACTGGTTTGCATCTGGCATTCAAGGGGTTAATCCTTTGAGTGCCAGAGGGGTACGCAACTCTTTGCTGGCATTCAAAGGTTTAAAGGGATAGTAATACTTCGTTTTAACTTTATTTTATTTTGTAGGCATTAAAAAAACATGAAGAATGATATAAGTCTTATCTCTCAAACCTTTATGGTTTAAGAGATATTCACAAACAAAGTATCCCCCCTGTTCAACCAGATTAGAAGGGAGGTGCCCAGGTAGACTGCAGAGAGGGACAATCTTCAATTAAGATAAGGGAAAAAGCTGAAAAACTTGTCAAGGGAGACTCCGGTTCTGACAGAGCTGTACCGGGTCTCCGGGGCAGAGGCAGATTCCTCCGGATGTGGAGAGTTTCTATTGAAACTCTGCCACATCTGCTTTTTCTCCCGTTGTGCCTCCGCCCCCAGCCTTCTGTGTGACACATTTAACCCTCTGAGTGCCAGAGTGGTACGGAATGCATTGCTTTGCAATGCATTCCGTACCGCTCTGGCACTCAAAGGGTTAAATCCCCCCCAGCACTCGAGTTAAGCCCAGCCCCTTTTTGACACGATTAACGTCATTTTTGTTACCCCCTGCGGAACAGAGGACTACCCTCCGGGTAGCCCTCAACTGAAAGCTCCCAGGTATGGTTATCTGTCTGGTCATACAACCAGATTCACATCTGAGAAGAGATGGCTTACACTAGGTAAAAGGGGAGGGAGGGGAAACTTTGCTTGTGAATATCTCATAAACCATAAAGGTTTGAGAGATAAGACTTATATCATTCTTCATGTTTTTTTAATGCCAACAAAATAAAATAAAGTTCAAACGAAGTGTTACTATCCCTTTAAGTACATGGAAGAGCAGGACCAAACAGACCTTACATTTTGTACTAAATGATTGTGCACTTTCACATGCCATTCCTTGTCCAGCTTGTGTAGTCTTTATGCAGGAAACAAATCAGTAGCAACCAATCAGAACAAGGACTGGAAAGAAAGGTTCTATATGTTGGGCAACAAAAGGTCAGTCAAATAAAAATGAACCCTTTAACGACCAGAGAGGTGTGCAACACACTGATTTACAATGCGCTGTGAACTCCTCTGTTACATAACGGTTTAAACCGGCTATATTCATGAAGATATCGAGGAGCAAATCAGCGACACCATATTGGACAAAAGACGTTCCCAAATTCCCACCGATTCATAAGGAGCTTTTAACTCCCTGAATGCTGGAGCGGTCATTAGATCAATGGAAATTTTAATTGATCACCTATAATGCAGCTGGTCAGTGCCACAATTACACTTCTTTAGCCTCCTTGTCTATAGGAAAGCTTGTCCAACTAATGGGAGAGGTTTCATTCAAATGCGTCTATTCCTATACAGGAGTAGAAAACAGCACTTAAGGGTTTAAGTGAGTTTATTGGTCATTGTGTCAGGTAACTGAATACCTTTTACCAAGACATATTGGGGTATCTGATACGAGAACAAAAAAAACGCAGCACATTATCACCTTGAAGAAGTCCCATAAGTGCAGTTTTCTACACCTGAGATCCACACGTTGACCACACATGGTATTGATATTAGGTTTAGGGAGTCTGGAAGTTTTTCCTGCTCAGACTCCATATTTCCAGTCGCTGATCAAGCCAGTAGACGAGAAAGGGATCGGGAGAGTGATTCTGAGCTACCAAAATAGAATGACAGTTCTACCAAATTAGTTTAGCTTTAGGATGTTCTATACCTTTAACAATTTGAGTGCCAGAGAGGTATCCAATGCATTGCATCACAATTGCAAAACAATGCGTTGCGTACCCATCTCGCACTCAAAGGGTTAATGCACTGGAGTAGTCTCTTTTATCCAAAGGGTTAAAGCAAGGTACTATTATCAGATTAATGCTGTTTGATGTGCTTTTTCTTTTAGATTTTTTTTTTCTTTTCTTTAAAGGGGAACTATCACCTGTATTAAAGGGGCACATTCATACCAGAAAAAGTTTTGCCCATGGGGTTAAATTAGCCCAAATACATTAGCCTTGGGTTTTTTTTTCTTCATTATTTTACCTACCTAGTATTTAAGCTATGGAGACCCGAAATGTGCCACTTCCGCTTTGTGAAGGAGCAGGACTTCCTGCTTGCAGCTCAGCAGAATGGTAAACGGAGCTTCCTGTAACATTAGCCCACAGAAATACAGCTACAAAGGGAAGCGTGAAAGAGCTCCCTGGGGCTGCTGGGAGGGAGGTGGGAAGTCCCGCTCCTTGTGCTACACATACAGTGTGCAGCACAACACAGAATAAATACTAGGTAGATAAAATTTAAAAGAATCCAGGGCTAATATAGTTGGGGTAATTTAAGCCCATGGGCAAAACCTTTTCTAATATTAATGTTCCCCTTTAATGTTGCCTTTATTCCAATGCTCCTTTGCATTAAACATGTAATCTTTATTTATTTATTTATTTTTTTAATACAATTAGTTATTCTCAGAGATATTATATTTTAAATTTAATGCAGTGAAGACGCTTCAAGACAGGCTGTGGATCAACTCTGCCCGCAGCCTGTCAGTCTTCGTCTGTTCCCCTTCCCAAGTAGCACCTCGTTCCAGCGCCCTCCGATGACGGAGGATTTCTCCATGTAAGCTGGAGCGCGCTCTTGCCAATGATTAATTCTGTAGAAAACCAACTGCACCACAGGGGACAAATTTAAATAATCATTAATTGATTTAAAGGAATAGTAAACCTTTACTAATAAAAAAAGCATATATTTTAAGGCTTTGCCTGCCAAGTCAAACAAGTGTAAGCCCACTACTTAGTTTCACAGTCATAACCCCTTTAAACCAGTGGTTCCCAATCTTTCTTTGCTCGAGGCAACCATAACAGGCAATCCGGATATATGTAATATGTCAGGGTGTAATGAAGATCATAAGTATATAAATCTAGTTATTCTAAGTTCTCACAACCAGAATAATAAAAACAAACATATTGTGCATTTTAATTTCCATAAACATACATTTTAAAGATAACCTTCATATTTTTGACAAGGTCATTATGGAAAAAGAGGGCACACTAGCTAGATGTCTGTGGCATGCCAAAGTGCCAAGGGACCCTGGTTGAGAATCACTGCTTTAAAAGGTTTGTCTTTCTTTACGTCAACAGTGCCCTCTAGGGTCCAGAGAGCTCACCTGCAACTCAGCTGGCATCATGACAGTTATTCTGTTGCATTATACTGGAGAGTTGAGCCTCTGGCTACACTTCTACATAGAATGTGATAATAACAGCTTCATCACTTCCTGACAGCTGGAATGGTTACATCTTTTGAAGAAAACAACCGCTGGCAGTGGGAGTCCCCTATGTGTTTTTTTCAATTCAGGAGATAAAAATTCCCCAAAATTTAGATTTAAATTCAGCTTTAATCCCCTTGAATGCTAGAAAGGTCTCCAACACATTGGGAACTATTCAAGGGGTTAATTTCCCATTAGGTTCAATTGGCATTTTTAAATTAACTCCCCTAGGTTGCAGTCTGGTTGCTCCGGGTTTTTTGCTTTGTTTACCGTACAAATACAGTGAACAGCGGTGTGCAACGTGTCAGTGCTTCACAGGTGTGAAGTCGGCAATAAGAAATACAAAAACAATGAACAACAGGCATTAGGAACAGAATTCTGGAGCACACTGACTGCAACCTAGGGGAGTTAAACACAGTTTCCAGACCACTGGAAGTTAGAGGTCACTAACACATTAAGATGCAATGTGTTAACCCTTTGAGTGCCAGAGGGGTACACAACTTGAGTCTCACGTAAAACAATAGAACTTTAGGGAACTTTTATTTTTGCCTTTTAGTGCAGGTGGCTTGTCCCGAAGGGTACTCCTTTAGTTACTGAATAAGCTAAATAAGAACAAGAGAGAAATGGATTGTACTCTTGGTGCACAGGATGGATTTGAATAAAACCACTTCTTTATTGTTGAGAACCAAGCACATACATATGTATGTGTCTGGTGTATCTGCTTGGTTCTCAACAATAAAGAAGTGATTTTATACCTAACCATCCCGTGTATCAAGAGTGTGATCCATTTCTCTCTTGATGGCATTATGGATTATCTGGAAATCCTTTTGGAGTTGGCACCTTAAGCAACTCGAGTGACTGTACTGGTGATTTTTATCTGGACTTTGATCAAAGACTTTACACACTGACTAGTGCTGCTTTGTTTTCTTGTCTCTAAGATAAATAAGAGGCAACTTTGTAGGCAAAGATGCAAGAATTTCAATATAAGGCTTACCCTCATTGGGTGTATGTCAGCATAAGGAGGTTTCCCTTCCGCCATTTCTATAGATGTGATTCCAAGTGACCAGATATCTGCTACACAATTATATCCAATTTCTTGAATCACTTCAGGAGCCATCCAGAAAGGAGTTCCTATCACTGTATTACGTTTTGCCATAGTGTCCTAGGAATAAGAATAAGAAAAGGCAATGATTAGTGGTTTAAGCCCAGACATTTTTTTCTCCTTCTTTTCTTTTTTAAAGGTTTAGGAAAAAATGTAGTGTTTGAGAGGATACTTACAGTGAGCTGACCAGCCACTCCAAAATCAGCCAACTTTGCGTGACCTTCAGTGTTAAGAAGAATGTTTCCAGCTTTAATATCTCTGTGGATTTTTCTCATAAAATGTAAATATTCAAGCCCTTTCAAAGTGGATTTAAGAATAGTGGCAATTTCTTCTTCAGTTAACTAAAACAAAGACCCAAAATATTTATTAAATTAAAAGGGGAAGTAAACATTTTTTAATGAATTAAAACATATATTTAGTTTCCTGCATAGTAAAACAAGGTTGCTCCCAATGCTGGGATATTTTTTTCACTTAAAAGTTCTTACCGCTCAAAAAATCTAATTTCTCTCCTCCAAAACTTTTAAGTAGTAATACTAACTAGGGAGATATGTTCTTGGGGTCGTCATATGACTAAGACTATGCAAGGGGAGGGGGAGATACTTTAATTACTAATATGTGATATGTTAGGGAGGGCAAGGGAGCAGAGAGGATACACTCAGACTTCAACACCAAGAACACCACCAGCCCACTCTTAACCCTTTGAGTTCCACAGGAATGTGCAAAACACATTTCACACCCTTGTGCCACTGAAAGGGTTATAATAAAGAATCCACTGCCCTATTTCACAGGTCATTCTACCAGCTTCTTTGCCAGTCCTGTATGTATTTGAATGATCTGTGACGTGGGGAAGGGGGGTTGTCTACATTGTTTACAGATGCCTAACTTATACATCAAGCAACTGAACAAGAGCAGGAACCAATAGGGTTCAGAATTGTGAATGAATAGAAAAATCCTTATACAGGGTCCCAAAGAACACTGAACATGAAGAAAAGGAGAAAGGGTTTTAAAGTTTATGTGGTCTCCTTCAGAGATTACCCACAAAACCCACTGATCTGTCACTGAAGACTCCCATGCATCTCGAAAGAGAAAGAGGAGACCCCAATGGGCAGAGACAGACCAGTACCCCGCAAGTCATGCGGAGGTGGACTTTTCAACCTTATGCTTCTGAGTAAGCTTCTTTTTTGTCCAAGCTCGTTTGGTTTTTGGTGCAGTACAGGCTTGAAAAACCTAAGGAAGTTTAATCCTAGGTGCCCCATAATGTTCTTAGTGAAAAAGACACATTTTGGAGGAATCTAAGGCAACAGGGTACTTTTGCCTCCAGTAGAATGCCTGATGACCTTTTGTAGGTCAGGGCAAAAAGGTTGTTTCCCAACAAAGGGAAGAGAAACCAAGGACTTTTTGGAAGATTGGTAAACCAACCAAATCTTGCGTGACAAAATGCAATGCACAGCTAGTTCATCCCCAATGGTTTTGCCTCCCTCCTCAGAGGAATACCGCTGTGAATGGCCCCCAAATATAGGTGCCTAACAAGAGGCCCTTGGAGACTGGACCAAGAATGAAGGACCCACTGAATAGAGAAGGGCAGAGGATTAACCCAAACTGGTCCCTGTTCTTCGGTGGAGGGCTTTGGAGAGTGAGTGGGGCCACAGTGCAAGAAGGACATAAGGTACCAGAGTATACACTAGGAAGCCCAGCATAGCATGAAGAGCAATGTGTTAAAGAGGTTAAGGGGACCCCAGAATCTTAAGCTTTGTATTTAGTAATGGGTCCTTCGGGATCTGACATGTCCAAAGTATTTCCCTCAAAAGTAGCACAGAATAGCCCACATTGACATGAAAGTGTTTCCCGATGTCGCCCACTCTTACCCAAAGTTTGGGTAGGATGGAAGCAGGGGAGTCCTGCATCGACTCTATTATCTCCTGGCTGAATTGTCTGGGAGACCAGTAGCTAGGGGGTAGAGGCTTCAGGAGGGGCCCCGATGCCTCACCACAAGGTCTGACATGAACAATACAATAGTCATTAAAAATAAAAAAGAAAAAAAAAAAGAAATAAAATAATGGGGGCAAAGCCATGCATTAAATGCTTAAGAGTGCGTGTGTGTGTTTGTGTGTGTGTGTATGTGTGTGTGTGTGTGTGTGTGTTAGCCATTCTTTATTTAAAACTATAGTTTGAGATATTTAGCTTAATCTGCTTTATATTTATGTAAATCTGCTAGTACTACCTGGAAGTTGGGAGGAAGAGTAACATTAGAACATTAGAATCTGACACACCACTATGTGCCAGCCAGTACTACATAATGTGCTTAAGCCGCCAAGTAAATAATGCTAAATATCTCAAACTGTAGCATCAAATACAAAATGACTAACAGAAAAATATATACTGTACACTATAATGTGTTTGTTCCACTTTAAAGGATATCCCCGAATATGCACAGGAGAGGTGTTCAGTGACTTGTGTCTTTAGAGTAATGAGCTCAGGAAGGGTTATCCCTAAATTCCTGCTTACATCCAGTCCTTAAGTACAGGCTTAGGACACCTACCCCTGCTTTACATGCTGATATAGGCAGCTGACCACTATTATAATATTCAAGGCAAATCACAAAAACAAAAAGTATGACAAACACACGAACTGAGAAAGAACAAAATGAAGTGTATTGTTCAAGGCATGGTAGCCTCTCAGGTGCTGCTCAAGTCACGTTTTAACTCCAAAATGCCACTGGAGAGGAGATTTCCATATTCATATCAGACTGGTCCAGCCCTGAAATCTCAGGCAAATCCTCTCTGCATGAAAGAAACTGCACAACCCCAGACACACGTTTTGGCCTATGTAGGCCTTGTCAGTGGGGTGCAGCTGATTCCCTCTAGGCACTACGCCTGGGATACCCTTCCACTTAGGAAGGTTTGTTGGGAGGATTTATGAACTGGGGCCTGGAGTTGGAGATTATACACAGGCAAACTGCAGATATAACAAATACATATACACACCAGGCTGTTTATAAAGGACACTATGTCAGTCTCTGTTAAATCAAAAGATATTTATTCCTGGACTATAAGCCTCTTAAAATGGATCTACCTCCTCCTTTACACTTAAAGTTCCTTCCTTGCCATTAAGGGTCTCCATTTTTCCTTTGCCCATTTTATGTGTATTTGCGTTATCAAATCCATTAACCCTAAACTCCTCTTGGCAGCATGCTGTCCCAAACCTTCAGAAATCCTGCCCTTAGCATGGAGCCCATCAAGTACACGTGAGTGGATATCAGTATTGAGAGTGCATTCAGTGCTGCCGATATTTGCATGGGAAGCTTATTGTATGAAACAACTTCACTTTGCTCTACAGACACGCTCACACTTATTGCTGTGTTTGTATGTCAGGAAGAATGGAGGAGGAGAAGAAGGGAATTTCACTTCAGGGAGGTCTGGGAAACACAAAGCAGATGACCAACACTATTACAACATAGCAAGGTGGCAACTCTCGTCCACCAAGACAAGGAGAAAAGTCAGAGATGGTACAAACAACGTTCTGGAACAGCACAGGGAAACAAAAATAGGGGCTTGGATTACAATCAGTGCAATAGGAAAGGAGAAGGGGAGTGACAGATCCACTTTAAGCCTTTGAATACAAGACGAATAAGCAATACAATGCAAAAAGCACACCCCTCTGATACCCAAATGGTTAAGAGTTGGATGAACTTTAAACTTGAGCAAAATATGAATTAAGAAAGTGAGTATTTTAACTTCTTATACACTGGAAAGGTCAACATGAGAGAAGGGACGATTGCTAACCTGTCTCCAATGGCTTAATCCATTGAGTGCCAGAGGGGTACACACAAAGCATTGCTCTGCAATGCGTTACATACCCCTCTGGAACTCAAAGGGTTAAATAGATATACACCAATTTCTAGCATTAAAAACAAAATTTACAAGTCAATGCATTTTCTAGAAAAAGAAAGGAATTAGTGAAAAACTGATCAGCGGACATTAGAACAAAGATTGGCTATTGCAATATCGTACTAACTGGCCTCCCTGCTACTCATCTTTCACCTATGCAATAGGTTTTAAACTCTGCTGCACACTCTCCCCAAAAACTGAACCTGCTCACATCATTCTTAGACATCTGTCATGGCTCCTTATTCAGCAACACATCAATTATAAAGTCCTTCTTCTTACCTTTAATGCTCTCCACACTGCTACCCCTCCTTACATCTCTTCCCTCATCTCCTATGTTCCTGGCTGCTTCCTTCGCTCAGCACACAATGCACTTCTTGTTGCACCATCCACACCCTCTGCCCGCTCCCATCTCAAACCTTTCTCACTTTCTGCTCCATACCTATGGAACTCCACCCCCCTCTCCCTACATCTTGAAAAATCACTCTCTGTCTTTAAGTCTACCCTTATATCTTATCTTCTGGAGCACGAGGACCATGCACTACCTTTGGCTAATCTCAGCACTTGACACACTCCTACCCTGTTGCCTGTCTCCTATTACCCATTTAGACTGTAAGCTCCTTGGAGCAGGGACCTCTCTCCTGTAGTTGTGGAACTTACTTTATCCCCTCTTATTTATCGTAACATACATCTATTGTGCGCAGCGTAGACTGTATGGTGCCATATAAATAAAGATATACATACAAGATACAAATTTTCTCCAATCACTCCTTCAGTTCTTACAACATTAAGTGGTCAGCTCTTCTCATACAAATCTACAAAGTAACAGAATGGTCCTGGAGGAGTTGATGCTATGAAAAATAGTTTCATTATATTGCTTTTGACCTTCCGGCAGTACAATGATCTTCCTCTAGAGGGAGCAACATGTCACATAAATTATGTTTTGCTGTTCCTCACTAGAAATAGACAGGGATAAATAATGCACTAGCCACCCTTCTGGTACTCAAAGGGTTAAATGCTGTCCCACTTCAAAGTCCTGCGCAAGGTCAGACAGCCCTTTAAGAAATGTAATTTCAAGCTCTGTGGTAAATGCAGATGTTTATCCTCAACAGCTGGAAAATGTACAATATCTCTTATCTACTGTGATCAGCAAACAGGGACGTTCCTGAGGTTAACATGATTGCAAATCCGGCCATAATAAAATAAGGACAACTTCACCTAAAGATTAAAGGAGACAGAAGCAGAGAGGAAAATGAAATAAAATCATTAACATCAGCTTCTTGTGTGCCGCTGCAGGGAATATGGTCGAGACAAAGTATTTTGAAGATTTGGGATGGATTTATTTGGGAACCAAAGGTGGTTTGTTCGTAAACAGAAAATTGAAGGGCTTGTATAAAAACATGTACCCTGAATCCATTAAAATTCTTTTCCCAGCTTGCATTTACAGCGCTTTCTCCTCCTCACAGTCACCACATATAATTTGTAGTTTTCCAGTAGTTTCTATTTTTGTGCAATTCAGATGTAAAATAATTGTGGAGCTTTTCTTCTCACAGTCTCACTGCAAAAGCAGTCATTAGAACCAGGCCACTTTTCACATTGTGATGTTCATCTGATCTTAGTCTTTACACAGGTATAGTATGTTAAAGGGATAGTAATGGCCGCTTTTACCAAAGTTTAACATTGTAGATATTAAAAAAAGAAATGAATTGTTTTAAGTCCAGTCTCCCAAACATGTATAATCTGAGAGATATACAGCTCTAAAGTTCATCCGCCCCTTTCACAGACGTCAGTGCTCTGACAGCATGAGATCCTGGTCCCCGGACCAGCTGGCGGCTCTTCAGCAGAGCAAGAATAGCGCTATCTAAAAAGAATACTTCATTGGAATGGTCTGCAAAGTGTACCTGGTTTGCAAGCACACTTTGTAGACCATTCCAATGAAGTATTTCCTTCTAGATAGAGCCGCCGCCCGGTTGCAGGACCAGAATCTCATGCTGTCTGCTAGAGAGCTGACTTCTGTGAAAGGGGCGGGGGGGGGGGGGACTTTATTTTTTTAATGTCTACAATATTAAAAACTTTGGTAAAAGCAGCCATTACTATCCCTTCAAGGTTCACATACACATGATCTCACAGCAAACAAGTGTACAATCTAGTTTGACTGACAGAGAGGTATCCAACACAGGGGGGAGATTCGCTAAGCAGTGATAAAGTAGTAATAAAGTGGTGACGACTTCTCCAGTTTATCACTTCTCCAGTTCCTATGCACTAAGATTTCTTCAATTTTGGAGATCTTAATGCATAGGTTCTATAGAATAACAAATGAATTGGAGAAGTGATAAACTGGAGAAGTCATCTCCACTTTATCACCTCTTTATAACATTTATCACCACTTAGTGAATCTCCCCCATAGTGTAGCCCAGAGTTAGATACTCGTCTGGCACTCAGAGGGTTAAAGGATTAACACCAAAAAAATGACACTATGGTATAATTTTAACTATCATTTTATATCCAGCATATGTAAAAATGATTTGTTACACCCCTTAAATATAATCCTAAACTAGCATTTTAACACATGTATATTGTTATAGACAGAAATCATTTAACAGGTAGCTGATTGCGATACGTGCCCACTGCTCTTGCACTCAAAGCTATCTCAGTGTGCTTACAGATAATCCTGGACAATTATTGGGAGACAAGGAAATGGCAGGAATGTCACCTCCCTCAGAGCACATGAAAGACCGATTTTAAGCAAGTGAAAACAAATGTGGAAGTTTTAACCCTTTCAGTGCCAGAGGGATACACAATGCATTGCTCTGCAATGTGTTGTGTACCCCATTGGCACTCAAAGGGTTAATGAAACTAGGATGAAGCATGGGACACTTATACTTCATAACACCAGTTAATTATTGGGTGTTAGTGTTCCTTTAACCTTTTCAGTGTGAAAGGGTATCCAACACATTGCAGATACCCCTTTGACACTCAAAGGGTTGGAGAAATTTTTTGTAATCTGTAGGCCAAACACACTCTGCATTTTTGCTATCCACCTATTTATGTATGAATCCTGTAAGTAACTTTTAGTTAAATATGGAAAATTCTATATTTGTTTGGTGTTTTTTTATTATTTAAATTAAACATTTTCATGGGGCCTCAACTGAAGTAAATGTTGCATCATGATATACAAAGTTGGACTTTAGTAAAATAAGCCATTTTTTTTAACTTCTTTTATTGATGACATCATAGCTTGTCACATGATGCAATACTTACTTCACAAAAAGCTCAATTAGTTCTTTAAAAAAAAAAAAAAGCTATACTTAGTTTTTCATGTGTAGCTAGAAAGTTATGAATGTAAATCGTACCTAAACAGATGGATAGCAAAAAAAAGCTGAAAATGTGCCTGTCCTACAGGGTCTAAGAAATGGCACAAGTCCCTGGCAGAGAGTATAATATCTTGTACTCCATGCTAGCAGCTGTACAGATTTTCAGTTGGTGTTCTGGTGCCTAAAATCTACAATTACATATGCTCTGGGGAGTAGCCATGACTGACTTTTACAAAGCTCCAAGTACCACAGCAATCCTAACATGATTGTCCAGGAATGTGCATAAATGGTCTGAAGTAGAACAGCATTTTGAATACAAGAACAATGCCAATCAGAAAAAATTAAAGCGGAACTACCACCAGAAGTAAAGTCGCCTGCAATAATTAGGCAGGTGGCGACTAGCTTAGTAATAGTTATATTACCTCTCAGCACTACACCATTCTAAAGAAATTCTTAAAGGGATAGTAATATTTTGTTTTATCTTTATTTTATTTTGTAGGCATTAAAAAACATGAAGAATGATATAAGTCTTATCTCTCAAACCTTTATGGTTTGAGAGATATTCACAAGCAAAGTTTCCCCTCCCGTCCCTTTTACCTAGTGTAAGCCATCTCTTCTCTGATGTGAATCTAGTTGTAAGACCAGACAGATAACAGAAGGGGACACTCTTATTCCTATGAGAACAATGAAAGCCCTGCCCCCCTTGACAAGCTTTTCAGGTTTTTCTCTTATCTTAATTGAAGATTGTCCCTCTCTGCAATCTACCTGGGCACCTCTCTTCTGCTCTGGCTGAGCAGTGTTACATCAGTAAAAGGGACAGGAGGGGGATACTTTGTCATTGAATTACTCTTGAACTACAACTCTGACAAAATTGAAATAACACTCTCCAAGGTCCAAATACTATGATGATTAATTAGAGCTGCTTTTATTATGAACATTACTATCCCTTTAATCTTCCAGACAGGAAGCCAGGCATCAGCGCAGACATCTTGTCTACTCTCCGGTCCCGGTCTTGGAAGATTAAGGATTTCTGAAGAATGTTGTAGTGCTGAGATGTAATATAACGATTATTAAGCTAGTCGTCACCTGCCTAATTATTGCAAGGCGATTTTACATATGGTGGTAGTTCCGCTTTAACTTGATTTAGCTCTTATCTTTCATTATAAACAGCACAAACAATTCATTAAATACTCTGAATAGGACAGTGCTTTAACCCCTTAGTGACGGCCGCGTGCAGACGCGGCCGTCACTTAACGTCCGTCTAACATTTTTTTTTTTTTTAAAAAAACAATCCGGAGTCCCCGAACGGCGCGCAGCCGCGCGGGGAGCCGGATTTCCGGGACGTACATGTACGTCCTCTGTCACTAAGTGACAGCCACACGGGACGTACATGTACGTCCCGTGTCGCGAAGGGGTTAACCCCTTAAGGACCGGACGTTATGGGACATTTCCGTCCCATAACGTCCGCATAGGGGCACTTTGAGGCGCCGGTACACGTGACCTGTCACGTGTATCGGCGCGTCACTATGGGGCTTGAAACAGATCGCTCCGATCTTGGAGCGGTCTATTTCATGCCCCATTTTTACTTACAGCGCTCCCGGTAGAGCGCTGTAAGTAAAAAGTACGTGACGTACCAGGACCGTCAAGGGTCTTTCAAGCAAGTTTACCCTTGACGGTCCTGGTACGTCAAGGGTCCCTAAGGGGTTAAAGAGCACTTTTAGGTTTATATTGCAGGAGTGTAACGTAACTACACATTGTTTTTGTCCATCTATACTGCATGATATTTAAAGTTATAGCAACCCATTTCATTTTTTTAGGTGTTGTTTTCCTTTAGAAAAAGTAGATCTAAAATCATCACAATAATGTAAACAGGTACACCTAGTGATAGAAGGGTTTCAATACTTACGGTTTTAGTCCGTAATCGGATAATGTCTGATACAGAGCCAGCTCCACAATATTCCATAACAATCCAAAGGTCAGTGTTCTTAAAGTAGCTGCCATAATACTTTACTACATAGTGGCTAGAAAAAGAGAACAAAAACCTTTTTTTAGTAACTTTTAGTCAAATTTGAAGAATATGTTTTCATATGCATGTGGAAAAGTCCTCTAAAATCCAAAGGGTGCCAGAAAAGGGAACAGTATCCTGGTTGTATACCGTGTAAATTTTCACATTGTCCGTGAATAAGAGGAGATCCACTGTTCCACTTCTTAACTCTTTAACCCTTTCAGTGCCAGAGGGGTACGCAACATAATTGCTGTGCATGTGTGCTTACATGTAGAAGACCTTTTAAGTGAATGATTTCTTTTTTATTAACATGATTTCGGCTCTGCTGCAGAGCCGCCAGATGGTCATACAACAGGCTTCCCCTGAAGTCAGCTAAAACGCTGACTTCAGGGAAAGGGGAGTGAGGGGGGAACTTTGTGAGTGAATATCTCTTAAACCATAAAGGTTTGAGAGATGTCACTGGGGGTAATTAATTTCTTTTTTTTTTATTACGACAATATTGGGATTAGTAACTTTTAAGTATTACTATCACTTTAAGGTAAGGTTAATTAAAAACTGCCATTATGTTGTGCTAACCCAATATTACCACATGTTGTGCTATGAATTAGTCTAGACAGGGACCACATGGGGGGGGCATCTGTACTGGCACAATGAGTGATACGTTTAGCCTTCAAAAAAACTAATTATAATACTGTGCAGAGAATCATCCTAAAGTGCCACCAAAATATAAAACAAAAACTAGTTAAAGTGTTAGTAACGTCTTAAAAGAATAAGAGGAAATATTGTAGATAATGCAAAAATAAATAGATTGGTGCAAGTCCTATAGGTTTGAGAAATAGAACATTTTAAAGTTCCCCCCTCCCCTTTCCCTGATGTCAGCGTCTATCTGACAGCAGAAGGTCCTGGTCCGGGGACTGGCAGGCGGCCCCTCAGCAGAGTCGTGATACCGAAATCTAAAAAGAACTACTTCATTAGAGAGGTCTACAAAAGTGTGCTTGCAAACCAGGCACACTTTGTAGACACTTCGAGTCGGACAACTCAAATCTCCTGCTGTCTGCTTTACAGCTGACAGAAGGGAGAGGGGAACTTTAAACTGTTCTCTCTCTCAAACCATTAACCCCTTAAGGACTACGTGACGTGCTATGACCGTCACGGTCCTTATACCCTTAAGGACCAGTGACGGTCATAGCATGTCACGTACTTTTTACTTACAGCGCTCTACCGGGAGAGCTGTACGTAAAAACAGGGCCTAAAATTGATCACTCCAAGACCGGTGCAATCTCTCTTAGGCCTCAAAGCGGCGCGCCGGTACGCGTAACAGGTCACGTGTACCGGCGCGTCGGCAAGGATCAAAGCAGTCCTTAAGGGAAGGTAACTTCCCTGGACCTCTGATCCTTAAGGGGTTAAGGTTTGAGAGATAGGACTTGCATCAATAGATTTCTTTTTGCATTATCTACAATATTACTTCTTATTCTTTTAAAACATTACTATACCTTTAAATCATGCCAAATATTTTTAGAACTGAGAAAAAGCTCCCACACACATGCATTTTGCATTCTCAGTCAAGTTTGATTTCCACTGAATATCTGATGTGACAGGACACAAAATATAAAAACCATGTCCAAATGACCTAAAAACCACAGTGATCATGTTAAAACTTTACTACCTTCCAAGGCATGACGAAGTCCAATTACAGAGGCACTCACTAACCCAGAGGCCCTCCAGCAGTTGTGGACTACACTACTCTTCTTCTACAGGCAACAGCTAGAGAGCCTTTGGTTTGCACCCCTGCTCTAACAACTTAATTAATTTATGTATAAAGATGAATGCAAATGGCTGTGGGCATGTATTGGTTATTCTTAAAGAAGCAGTAAAAATGAAAAATGTATAGAGTTTAGGTCTTTCCTGCTGAGTAAAACAAAGGTACTGCCACTTGGAGTATACGATTTGGCTGCTAGGAGATTGTAGAGTTACAAGCCCCAAAACCTGGAAGTCCGACACTACTCCTGCTTTAACCATTTGAGTACCAGAGAGCTATCCAATGCAGATAGTTCTCTGGCACTCAAAGGGTTATAGGATATAAATGTTTAATATGGAAAACACACACAGACAGATACAGATCTATTACAGAGTTTATCTTGCTAGGTAAAACAATGGATACTCCCACTAAGGAGACATATTTTATTTAAACACTGCAGCTCAAACTTGCGTTTTTAGTGTACAGTACATGGACTGAAATGTTATGATGGCGCTGTTGCTACAGAGGTCTATGGATAGCAACGGGCAGTTGAAAATAATCCTCCATAGGCGACAGTACCAACAGCACCACTATGACGTTTCAGGCCACGGAAGTACTGCACCCAAAAATACAAGTGTGATTTGCAATAACCTTTGAATGAAACATCTCTTAGCAGTGGGAGTACACTTGTTTACTCAGCCAGACAAATCCTATAATACTTATGTTTTCCATATCGTCTTGCAGTTCTTTTAAGCAATAAAGGGCAGAAGCAGAACTAGAAACAAACTAAATAAAATACACTACACATAGCAACTGCAGCAAGTGCAATGAGCAGGGGATGCAACCAGTGGTATTCCTGCTGCTGTCTGACTACAAACTGTCCATACCCTCAGCTGGCTGATGGACTGTCTTCATACCAGACCCACGTTTACTCCACGTTACTTAACTGGACTAATGTGGTGTGTACTATGATGCCCTGGTGGATGTTATAGCTACTGGAATACATGTGAGTAACATGACAGTAACACCTAGTACCAAGTATGGTAAACCAGGAAGCGTTTATATTTTTTAAGTAACCATCACACTGAATGTCTTTCATAACAGCCACATACTAAGCAGTGGTTATAGCAGGTTACACTCAGTGGACCAATCTGATTTTTGTCTGTCTACAAATCATAAGGGCCAGATATATAAAAGAAAAAGTGGAGTATATTATAGTACAAATCAACTGCACCATGGGGAACAGATAACAATTCTGATTTATTTAACCCTTTGAGTGCCACAGGGGTACACAACACATTGTACCCCTCAGGAACTCAAATGGATAAACTGGATTTTATCCCTTGAATGATAGAATGGTATCCAAATGTATTGCTTCTGGAGCTCTCTCCAGCATTCAGCGAGTTGCAAACCCCATTCATTGAGGACTGGGGAGGTGTGCAATGTCACTGCTTGCAATGCCTCACAACTGGGTCCTTGAGGGCTTAAATCAAAAGGAGTTTTCATTTGCTCCCTGATGTGCAGTTTTTGTGCCCCAGAATATTTATATACACACACACACATATATTATATATATATATATATAATATATATAATATATATATAATATATATAATATATATTATATATATAATATATATATATAATATATATAATATATAATATATATAATATATAATATATAAATATATAATATATATATATATAAATATATAATATATATAATATATAAATATATAATATATATAATATATATATATATATATAATATATATATATATATATATATATATAATATATAATATATATAATATATAATATATATAATATATAATATATATAATATATAATATATATATAATATATATAATATATAATATATATATAATATATATAATATATATAATATATAATATATATAATATATATAATATATATATATAATATATATAATATATATATATATAATATATATATTATATATATAATATATATATATATAATATATATAATATATAATATATATATATATATATAATATATATATATATAATATATATAATATAATATATATAATATATATATATATAATATATATAATATATATATATATATATATAATATATATATATATATATATATATACACACACACACACACACACATACAAAGGGCGAGCACTCACAGGTCTTTAAAATGTTAGAAATGTATTAAATGTACAACGTTTCGATCCAGTAATGGCCTTTATCAAGAACTTGATAAAGGTCCTTACTGGATCGAAACTTTGGACATTTAATACATTTATAACATTTTAAAGACCTGTGAGTGCTCGCCCGTTGTATGAATATTGCTATTTTGCTAATCTGATATTGAAGATTGGCGTGCCAATCTATATCTATATATATATATATATATATATATATATATCTATATATATATATATATATATATATATACTAGCAATGTGGGACGGCGTTGCCCGTCAGGATATATATAGGGAATTAATGCCCACACATAGATGCGAGACAAACACAGAGACACACACGCAAATGCACACGCATGCACTGAGATGCTCAAACAGCGACAGTCATATACACAACATGCAGACACATAGAGTGTGATGCAGACATGCAACACACACAGTGAGAAACACACAGAGACACACACACACAGAAGTGAGTCATAAGGGTGTGACTTATGTGTCATTGTAATGAGTTTGTGTTTGTACTTATGCCTCCACTGTGACATTCATTCATATAGTTGAAATGCATGTGGTAATTGCACATCCTATGGTGGAAGGTGGATCGTGCTGGCTCCTGGGGTGTGAGTGAGTGTGAGTGATTGAGTTTGAGTGCGAGATTGAGTGATTGCGTGTGAGTGATTGAGTGAGTGTGTGTGATTGAGTGAGTGTGTTAGTGAGTGTGTGTGATTAAGTGAGAATGTGTGAGTGAGAGTGTGTATGATAGTAAGAGGGTGTGAGTGATTGAGGGTGAGAGTGTGATTGAGGGTGAGAGTGTGATTGAGTGTGAGAGTGAGACTGTGTGAGAGTGTGATTGAGTGAGACTGTGAGAGTGTGATTGAGGGTGAGAGTGTGATTGAGTGTGATTGAGTGTGAGAGTGTGATTGTGATTGAGTGTGACTGCAAGACTGTAAGTGTGAGAGTGTGATTGAGTGTGAGACTGTGAGAGTGTGAGACTGTGAGAGTGTGATTGAGTGATTGAGTGTGAGAGTGAGAGTGTGTGAGTGTGATTGAGTGAGACTGTGTGAGTGTGGTTGAGTGTGTGAGTGATTGGGTGTGAGACTGAGAGAGTGAGAGAGACTGAGAGTGTGAGAGAGTGTGTGAGACTGTGAGAGTGTGTGAGACTGTGTGAGACTGTGTGAGAGTGTGAGAGACTGAGACTGAGAGTGTGAGAGAGAGTGTGAGTGACTGTGAGACTGAGAGTGTGAGAGACTGAGACTGTGAGACTGAGAGTGTGAGAGACTGAGAGTGTGAGAGACTGTGAGACTGAGACTGTGAGAGAGACTGTGAGAGTGTGAGAGAGTGTGAGCCTGAGAGACTGTGAGAGAGTGTGAGACTGTGAGAGAGACTGTGAGAGTGCGAGAGAGACTGTGTGTGTGAGAGTGTGAGAGCGTGTGAGAGTGTGAGAGCGTGTGAGACTGAGAGAGTGCGAGACTGAGAGTGCGAGTGTGTGAGACTAAGAGTGTGAATGAGTGAGACTGAGAGTGTGAATGAGTGAGACAGTGTGAGAGTGAGAGAGAGAGACTGTGAGAGCGTGTGAGACTGAGAGTGTGAATGAGTGAGAGATTGTGAGAGAGAGAGACTGTGAGAGTGAGACTGTGAGAGTGTGAGAGCGTGTGAGACTGAGAGCGTGTGAGACTGAGAGCGTGTGAGACTGAGAGCGTGTGAGACTGAGAGCAGGTGAGACTGAGAGTGTGCGAGACTGAGAGAGTGCGAGTGTGCGAGACTGAGAGAGAGTGTGTGAGAGTGTGTGTGTGAGAGTGTGTGTGTGAGAGTGTGTGTGTGAGAGAGAGACTGTGTGTGAGACTGTGTGAGTGTGAGACAGAGAGTGCGAGACTGAGAGTATGTGAGTGTGTGAGACTGTGTGAGAGTGAGACTGTGTGAGAGTGAGACAGTGTGAGAGTGAGACTGTGTGAGAGTGAGAGACTATGTGAGAGTGAGAGAGAGAGACTGTGAGAGTGTGAGAGAGAGACTGTGAGAGTAAGAGACTGTGAGACTGTGTGAGAGTGAGAGAGACTGTGAGAGTGAGAGAGAGAGACTGTGAGAGTGTGAGAGAGAGAGACTGTGAGAGTATGAGAGAGAGAGACTGTGAGAGTATGAGAGAGAGACTGTGAGAGTAAGAGACTGTGAGACTGTGTGAGTGTGAGACTGTGAGTGTGAGACTGTGAGTGTGAGACTGTGAGTGTGAGACTGTGAGTGTGAGACTGTGTGTGAGACTGTGTGTGTGAGAGTGAGAGACTGTGAGACTGTGTGTGAGAGTGTGAGTCTGTGAGTGTGTGAGACTGTGTGAGACTGAGACTGAGAGAGTGTGAGACTGTGTGTGAGAGTGTGAGACTGTGTGTGAGATTGTGAGAGAGTGTGAGAGTGAGAGACTGTGAGAGAGTGTGAGAGTGTGAGAGTGAGAGACTGTGAGAGTGAGACTGTGTGAGACTGTGAGACTGTGTGAGACTGTCTGTGAGTGTGAGACTGTCTGTGAGTGTGAGACTGTGTGAGTGTGAGACTGTGTGAGTGTGAGACTGTGTGTGAGTGTGAGACTGTGTGTGTGTGAGAGTGTGAGAGACTGTGCGAGACTGAGTGCGAGACTGAGTGCGAGACTGAGTGAGACAGTGTGAGAGTGAGAGAGAGAGACTGTGAGACTGAGAGTGTGTGAGACTGAGAGTGTGAGAGACTGAGAGTGTGAGACTGTGTGAGACTGTGTGAAAGTGTGAGAGTGAGAGAGAGAGACTGTGAGAGTGTGAGACTGTGAGAGTGTGAGAGAGAGAGACTGAGAGTAAGAGACTGTGAGACAGTGAGACAGTGTGAGACTGTGTGAGTGTGAGACTGTGTGAGTGTGAGACTGTGTGAGTGTGAGACTGTGTTTGAGAGTGAGACTGTGTTTGAGAGTGAGACTGTGTTTGAGAGTGAGACTGTGTGTGAGAGTGTGAGACTGTGTGTGAGAGTGTGAGACTGTGTGTGAGAGTGTGAGACTGTGAGACTGTGTGTGAGACTGTGTGAGACCGTGAGACTGTGTGTGAGAGTGAGACTGTGTGTGAGAGTGAGACTGTGTGAGAGTGAGAGACTATGTGAGAGTGAGAGAGAGAGACTGTGAGAGTGTGAGAGAGAGACTGTGAGAGTGTGAGAGAGAGACTGTGAGAGTATGAGAGAGACTGTGAGAGTAAGAGACTGTGAGACTGTGTGAGTGTGAGACTGTGAGTGTGAGACTGTGAGTGTGAGACTGTGAGTGTGAGACTGTGAGACTGTGTGTGAGACTGTGTGTGAGAGTGAGAGACTGTGAGACTGTGTGTGAGAGTGTGAGCCTGTGAGTGTGTGAGACTGTGTGAGAGTGAGACTGTGTGTGAGACTGTGAGAGAATGTGAGAGAGTGTGAGAGTGAGAGACTGTGAGAGACTGTGAGAGTGAGACTGTGAGAGACTGTGAGAGTGAGACTGTGAGACTGTGTGAGACTGTGTGTGAGTGTGAGACTGTGTGTGAGACTGTGTGAGTGTGAGACTGTGTGAGTGTGAGACTGTGTGTGTGTGTGAGACTGTGAGTGCGAGACTGTGAGTGCGAGACTGAGTGAGACAGTGTGAGAGTGAGACAGTGTGAGAGTGAGAGTGTGAGAGACTGAGAGTGTGAGAGACTGAGAGTGTGAGAGACTGAGAGTGTGAGAGACTGAGAGTGTGAGAGACTGAGAGTGTGAGACTGTGTGAGACTGTGTGAAAGTGTGAGAGTGAGAGAGACTGTGAGAGTGAGAGAGAGAGAGACTGAGAGTAAGAGACTGTGAGACAGTGTGAGACTGTGTGAGTGTGAGACTGTGTGAGTGTGAGACTGTGTTTGAGAGTGAGACTGTGTTTGAGAGTGAGACTGTGTTTGAGAGTGTGAGACTGTGTGAGATTGTGAGACTGTGACTGTGTGAGACTGTGACTGTGTGAGACTGTGTGAGACTATGTGTGAGACAGTGTGAGACTGTGTGTGAGAGTGTGAGACTGTGGGGGAGAGTGTGAGACTGTGTGGGGGAGAGTGTGAGACTGTGTGGGAGAGTGTGAGACTGTGTGAGTGTGAGACTGTGAGACAGTGTGTGAGACTGTGTGAGTGTGAGACTGTGTTAGTGTGAGACTGTGTGTGAGAGTGTGAGACTGTGTGTGAGACTGTGTGTGAGACTGTGTGTGAGAGTGTGAGAGACCGTGTGAGAGTGTGAGACTGTGTGAGAGTGAGACTGTGTGAGAGTGAGACTGTGTGAGAGTGAGACTGTGTGAGAGTGAGACTGTGTGCGAGACTGTGAGAGACCGTGTGAGAGTGTGAGACTGTGTGTGAGAGTGTGAGACTGTGTGAGTGTGAGACTGTGTGAGTGTGAGACTGTGTGAGAGTGAGAGACTGTGTGAGAGTGAGAGACTGTGTGAGAGTGAGAGACTGTGAGTGTGAGACTGTGTGAGTGTGAGACTGTGTGTGAGACTGAGAGTGAGAGAGTGTGAGAGAGTGAGAGTGTGAGAGAGAGTGTGAGACTGAGAGAGTGTGAGAGTGTGAGACTGTGTGTGAGAGTGTGAGACTGTGTGAGACTGTGTGACTGAGAGTGTGAGAGAGACTGTGAGACTGTGTGTGAGACTGTGTGTGAGAGAGAGACTGTGAGAGTGAGACTGTGTGAGACTATGTGAGAGTGTGAGACTGTGTGAGAGTGAGACTGAGAGAGTGTGAGAGAGAGTGTGAGACTGTGTGTGAGACTGTGAGAGAGTGTGAGAGTGAGAGACTGTCAGAGTGAAAGAGTGTGAGACTGTGTGTGAGTGTGAGACTGTGTGTGAGTGTGAGACTGTGTGTGTGTGTGAGACTGTGTGTGTGTGTGTGAGACTGTGAGAGACTGTGAGAGACTGTGAGAGACTGTGTCAGTGTGAGGGACTGTGTGAGACTGTGTGAAACTGAGAGAGACAGAGAGACTGAGAGAGACAGAGAGACTGAGAGAGACTGTGAGAGACACTGAGTGTGAGACTGTGACTGTGAGACTGACTGTGAGACTGTGACTGTGTGAGAGACTGTGTGAGATGGTGTGTGAGAGAGTGTGAGAGTGTGTGATAGTGTAAGAGACTGTGAGAGTGTGAGGGACTGTGTGAGACTGCGAGAGAGACTGTGTGAGGCTGCGAGAGAGACTGTGAGACTGTGAGAGTGTGAGACTGAGACTGTGTGAGACTGAGACTGTGTGAGACTGCGAGAGTGTGAGACTGTGACTGTGTAAGAGACTGTGTGAGACGGTGTGTGAGAGAGTGTGAGAGTGTAAGAGACTGTGATAGTGTAAGAGACTGTGAGAGTGTGAGGGACTTTGAGAGTGTGAGAGAGACTGTGTGAGACTGCGAGAGAGACTGTGAGAGACTGTGAGAGTGTGAGACTGAAAGTGTGTGAGACTGAGAGTGTGAGGGACTGTGAGACTGTGAGAGAGACTGTGTGAGACTGCGAGAGAGACTGTGAGAGACTGCGAGAGAGACTGTGTGAGACTGTGAGAGTGTGAGACTGAGAGTGTGTGAGACTGCGAGAGAGACTGTGAGAGACTGCGAGAGAGACTGTGTGAGACTGTGAGAGTGTGAGACTGAGAGTGTGAGACTGAGAGTGTGAGACTGAGAGTGTGAGACTGTGAAAGTGTGAGACTGTGTGAAAGTGTGAGACTGCGAGAGAGACTGTGTGAGACTGCGAGAGAGACTGTGAGAGACTGAGAGTGTGTGAGACTGAGAGTGTGAGGGACTGTGAGAGTGTGAGGGACTGTGTGAGACTGCGAGAGTTACACTGAGAGTGAGACTGTGAGTGTGAGACTGTGAGTGTGAGACTGAGAGTGTGTGAGACTGCGAGAGAGACTGTGTGAGACTGCAAGAGAGACTGTGAGACTGAGACTGAGAGTGCGAGACTGAGAGTGTGAGACTGTGTGAAAGTGTGAGACTGTGAGAGACTGTGAGACTGTGAGAGTGTAAGAGACTGTGAGAGTGTAAGAGACTGTGAGAGTGTAAGAGACTGTGAGAGTGTGAGTGACTGTGAGAGACTGCGAGAGAGACTGTGTGAGACTGCGAGAGAGACAGAGTGTGTGGGACTGAGAGTGTGTGGGACTGAGAGTGTGTGGGACTGAGAGTGTGTGGGACTGAGAGTGTGTGGGACTGAGAGTGTGTGTGGGACTGAGAGAGTGTGTGGGACTGAGAGAGTGTGTGGGACTGTGAGAGTGTGTGGGACTGTGAGAGTGTGTGGGACTGTGAGAGTGTGAGGGACTGTGTGAGACTGTGAGAGAGACTGTGTGAGACTGCGAGGGAGACTGTGAGAGACTGTGAGAGTGTGAGACTGAGAGTGTGAGACTGTGTGAGAGTGTGAGACTGTGTGAGAGTGTGAGACTGTGTGAGAGTGTGAGACTGTGTGAGACTGTGAGAGTGTGTGAGAGTGTGAGACTGAGACTGTGTGCAACTGTGAGACTGAGACTGTGTGCGACTGTGAGACTGAGACTGTGTGCGACTGTGAGACTGAGACTCTGTGCGACTGTGAGACTGCGACTGTGAGACTGCAACTGTGTGAGAGACTGTGTGAGAGTGTGAACAGAATGTGTGCTTTGCAATGCGTTGCTTACCCCTCTGGCACTCAAAGGGTTAAGTTGAGCTAACATAGCAATATAACACACGGTGGCTCTTCAGTTGAGGCAATGTAGCAATATGCTGAGGTATCAAATAGAAAGTGGTGTTTGAGGCTTGCCCTCTGTAACATACAGCAAAGCATCTCTCTCCCTTTAAGGAGAAAGGGTGGGAATCAGGAAGTGGAGGAGTGACAGTTGAGACTGTGAGGTGACTGAAGAGATGATGAGGTAAATAAGAGTTGCTATTAAGTTTGTATTTTATGGGAACATTACACCCTCATACTGAAACAGAGTGTATGGAGGGTTACAGTTATCTGTGGGAGGTGAAACAGTGTGTTTGTGGGGTCATGATCCTGAGTGAGAGTGTGAGTGGACCAGGAGAAGTTACTGATATCCTTACCTCAGGAGCGAGTGGCAGTTATATATATTTTTTTTGTCAGTTGGATACTGGTGGGTGGGCCAATTCCCTGTATGATAAACACGCCCCCATTGAATCACCCAATGAGAGCAGTAAAGTCCCCATTCAATCACCCAATAGGAGTTGCGTCTCCTAATGAGACATAAATTATGTAATTAGACATTCTGTTCAATGCGAGTTTCTTTTCTGAGGAGACATAAATTATGTTCTGTGTGTGGGGTACCATAAATTATGCAATGAGGCTTATTCTTTTATATATATAGATATATATATATATATATTAGATAGATAGATAGATAGATAGGAGAGAGAGAGAGATAGCCCGGGTGCCAGATACTCCATGTAATAATCTTCTTAAAACCAGCACTCTCAGGACTGCTCAAAAGGTGAAATAAGTTACATTTATTTATACAGAATAAATGCAGTGGGGAAGCACTCTCACTTAAACAGTCCCATTGCCTGGGTGCTATGATATGACCAATATGTAGCATACATGGAAGAGAAATCAAGCACTCACAGGACTTTAAATTAATAGATTAAAGCAAAATAATCTTTATTGTAGTGGTCAACGTTCAGATAGCCCTGTGTGTACATACACACACACACACACAAACACACACAATGTATAAGATTAAGCATAAACCAGCAGGGAGGTCGTAGTACTGTAAATGGTTATGTGCTCCATGTTCAAACAGAAAATACGACTACGGAAACTGCAGCTGTTTTTGTTTGTTTTTTTGTTTTTTTAACAATAATCCCCATTTTTGATTTTAATATACCCTGCCGAGGCGTGCACCAATAGAGGTGTGTCTTACTTACCTATCACATTGCTGCATTATGGAGATTTCTTTAATAATTTCTTGGAGATCCGATTCCACTGGAACCTGCTTGATTGCAACAACCTGTCCCGATTCCTTATGAATGGCCTTAAACACACTGCCATAAGAGCTGCAAGGATACAAAAGAGCTAGTTTCATTGGAGAAAGAAAAACCTTCTTAAAATCACAATAACATTTCAAAAAGGATGGAAAATCAAAATCTGGCATAATTTATTTCACACTGTTTAAGTGAACACATTAAAGGGATAGTAATGTTTTACAAAAAAGCAGGTTAGAGTTGTAGTTCAAGAGTAATTGAATGATAAAGTATCTCCTTCCCACCCCTTTTACCTAGTGTAAGCCTCCTCCCCTCAGATGTGGAATCTGTTCCTGGGACCAGACATCTCACAGCAAGGGACAATCTTCTTACTGTGAGCATAAGGAAAACCCTGCCCCCCTTGACTGGTTTTTCCTTACGGTCACTGAAGATTGTCTCTCTCTGTGATCCATCTGGACAGTCTGACAGCACAGGCGCATGGACGTCACTATGGCAAGATGTCCATGCTTCCTGCTACTGTCAGCCTCCAGATAAGTAGAAAATCTTTGAAACCAGGTAATCTTTCTGGCGACTAGCGCTACTAAGCAGCTAGTCGCCAGATGAAGACTTAATTAACATACAGTTTTTGCGGGGTGGTAGTTCCCCTTTAAAGTGGATCTATCACCACTTTACAAGTTTTGATCTACATTTAGAATACTTAATAATTATAAAAATTGATTTATTTTTTTTTTTAAACCGTATTTGCGAAAAAATTACATTTAAAAGTATGCCCAGCGGCCTACTTCCAGGTACACTGCTCTTGCCACTCTGCCTCTGCTCCCGTCACTCTCCCCAGTATCCTCGATGACTGAGGTGTTCTGTTGGTAAACTGAAGCGATCTCATTGGCAGAGATCGATATCTAGCCAATGAGATCGCTCCAGCTTACAGACAGAACGCCACCGTCATCGGAGGATGCTGGGGCAAGTGACAAGAGCAGAGGCTGTGCTGGATGGACGATTCACTGCCAAGTCCTGTCGGAGTGTCTTCTGCACCATACAATGCACGGCGGTACAGCTCTAACATCATCAGCTAAAGAATTCATGCATCTTGTTGCTTAATTTATACAGACTTTTAGGCGAAAGAAACACAGCAATATACACAGAGGACATAAATGAAGGGATAAAGCCATGATCATACAGGGGTGAAAGTTCCCCTTTAAGCCTTTGTTTGCTGGAGACAATGCATTGCAGTCCCCGTCTGGCACCCAGAGGGTTCTAAAACAGCACAGATACTAGGTATTTCCTGAGGCTACTATACCAAGAAACAGAGTAATTTGGGGAAAAGCCAAATGCCAATACTGGCTTAATCCTGCCTCATTTTATCAAACATATTCCTTTTAATCCAGCACATAGATAGTCTGTATACAGCGCACCAGGAAGTATTAGAACTTTCCTCATAATGAACTCCTACCAAACTAATTGACTGAAAAAACAAACTCAGACTGAATTTACATATGCTTTCAATAATCTTATTAACTAACACTGTCTCCCCCGTTCAGAACAGACGTACCAACAAGAAATAGACAAGCAGAAATCCTGAAACCACTGTAAGTGACAATCATAGATGTATACCATGGTGGCCAGAACTATTAAACATTTCTAGAAGCCAGTGAACGGGGTGCATGTGTTTAGCAATTTGAAAGCCAGAGGGGTGTGCAAAGCATTAATACACAATGCACCCCTCTTGCACTCAATGATTTAAAGGTTCAGGAAGAAAAAAAATAGAAACATGTAGGAACCTGGATTACGAGGCTCCTGGGATTTATCCACCTCTGATTTACATAATGATCGCACCATTCAGTATTTATCTTTCTCAGTATGCAAAAATGAATACAGCTAACTAAAGTATGTAGTAGGCAGAGCTGCACCTGCCGTCTGTCCAAAAACACACACACACACACACACACACACACAGTAAAGGGGAAAGAAAATGTAAAGAGAGGAGAAAGTGAGTTCCAGAGACAATAAAACAAAAAAGATGCCATCACAGTTGAAGAATAAAGAGATAATTCTTAGAGACAGAATGCATGTGCGTGCTTCTATAAGTACAGGCTTTGTAGTCGCATTTGTCGGTAGGTGTACTTTGTCTATTTAAGGCACCTTTAGTTACCCGAGTCACTGATGACCACGTACCGACACCACCAACACATGGCGCTAGAGGCAAGAGCATCATATGGATGCTACAGAATTGAAATTTCTGGGTTGGCAGAAGTAAGTTAGGTGGTGGCCTCTTTGCTTCTGGGGTAGGAGGGTAGTTGCTGGACAGGTAGCTCATGTTCATGCAGGCACTGTTTGCCTGGGACTTTACGTACAGGGGGACGATTGTGCAGAACTTCATGCCTCCTGGGTGTCCCTCTTTGTGCACGTGTGTTTGGTGTGCATTGTGTGGTGTGCAGTGTGCATGTGTTGTTTTGCATGTGTGTTGTACATGTGTGTGTTGTGGTGTATTATGTGTTTGTGTATATGTTGTGTGTGTTTATTGTTGTGTGTTGTGCATGTGTGTATTGGGTGTGTACATTACATTGAGTGCATATTGTGCATGTACACTGCATGTGTATACTGTTTGTGTTTTGCGTGTGTGTTGTGGTATAGTGTGTGTGTGTGTTGTGGTGTGTTATGCAGGTTTGTGTTTTATCGTGCATGTGTGTATTGTATTCGCATGTGTGTTTTGCGTATGTGTGTGTATATATTGTCTGTGTGTGTTGTGCATAGTGTTGTGTGTATCTATGTGTATTGTCTGTGTTGTGCATGTGTATTGCGCATGTGTATGTATTGCATTTGTTTGTGTTGTATGTATTGTGTGCATTGTTTGTGTGTTGTGTGAATTTTGTGTGTGTTGCACGTGTGTATTGTTTGTGTGTTGTGTGAGTTTTGTGTGTGTTGCACGTGTGTATTGTTTGTGTGTTGTGTGAGTTTTGTGTGTGTTGCACGTGTGTATTGTTTGTGTGTTGTGTGAGTTTTGTGTGTGTTGCACGTGTGTATTGTTTGTGTGTTGTGTGAGTTTTGTGTGTGTTGCACGTGTGTATTGTGCGTCTGTGTATTGCTTGTATGTGTGCATGCTGTGTATGTACAGTGGTGTATGTACAGTGGTGTGTGTACAGTGGTGTGTGTACTGTGGTGTGTGTACTGTGGTGTGTGTACTGTGGTGTGTGTACTGTGGTGTGTGTGTGTTGTTCATATGTATTGCGAGTGTGTATGTACTGTGGTGTGTGTGTATTGAAGGCCCCTGCAATTCCTTACAGAGATTGTCACAGAAGTGCGGGGGTGGAAAGGGCATGTTTGTTTTTTGGAAGAGGAGATAGTGGGGGAGAGCAACTCCTTGCAGAGATAATTACTCCCCCCGTATGTCCTGGACAGGCAGTATACAGTAGACCTGAATAACTCCTCCTTACTGCCGCCCCTGGGTGTGTTTGTCCGCCCAGGGGTGCGTGTGGCTGAAGACGGAGAATCTGGCGCTCTGTCAGCCTTCTCCTTTTATTAATACATATACACACATATATATCTTTATATCTATATTTATATATATTTTTATGCACAAAGGCATACATATACACAAAACAGGTAGATCAATTCTGGACAACTGCACTGTATGTAAAAAACTTCCTAATCATTCAAATGTACTTTTAATCCCTTGGAAGATAGAGAAAGCTACAATGTATTACAAAACTATGCATTGACACCTCCCTAGCACTGAGGGGGTTAAAATTCCCATTTCAAATCGACTGTAATTTGTATTTATTTTATTTCCTTAAAGGGATACTAATGTTTCAAAATAAAAGTAGCTCCAATTAATCTTCATAGTATTTGGGACAGTGTTATTTCAATACTGTCAGAGTTGTAGTTCAAGAGTAATTGAATGATAAAGTATCCCCCTCCCACCCCTTTTACTGATGTAACACTGCTCACCTCAGAACAGAAAGGTGGTGTCCAGATGGCTTGCAGAGAGGGACAATCTTCAATTAGCATAAGGGAAAAACCAGAAAAACCTGTCAAGGGGGACAGGGCTTTCATTGTTCTCAAAGTAAGAAGATTGTCCCTTACTATGATCTGTCTTGTCCCAGGACCAGATTCCACATGCCTGAGGAAGAGACCTAAGAGGTCTTGAAAGCTTGCATCCTAAATCTGTTTAGTCAGCCAATAAAAGTATCAACTTGACTATATTCTCCTCCTGTTTTTCTAGGGCTAACATGCTACCAACTCTCATCTGTTAATAGAGAAGTATGACACTTTGTTTCAGTGCAGGTAGGATGAGGACCCAGGAAGAAATCTGATTGCCTTTTAGAGACAGGAAGGAATTTTGTACCCGTCTGGAGCATAACTGAAAATGGCTTCAATGGGTTATTTGTTAACCTTCTTCTGGTTCAGTGTTTCTCACACAATTAGCAGTGAGGGGCTCTTGCTTCATATGAAATCAGTGGAACTCTGTTAATCACACTTTTTAACCCTTTGAGTGCCAGAGGGGTAAAGCAATGTGTTGCGTACCCCTCTGGCACCCAAAGGGTTAACCCCTTTGATGATGGAAAGTTCTACAACAGATGGCAAAGCCAAGCAGTGGAGACCTCTTTAGTAGGGGGTTAACTTTGTATCAAAATTACTAGAAAGTTATTTAATGCCAGAAAGCTATGAATAAATTATTAGGCAAAAAAGTATTGTGAAATAGATTAGGTAATTTGGTTGATTATGTTACTTGCAAAAGTAGCTACTTTATAGTGCTTATTACAAGAGAAATCTACGAGAAAAACAAACAATGAGATTTTCCACTGGGTTTCACAAAATCAAACACTCACTGGGGAAGATTCACTAAGCAGTGATAAAGAGGTGATAACATGGAGGTGACTTCTCCAGTTTATCACTTCTCCAATTCCTATGTGATTCTATGGAGTCTATGCACTGAGATTTCTTCAGCTTTGGAGATCTAAGTGAATAGGCTCCATAGAATGACATAGAAACTGGAGAAGTGATAAACTGGAGAAGTAATTTATCACCTCTTTATCACTGATTAATGAATCTCCCCCATTGTCTGCCACTCCAACATTGTACCCCAGTCCACTATTACTTTCCTTTGTTCAGTGGAACCTCTTGAACTTCTTCAGGATACCTCAGGGCACTAAGGAACAGAGTTTGAGAGCCACGTTTCTGGATCAACAAAGGAGACCTAGCAAACATTAACCCTCTGAATGCAAAGCAATGCGTTGAGAATCCCTCTAGCTCACAAAGGATTAAACATAATTCAGTCTTTTTTTCAGCCATGTTATTTATGTTACTGCATTATAAACTTACAAAAAAAAAAAAAAAAAAAAAAAAAAAATCGATAGTTGTAAAAAATTAAATCCCAAATAAAAAACAGAACCGTATTTCTCCTTTCAGGATTCTTTTAAGTGGATCTACAGTTGTAGACCTCAGTCTAAAAAATTCAAACCCTGGTTCATCAAGGACATTTTAAAATATAATTGGGCATGAAACTAGATTATAATAAAACCATAAAAACTGCGGTTCTCTAGTTCAGGCTTTTACTCATTAAAACCAGGGGACAGTTAGAAGAAAACTTTGAAGCTGAAGTATTTAAATGGTTTGCAAAACACATGCATATGTTGTCAAAAAAACACAAACACTCACATCTTCATTATTTTTGCACATCTGCCTATATGGCTCATTATCAAAGACTTTAGCCTAGTACATAAAACATCTGGGACTGGTGACTAGAACTGACGACATTATTATCTTTCCATTTTCTGTTCCACTGTGAAGCAGATTTCATCAGACAGAACATCTGTTCGCACACCGCCTTTATATGTCACTATGCAATGCAACTATTCAGGAGAACTTGGATGTTAAGTTTCCAAAGCATTGCATCCAAGGGGTTAAAAACACAGAGAAAAGAAAGAATTGGCCTGTGACTGTCACACTGGATTGTCAGACTTTACTTCTATAAAGCTATAACGTCATAATAAGTATTTTTTACTTGAACCTGTACTTAGGATTGCCAGATCATTTATTTAGAAACGGACACAAATGAAAAAGCCATGCTTCATTCCTAAAACCAATACATGAACAGTCAGATTAAAACACAAAACAAAAAACAGTTCATTTCCTTGATTTGCAACCTTTTCCTTTATTCAAGGTAGTAGTCAGTGCAGGATATCAAGCTCGTAATGCCTTAGCATACAATATATCCATGGTATTGGATTAAGTCATTTTCATTATCTGCATTACTAATATTATAATAACATTTTGATATTATATACAATAGCATTTTCAATTAGATTAAAATTGGAACAGAAGGAGAGGTTATAAATATAGTCAGGGCCAATACAAATAACGCTATGGGTAACTTCACTCAAACAGCAAAGCAAATAAACAAGGAAGCTTCTACTAGGATTGGAAGAAAGGCACTGATTTCTTTACAGTAAGGGCAGTAAGGATGTAAAACGCTCTGCCTCGGGCAGATGGGTTTGCAAATGACTTAAAAGAGAGAGAGAAAGAGAGACAGAGAGAAAAAAAAAAATGTGTGTGCGTTTGTGAGAAAAAACGTGTGTGCGTTTGTGTTGATATAGGCTTTGTAATAGCATTTGTGGGAAGGTGCACTTGGTCTATTTAAGGCACCCTCAGTTACTGAATCACCGATGACCACATACACAGGGGTTGTCCTGCTTCCTGATCAGCACTGACACATGGCGCATGAGGCAAGTGTGTCACACACTCTACAGAATTGCAATTTCTGGGTTGGCAGAGGTAAGCAAGGTGTTATTTCCGTTGGTAGGTGATGGCCCCTTTGCTTCTGGGGTAGGGAGTAGTGGCTAGGCAGGCAGTTTGTTTTAATGCAGGCATCTGCCTGGGACTTTAGGAACAGGGGGGTAATTGTGCAGGACTTCATGCCTCCCTGGTGTCCCTGTTTGGGTGAGACAGTCCCTCTATGTCACTCTATCTTCTGTCCCTCTTTTCTCCACTGGAGGCTCGTTTGGAGGTTCAGAGTGTATGATGTGCGTGTGATTGTTTAAGTTGCACCACAGCAATGGACTCACATTGTTTACTGCAGTATCTGGGTTTGTGCATTTATCGGTATGTTTTTTTTATTTTGGCTCTAAATTATTTGTTTAGTTGGGTCATATGTAACATATTTGATGCCTATAACAGGTGTTCCCCTTGGACCATTTTAATGTTGGGGGTATGGGACTGCACACAAAAAAAATATATATATATTTTTTTTTTTTTTAAGCTTTGAAGCATAAATACAGATGGCATATGTGTATCTCTGATTAGGAACATTCATTTGCATTAGTTGTGAGCTCCAGGCCCACTGCTCACGCTCCTGTACATGTGTGTAGTATCCACCACTTATATTCACATGGAAGGTCATGCACCCCTAAAATCCACAGCTTTCTGTAGTAAATATGAAAGTGATGTATATATACACCTGTGGCTGGATAAAACAAAGAAAAAAAAAACGTATGTTTGGCACTATCTGAATTCCACTCCAGCATCTATTGTCTGAACTATGTTAGGTCATTACTACTTTTTGTTTACTTTGGCACTAAGTAACGAACAGGTGGGACATGTCATGGTTTTCTTTTATCTTCCTCGTTGGCCCTCATGGGGTCTGAGGTCAGGTCATTTTTTAGTAGGTCAGTCTTTAGTGCAACCTTCCTATCAGTCACTCACATTTCATTTTTTCTGGCCATGTTTTGACTTTAGGTCAGTCATCGCTGTGAGACCAAAGTCCCTGTCTCTTAGACACATATGCCCCTCAGCCCAACTCTTAGGTAGAGCCTAACATTACCTACTTCTTGGCATTTAGCAGGGCCTTATCAGTCACCACCACTCTTTAGGCCCCCTGAATTCCCAGCCTCATTGGAAGGTCTATCGCCTCTTGGCAAGTAGTGAGGGCCTTACCTGACACCTTTTCTGAGGTAATTCCTTTTTCTTTTACATTAAGGTGGCTTGTCTATTAATCACTAGTCATTGCTTGTAAAGATTTTCTTGTTTCAGAGTCCTTTCTTGGATTTTCGGGCCTAACAACACATCTACTCCCTCAGGCCAGTATGAGATCCCCTTTAATCCAAGTGTTCGGCCTTACCTAGCTAGTCCGCCGTCATACTGGGCTTAGACTATCCCAAAATTAACAATAGAAATCACCAGGAGTGGAATTCTGGACCTTTTCAGATTGTTTTCTTCTCCTTCCCCTGGGAGGCCTAGCTTGGTAACCCCCATATTCCAGTCCTGTAGACTTGGCTGGGTTACAGGCATCTCTGACCAAACTAACTTCCTCAGTAACATAGTAAATTAGGTTGAATAAAGACAAAAGTCCATCAAGTTCAACCTTCTCCTCATACCCCAGTAACTGAGAATTTTATAGCTTTCCTGCTGCCAATTAAGTAGTCTTTATCAGACCTTCCTGATCCGCCTACTGATAAACAGTATAACTCTGTATGTTCCCTTTTGAAAGGAATGTGTCTAATCTTCTCTTAAATGTATCCATTGTATCTGCCAAAACCACCTCCTTGGGCAATGAATTCCACAATTTAACAGACCTTACGGTAAAAAACCCCTTCCTCTGCTAAAGTTTAAACCTCCTTTCCTCTAATCTCAAGGGGTGTCCCCTGGTCACCTGATCAGGTCTTGGAATGAATAGCTCACCACAGAGATCCTTGTATTGACCTCTTATATACATGTACAATGTGATAAGGTCTCCTCTTAGTCGTAAATAAACCAAGTTTGTCTAGTCGTTTCTCATATGTCAAGTCCTCCATTCCCTTAATTTTGTTGCTCTTCGCTGTACCCTCTCTAGTTCTAGTATATACTTTTTCAGAACCGGTGACCAAAATTGCACTGCATACTCAAGGTGAGGTCTTACCAATGATTTGTATAATGGCAAAATAATGTTTTCCACTTCCATGCATTCCAGGTTGGATGCTTTGGAATCCCCCCTTTTTGAGTCTTCCGGGGCTTTCAGTGCATCGGGCTGTTCCAGAGCACCCACTGCCCTATACAGGATCCTCAGGAATTGGTTACCCCACTCACTTCGTTCCTGCTCACCTCAGGAAGGATATTTTAGAGGGTAAAGATGTGAACCTGGTTTCCTTGCTTACTCTCTCTCTCTGATGTTAAGGGTAATAAATCCTTTTCTTGTGATCAGGTTTCAGTGGTACTTTAAGCTAGGGACCATAGGCTGTTAAGAGTTTATCCTAGTCATTAACCTGTATAAGGATGTAATATGTTCATCTCACCCTCGGCACTGTGAGGAGATCACTATCCTTATCAGGTGGTAGACAAGATAAAAATATGGTGGTTTTACTTTTTTTTTTTCCTATGACCATCAGCAATCATTTTCTGCAAAAGCCACTGCTGCCTTGGCACAGTTAAATTTTGTTACGGACTGGAGACAGTCATATACAGAATTGTTCTGCCACCATTTTGCAGGTACCTTCCTATATAATATGCCAGTCAGCTGAACACACTTCTAACTTCTGCTCATCAGTGGTCACCACTTCTACATCTGTTCCTGTTCCACCCCTGCCCAGCCCTAATGCTAAGGCAGTGAACTGGTTGGGCAGGCTGATCGCTTACTTTTGCAAATCACAGATTTGTAATATTTTTAAGATGACAGTTTGTGCATTCAGAGCTTGTCAGTTATTACATGTCCGAGTCATTTGCCATAGATTGCATCCTAAATCTAGGGCTGCAGGGGTTCTGGACATGCCAAAGTTTGACTTAACCTCAGCTTTGTTCGAAATGTACACCATTGCAGCGGCAGCTGCCATTTGGGGTCCTTGGTGGACTGGTCATATTGAATTGTTTTTTTCTACGGACAATCAAATTACAGTGCACATCGTGAACAAGGCCAGATCTTCCTCCTCCATCGTCACGCCCCTTGTTAGGAGGTTGACATAGCTTTCTCTTTATTTTAAATCCTTCATTGTCTGTCAGTTTGTCCCCAGTAGACTGAACATAGCAGCTGATTCTTTGTTCCGCTTGAACTTTCCAGACTTCTTCTGCATCCAGCCATCTGCAGATCCTTTACTTACACCTGCCCCACCAGTACTCTGGCTGACAATGGATTGATGACATCTTCTCGGAACTATAAAATTGATGTATGCAGCCCTGTTGTACAACCCGCAAATCCATATGCCATCTGTACACTGTTGGCCTTCACCTCGTATTGTTTTTTTCTTCTCTCTCTTAACCTGACTCATAACACTATCAAACATTAATTATCTGGCATCCTACACCATTTGCAGTTTTAGAATTCTGATTTCCCCTAATTTCTTATGGCTCACCCTATGAAAGCATTACTTAAGGGTGTTCAGAAGTTATCTGCTCCTAAAATTCCCACATGTCTCCCTACCAATGGTTTACGGTTCTGTAAGTTGTGTGTTTTGCTACTGTCTGAACCCTTCGAGGTCCATACCAATGCTTCCTTACTAGCTGCAATCTACCTGGGTTTTACGGTTTCCTTAGGCCAGGGAAATTTACTACAGCTACTGGGTCAGATAAATTTCTTTGTATCTCAGATTTGCAAAGTTTATTTGATCACTATGTTTTACATTTACTTAAATCTAAAACTAGGCAGGTTGGACCACCAATCAATGTACTCTTCTATCTTACTCATAACAGTTGGTGCCCGGTGACAGTGCTTGATTCCCACTTGCAGTCGTTAGCTGGCAAATCTAGTGATAGTCAATTGTTACCCTATTATGGGAATCCTTTGAATACAGATAAGCTTACTCATGTAAGGGTGTTACTATCCAAGTTGGGACTCAATCCTTTGTTGCAGCAAGTTTTGCTTGTCTTGCGCCTCCTTTTGCCTCTTTCAGGCCAGATGGTCACATTGGATATGCCATACTTCTGAAATACTCTTACCTTTCAGCCTTTTCCTCTGAGTACCCGGCCACAAGTATATGCTTTGTAGCCACATTTGTGGGAGGGTGCATTTGGTCTGTTTAAGGCACCCTCTGTTACCAGAGTCATTGATGACCACATACCCAGGACCCTTCCCAACCTTTTTTAACTTTAGTTTCCTTCTCTCTTTTTCTATCCTTCATATTTTCCTTATACATGGTGGGCTCCATCAGGGCTGTTGGTCATGTTGGATATGTCACACTTCTTCCGACATGCTCTTTCTTATCTTTCAGCCTTTCCCCCTGAGTGCCTGACCACAAGTGTGTGTGTGTATGTATTGGCAGTATTGGCTAGGCGTTCCGGCAGCACAGCGCTGTGGAAGTAGTTGGCGCTATATAAATAAAGAATAATAATAGATGCAAAAGGTAGGGGGAAAACCAGTAAAAACTCAGAGGGTGTGATGCTGTCAGGGGTATTGTTCTTGAGGATAGCTCTTACTATGGTAGGTGTCATCATAAAAAGTAGCAGAGGCAAAAGGAGTTAAAATCTGTAATAGTGTAGGGGAAAGGAACTTGATGAGGTGAGAGTGAACAGGACAGAGTGTGTATGTAGTGAAAGGAGAGGAGAAAAGCAGGTCAGTCAATTCCTCCTCTGTGACTGGTGAAAGAGAGAGTCCAGAGTGGCATGAGGGGTATGAGAGAGGATAGAAGAGTATATAAAAGGGGGAATATTTTCCCAAATGGTGTCCATTTTGGATTTGAAGAAGTTAGCCAAGTCTTAAATTGGTATAGAATTTAGGAAGGAGACATATGGAGGAAGGAGGAAAGAGTCCAAGGCAGAGAAGAGACAGCAAGGGTTGGATTTAAGAGTGCTAATTAGTTGCGAAAAGTATTGTTTGTTATTTAGCCTGGGAGAGCGCAGAGTAAAAGAAGGAAAGAACAAATTGTAATGGAGAAAATCTGTCAGTGTGCCTGACTTCCTCCACAGTCAATCAGTGGAACAGGTATAGAAGAAGAGGAAGCTGATATTTTTATTATACCATCATCATGTATTACATTACCAGGAGCGGGTGAGAGAAAGAGGAGCATGCAGGTTCAAAGTGTTAAACAGAATTAAGTTGTAGGTTTTGACAAGGCTGTTAGTTCTGCATAAGTGAGAATAGATGAGTGTCCAGTAGCCAGGGTGGACTGGACAGCAGTGAGATTAATGACTTGTATTTATGTGTGAAGCGGGGAGAGGAAGTGGAGGAGTGCAGAAGACGTGTGAGCAGTACTGACTGTGCACGACTTCTAGTGAACACTTTAGTGCATCTCCCCAATGTCTAAGAAGTGTCCATCCTTGTGAATACTAACAGCTGCCCACTGGCGTCGTATAAATCAAATGTTAGAGAGAGCAAGTGAGCTGCCCAGGAGATATAGGGATCATGCACATGGTATTGGACGTTCCCCAGAAGAAGCGAAGGTGTGTCTGATTCAAAGGATGTATGTGCTCATACGTCATCGTACATTTAACTCCAACTGGTGTTGTCTCAGGTACTCACAGGTGAACCTGGGTGCCCAGCCAGCTCAGTCCTCTCATGACCACTAGTCCTTTAAAATAGAGTCACAAACAAATGCGGCTGCACTCCAGCAATTTCAAACGAATGACTTGTATGAAACTTTTCGTTAGTATATAAAATCCAACTCTTTATTACTATAAAGTCAAAAAATTATGTCAAGATACATCATGGGACAGCAGGGGTGTAGCAAAACACAAACGGAGGAGTACACAACCGTCTAACGCATTTCACGCTTTGCAGCGCTTACTCATAGACTCATGGATTTTATTTACTAACAAAAAGTTTCATACAAGTCATTTGTTTGAAATTCCTGGAGTGCAGCCACATTTGTTTGTGACTCTATTATAAAGGTGCGTCTGATGACAGTAAAACAGAAAGAGATGATTCAAAGTCAGAAAGGAAATTTGACAATGTACATGTGGAGTTAGGTGGGCGATGGATAAACCAAAAGAATAAGCAGAGTGAGGTAGGGGCAGGAATTATTTTAAAGTGGTAAAGTTTAGAAGGTAGTGCCACTGCGGCTATACAAGCCTGAATGCACCCAAACCCATCCGAACTTGGAAGTGAAGCAGGCTCTGGCCTGGATAGTACCTGGATGGGAGACCGCATGGGAATACCAGGTGCCGTAGGCTAAGGGAATATTAATACATTTTATATTTTCACAATATTTGATATTTGTGTTATCGGTTATATCTATCAATAAACCTCATATTAAGATAAAACGGAGAGTGTGTGGCATCGGTGACATATAGGATTTTAGACTGCTGTTCACCCTCTTAAGGCTGAGACCCAATTGAGATCCAGTAAGCGGGGTATATGTGGAGTGGGTTAGCCATTTCTCTAACACAGTTTACCCTTAGAGGGCATATATGCCCAATGTGTTTTCTCTCTCTGTTTTTCAAGTCATCCTGAAGACTCGTATAGAACTGAAGGAGCTCTGTGGACATAGAGGGAGGTCTGCGTTGTAGGACCTGTGTTCTGTATTGGTTGTTTGGGAAACCCACACTCAACTCTACAGCTATTCCTATGTGTGAGGTCTTTTTCTCACATTTTCTGTGTGAGTATAAGCACTTTAGGTAGGAGTTACTGACACACGGTCAGATACTGCTCTCAAGGGTTTTGCGCTTCTTGTTTTTTCTTTTCTGCATTAGAGCCATATAGAAGGTGAAGTTGGGGACACCGTAATAGAAGCTGCATCCCATGAGAGAAATTTGAAATTTAATACATATGGACCTTTAAGGACTTATTTGTAGGAATATTGGGTGGTGAAATGTAAGCGCTGAGTCATATGTTTTTCTTTTTGTTAGTGCCACTCCTCTCACATGTCCAGTTTGGCATGAATATAAGAGAAGGACAGATCTCCAAAGGAGACCTGTCTCAACAGCAGTATCAGAATGAGACAGCAAAGTTTCTATTAGAGCCAGTAACTAGCTAGAGCAGGAGAAAAAGAGATCATGTAGTGTTATATTTGTTAATAAGTGAGAGAAAATTCCACAGGAAAGGACATTATGGTTAAAGAATGGTGATCAGGTACATATTGTTCTTATAATGACTGGAGGTACAAAGTTGCAAAAGGAAAGATGCCAGGGTTTGGTGAAACATCTCTAACAGCAAGAAGCAGTAGACTAGAAACAGTGAGTGAGAATGTTTTGTGTGCACAGGCTTTCCTAGGGTGTGAGAGTACAGCAGCAGACAAAAGTGAGGAGCTGGTGTGCAGAGGCGAGTGTGTGAATGAGAGAAGTGAAGGAGAGATGTGAACAGTGAAAGGAGAAGAGGTGGATGGAAGGTATAAGAAGCCAGACATTTTAGTAAGGACTGCAGGTGTAGAAATAAAGTAGAGAAAGTATTTCAGCATCCTTAATGTGGCAGGGGTGGGGGTTAAAATAAATTGAAATGGGCCAGTGGCACCATCACACATTGGTAATCTTTGTTTTCAGACCAGTGTCTGCTTTAGGCCTGTCCACCCAATCATTCAAGTCTGTGCATTTGTCCCTTCCTTTTAGAACTGGTCTGTGAGGTGTGCTTGCTTCAGTGGATCCTGTTTTCCCTTTCCTGCCCACCTCCTGCTCAATTCATGTTTACATTTTACTTCACTATATGCACTATACATTTGTTTTTGTTATTCTGATTGCGAGACGTATGAATATAGATTTATAGATTTTCAACCTCAATTATGTCCTTTACAAATGACCTTTAAAATACCAGGTCTGCCCCAAAATTTTCACATTTTATGTTGGGGTGCCTTAAGCAAGATATCATTTAGAACTGCTGAGTTAAAAGGATGGAAAACATGCATACCAATATTGTGTACAGCCCTGACCCAGGTATCTCAGATTCAAATATATTCAAAGGCAGTATGCGCAGGATTTTTCTCCAAGGAGAGTCATAACTCTGGCTGCTTGGGGTGGCATATATGTGTGAAGCCCCCCTGCCCACTACTGTGGAAATCATTGTCGATGGACTGAGATTCACCGGCCAAGGAAAAAGGTTAGTAGTCAAGAGGCTAAAAGTTACTAGTCCACCCAACGTTAAATATAGAGAACAGCATCATTTCTTACTACTCTGCAGAATTTTTCCCAGTCTTGCAGACTGGATAATTACACATCCCTCTGACACCCAAATGGTTGCAAATGAGAAGAAAATAAATATATTTAACCCAATACATTTCGCTCATTAATTTAATACCCAAGAATGCTGTGAATCCTTGGACTTGTATGATGCTTGATGCTGTGGATTGAAAACTATATACATCCCTGAATGCGAGCTGTAAGTCACTTGGAATTGTGAGGAAGGAACCCATTGTGTTAAGTTTACACTGTATTTGGTCATTTTAAATGAATACATCATTACAGATCTCTTCCTGTTGCAAGAAATAGACACACACACAAAGACACTGAAATTATGTCTGTTGGAGAACTAATACGTTTTCCTAGTGTAAGAGAGGCTTCCGTGATGCAAGACCTCAGGAAGTACGCAAGTACGTGTACACACACACACACACACACACACACACACACACACACACACACACACACACACACACACACACACACACACACACGTTAGTCCAGTGGTGTAGATGCAAAATGAATGAGCATCACAGCATGCATTAATAACATTTTTATTGGACTAATCCCTGTGTTTTCTTAAAGGGATAGTAATAGATTATTTTTATATATTTTTATTTTGTAGCTATTAAAAAGTTAAACTAAATGCCCCAAGTCCCATCTCTCAAACCTTTATGGTTTGAGAGATAATCGTACTGAAAGTCCCCCCATCCCCTTTCCGTGACGTCAGCGCTCTATATGAGCGCAGGGGAATCCGGTCCCTGGACCAATGGAGGCTCTTCAGCAGAGCCAAAATCTCGTTATTGAGACAGAAATCCTTCACTGGAACGTTCTACAAAGTGTGCTTGATTTGCAAGTACACTTTGTAGACCGTTCCAGTGAAGGATTTATTTTTTAATAATGCGATCTTGGCTCTGCTGAAGAGCCTCTGCTGGTTCCGGGACTGGATTCCCCTGCGGTCATATAGAGCGCCGACGTCAGGGAAAGGGGGGGGGGGACTTTCAGTACGATTATCTCTCAGGATGGGACTTGGTGAATTTAGTTTAACTTTTTAATAGCTACAAAATAAAAATGTATAAAAATAATCTATTACTATCCCTTTAACCTATGTACTGTTCTCTCATCTGACTTGTAAGTTTCATTTTGATTATTAATACTGCTTGTGAGTCAAAGGGAGGTTCTCAGAAGTTGGTCCTGAAAAATTCAAAGTTAGTCCAATAAAAAAGGTATTATCACATATTGCCATACCCATTCATTTGTGTATTGTATATAATTAGAGGAACAACACTGAGACCTTAAAGGGAAAAGCAGTTGTTACATTGGTCAACCTTTCAGTCCCTTGTTGGACACTTGTTAAGAAAACCTGATGCCCCAAGTATACCATGTGGACAAAGGTCATCAGTGTGCAGTGGGCCCTCGAGAATGCACCTGATGGAATCATAGACCATTTCTATATGTAAACAGTGTGCTAAAGTATCATACAAATGATGTAAGAGCAGAATAAACCACATTTTTGAAGTTCTAGAGTATAAAAGCCATGTGTTGCACAAAAGCAAGGAAAAACAAGGTGCTGCTCCCTGCCCTCCCCCTTAACTCCCTCCACTGCTGTCTCACTAACCCCAGCTTCTCCTTCATTGAACCCAGGTCCCCACCACCACATTGCTTCATAATGCGCTGCTTACTCCTCTGGCACTCTTAAAGCGGAACTTTCACCCTCTATAAAGTCACCCTCCAATAATTAGGCATATGGTGACTTGCTTCATTATAGTGCTATTATCTCTCATAAGTACCCGGTTCTGAAGTAATCCTTATTCTTCGGAGACTGATGGCCAGGTTTCTTTCTTTAGAGCCATCAGTCCATTGCAGTGCCTCCTAGAGGAGACCGTGACAGACAGAGCAGGCGTGTAGACATCTCTAAGCCATGATGTCTGTGTGCAAGCCTGTAATAAGTATTACTTCAGAACCGGGTACTTATGAGAGATAATAGTACTATTATGAGGCTAGTTGCCATATGCCTAATTATTGGAGAGCGACTTTATAGAGGGTGAAAGTTCCGAATTAAGAGACGGAGGAAGGCCAGAGACACTATGGGGGGGGGGGGGGGGGAGGAGTGAAGAAGGGAGTTAAGCAGTACTATGGAGGGTAGGTGAGGGAGGGAGACCAATGGCACTATGGGGGGAAGGTACTATGGAGTCTTCACCCTGCATGCTTTTCTCATAGTACTCCCTTCCTATGTGTGCATTTTGGCACAGAAAAAGTTCCTCTGCAATGGCCGCAGTAATATATGCATAAGCACTGCACCCAGATGTCTGACTACGCCCTAAGCAATGCACCCAGATGTCTGACTATGCCCATTACCAGCCCTTTACTATACCATTATGTATTTTCTTTTCACTTTCGTTTCTTCTGCCAAGAATATAGTATGTACATTTAAAATGGTTAGAAACTAAGCTGAACCGTCGACCAAAAGGCTTTTTTGATTCCCCTTTATATAAAGGATTTTCTTGTTAATACTCTTTTACTGTAAAATATATTTTCTTAAGTAACATACCAATCAGCACAGGTCTTTATAACAATTTTTATGAGCCAGTGGGACGAACAACACATTGAAATGCAATGGACTGCACACACCTCAAGTCCTTAAGGGGAAAAACAAACTTTAATTGCATATTAAGATAACAAAAAAAAACTGTAATCAACATTACCTATGGGTAAGATTGGTTTAGCTTGATATACCAGTAAGTTTGTATAAGAAGGCCTGTGAGCTGTTTCTAAGATGCTAAATGGTATAGAGGTCAGGACCTGCTCTACACAACTATTAAAGGGATAGTAATGTTTCAAAATAAAATCAGCTCCAATTAATCTTCACAGTATTTGGGCCATGGAGAGTGTTATTTCAGTACTGTCAGAGTTGTAGTTCAAGAGTAATTGAATGATAAAGAATCCCCCTCCTGCCCCTTTTACTGATGTAACACTGTTCACCTTAGAACAGAAAGGTGGTGTCCAGATGGCCTGCCTAGAGGGACAATTATCAATTAGCATAAGGGAAAAACCTGAAAAACCTGTCAAGGGGAGAAGGGTTTTCATTGTTCCCACAGTAAGAAGATTGTCTCTTGCTGTAAGCTGTCTGGTCTGTGGATCAGATTCAACATCTGAGGGGAGGCAGCTTACATTAGGTAAAAGGGCTGGAAGAGGATACTTTATCATTGAATTACTCTTGAACAACAACTATGACAGTATTGAAAGGGATAGTAATACTTTGTTTTAACTTTATTTTATTTTGTAGGCATTAAAAAAATATGAAGAATGATATAAGTCTTATCTCTCAAACCTTTATGGTTTAAGAGATATTCACAAGCAAAGTTCCCCCTCCCGCCCCTTTTACCTAGTGTAAGCCATCTCTTCTCAGATGTGGAATGCAGTCCATAGACCAGACAGATAACAGAAGGGGACAATCTTATTCCTATGAGAACAATGAAATCCCTGCCCCCCTTGACAAGCTTTTCAGCTTTTTCCCTTATCTTAATTGAAGATTGTCCCTCTCTGCAATCTACCTGGGCACCTCCCTTCTGCTCTGGATGAACAGTGTTACATCAGTAAAAGGGGCGGGAGGGTAATACTTTGTCATTGAATTACTCTTGAACTGCAACTCTGACAGAAGTGAAATAACACTCTCCAAGGTCCAAATACTATGATGCTTAATTAGAGCTGCTTTTATTATGAAACATTACTATCCCTTTAAATAACACTCTCCATGGCGCAAATACAATGAAGATTACTTGAAGCTGTTTTTATTATGAAACATTACTATCCCTTTAACCCTTTGAGTACCAGAGAGGCACGCAATGCATTACGTACCCCTCTGGCACTCAAAGGGTTAAGTGAGCGTGTTGGGCTTTCAATTATTTTTATTAAAATAACTGGAGGAAAATGGATACAAAAAATTGTATCCCCTTTGATGTAGCAAAAATCAAGTTGCACTGTTTGATAAATCTCTAAAAAAACGTCAATATATACCATTGGGGAATAAGCACAAGAGAAGTAAAGCAAAACCAATGTGGATTAATAATGTGGTTAGCAGGGAAATGAGAAATAAAAAGCAGGTTTTTAAGGTGTTTAAGTCAAACGGGTCAGATGCATCATTTAAAAAATATAAAGAATGTAATAAAATCTGCAAACAAGCAATTAAGCTAGCTAAAATAGAAAATGAGCGAAACATTGCAAATGAGAGCAAGAAAAACCCTAAACAATTCTACAAGTATATTAACAACAAAAAAGTTAAGGTTGATATTGGTCCTCTTAAGACTGAAACAGGTGAATTGATTAGTGAGGATAAAGCTATGGCTGACACCCTAAATACGTTCATTGCTTCAGTATATACAAAGGAAGCAGAAATGACAAGCTGTGGGCAAACAGACAAAACCATGGAATTTCCTCCAACATCTACATGGCTTACTGAGGACAAGGTCCAAAAGAGACTGGAAAGGGTTATAGTGAATAAAGCACCTGGACCGGACGGTATACACCCAAGGGTACTTAAGGAACTTAGTTCAGTAATAGCAAAACCATTATACTTAATATTTATTGATTCGCTTTCATCAGGCATAGTGCCCTGTGATTGGAGGAAAGCTGATGTAGTTCCATTGTTTAAAAAGGGAGCAAGATCCAAACCAGGAAATTATAGACCTGTGAGCTTGACTTCCATAGTGGGTAAGATACTAGAAGGGTTATTAACTGACAGTATTCAGAACTATGTGAAGACAAACAATATCATTAGTAGGAATCAGCATGGTTTCATGAAGAACAGATCATGTCAGACTAATTTACTTGCATTTTATGAAAGAGTGAGTAGTAATTTGGACAGGGGAATTGCTGTTGATGTAGTATACTTGGATTTTGCAAAAGCCTTTGACACAGTGCCTCACAACAGGTTACTGCATAAATTAAAAGGCTTCGGTTTGGGTGGTGTTATCTGTACATGGATTGAGAACTGGTTAAATGATAGATGGCAGAGAGTTGTTGTAAATGGAACTTTTTCAAATTGGTCTAGGGTTATAAGTGGGGTGCCGCAGGGTTCAGTCCTGGGCCCAATGCTTTTTAATTTGTTTATTAATGATCTAGAAGTGGGAATTGAAAGTAGCATCTCAATCTTTGCTGATGACACTAAGCTATGTAAGGAAATACATACAGAGCTCGATGTTTTTTCCCTACAGAAGGATTTAGATAAACTAAGTGAATGGGCAGAAAAGTGGCAGATGTCATTTAATGTAGATAAATGTAAGGTTATGCATTTGGGTTGTAGAAACAAACTTGCTGCATATACTCTAAATGGGAAACAATTTGGGAAATCCTCATTAGAGAAAGATTTAGGTGTACTGATGGACAATAGTCTTCACAGCAGTGTGCAGAGTCACTCAGCTGCTGCAAGAGCAAATAGAGTACTAGCCTACATAAAAAGAGGTGTAGAAGCAAGGGATGCTAATATTATCCTACCTCTGTATAAATCCTTGGTTAGGCCTCATCTAGAATATGGAGTACAATTTTGGATGCCTGTTCTAAAAAAAGACATTGCTGAACTGGAAAAGGTGCAGAGACGTGCAACAAAACTGATAAAGGGATTGGAGGATCTGAGTTACAAAGAGAGACTAGCCAAACTGGGTTTGTTTACATTAGAAAAGAGACGTCTAAGGGGTGATATGATTACCATTTACAAATACATTCAAGGTCAATACAAAGAACTATCCAATGAATTATTTATGCAAAGAGCTGAGCTAAGAACAAGAGGTCATCCATTAAGACTTGAGGAAAGGCGCTTTTGACTAAAACACAGGCAGGGATTCTTTACAGTAAGGGCGGTAAGGCTATGGAATTCTTTGCCTCGGGATGTTGTGCTTGCAGATAATGTAACTGCATTCAAAAAAGCAATGGATGCCTATCTAGCACAGAACAATATTGACAGTTATGACAGATGGCTTCAAAGCAAATAGGATATTGAGCCGGGGAACTATTTGACACACACACACACACCTACACTGGAAATTGCTCCAGAGGGCTTTTTTGTTGCCTTCCTCTGGATCAACAGGAGTGTTATTGGCATGGGCTGGATTTGATGGACGCATGTCTTTTTTCAGCCTTATCTACTATGTTACTATGTTACATTTGAAGGGATAGTAATATTTGAAAATAATTGTATTTTATATTGTAGCCCTTAAAAAAACATGAAAAATGATATAAGTCTTATCTCCCAAACCTTTATGGTTTGGGAGATATTCACATGTAAAATATAGAAAAATTCTCTTTTCCTGGCTGTTTCAGCCAAGTCTGCCATCTAGTGGACAGATTTGGAATTCGGTCCACACCGGCAGCTCTTTGGCAGTGCCGAGATCACGATCTTTGAAAATAACTACTTAATTGGAGCTATCTACGAAGTGTGCCTGGCTTGAAAGCACACTTTGTAGACCATGCCAATTAAGAAATTCTTTTTAAAGATGGTGATCTCAGCACTTCTGGAGAGGCACGGCCGGTCCGGGGACCAGATTCCAAATCTGAAGGGTGGAGCAATGACGTCACTCCAGGGGAAACTTTACTTCTGAATATCTCCCAAACCATAAAGGTTTGGGAGATAAGACTTATATCATTTTTCATGTTTTTTTAAGGGCTAAAATATAAAATAAACTTATTTTCAAGTATTACTATCCCTTTAAGTAGATGGACAGCAAAACTAAAGAGACAGGGTTAATTATTTTATCACAAATATTTTGGCATTAACCATTTTTAATATTTTCCAAAAAAACGTAGAAATCCTCCACCCAAATAGAGCATCCCAACATTATGTATAAGCCGTACAGAAACCTAATAAAATACTTTACAGTCACGCTTTAAAGCATATTTCAGAGACCTTGTTTTATACCAGAATCCCTGCATAAGTGATAAAAAGAATATTACATTTTACACTTACCCTTCGCCAAGCTTTTCTAAAACATCAAAGACCTCTTCTGGCTGCTTCGTCAAGCTGTCTTCACTCAGCTTTTTAAGCTTGCTAATAAAAAAAGAAACACAAAGACATAAGGTCAGCATATCCAATATGTGGGAGAAATGCAGATAGGGCTCTGGGATTCAGCATATTTGAGAAAAGATTACTTATGAAGGAACTTCATTATATTTACACAAACAATTCAATAAAGCTCTCAGGTGTCAGGAGGTCACAGATACTACCATCTGGTGAGTAAAAGCACGTGGCTACAAAACAAAACCTACTAAAGTCTTCTGTAGGTTTGGCTCACAGGCAGCCAAGTTCATGAAGGGGATTTTGCAATATACAGAGTTAATTCAAGTTATTAAAGTGGCAATTCCCAACAAGCACACAGCATTATATTGATACATCACAGAGACAAAGTTAGTGTGTCACAGCTTCCAGACTACATTCAATCTATCTATATATCTATAAGAATACTTTGGTATGTCTGCCAAAAACAACCAGGGGCAGAAGTAAGGAGGAGCTATTCAACTTTTCTCCTCTATGCTGCCTATCCTATTGGTCCTACCATGGGACCGTGATTTTGTCAAGAGTGGCCGGGGAGGTGTAGCCCCCTGGCCACATCTGCAAAATTTCTGTAAGGTGATGCAGGGGCTACAACGAACACACACAACATACATACAGACACAATATACACACACACACGCCGCTCCAGGCAAAATTATATATGCACAACGCTAAATCTTACACTCACTATAGACACTATACACACAACGTTTTACATACAATGCAGAATGCTATGTGCCAAACAATGTACTCCAAACGCAATTCACTAAACGTTACGTACGCCAAACATTATATATGCCAAAAGCACAACTGCATATGAAAAAAACAATACACTAAAAAGGTTATATGCACAATACGCCATATGCAAAACACAACATTCTATATGCCAAACACTATACACAATAAACCAAATGCTCTATGCCATATGCTGAACACCATAGGCCAAACACCATAAGCAAACCGCTATCCGCAAAACACTATAGCCAAACACTATATGCAATAGAAAAACCCTATACTCCGTAGGCAAAATGCAATATGCTATACACAATAGACAATATGCAATAAGCACAATACTGTTAGGAAATAAGCTATACACAATGCGGAAAATGCTATAAAACAATACACACAAAACACACACGCTAACCCACGCTATTGCTCAAACACACTTACGCACACGCTCATAGACAAGCATGCTTACAAACTCATACACAAACACATTCACTGACTGAGAGTTACGTAACACAGTGCTTTGCAATGTTTGCACACCTTTGGGACCTGTAAGGGCTAAGCATTGAAAATCCAACAAGACAGTCATTAAAGCAGTCACTGTTTTATTAGCCACATGTGCCAATACCGCTAGTATGTTATAAGTGCTTTTTCTACACTCATGTACCACGTTGACTTAAACAAACATGCACATATACAAGCCACACTGCACCTAGGATAAGCCTTTCTCCCCTCAGATACTAGACAGAAGTCTGTATTTAGTATCTAATTCAGCTGTAGCCCTGGGACACACAAAAAGGTCAGATTTTAAGGATATCCCTGATTAAGAACAGAGAGATCAATTACAGTGACTAAGCCACTGATTACCCACTTGTGATCAAGCAGAGATATGAAAACTTCAACTGTTTTGTCCTGAGGATCAACACTAAGAAGCACCGATACAAAGATAGTCATTTTGTAAGAAGATTTTGCAATAGGGGGGGGCGCGCAAGAACATACTGGTAGTGAGGCACATCCATTAACAATTCTGGGACATTTATTTGTACCTCATTTAAACTATTTACGTTTTTCTGTTAAGTAAATACGATCCACTGTTGCTCGGTGACAGCTTTCCAAAGATACAACCCGCAAAACTGTTTTTAAGGAAAAAAGAAAAATGTATCTACATATAGATTTCTTTTTATCTCTGCATTTTATTAACTACAGTTTGAGGGTTGTATCTTTTTTAAGGCTGTTGCCGAACAACAGTGGATTGTATTCACATAACTGCAAAAGTCAATCATTATTTTAAATGATGTACAAATAAATGTCCACAGAATAGTTAGTGGATGGGCCCCTATTCCAGTCTGTCCCCCCCACACACACTACCACCAACGAGGAGTTATACGGTAAGGCCATGTTATACATATTCAAGATTTTCTTTTCACGTCACCTAAGAACTCAGTTTTACATCGTGTGACAAGCTATGATGTCATAAATACAAAAAAAAATAAATTTTATTTTGCCAATATCATAAACTATCAAAAACATTTATATTGGTTGTGAAATGTTTAAATGCCTTGAATCTTCTGAGTACATAGACACATATAGGTATAATTCTACCTACATGAATGTCCTGCGCAGGCCCCAAATTATAGGGGATCTATCACCCCTATACAAGTTAGCCTTAATAGTTAGAATATATATAGCGAACAGGTGTAAACCTGTATTCATTTTGTTTTTTTAAATCTGTATTTGGCTGAAAATGAAGGAATAAAAGCTGCCCTGCACCTACTTCCGGACAGACTGCGGGTACAACTCTGTACCACAGTCTGTCACTCTGCCTCTGCTCCACTCCCTCTAACCAGCCTCCTCTGATGACTGCTTTTTGTCTGTAAGCTGGACCGCTCTCATTGGCCAGAGTGCACTCCAGCTTAAAGGGGAACATTCACATACCCAAAAACTTTCACCATTGGTTTTAAAATATAAAGCAATATCAGCGCTGGCTTTATTAATTTTCTCCACTACGTAAGAGTGGAGTTATTAATCTTTGAAATATGCCACATCCGGGTCTACGGCATGGAGCTGAAGGACTTCCCACCTCCCTCCCAGCAGCCCTTGGAGTGCGGGTTCGCGCTTCTCTTCGGAGCTTCATTTTTCTGGGAAGTCCTGCCGCTCATACACGGTTCCCCAGAATGCGGAAGTGCCACATTTCAACGATTAATATCTCCACTTTTAGGAAGTGGAGAAAATAAATAAAGCCAGCTCTGATATTGCTTTATATTTTAAAAGCAGTAGTGAAAATCTTTGGGGATGTGAATGTTCCTGTTTAAAGACAGAAAGCAGAGTCATCTGTACCACAGTCTGTCACTCTGCTTCTGCTCACCTCCCTCTAACCAGCCTCCTAAGATGACTCTGCTTTCTGTCTGTAAGCTGGAGCTCACTCTGGCCAATGACCATATAATCTAACGATTAAGGCTAACTTGTATAGGGATGATAGATCCCCTTTAGCAGGATCGCAAAATGGTGTTTTCTACTTTATAATATCAACTTTATGAACTAAAATGCACTTTCTATTGGTTACATACTAAAACTACCCTAACAAAATCTCAATAACGATATATAACCAAGTACATATTTCCTGAAAGTAGATGTTCCACTACATCAAATGAGGGGTCACTTGTTTTTCTACCCCTAGTCTCGTGTGCACAAATGTTTCTAGAATGTGACGCTAAAGGAAAAGTAGCACATTTTTTTTCTACTTTCCTCCCCTTCAAATCAACTGAAATATTTGAAAACTATGAAATGTCCTACTATATTCATTAACTACTGCTCCTAAAAGAAAAATGGCACAACACTGGTAGAAGTTGACATATGGCAGGGGATCCCAGAACCACAAATCAACTACAATCTCTTTTTACATTTTTTTAAACATGACTTACCTGTATTAAAATGGTTTTAACCCTTTGAGTACCAGAGGGTTACACAACACATTTCTCTGCAATGTGTTGCGCATCCCTCTGGCACTCAAAGGGTTACCAACTACAGAAAAGGAAGCTAAAGCATGCCATTTTGGAAAAAAAGACAACCCACTCCAACAAATGAGGGGTCACTGGTGTTTCTACCCCTAACCTGTTGTGCACATTTCTACCCCTTCTAACTGAAAACTATAGAATTTCCTTCTACGATAATTAGCTGCTGTTCTTCCAAGTATAATGGTACCCCCCAATGGTATGGGTTGACATATCATAGGGGCTTCCAGACGCACAAAACTATACTTATCTGTATTCTTTTTTGGGTGGGGCTGCCTCTACTAAAAACTATTAGAGATATGAAGGAAAGGTATGCAAGCCATACCATTTTGGAAAGTTGACATTAACCTGCATCAAAATATAGTATGTTTTTCCTTTCCAACCCATGGCTGGTATTTTACATTTCCATCACTTCAAATATACTAAAATCTTTGTAAACCATGGAATTTTGTACTGTAATCAGTACTTTCTACCAGCCACCAAAAATGGTACCCCATTGGTATGACTGACATACCATAGTGTGTGCCTGGAGAATATCTACCAGTGAAACAAGGTTAACAAGGCTTCTGTGTGGGAGGTGATATCTGTGCATGGACAGAGATCTTGTTAAATGATAGAGAGTTTTTGTAAATGGAAACCTCTCAAGTTGGTCTAAAGTTGTAAGTAGGGTGCCACAGAGTTCAGTACTGGGCCCAATGCCTTTTAATTTGTTTATCAATTATCTAGAAGTGGGAATTTAAAGTAATATCTTGATATTTGCTGATAACACTAAGTCATGTAAGGAAATACATACATGGCTGGATGTTTTTTCTCTACAGAATAATTTAGGTAAGCTGAGTGAATAGGCAGAAAAGTAGCAGATTACATTTAATTAGGTAAATGTATTTGGGCTGTAGAAACAAACATGCTGCTTATACATTAAATGGAAAACTACTTGAGGAATCCTCGTTAGAGAAAGATTTAGGAGTATTGATAGACTTCACAGCAGTGTGCAGTGTGATTCTGCTGCTGCAAGAGCAACTAGGGTACTATCCTGCATAAAAGGGGTATAGATGCAAGGGATGCTAATATTATTCTACCTCTAAATAGATCCTTGAGAAGGCCTCATCTATAATATAGGATACAGTTTGGGCACCATTTCTTAAAAAAACATTATTGAAATGGAAAAAGTCAAGAGACGTGCAACAAAACTGATAAAGGGATTGAAGGATCTGAGTTATAAAGAGAAACTAGACAAACTGGGTTTGTTTACATTAGAGAAGAGACATCTAAGGGGTGATATGATTACCATTTACAAATATATTCGAGGTCAATACAAAGAACTCGCCAATTAACTATTTCAAGGAGCTGAGCCAAGAACGAGAGGTCATTCATTAAGATTAGAGGAAAGGCGTTAAGAGTTTTTATTTTACATCCACATTTGATCATAGTATGGGTATCAATCATATTTTGAACAGGTCACATTTATTGCTAGGGTGGCAACGTGGACTTTAACATCTGAATTACCAAACTCAATCATATGGTTTGGCGGGAGTTCTGAAGGAAGAGGATGACACACAGTATCAGAGTATAACCTGAGGAAAACTGTCTGGGACCATTCTGAGAGAGTGGGATATATATACCCAGTGAGGATGGGTATCGTGAGTTGATATTCATAGCCATTAGTTGTTTCCATGTCCAGAGATATTTGTATATTGATTTGATGGAGAGATCAGCATTATAAGGTACATATATTTATACAGTGGAGGTCGAGCGCACAATCCAACGCTCTCTGGAGGTCTATAATTATTAGTGTGTGGTCCGTGTGTAATATATACAGATTGAAAAGTGAATGAGGAGTTATGTGTTGCAGTGGAACAATATTCCTGTGACCATTACTATATTAGCACCATACGGATTTGCAATCTGTTTTGGAATATTTTCAAGTTAATTATGTGGATGGACTGCTTTTTAAAAAATGTTTTAAAGGGATAGTATTACTTCAAAATTACTATCCCTCATATTGTAGCCCTTAATAAACTGAGTTAAATGACACCAGCAGCATCTCTCAAACCTTTATGGTTTAAGAGATAGCCGCTTTCAAAGTTTCCTCTCCCCTGCTGTCAGTGTTCTGCTGCCAGCAGGGGAATCCGGTCTCTGAAACAAGCGGAGGCTCTTCAGCAGAGCCGATATCTCGTTATGGAAGGAAAAATGATTAATTGAAACAGTCTTATACGTGTGCTTGGTTACCAAGCACACGTAGAAGACTGTTTCAATGAATCATTTTTCCTTCCATAACGAGATATCGGCTCTGCTGAAGAGCCTCCGCCTGTCCCGTGACCGGATTCCCCTGCTGGCAGCAGAATGCTGACAGCAGGGGAGAGGAAACTTTGAAAGCGGCTATCTCTTACACCAAGGTTTGAGAGATGCCGCTGGTGTCATTTAACTCAGTTTATTAAGGGCTACAATATTAGGGATATTGCGATATATTTGTAGCATATTACTTTGCTTTGGAAATTTGTTGCAACAGAAGTTTATCCCATGAAGTTTTAGAAACATTTAGTCTTTTATTCATAAGGTTTATGATGTTTTATCAGATACGTGTTTATTAAAATTAGGACATAATTATTATCTGTTCTGTGATTATTTACTTCAGGATCTATTCATGCCTATGAGTTTGCATTGCGGGTTTAGATCCCTCACCGAGCGCTAGACTTTGCACTGATTCGTTCTTTGACTGTGGGAGCGGGAGTCTTTGTCAGACTGCACGGAGAGATCCTCCTTTCTGTCTTTTTCCTCATTTTGCTATGAGGAAATGAGCTATTACTATACCTTTCCACTGAACTAACAGCACCCTTATACATGACAGAAGTGTGTGCAATGAAATGCCTTCTCACACCTATGGCACTCAAGAGTTAGACAGTGAAAGAGCAGTAGGTTACTGTAACCCCTTTATATTTGAAACCTCTCCCTCTGCTACCTTATTGGCAAGCCGCTAACAATTTTATCAGATACAAAGACAAAAGTCAGCACTGCATAAAACACAGGAGGAAGGGAAAACCGTTAGAGGTTTGTGTGTTGAGGGAGATTAGAATGGAAAAGACTTTGAGCTTCTGTACAAAAGCAGATAGCTATCTATTAGACAACTACTGCAGTTGTCAGCATAGGAATAGAAGTGTCCTTGCTCTTTTGATATATATACATAACACTGACATATTTAGGATTCTCTATCACTGACAAAATGTGATTATGTCTCATCATAGTTCAAAGATGTTTTCAATTAAGTCTTTTAAACCAAATCTTGAAAGTCTCATTAACCCCTAAAAGTGGATTATACCTATTTTATCAGAAAGAATACACTGAGATTGTCTCTCTGTTTCTTGGCTCATTTTATTTACCTCAGAGGGGTGAAAGCTTGAGCTGACCTTACCGGGACTAGAACCTGCAACCTTACAGTCTGAACAGATTCTACAGCTGTGCCAGCTCACCGGCTTACCCTAAAATAAATGGCCCTTAAGGTGTTTAACAGAGAGAATCACCCAAGAAGATGTCCATCAAACAGTTTACTATATCGTCTTATAATATATTGCAAATTGTTTATTTAAAGGGGCAGTGCCACCTAGATGGACAAAAAAAATATCAACTTTTCATAAGAAAATGAAGAATAAAATAGTGCTACTGAGCAGCTAGTCGCCAGATGAGGAATTATTTGGGGCCATCTTTGTTAACCCCATCCCGACAATAGACGTACAGGTACGTCCCACAGAAACCGTTACTTAGTGACAGAGGACGTACCTGTACGTCCAGGAAGTCATTGGAAGTAATGGGGGAAAAAGTTTGGCGGGCGTTAAGTGCCGGCCGCGTGCGCGCGGCTGGTCACTAAGGGGTTAAAGGTGGTAGTTCCAATTTAAGAACTATAAGAGTGCACAACACATATACAAGCAATGTGTTGCACTGCACTCTGGTCCTCAAGGGGTTAAAGGGACAGTGATTGAGATATGATATATTCTATAAAAATTGGTGTAATTCCAGAGTGAAATAAATGCACCATAGGAGACAAATAAACATTCTCTAAATTCAAATTTGCTTAAAATAAGCTAATCCTTTGAATGCTTACAATGTACTGAATACATATCTAGCATTCAAGGGGTTAAGAGACATTTTAATTAACAGAAGTGTATATTTGTCCCCTATGGTACAGCTGGTTTGCTCCAGAATGTATACACATGAGCCAGAATCATCAAAACTTGAATAATGTTTATCTATTTTAAATAACATGCACTCATTATGAGGTGGATAAATCCTACGACATGTGACAGACATGCTTCTCCTATAGCTCTGTGGGCAGCACATGACTCTCTGACCATTGGTTTACACAAGCTCCTATAAGCTCTCAGGGCCCCCTGATCCGTTTGTATTCTATGTTCTGCCTGATTTACTGATTTCCCAGAACTGTGGAATACATTAGCACTTTATAAATAAAAACTAAAAATAATAATAGTGCACTGTATTTACTACAAGGTAAATAAACCTCTTCCCATTCAGATTCTTCTTGTGTTTAACCCTTTGCATACCAGAGGCTTGAGCCTATTCTTAGATCTTGGAGGTAAACCATTTCCAAAATGTTTGCTATCCAGCTTTTTCCCACCGATAACGTTCTAACTGCATAAAAAAAAAAAAAAAAAAAAAAGAAGATATATATATTGACCTTTTGCATGGTGCCTCACATTAAGTAAATTCTTCATCATGTGACAAGTTATGGAGTCATAAATGCAAAAAAATTATTTTTTAAAACCATACACTATAAACCAAAAAAGTTTACACTGGTTGAGAAAGATTCAATTTTAAAAGCCATGAACCCCTTGAATACAAAAATACCAAGTATGTTTAGTTTTACCTACATGCATGGCCTGCACAGACCCCTACTGGAGAGCAGAAGCGAATTTTCCACTTCATGTACTAAAATGCACATTCCATTGGTTACATGGTAAAACTGCCCTAAAACAGCACCATAACTATATTAAAACACAAATATTTCCTGAACGCAGACACCCCTCTGCATCAAATGAGGGGTCACTTGCCTCTTTACCTCTAGGATGATGTGCACAAATGTTTATGTAAGGCAGCACTAATGGAAAAAATAATCGTTTTCTTAAACCATTTCCAACCCTTTAAACGTACTGAAGTCTTTGAAAACTAATGAATTTTGTACTGTACTCATTAGATACCGCTCTTTCAAAAACAGGGGTGTTCCAAAAAAAGAGGATTTTAGTCTTACCTGTTAAATCCTTTTCTCTTAGTCCATACAGGTTACTGGTAACTTTGGGTAGGTGATCTGCCCCTTTAAGTAGGCTGAACAATTCTAGAAATGTCTTCAGGGGGTGAAGTCTACCTTCCCTCTTTGGCTGCAGCTAGCCAGCCAGCTCCAGAAGATTTGAGACACTAACTATGACTAGATAGTGGAAGGAAAGAAGACTCCTGTGAGCATGACCCCGAAGGACCCCCACGGTCTGCCACAGGAGAGCCAAGCATGGTCTCTTGGCAGGGTGGGAGACCAGTAACCTGTATGGACTAAGAGAAAAGGATTTAACAGGTAAGACTAAAATCCTCTTTTTTCTGTTGTCAAATACAGGTTACTGGTAACTTTGGGAAGTCCAACCACTGAGTTTCCCAGAGGCGGGAAGTAAGGCAAGGACCAGGTGCAAGGTCTCCAGTGTCACCAGAGCAGATATGAACCATCAGATCAGAGATAGCCCAACAACACAATGAATTGTCAACGGACACTAAACAGGGGTAATTACACACCAAACTGTTACACAGCACACTGAACTAGAGCCAAAAGGGCTGAAAAGTGAAGGAAGCACCAAGAACAGAAGAAGATCCTAGACAGGCAAGACTGTCTCCAGGATTTTCCTCCCAAAGCTGACATCAGCTGATGCCAGCACATCAACATGGTAGTGACTCGAAAAGGTGTGCACAGACAACCAGGTGGAAGCCTTGCATAAATGATCAGCAGAGGCCTGATTCTTGTAAGCCCAAGTGGTCCCAATAGATTGAGTAGAATGAGCCATGACCCTGAAAGGGACAGGCTTCTTCCTCAGCTCATAAGCCTTATGAATAGTGGACATGATCCAAGAAGCAATAGTCATTTTGGGTGCAGGTCTTCCTGCGCTGGGACGCTCAGGAATGACGAACAGCGTGCCTGAGACTCAGTGCGATGTACATAAAACTTGAGACAATGCACCACAACTAACAAAAGGAGATTTCTCTCCTTGTCAGAGGTGGGGTCAGGGCAGAAAGATGGCACCACAATCTCCTGATTGATGTGGAGATCCAAAACCACCTTGGGAAGGAACTCCTGAGACGTGCGGAGCACCACCTTGTCCTTGTGAAACACCAAAAATGGTGGTCTACAGGACAGAGCATGCAACTCCACGAAACAGAGAACAGACACAATCGCCAGGAGAAAGGTCATTTTCCACGTCAGAAGGTGTAGAGGAATAGTAGCCAAGGACTTAAAGGGAAGGCGCTGAAGGACACCCAGAACCAGATTAAGATCCCACTGAGAAGGAGACGCCTTAAAGACAGGGCGAGTATGAGCATCACCCTGGAAAAACATCCTGACATAAAGAAGGATAGCAATGCGCCTCTGAAATAAAACAGAGGGAGCAGAAGTCTGAACCTTAAGGGAACTCAAACTGAGGCCCTTATCCACACCATCCTGCAAGAAGGCCAAGACCATGGGCAGATCAAATTCCTGAGACAAGTCCCTATCAGAAATCCAAGACAGGAAGGTCGACCAGACACGATGGTAGGCCTTTGAGGAAACTGGCTTGCGAGCACTAAGCATGGTAGCCACCACACCGGATTCAATTTCCAAGCCTTCAAAGCTAGACGATGAATGTCCTCTTTCCACAGGTAACCCTGGAGGAGAAGATCCGGAACGGCTCTGCCGCTGATAGATCCAGAAGCTCCGGAAACCAAACTTGTCGAGGCCAGGACGGAGCAACCAGAAAGACTGGACATCACTCTAGTCTCAATTTCCGTAACACCCTGTGCAACATAGGAAGGGGAAGGAAGATGTAAGCCAGAGGAAATAACCAAGGAATGGATATGGCATTCACTGCCAAAGCTAGAAGATTCCTCCAGCGAGAGAAGAACCTTAGAACCTTCTGGTTGTGTCTTGTCGCCATCAGTAAGGTCTGTTAAACTGTGGAATTCCTTGCCCAATGAGGTGGTTATGGCAGATACAATGGATACATTTAAGAGAAGATTAGATACATTTCTTTCAAAAGGGAACATACAGGGTTATACTGTATATTAGTAGGCAGATCAGGAAGGTCTAATAGCAGGAAAGCTATACAGTTCTCATGTCACTAGTGTATGAGGCAAAGGTTGAACCTGAAGTCTTTATTCATCCTAATTTACTATGTTACTATGTTATTAAGGTCTTGCACTTCTTACTAGCTTCTCCTCTGCTTTAAGCTGTTTTATTCTTCAGCACCCTTACATTTCTGCTCTTATCTCCCACTACACCCCTTCCTGTCAGAGTTCCTTCTGTCTTCTCCCTATAAAAGTCGATGCATCTCTCAGATGCAGTCTTTACTAGATGCTCCTTGACTTTGAAATGCCCTCCCTATCACCATTTGCCAATCATCCACACTCATCACTTTCAAGCATCTCCTTAAAACCCACCTGTTCAAGGCATCTCAGTAACACTATCCTCCTTGTGCACACTGACAGACACATCAGATTAATTCTGCACTTCCTTCACTAAGCCTTGTACTTGCACATATGATTCTTCTCCTACTTTCTCTGTAGTGATGACTTCTAATTAGATAGTTCACTCCCTGGGGCAGGGTCCCTTTCCCAATGTATGATTCCCTTTGCTGCACTTTTCCCCCACAAATAATGCAAAGATCACACTTTAGCCTAATGCTCTTAACCCAGTTCTGTATGACTGTATTGTATATTACAATTTCTGTGAAGCTCTTTGTACATGTATGGCACTGTATAAATAAATATACACACACATATATACATACAAAGCATACCATTTGGGAAAGAAGATAACTTGCCACCTCAAATGAGGGGTCACTTGTTTTTCTTATCCTAGCCAACCCTTCAAATATACTAAGATCTTTGAAAACTATGGAATTACCTACTACATTACTACTGCTCATCCAAAACAATGGTGCCCCGTTGGTATGGGTTGACATACCATAAGAGGTGCCAGAAGCACAACACTGTATATATCTGTTTATACTAAAACAGTCTTAACTTTTAGACAAATTAAGCAAATGTATCCAAGGTTTGGAAAGTAGATCTTCACCTGCATCGGATTAGGCATCAGACATGCTTTCTACCCCTTGACTGGTGTTAACAATTATTTCCAATAAGTGCCATACGGTGAATTAGTAAAAAAAAATCACCACTTCAAAAATCTTTGAAAAGCATGGAATTCCCAGTACTTTCTACCAACCAAAGTAAAATGGTACCCCATTTCTTTGGGTTGGCACACAGTAGGGTGTACAGAAGCACAAAACTACACATGCCACTTTTCTTTTTGAAATGACTTGCCTGCACTAAAATGTTTTTAACCACTACAGATATGAAGAAAATACAGTAAGGCATACCATTTTACACAACAGACATTCATTTGCATCAAATGAAGGGTCCCTTGTCTTTTAAACTGTAGGCTAGTGTACACAACTCTTTCCAGAAAGCAGTGCTATAGAAAAAAAAAAAAAAAAGAAAAAAAACACACACTTTTTTTTACACTACAGTGACTTCAAAAATACTAAAATATTTTGATGATCTGGAGTTCCTTAATGTATGCAGTATCTAATGCCAGCCTAAGAAAAATGGTACCCCATTGGTATGGGCTCACATAGTGTAGGGGGTTCCAGGAGTATGGCTACCTGAGGAACAAGGCTGGGGAGCAGGCAGTATGTGTGTGATACCATGGCTGAGTGGGTCAGAGAGTGCCTGTAGGGTTCTGTGACTAATTGTGGACAGTAGAACAAGACTGGGGGGGCAGGGACTTACAGGGTATGCGGGGATCTATGACTTCAGGTGAGCAGTGGAAACAGGCTTGAAGGCTTGATTGTTTGTGGAGATATGTGACTACCAGTGGGTAATGGAACCAGGTGGGAGGGGGGCATAGCATGTGTGGGGGTCTGTGACTGCCATTGGGCAGTGGAACTAGGAAGGGAGACCAGACTGTATGTATGAGGGGACTAGGACTACCAGTGGATCAGGTGGCTGGCAAGCCTCCCAACATTTGAAGTGGCCATAGTGAGACACTTGTTTTAAGTGTGTTTGCTATGGGGCCGAGTTGTGGGTAAGGCATTACTCATATTTTTTTAGATTATTTCATGACCAACTGCCAGTTCTTTCTATAAATGAATAAATGATTTAGAGTAAGATTTACATAGACTAATTTATAAACACATTTACTGGAGTTTAAACAAACATGAATAGGAGATTTATGGCTGTGGAGCAATGTGATACACTTACACACACCCCACATAGGCTGATCTTTTAAAAAGAGGGACACCAGGGCAGGAAAGAGGGACTTGGGTCTCAGGAGGTAGTGTCCCTGCTAAAGAGGGACACTTAGAAGGTATGACCGTTTGTATGCCACAGAGGTGTCCAACACACTGCAAAGAAATGTGTTGGACACTACTGTGGCAAACTCAGTTAAATATTTTTTTTTTAAATTTACATGTTATTCTGACCTCGTTGTGGGGCATCAGGACTCCTCCTGATAACCCTCCCCCTTCCAACTACTGGTCTCCCCAGGGCCGGATTTGCCATTAGGCAAAGTAGGCACCTGCCTACAGGCGCACGCCACCTAGGGGCGCCTGCCACTGTGATTTTTTTTTTTTAATCTTTTTTTTTTTAATTAAAAAAAAAAAAGTAGGCACCTCGTTGGCGCTGCCAGCACTGGGCTTCCCTGGGGGCCGTCCGGAGCGTCGTAAATAAAAGTGCTACATTTGCCACGCTTGCAGGCCATCACTAAGTAGACGCGACCGGTGGTTGTTCACATCTCGCGGCCGCCTGTTACCTTGCGGCCGCGAGATGTGAACAACCGCCGGTCGCGTTTACTGAGTGATGGCCTGCAAGCGTGGCAAATGTAGCACTTTTATTTAAGAAGCCGGGTAGGCTGGCGGTGTGACAGAGCGGGATGCTGGGAGCAGAGACAGAGTCAGACGCCAGACACGATCACAGGCAAGGGGCATGGGGGGAATCAAGAGAATTTATATAGAGGTAAGAGGGGGAAAAAGGCAAAAGGGGGACCAATAGCGGGTAAAAGAGGCAGAGGGGGGTCAAGAGGGAGAAAAAAAAAAGGCAAAAGGAGGGTGGATCAGGAGGGGGAGAAAGTGGCAAAAGGTTGGGATCAAGAGTCAGGAAGGGGAGAGAGAGAGGCAAAAGGGGGATCAAGAGTTAATGAGGGGGAGAAAGAGGCAAAGGGGAGATCAAGAGAGGAAAGTGGGGGGAGGGGAGAAAAAGGTAAAAGGAGGAGGGTCAAGAGGGGGATAAAGAGGCAAAAGGGGGGCATCAGGAAAGGGGAAGAGAGAGGCAAGTGGGAGAGAGAGAGGCAAAAGGGGGATGAAGACAAGAGTCAAGGCTGGATTAAGGCAAGAGGGGGGAAAGAGGCAAAGAGGGGGATCAAGAGGAGGAGAATGGCAAAAGAAAAATCAAGAGGGGTAAAGAGAGGCAACTTGACAAGAGGGGGAATCAAGACCGGGTGAAAGAGGCAGAGGGGGGTCAAGAGTGGGAAAAAAGAGACAAATGGAGGGGGGATCATGACTGGGAAGTTAAGTTGTTTCGCCGTGTGATATTACATAACCCTCTCCCGTGAAGCAGCATAGAGACAAGAAGCACTCTGTTGCTGTCATCTTGGCAATAATGTTCCTGAATGGCAGAAAGGAAATGTGATCGTCATAGGTCAGTGTGTCTCACTGGGGCTTTTTATTTGCTCTCCTTGTAGCAGTTTATTTTCCCAAGAGTTGCACATGACCCTTATTAGTCTAGCTATGCAGTGATTCTCAGCTGCAGTATTCACCTCCTATGATGCAGTTGTTTAGCCCAGAATTGCTCCAGTTTACCCTGTTGTGTTTTTAAAGAAACTATCTCAAGAGGATACCTTCACTTTACACAAGGATATCCCTTATATCTTAGACAAGGAACAGGCAAACTTTGGCTCTCCAGCTATTGGGGAATACAACCCATCAATGATGGGAGGAGTAATCACCATTAGCTGAAAAGCGACAGACTGCCTACCCCTGGTCTACATAAAAAAACGAATTCATAGTAAAATAAAAAATGGCGCAATCAGTACATAAGTGAAGAGACGGCCCAACAAGTAACTTGTGAGCTACTAGCAGCTCTACAGCTACCAGTGAGTAGCTCTCTCCACTCCAATAAGGTATCAAGCTCTCTGGCCTGCCAGATACTGGTTGAAACCTGCTCCTCAATTAGTTAAAGCCTATATGGTTATAGCTTTTGTCTCCAGTGCTTAGCAGTTGTTAGTCCGGAGAGAAGACAGTAATACATAGCATTTTCATGGTTTGCCTGCCCCACTGCCATAATAGCTACTTCCAGATTATTTGGTATGCTTTGTAAAGACAACATATAATAAATGTTGTACGAAAAATGTTCTGTCAAAGTGGTTAAAATCCATATTCACTCGCCCATTGTAACAAACATTGTTGGCTTTCTGCTACATTCATCAAATCACTCTAATAACATGCACAGTGACATGGGATAGTGTTAAGTATGGGAAGGCACTATCAATCAGTAAATCTGAGACTCGCTGGGTTTGTCTTCTATAGGAGATACTTCTTTTAAAGCCTGTGTACACGAGCCACAGTGCCACCCCGCAACCTCAGCTGGTGGCCGGAGTCTCTCTTCTCACTGGTGGCGCTGCAGTCATGCGCAGGACTGACTGCCCGAACGCACCGCAGCTGATAAAGCGCAGGGCACTCCAAACTCAGACCGGAGTTCTCTCTGCGCACCTTCCTGGGACCCAGCGGAACATTTCCATATCCATATCAGACTGGTCCTGCCCACAGACAGTTCAGTGCTGAAATATCAGGCAAATCCTCTCTGTACAACCACAGATGTACATTTCGGCCTATGTGGGCCTTGTCGATGTGGTGTAGCCAATTCCCTGTAAGCACATGGACAACAAGGGCCTGTGCCTGGGATGCCCTTCTAACATAGGGAGGTCTAGAAACAAATATTTTGACAAGCCCCAATTGAGAACAAGCAAGATAACGTGTCTTGTTCTGAGGTATGGTGGCCTCTCACCCACAAGGCCACATAAGCTGAAAAGTATGTCTGTGGCTGTGCTGATTCTCTTGTGCAGAGAGGATTTGCCTGACATTTCAAAGCTGGATTGTCTGTGGGCAGGATCAGTCTGATATGGAAATTTCCTCTCTGCTATGGCATACTGGAGTGGAAAACGTGACTTGTTGCACCACTGAGAGGTCACCAGTTCTCAGAACAAGACACTTTATCTTGTTCGTTCTCGATGTGTGCTCGTCACAATATTGGTTTGTTTATACACAAATATCTTGTACTAGCACCTGTAAATACACAGTGTTGGTTTTCTGATGCCTAAAATGGAAACTTAAATAAGCTCTGAAGGAGCAGCCATTTCTGTTTTTTCTTGCAGTGACTGTCCAGAATTGTCTGTAAATGGGTTGAGATAAAATACCAGCCTTCCTGCATACAAGAGCAGTCAACAATAATCACAATAAATGAACCGATTTTAACTCTCATCTCTTATTACAAAACTTCACAAACAGAAGTAAATAAGTGCTTGTTTGAACAGTATGGTTTACACTTGAATTAAAAAGTGTTAGTGTTATATTTTAGGGATGTAACACGAATACTTTTTGTGTTTTAATTGTATGTGACCTTTAAAATGATATGTCTGTTCCAATGGGACAGACTGAGAAAATAAATAAATAAATAAAAAAACAGGAGTTTCACTGTGCAGCCTCACTCTGATCAGCGAGTGGAGACCAATGCAGGGGGGCGGTATGCAATGTAATTGAGAGCAAATGCACACAGGGAGAGCATCAGAGGAAACCAAATTCTATGCACTATAGGGTTGAAATTAAAATTCTGCAAATTATCACTAACTTAAAGGGGAACTTCCACCTCTAATACAATGTGTCTCATATAATTACTCTACTAGAATGGTATGTCGATTGGTGGGGGGGATCTTTCTAAGTACATACTTTATTAGATATTCGCTGTAAGATTTAGACCTGGATTTACACCTCTTTAGTGTGACAAATAAGGCCCTAAAGCTCTTTAATGGCTGCAGGTGTGGCTCAGTCATTACACTCACACAAAGCTGCTATCCCATTTCATACAAATATGAACTCTGGAAAAGATAGTCACTAGGTCCACTCTCGTTTCCACAATGTAATAACCAGACGTTAATTAAAGCAGAACTACCACCTCAACTAAAGTCACCCTGCAATACTAGGCAGGTGGCGACTCGCTTAATAATCATTATTTTACCTCTCAAAAATGCGCCCGAATAAAGTTATCCTTAAGCTTCTTCTGAGACAAGAAGCATGGCATCACCGCGGACATCTTGAATGAGCACCTGCGCTGTCAGTCCCCGTCACCCTTCACAGGCATTGCACTGGCCCGAACGGCTCCATAAGAGATTGACAGGCTGAAGTAACCTGGCCATGAGTCTCGGAAGCTTAAGGATAAATTTATTCGGGGGCACTTTTGAGAGGTAAAACAATGATTATTAAGCTAATTGCCACCTAAGTATTGAGGTGGTAGTTTCCACTTTAAATCAAAAACTATACATACAAAATGTGAGAGGCTTCTGAGGGCCAACAAACAGCACACTGGCCTGTTCCACGGCTAGTCACCACTCAGAAGCATCACGTTTTTGCTCTCTAGTCCCTTTTGGGTAGAATTAGTCTAATGTTTATGTGGAAATTTGTCCTCTGTAATGGCACTAGAGAGCTAAAACGTGATGCTTCTGAGCAGTGACTAGCCGTAGAACAGGCCATCATTGTGCTAACTGTTTGTTCTCAGAAGCCTCTCACATTTGCATGTCTATTTTGAATGCTTCTTAAGCGTGAACGGTGATCCAGACGTGGACCCTTTGCTCTCAGTGCCTAGAAAATCAAAACGTATGTCTGGGGTTAGCTGGCGTTCCCATGCAACGAGGGCTTGCCCAACATTTTGGAACTGGACCACCCTTTTAGGTGGGATTAGTCTAATGTGTATGTGGAAGTTTCTCCTCTGTAATGGCACTAGCGAGCTAAAACGTGATGCTTCTGAGCGGTGACTAGCCGTAGAACAGGCTATTGTGCGGTTTGTTCTGTTTGCAGAGCAATGCGTTCTGTACCCCTCTGGCACTCAAAGGGTTAAGGGGAAAAGTATACAAAACTGTTTAATTCAGGTGTTCACTGTTATTTTAAACTGAAATCAAAGTAATAAAATATTTAAAGGGGAACTTTCACCCCGCAATAACTTAATGTTCACTTACTGCTCACCTGGCGACTAGCTGCTTAGTAGCGCTAGTCGCCAGAAATCTTACCCGGTTCTTCAGATATCGGCGTTTTACAGGAGCAGGAAGCACGGACGTCTCTTCACAGTGACGTCCGTGCGCCTGCGCTGTGAGTCCCTTTTGCACCGCACGGTGCACAAGGGACTGACAGCGCAGGCGCACGGACGTCACTGTGAAGAGACGTCCGTGCTTCCTGCTCCTGTAAAACGCCGACATCTGAAGAACCGGGTAAGATTTCTGGCGACTAGCGCTACTAAGCAGCTAGTCGCCAGGTGAGCAGTAAGTGAACATTAAGTTATTGCGGGGTGAAAGTTCCCCTTTAAACACAGGAAATAATTCTTAATTTGTTTAACAGAAGAAGAATTTGCCAAGTTAGGAGTCCTACATATTGAAGTCAGTTACATCTGTATATTTTATATATTTTTTATTGATTTATTTGCATTTCATCTCTATTGAAGTATTCAGCTGTTTAGTTGCAATTTACAATCTGAATAATAGGAGTTCATAGCACTTCATCAAGAAAGGATTTATTGCCTCATGCCAGCATTAGGGCTCTTTCACACACAGGCAACAAAACTTTAAAGGGTTAGTAATACTTAAGTTTTACAAAGCTGCATCTTGCAGCCCTTAAATAAAGAAATTAAATGCCCCCAGTGCCATCTCTCAAACCTTAATGGAGTGAGAGATAATCATATATAAAATTCTCCCCTCCTTCACGTCGGCGCTCTAGCTGACTGCAGGGGAATCCAGTTTTGGGACCAGCTGGCGGCTCTGCAACAGAGCCGAGATTGAGATACTGAAAAACAAATCCTTCACTGGAACGGTCTTCTAAGTGTGCTTGCCAACCAAGCACGCTTTGTAGACCATTCCAGTGAAAGATTTATTTTCCAGTATCGCAATCTTTGCTCTGCTGAAGTCTCCAGATTCCCCTGCAGTCAGCTATAGCGCTGATGTCGGGGGGGGGGGACTTTAAATATGATTATCTCTCAAACCATAAAGGTCTGAGACATGGCACTGGGGGCATTTAATTTCTTTACTTAAGGGCTGCAAGATGCAGCTTTGTAAAACTTAAGTATTACTAACCCTTTAACAGACCCCTGATACAGTTCTGTCACCAGTGTCCTTTCCCACACTTTCTACTGTGTTCTATGGCCAGTCCAGACACAGGAGAATGTCTGATGGCCAAGTCATATAAGTTAGCTATTCAATGGAGTTTGCAATGAGTATCGCAACCTCAAACAATGCTCGTGTGAAAGGTCTGCTGTTAGCTCCACAGGTGACCATGCAGACTTTAATTGCTAGGTCTTTACTGGTTTGTTTGTGAACACAGTAAAGATGAAGCCTCCTGGTGTGTTCTCTCAAAGCAATAGTCACCTATGTCAAAGACACCATAGCTCAACATTTTAAGTTTCACAATGGGTGTCAACACCAATACAGCATCAGATTGAGAATATGTCATAATATGTAAAGTTTCAAAAAACACATTTTTCAAGCCAATACTGGGAGTATGTGTAACTAACATGCACCAAAAAGCTATGCATACAGTGTTTGAGCGCAGACTCACGTTGCCATTTCATAAACTGAAAAACAGTTACACACACTCTGGGGGTCGGGAGCTGACAAAAGTTAAGTGTGCACATCACAATGTACTATGGCACCTTAAGATAACCTAGAACCATGAGCATGACAGTGTACTAATGCCCCAAAGATGACACCAGTACGATGCACCCATACCATGCACCAAAGCACCAGAAGATGACACCAGTAAGATGCAGAGCATTACAAAAAGACAACTTCATCACACCATTTTCTTTAGTCTCCCGAAATAGAGGGGTATCCCTAACATGGGCCCTTGCTCTACTTGTGCCTAGAGAGAATCAGCCGCATTTCACTGACAAGGCCCACTAAAGGGTAAAAACATATGTCTGGGGTTTTGTATTTATTTTTTTTTCCAGTGCAGAGAAGATTTATCCAAAATTTCCGTGCTGGACTGTATGTGAGTGGAACCAGACTGATATGAACATGAACATTTCTTCTCTGTAGTGGCACATGGGAGCAAAACACTTGACTGAGCAGCACCTGAGGGTGCACTACTCCCCAGAATAAACTACTACGTTGTATTTGTTCTCAGTGCACACGTATTTTTTTTGTTATATTTTCCCCCAAATCAATGAACATGCCACGATGCAAAAAGGCACAAGGAGATGACACCAGTAAATTGTGCATTACGCAATGCACTAATATATCAGGGGGATAACAACATATTGCACAAGCATATTACCAGTACAATATAAATGTCTAGTACAGTATTTCTAAATCTGTCCTCAGGGCCCACTGACAGGCCATGTCATTAGTACTGTCCTGTTTATGTACAACTGAAACAGCAGCTCAGTCATTTTGATTGACACACGCATGCTGAGGCAGATAAATTAAAAAAAAACATGTCCTGCTAGTGGTCCTTGAGGATAGGCTTGAGAACTACTTTCTTAGAGCACTAGAGTAACAAGAGGTAACACCTGTACAATCCACACATCTGTACACCAAGACACCAGAGACTGACACCAATACAGTTTACATTACATAAACTAAGTGCCCCTATAATATTTGTCACAGCACAATAAGGCACCAGATGACATCAGCACAACATGTATGTGACAATACAAAAAAGCACCCAACAGTTGCTGACCATTTTCGGTACATGCCAAACAAAATAAGGAACAAGTGAAGAGGCCCAATGATTTGCAGGTCTGAGTGTAAAAATATTATTTGAAAGTCATTATGGCAGCTGTGCTAAAAAATTAGTGAAATCATGAGGCAAGCCTTAGGAAAAATAATAAATGCTATTGATTTAACCCCTTGAATGCTTGGGAGGTATCAAAAGCAATGTGACGCAACGTGCTGCACACTTATCTAGAATTCAGTTGGTTAAACTCACAGTTTAACACAATGGCAATTTGGGGTATGTGTCAATCAGTTCCATATGCTAAAGTTGTTTGTTCAATAATTGTACCACTTCTCTTAGTATATTATGCTCTCTGAGTGCAATAAGAGTAAAAGGTACAAGTCATACAACTATGGGCACAGATAAGCCCAACACACTGGTTTCCAATCCAATAAAGAAACACTAACACCTAAAAAGAGCTATCGTTATACAAACTTAAATACCTTGTACACCATGATAGCATCTGTAAAAATGATCTACTTGTTTTCTAGTGGCTAAAATATATTCGCATTTCTGTTTCTTTCCAGGACTCCCATTATAACAGCAATCATTATAAGTGTCACATAGGTGATAGTTTTATGGTCTGTTAAAGTGCACAAGAGATGCCAGCCTTCCTGAATAGGAGTGTATACTAACCTTAATAAATTAACACATTAGCTCTGCACAATTAACAAGCTGTGTCTATTTAGGATAGTCTAGACATGTATTAAAAATCCTATTTAAGGATTAAATTGTAGGGGTCTAACATAATATAACAAACGTTTTGCGATACTAGCTGTAAATACATTATATTTATACATTTTCATTTTTTTAAGTTAGTGGTCCTTTAAAGACTAAGGATCACAGGACATTCTGGGCCTTCTCATAGATCTTGCCCCTCACATCACTGTCAGTCACAGACAAAAGAGAACATCTCTCCATCTCACCTCTTGGGAGCCGGGTGCTCCATTACTGGATAATTTCAACCAAACACTAAACCACAGGTAAAGAGAAAAAGAACCAAGCCAGACCCAGTACTAACTCCGATCAACTTCCATCTTCCTCTAACCACACATTCCCCTCCTCCAGCAGCATCACCCTACAACCCAGCCTGCTGCCAGAATCACGCCCGCCCCTTTTCAGCGCCGACACGATAGCATTGGTTCACTGTTCAGCTTCCTCTATATTCATTGGTGAATTGACATGTCACTCTATAGTGGCTGACTAGCTTGAGCAGTCTGTTTTAGTTCCCTTCCCGTCTTGTACTTCACCCGCCCCTCCCCAACAACATACGGAGAGCGAGCGGAGAACAGGAAGGGAAACTTGACAGTAATGCATTCTGGGAAAGCGGCAGCATCTTCAATTGGAAGCTCCGCCCACGTAGGAAAGTTGACTGTCAAGTGGTACTTGCTACAAAAATGACTGGCAAAGTGGGCATGGGGGGATTTAATGCGCTGGCGACTGTTCTGAAATTCAAAGGGTTAAAAGCACAACTTAAACAATTGGGAATTTTTATCTTTTACTTCTTGCGTGGTTAGTTTTCTACCAGTTGCACTCTCAGCCAGTGCCCCCTATACACGCAAACAGTGGGCCTTATGCAGAAAAGCGGATACATTCTGGGGAAACCACCTGCACTGTAGGGGAGAGATGCAAATTCCCATTTATTTAACTCTACTCCTCGTTTGGTACCACAGGATTGGCCTTACGACTGGGTAAGTATTAATCTTCTCAATTAACCGAGCATGTCAGTGGTAGTCAGACACATATGGGCAATCCTTTTTTTAATTTAGAATTTATGGGGTATTATTCCTTTAAAGTAGTTGGAATTGGGGAATATTTTATTGACCCTTTATTGAGCATTTGGTTTGCTTCACTGGCATTTGTATTTTGATGGATATACATTTCACCAATATAGTATATATACAGGATTACATATTGTGTATAGAGATCTATGAAGGGGCTGACACACACAGCATCATGCATAGAAGGGGTGTGTGCCAAAGTGGCCTTAGACTTATTTCTATGTTATATTAGTCTTGGAAAGAGACTGTACTGCTATTTGAATAGTACTATAAGGCCCAACATGAACTGCTTGAAACTGTATTTATAAAACTACAAGTTGCTTGTACAGTTTTATGTGGTATAAAAGCACAAAAATGTTCTGTACCTGCTAATTATGTTCATTTGGAGGGTATGTAAGAAATGCAGTTCTTAACAAGCCATGTTCACCATAGGGATGAAATGAATGTTTCACAAATGCCCATTGAGTTAACTCTTTGAATGCAAAAGTGGTACACAATACATTGGAAAATAATGCATTGGTCACCACCGGCACTTGGGTTAAATAGGGCTTCTAGAAAGTAAAAGCATTATTTTAATTAACAGGGATTGTTACACATACATACATACATACATACATACATGCTGCTTGTTCTGTTCCATAATTTTACCCATTTAAATTAATGTGACCAGATTACCATTTTAATACCGAGCACTAATGAAAAACAAGCATTGCAGGGCTGCACTGTTTCATGTGATTTCCTGCAGAATGAGTCCGTATTAGCAATGTGATCTGGTCACATAACTTTACATTGATGAATAAGGTCCTGTGCGCTTATGTATGAATGCCAAGTGGATCAATCTTAGTGTAAACCAACTGCACCAGACGGACACACAAAATTCCCACTGATTTAATTTGCCTTTTTAACCCTTTGATTTCAAGAGATGTCTCCATTGCAGCACTGAACAACTCTAGCATTCAAGCAGTTAAAGGCCTTATTTAAATTGATGAGAGTTTTTATTTGTTTCTTATGACGTCCCATGGCCTTTATACAGCATTTCTGCTGGAAATCAACTTCACCATAGGGAAGAATTCAATTCTCAGTGCTTTAAATTGGTATTTTAACCCATCAAGGAGATCAACTATGTCCTAGGGATACCGGACTTAATTTTTTTTTTTTTTTTTTTGTCCACAAGACTTTGGTAGGTCACAGTGTCTTTCATGCAGAGGTCAGTTCAAGCAATCCTTCCTTTTTTTTTTTTTTTTTTTTTTTTTTTTTTTTTTTTAATATATTTACTTTTTACCTTGATTATAGTCTACTGCTAGCTGTTTCAGAATACATTGTTATAAAAGCTAGTGACCTTTACAAGACAAGTTTACAAGTTTTATGGAAGCCTTTGGTGCTTGTTGAGGTGGGAGCTAGAGGCAGCCTTTAACAGAGAGAACTATGTACAGAAAACTGCGGACATAATGCTAAACAATATTTAGATATTTAAATATCCAATTGCTGTATTAAGGACAGCTACCTATGTAAGTCAGTTTGTTAAACTGCAATTATGTGTGAAATTATGGGAGCAGACCTAGCAAAAGGCCCAGATTTGCATTGTGCAGCCCTAAAATATATCCTATCAGCTGTTTCGGGGGGGGGGTGCAGTAAGCTGACCCATAGGATAGCAACGGGCTGGAATGCAACCCATAAATCTGTGGCTCACCGCCACAAACTTTGCAGGTCACACTTATGTCTTGATTCTTGGTATTTACTTTTTGGGGGTTTTTTTAAGTGGCCTGTGACACTTTTGCTCATAGCAACTCAAATGTCAGGGCTCTTACAAAGCCAGTGATAGTCGGCGGAAGCAAGGGCTCCTTTAGACACCGCTTCAACCAAGGTGCCACATACAGAAAAGTCCTTTCTGCTCATGGTGCTCCAGGAGAACCAATAGACCCATTCATTTTTCCTTGCACCGCTTGGTGCACAGAAAATACTTGTTCACGTTTTCTGAATAACAGATCTTACCACCTCTGTTTCAACATGAAAAGTAGTGCAAAGAGGCAAATGGCTATTTGACCTGGTTATTAAAAGTTCAGGGCCTCCTATATTCAAATAAATTGTACAGTTTTGATATTTTCATCATTATCTGATCTTCTGGTGGGTCTCTACATTCAGCTACTCTCCTGGTCCTTCTGCCCTTTTTTCCTTTATGCTTCCCACTGATGACATGGTTTGGCTGCTTCTTATAATAAGAAATTAACTGAAGGTCTCTTCTAAATTTCAGAGGTAATGTTACTTTTTTCCCTAGTTTAGTGAAAAGTACAGTTAGGTATGAAAGACTGGGTATATGAAATAAGTAGACTCCATGAGCACACAATAATGATACCAATTCTATGTGGACATGAGAAGCTGAAACTTACATTAGAGGCGGGTTTTAGGTTTGCAGCTAGAATAGCATGTAGCTTAAGGCACTGCATTGTCACTTGGGGGAAAAAGAACATACACCAGGATAAATTAACAAAATTATGTTTCTGGTTTCCCCAAGACTAGAAAACACAATTATATTTTGCATGTCTTCTATAAAGAATGTAAAAGAATCTGTCTTCTCCATTTCAGATTTAGTTGAAGGGTTATTTTTTGGAACCCATAAACTGAATGTCAGGATATAATCTAGTCTGAACAGCAAATGGGATATGAATTTCTTTTACTAGTAGTCCCATTGGTTTCTTCCAGCTTTGAATTCTTGTCTCTTACTCTATCATATCTATCAATATACTCCTGCAATTGTTATGAATGCTGTGTGTTTAATACTACAAAAAAGCATTAGCATTTTTGTTTTCTGTTGACTGTCTGTTTAGCTTAATATAAATATCATTATAGATAGTCTCTTTGAATACTATCCATTTTAGTTTAATTGGACCTGTCTTCAAGATTGACGCTGGTCTGCTAATTGAACTATATATGAGTATGTGCATGCTGTGTGCTCAAGGTGTCTACTTATTTGATGTACCCAGTATAAGTTAAAACTCTGTTGTACCACCCACACTACCTGGTTGGGCAGTCCATGTATATTTGTTTTTAAAAGATTGCTCTTGGGCACTCTTTCATACTTATGCTTAAAGGGATAGTAATACTTCATTTTAACTTTATTTTATTTTGTAGGCATTAAAAAAACATGAAGAATGATATAAGTCTTATCTCTGAAACCTTTATGGTTTAAGAGATATTCACAAACAAAGTATCCCCCCCCCCGTTCAACCAGATCAGAAGGGAGATGCCCAGGTAGACTGCAGAGAGGGACAATCTTCAATTAAGATAATGGAAAAAGCTGAAAAACTTGTCAAGGGGGGAAGGGCTTTCATTGTTTTCATACAAAGAAAATTGTCCCCTTCTGTTATCTGTACTGTCATACAACCAGACTCACATCTGAGAAGAGATGGCTTTCACTAGGAAAAAGGGGCGGGGAGGGGAACTTTGCTTGTGAATATCTCATAAACCATAAAGGTTTGAGAGATAAGACTTATATCATTCTTCATGTTTTTTTAATGCCTACAAAATAAAATAAAGTTAAAACGAAGTGTTACTATCCCTTTAAGGAGCTTCCCTATCCAAAACACATAAGGTGAAGTATCTTTCACTCCTTGTGTACAGAAATCATTTATACTTACTTCACTTTTGCCTGATTTTTAAAGAAGTTTTTTAATAGATCTACATGCATCGGACAATTCATCCTCTTACAGCATTATTATTATTACTCTTTATTTATATAGCGCCAACTAATTCCGCAGCACTGTACAACTGGGAATTATAGGCTTGAACTATGTAATAAGTGAGTTTGCATCACCATGTTACTGCACCTGCTTCATATCAGTTGGAGGGTGAGTGAAAGCTTTATGGTGTTCTTCCTTTGTATGCAAGCTTAATGGGTTATTTGCATGCATACTATGTTTACATTTTGTTCAGTTTTGGTAGCTCAAGTGTCTCAAACAACCCAATTGTTTTGGATAATGATGACTCTTACTACCCAATTTATTTAACCTGTTATCCTGCACGGTGCTTCAACACAACATTTTCAACATTTGAGGGCTGAGCCTTTCCTTGCCAGTGAAGCTTAGCATCCAGGATCATTGAGGCTGATGCCAGTGACTTAAATGAACACTAAAACCAAAAATTAAATTGGTTTACATATTATTAAAAACCGTGTAATTACAGCTAGCATCTGTAAAAATTTAACAAATTAAATATTCATATTATGTTAAAAGCAGGGTTTTGATCCCTCTATATGGAGGAAAATCACCCCACCTACAAAGATCAAGTGGACTTGACTCTTGCTCATCAAAGTAGATCTTTCCATTTCTCTACAACCTGGTTCTATTGGGATCTCTACCCAGAGGCTAGTGAGCGCTCTTCCCCCAAACTCCTCCTACTTTATCCCCTTAGATTCCAGAAAGGCAAGTTTGATTCATATACTTTATTGAATTTAAGCTTCAAATTTTAGTTGTTGTGTTTTTTTGTTTTGTTTTTTTTGTTTTGTTTTTCTCCCTGCAGATTCAAGAATTAATGGTTGTGATTGATATTCTATTATCCGAACAGAATGTAATATACCTAATCTGTATGTTTCTTAAGCATATACCATAATTCATCTCATATTTATGATCCTATGATGTAGTTATGATATCTATGTACCAGTGATATGCATGTCTGTCTTGACATACCCATCCCCACTCCTCTCTTACCCTCTATTATTTCTGTCTTACCTCCCCCTTGTTTTACTTTGGAAAATAAAAATGATGACAATAAAACATGTGAAATAAAATGTAGGGTTTTTGCCCACTTTATTTATACATTTTGCATTACAAACAAAACTAGACAGGGTTACAGCAAAATCTACTAAACAGAATTTTGACATTGAGATAGATTTTGTAGGTGACATAAATGATCATTTTACTTTTCGTTTCTCTTCTATATATATATATAATTTACTTTAAGGACCTCAGCTTTTTGTATGTGAACTGATAATATTGTAACAAGAAGAGCAGGTGTCATGGACCTGAACAGAAGGGTGGAACATCTGCCTGAGTCACTGAATGGAGAGAGTTGAATATTTCCTCCACATGCACGATCGACTGTTGTAAATATACCCCACAGCCTAATAGCTACTTGTATGTGATTACTACCACATTTTCTATCACATTGATCCAAGTTTGCAAATCTGAAAACTTCATTAACTCTTTGAATGCCAGAGGGGTATGTGTTGCATACTCCTGGCACTCAAAGGGTTTAAAACTGCCTATGTGTCATGTTAGCCATACACCAGAAAACATATTATTTATGAGTTATTCATACTTTATATTGTGTACTAATTTAACCCTCTGAGTGCCAGAGAGGTACACAAAGCATTACTCTTCAATGTGTTGTGTACCCCTGTGGCACTCAAGGGGTTAAATTTTCAGCACTCAACAGCTGCAAAACCTGTTCAAACCTCAGCGTCACAGGTTATACTGCCGGAAAAAGGTCAGCTAAGCCATTCACCCTTCACAGGTAGATATGATTACCCAGGACACACTTGAAAGCCAGAGTCAATGTCAATGTATTCTTCCTGTTAAAATGTTTTCATTAAAAAAAAAAAAAAAAATCTAATGACTCTCTTTTCTGTGCAGTTTCATATTCCAGTTGTGCTCTGTACTGCACAGAAAGACTTTCATTTTCAGAAATAAAATTATCTGTGTCTTCTAAATGATATTCATCTGCTGTAATTTTGCCTTACATGGCAAATAGGCAGTTTTTAATGAAGATCTGAAATATTCAAAACATAAATAAATAAACAAATATATATCTCAAGATGACAAGTCCACGTTAACTTACCAGGGCATAAACCTTTATTTGAAGTGCTCCTTGGGCATTGTCTCCTGCTTATTCCAGTAATGCCCACATTGATTTAAGTTAGGATTTTAACCCATTGCATGCTAGTGCGTTCTGTGGTGTATTGAATCATTGATTTGGAAACCTATTTAGCATTCAAGGTATTAAAAGCCCCATTAAATCAATGAGTATTTGAAGAATCTGTATTTGTCCCCTGTGGTGCAGTTGGTTTGCTCCAGAATTGGTTATTGTTGGTTTGGCTTTGGCTTCAGGAACCTAAAGAAGTGCAATTATGGAGCAAACAGACTGTACCACTGAGGAAAATAAAATGATTTCATATTAATGTAAATGACAATTTTAACCCCTTGAACACTAGCAATGAGAAGCAATGCGTTTGAGACCTCTCTCACATTTAAGGGATTAAAAACCCCTTTAAAGGGATAGTAATACTTCGTTTTAACTTTATTTTATTTTGTAGGCATTAAAAAAACATGAAGAATGATATAAGTCTTATCTCTCAAACCTTTATGGTTTATGAGATATTCACAAGCAAAGTTCCCCTCCCGCCCCTTTTACCTAGTGTAAGCCATCTCTTCTCAGATGTGAATCTGGTTGTAAGACCAGACAGAAAACAGAAGGGGACAATTTTCTTTGTATGAAAACAATGAAAGCCCTTCCCCCCCTTGACAAGTTTTTCAGCTTTTTTCCTTATCTTAATTGAAGATTGTCCCTCTCTGCAGTCTACCTGGGCATCTCCCTTCTGATCTGGTTGAACGGGGGGGGGGATACTTTGTTTGTTTGTGAATATCTCTTAAACCATAAAGGTTTCAGAGATAAGACTTATATCATTCTTCATGTTTTTTTAATGCCTACAAAATAAAATAAAGTTAAAATGAAGTATTACTATCCCTTTAAGTCAATGGGGAATGTTTAGAATTTTCATTTGTTCCCTATGGTGCATATCCCCTGGCACTCAAAGGGTTAAAGTTGCAGAATAATGCTCCTGAATATTGTGTGTGCCCAGCAAAAGACCAGTCTCACTTGATGTGGCCTAACGTTTTGTACTGGTGTGCTGCTACTTTGACAGGAAAGAGGGGGCTTGCCTTACCTGATTGCCAAAGAACAACAATACACACCTAAAAATAACCACTCTCCTGTATGATTTAGAGATGCATGTTCTCTTCAGCATCCTATATAATAATTTGCTGTCATGCTCAGGAGAGACTGTCCAAACGCACAGCATGCTGAGAGGTGTAGGAATGCTGGGAGTTCTGTGCTGGGAGCATTCTGTGCTTTCAGGCAGTCCCTACAGTGCATGACTGCATCAGTGGCAGGACACAGAGCAGGACCGGCCTCTTAACCCTTTGAGTGCCAGATGGGTAAGGCAATGCATTGCACTCAAAGGGTTAACATCACCCGGACATTGGCCCGTGTACACTGGCTTTTACACTAGTATACTATAAGAGAGAGATTTTTCAGTTGTGACCCGCATTAACAGAAATCCACACATGAGGGCCACATCACTTTTTTTTTTTTTTTTTTTTATTGATAACTGTGATTATAGCCTGTTGGCGAATAAAAAAACAATGGATTTATATATATATCGAGTTAATGACAAAACTACTATATAACACAACTATTGTTGAACTGTAAGGTACTGGCTGTTGGTTAGGCCTTACTGGTGTACTAGTTCATGTTTGCTAGTTAAGTACATGTTTGTCAGAAATCTCAGGTGGGCCGCATATGGAGTTAGGCGACTGCATTTCGCCCATGGGCTACACAATTTAAGGTAACTTTTGTTAAAGGAATAGTAAAACTTATTTAAAAAGTTCTTAATGTAAATTGTTTGGTCATACGTGCAGAAATGCTCATGGTAAACTTTAAAACTTTGAGTGCCAGTGGTGCATTGCACTCAGAGGGTTAAAATATCATACTTACTGAGTCAATCATCTGATCCTTCTATGAATTCTGAACAGTCAAGTGCTTCTCTTTTCCAGTTTGATTGGCCACCAGCCTTAGCGTCTGGGCAAGGACAATTATCCTCCCATATCAACCTGTATTCTTGCATTTCATGCAGACACAACCTGAGTTTCAAGTTCTAGGAAGACTGTCCTCAGACACTGTAAGCCTGATTCCCATTGGAAGAGAGGAGTACTTTCACCCAACCCTCCGTAATTCGGTGTGGCATCAGTGAGTGATTCAGTAATTATGGTGTTTTAAAGAGCGAGTAATATTTCATTTTAATAGCAGCTTGGATCGTTCAATATAATGAATAAAACTGCTGCCTGATGAGCTTATTCTTCAAAACTGTTTAGTTACAATGTAATTAGATGCTGAAGTTGATCCTTCACGCCCCTTTTGCTGATCCTAAGTAGCCTTTAATCAGTTCTGAAGTCTGGATGCTTGACCAGACAGATCGCAATGAGGGACAATCTTCCCGCAGTAAATATAAGGTCAAATCTGCCAACCTTGTGGAAGGAGGGCAGGTTTTTCCTAATCCTAAGTGAAGATTGTCCCTCATTGTGATCCGCTGTCAGATCTCAGACTGAAAGACTTAGGATTGGCAAAAGTGGCATGAGCAATAAACTTCAGCATCTAATTACATTATAACTAAACAGTTTTGAAGAATAACAGCATCAGACAGCAGTTCTATCCATTATACTGAACGATCTGAGCTGCTGTTAAAATGAAATATTACTATCCCTTTAAAGTTTATGATATGCCTCACTATGCTTATGGCAACATGCCCTTTAGTACTGAGTGCTTTTTTTAATTGTGTTTACTAGTCTTTTTAATTTTGCCATTTGCTGTTCAAAATAATACAAATGCTCAGTCTGCAACTAAATATTACCCACTCCCTTATTTTCAATGTTATTGCAACATCTTCTTCTTAAAAAGGTTATATTTTCCAGTGTAGCTTTGAAGGAGAGGAAGCTCGTACCACACTGATAAGACGTGAGGACTGCACTCCCCCTGCAATGTGAAACCTCTAAGGCAGAGAGCAAGAGGAAAGCAGAGATATGAAGAGTAGGATGATTCGATATTTATAAAGAGGTCTGTTGTAATAACGAAGAATGCGATGGGATGCCAGCTGCGGGATTGTGGGCACTCTCAAGCCCTGCATCTCATAATAAATCCTTTAGGACCAGAGGCATGAACAATACATTTTTGCACATCCATCATCCTTAAGGGGCAAAAGCTACCAGTCTTATTAATTTTTCCCTGAGCGGAACATATAATGGTGAAATTCTTCTCTGCTCTCACTAATGGTATTGATGTAATTAGCCTGAGAAGCTCACTACCAATACATTAGGTGGACCCAAGCCCCTACTCGTTTAGGAACCTAGCAGAAGATCTCTATGGAAAAGCTATAAAATCAGGGATAACCAGACTAAGATCAGGGAGCCATTTGTGCCCCTCTGATATGACTAAAATGACCCTTCATGCAAATAGTATTAACAATAAAAAATGTGACTTCTGCAAAACATAATCCTTACCTGATCTTTAGGAATCAGGCAGCCATTTAATACTGGGGTAATTGATATAAACCAGGAGTGTCCCCAAGAGCCAGCCTGAGAAGAAAACTGTGAATTAAGGACCACATAATTGAAATAGAGCAATCTCATTAAAGATAAGCATGGGCAAAAAGAGTTTATATCAGCTACTAAATGCATGAATTAAATAGACTAATACGTTGTCTTAAAGTTTGCTATATAATTGTGCATAAGAGGCATTTAATGTCTACCTGATTGTTAAAGATCAGGTAAGAATTATTATTTATTTCACAGGATAACATTTTTATTTTTGATGGCGTTTTCTTTAAGGTGGGGACATCAAGGGTGCACAAGGGGGACTGATATCCTAGACCCGGGCAAGATACGGGTGAAGCAATGGCAAAGTCCATGCATGATTTAACATTAGTAGCAGGACCAGGCCTTTCATATAAGCCATGAGGTGGTCTGCTGTCTGTGAACTGAATGTCAAAGCAGCGAGGTGACCAGGCAGTACTGCACTAAATGAGATGAAAGGGGCCTGACCCCATATTGCCTCTGGATTGGTTGGAGGGAGATATATTCCCCACCTTCTGTTAGACGGTCCAAAGCACCAGCTTCTTTAATGCAGCTCTGCACCAGAACCCAGATAGTGTCTTCAACATACAGTTCAAAGGCAGCAAGCCACTGTGTGGTTGATATGAAACGCCCAGCCTGCGAGTGTTAAATCAGGCACTGTGCAGATAACACTGGTGGTGTTCTGTGTTTGCCTCTTTCTCCCCCTTTGCTCTGTTCGCTGCCTATTTTTTCCTTTAACCAGTTTTTCTCCCTCTCCCTGTTTTTCTGCATTGCCCTCAGCCTGTTTACCTTTACCCAGTATGTCCTCCTGCCTCCTTCTCCTGGTCTATGCCTATTCATCCCAAATAATATGCGGGTGGGGACCCTGCCATGCACAGTTGTCTGGGCCCCATTCTGTCTGATTGCAACCTACCCAAAGGACTGGGTTGGCTGTGAGTGTAAGGGCCACAAATAGCTCCAGGCTTTAGTTTGGATATCCCCGGTAAAATCTCTCATTTTGCACATGCTTGTTTTAATACCAGTATTTCATTTAGTAGTAATTGACCCTTGATATACTCTTCTTTTCTCAGTTTGGCCCTCGAGGGAAAAAATTTGAACATCCTTGTGCTAAACCTATAATAATAGTAATTCTTTTTCATTGATAAAGTGCCAGCATATTTCACAGCACAGGGAAACAACTTTCAGTGAAAGGCAAAAGTTGAGCAATTCCAGACAAACCAACTGCTATCCAGGGCATAAATAAAAATTCCCATCAGTTTTAAATGGGGTTTTAATCTCGCAAAATGCTAGAGGTGTCCAGTACATTCCAAAGCAATGTGTAGGAGACCTCTTTAGCATTCTAGCTTTGAAATTGGTCAGTGCACCAGCACATGTGCCAGCTTGTCAAATGGGGTCTGATATTGACCACTCTGGTCTTGCAGTGGTCAATTTCAGACACCACTAGTGCTCACAGTGCTCCTGCAGGAGCTCTGTGAGCACAAAATACATGCAGAATGCATCCAATTTTATTGGTGTAACTGAAACCTGGTTAGATGAAACATGTGACTGGGCAGTCTAGGGAGCTGTTCACTTTTAGGTGGGATAAGGTTAATAATAGAGGTGGGGGTATTTTACTTTATGTAAAACATGCCTTAAAACCTTGTATAAAGGAAGATATTAAGGAAGAGTCCAAAGAAAATGTGTACAGGCTTTGTGGGTTGAACTAAGCACTGGGAGCGTACATAATAATAATTGTGTGCACAACTGTTTTGAGAATGTTGTGCTATTAGAAAAAACACTTAAGTCACTTCAAAGATACTAAACTATTTCAACACCATGGAATTTTCAGTACCTAATGCCACCCCGAGAAAAACAGTACCCCGTTGGTGCCAGGAGCAAGGCCACTTGAGGGAGCATGGCAATATATGTGTGATTCCATGACTACCAGTGGAACAAGGCTGTGGGCTGGGGTGGCAGAGTGTGTATGTAGGGTCTGTGACTAATAGTGTTCAGTGGAACATGCCTGAGGTAGTGTTAGTGTATGTGGGGATCTGTGACTTCCATAGGATAGTGGTACCAGGCAGGGGGTCAGATCGAATATATGAGGGGGAGTAAACATTGGCTCAGAGGGCTGGGGTCTATATGTGTGGGATACAAAGGGTTGTGCAATGCTTTATAAAGCAATGTGTTGTACACCCCTATGGCACACTTCTTTTTTATTTTTAATATATATTTAACTCTCTGAGTGCTAGAGAGATATCCATTGCATTGGATACCTGTCACTTAGTAAGTTAAATGCAGACCTCATAGGGGCATCAGGACCTCTGTTGATGTTCCCTCAGCTATTGATCTTCCAGCCGATTCAGCTTGGAGATCAATAGAGGTGACTCAGGAGCGCAGTATGGCTTCCCCTGCTTCCATCCTACCCGAACTACCTACTGGGTAGGTGTGGGCAGGTTCGGGGAAAGCCTCAACACTGGTGACATGACTTGGAAGGCTCGCACTCCTACCTGGAAGGTGGGGTAGGATAGAAGTAGGTCAGCCATGCTGCTTTCTTCTGTCACCATTACATTTTCAAGCTAAATCAGCTGATCAGATGGAAGATCAGTGACTGAGGGTGCAAGTTTTTTTTTTGTTTTTGTTTTTTTAATGCGGTCACTGTATTCCGGTTACAAATGCTTATGCAGTGGCTTCATTTTCCTCAGTACAATGTACGGGTGTAGAACAGAGGGCAACAGCTGGCCAAGAATGTATGTTGTACGGCCATGGCACTCTAGGAGTTAAATGGAAATGTTTATTAATGAACAAGGTTTACTTACATGCTGAAATAACTATACTAGTGTTAATATTTATTTTATGTGTTTAGTAGTTTTTGCATAAGAGCCTATGATAAATGAGACTTAGGCACCTATGCAAATTACTTTTTTGTCTCCTCTCTCCCCAACTATCCATTGTCTACACAGCTCTGTGCATCTGCTGTAAAATCTAATGTCTGTTCAAGGACGAGTGGACCGTAGGCTTATTTATATCAGTGTTGTCTAGGCTCTTATGGAGGAGGGGCAATGTGTAGTCTACCAGAAAATAACACCTTCTGTGCTAGGCTTTGCAGCAATACAGGAGTAGAAGAAATCTATCTACAACTATACTAAAATATGATGTCCGATGCAGTCATGCGCAGTAGAGACTGCCCGAAAGCACAGAATGCTGGGAATTCTGTGCTGGGAGCATTCTGTGCATTCAGGCAGTTTGTACGGCACATGAGGTGGCCTCTTAACCCTTTGAGTGCATTGCTTTTCGTACCCCTCTGGCACTCAAAGGGTTAACATCACCCGGACCTTGGCCCGTGTACACGGGCTTTTTTCACTAGTAACTGTATAAAAAGATAGGAATTAGTAATAAAACTAATGAAGTAACCTGACCCGGTTGATTACCAATATGTGCAGTGTTGTATTAAGAGTCCAACACAACATTAGTTTCCTAAAGAAGTTTCCCATTTAATACACAGAGAGCCCGGCCATGCTAGTTTTGGTTCATTTAGGTGTAAAAGCGATGGACATGTTCAGCTAGTTCTTGTCTCCAGTTTCTTCTGGGGAAGGTTTTAAAACTTCTGAATTAACTAACTTTTTGGTATCTATGGTACAATGAGATGATGTGGCAGTTGTGCTAAAAAGAACAGGAGAAATTCTGGAGCAAAACACAGCCGTTGGTGTAAAAAAAAAAAGCCATTAATTCCAATATGGATTTTTAGCCTCTTGTATGCTAGAGAGCATTGCACCCGCTGACAGTCTAGAGGTTACAAAACATTTAAAGGGGAACTACCCCCCCACGTAAAGTATACCTCGAAGAATTACCCATCTGGCGGCTAGCAGATCACTAGTACTAGTCACTAGAATAATTACCCCATTATAGAGGATTCTTATTGCTCCCAAGAGAGACGGCCAGGCAACAGTGCTTTAGAAGAATATGCGCACCTGCACCGTCAGTCCCTGCTAGTACCTTAAGGTACGAAGCAACGCCTCCTAGATCAGACTGGGACTGACGGCACAGGCGCACAGACATCAATATGCAAAGGAGTCTACGCTGTTTCCTGGCTGTCAGTCTCGGGAGCTGTAGGAATTCTCTATAAGGAGGTAATTATTCTGGCGATTAGTACTATTGATCAGCTAGTTGCCAGATGGGTAATTCATCAGGGTAAACTTTATGTGTGGTGGTAGTTCCCTTTTAATTCAATAGAATATGTGGAGTTATTTGTCCTCTGTGGTGCAGTTGGTTAACTGTTATCACCTCTTTATCACGCCTTAGTGTATCTTCCCCAGTTCTTTTAACACATCTACTTTTGTTTGCGTAGCCTAAATCCATAAGAACCTGATACAGAGCTCGTTGTTTTCAGTGTCATTGCATTGAAAGAGAACCGTGTCACATTTAGTTCTGGTGTTTTACTTATATCCACTAATAGAAAATCATTGACAAAATATTTCCATATTGAACCTCCCTGAACTGAATGATTTTCCTTCGTGGTGTTTGTGTCATTTTCTTTGCAGGGAGGAAGACAGCTTGTTGACAGAGATAATATGAAGAAAGCCAGAGTCGGGAGCGGTGATGAGGCTGCTTAAAGAGATAACACAGACCTGAAGAGGGGATGAGCTTAACCAAAAGAAGACATGAAGTCTGTTTATTAGTATAAAATGCAGGAGATGTATATCACACGAAAGTAACACTTTCAGTAGTTAATTATATGCCAAGTGTTTTTTCAGTCACATGATCAGAAAGCCATAAATGGGAGGGCTGAATATTTTTTATTGGTAATGATGGTGAATTATAGTCTGTGAGCTATTCAAAAATATGGATGTTATTATTTATTGGTCATCAGTAGCAATACTGATATTTTACAGACATGTATTGTACTGTACTGGCAAGCTGGGGATTAGTTCTTTCAGTCCTACTAGTACATGTGTGCTATTTAATTTCGTATAAAATTTGTTTTTAAAAAAATCTCAGGTGGGCCACACCCTGAGTTCAAGTGGACAACTTTTGGCACATGGGCCAAGAGGCATATTATGTCCCTCCATCTGTTGAGGACTACAACTCCTACAATCCATAACTGTTTGCTGTCTGACTGGGGACAATGGGAGTTGTAGTCTTCAGCAGCCAGAGTGCCAAATGTTGGCTAATCCTGGGTTAGTGGTTCCTAACTTTTTTTCCTTGTCTGAAATGCCATGAGAACTGATGCTCACTTACTGTTCTGGTATCTTTTTTTTTTCTTTCTATTTTCTACCTCAACATTTATATCAAAGTTTGGTTATACCATTGATTTCTTAATCATTATTACTGTACTAGTAATGTATCATTCTCTTCTGAATCCTGTCCCAACCCCGAGCATTACTGCTGATAGTACAATCTAAAAGATTTATCAACTTTACCAGTCCCTCCCAATACACACTGTTAAGGGTAAAGTAATAGGTATGATATAGAGCCACTATTTGTAGTTTGAGTACTACTAGGAGTAAACCTGTGGTCACAAATCATAAAACATATTAGCTGTTATCAGATTACATTTTGCTGTCAGTTGTAGATATTATGGATTTATGACACCTCCATCCAGGGAACATCTTATTTATCATTTGGGCAACACAGTATACAACCACTTCCCAAATTACTGAGCAGGGGAGAGCTGGTCTGGGGGGCAATTGCCCCCTGGTACAGTCATACGTCTGGGCTGGTGGTCCTCTGCCATACTCAGTTTGCTGCTGTACATGGAGCTTCACTAGTGATACCACATAGCTTACAATTGAAATGGAGCTACTCAAATGATACCACAGAGCTACAATCGATATGGATCTATTGTAGTAGCATAACCCATTTCCTTTGTAAGCTCTATGGTATGCACCCTACCCTTTTCAATTGTAAGCTACATGGTTACAGTTGCCTTACTTCACAACTTTAATGCCAACGTTAAAATAAACAAAAGAGAGTGGAGTGGTACAGCGGTCTAGAATGATAGCAGAAATGGGCCACTTAATCGTATTTGTCCCCCAGGCCGCAAGTTGGCAGCCACCCCTGTTACTGAGCTAATACTAATATATGCCCCGTAAATTGCTCACTATAACTATTGGCCTTTCTGTTTCTCTTGTAGTGTGGTTATGTAATGTATAGTGATATGTTTAATTAAAGCGCCAATAACGATAGTGCAATCTAAAGTATTGTGTCATGGAATTGGTTTAGTGCTAAGATCATAAATGAGTCATCGGAAATGAAACAAGTGTGTAAATTTGTGTAAATTAGTAATTAATGTCAGTTATGATCATTTGAAATGGGCTCAATTATATAACTGCTAAACAACAAAGTAATATAAAAACAGACAGGATAAAATCTTTTTCACAATTTTATTATTCTGAAATTAATCTATTTAAAACTTCAGGAAATACCATCACTTTGATTACTTGTAGGCTATATATGTTATTTATATGTCAAAAATACACTATATGATCAAAAGTATGTGGACACCCCTCCTAATTATTGATTTTAGGTGTTTCAGCAACACCCATTGCTAACAGATAGTGATACGTTTAATTAAAGCACTTATAATGATAGTGCAATCTAGATGTGTCATGGAATTGGTTTAGTGCTAAGATCATAAATGAGTCATCAGAAATTAAACAACTGTGGAAATTAGTAATTAATGTCAGTTATGATTATTAGACATGGGCTCAATTATAAGACTGCTAAACAACAAAGTAATATAAAAGCAGGTAGGATAAACCCTTTTTTCACAATTTTTTTAATCTGAAATGCGGACCCCTCATAATTATTGAGTTTAGGTGTTCCAGCCACACCCATTGCTAACAGGTGTGTAAAATCAAGCACATAGTAATGCTATCTCCATCAACAAACATTGGCTCAGCCACAAAGCGGTAGACCATGCACACTCATAAAGCAGGGCTGCTAGCAAGTAAAAATCGCCTGTCCTCTGTCGCATCACTCATCTACAGAGTTTCAAACTGACTCTAGAAGCAACTGTGAGTCGGGAGTTTCATGAAATGGGTTTCTATGGCTGAGTAATTGCACACAAGCCTAAGATCACTATATGCAATGCCAGGCGTCGGCAGAAGTGTTATAAAGCATACCGCCACTGAACTCTGGAGCAGTGGAAATGTGTTCTCTGGAGTGATAAATCACACTTCACTATCTGGCATTCTGATGGGCGAATCTGGGTTTGGCGGATACCAAGAGAACGCTACCTACCAAAATGCATAGTGCCTACTGTAAGTTTGGTGGAGGAGGGATAATGGCCTGGGGCTGTTTTTCAGGGTTTAGGCTAGGCCCCTTAGTTTCAGTGAACGACAATGTTAATGTTACAGCATACAGAAATATTTTATTGTTTGAGGAAGGCCCTTTACTGTTCCAGCATGACTGTGCCCCTGTGCACAAAGCAAGGTCCATAACTACATGGTTTAGTGAGAGGAATTCTTCTGTTGAGGAAAGGGAATCTGATATTTTGATTCCTCATTTACTCCTAGGGATTCATTTGAGGAAAACCATGAGTCACATGTGATGGGTCTTATTAGGACAATTTTGGGGACCCTTAACCCCTTGAGTGCCAGAGAGGTATGTAAAGCATTGCTCTGCAATGCATTGCTAACCCCTCTTGCACTCAAGGGGTTAAGATCTCTGAGGCCACTGATTCCATTTCTTCATCAACAAATATTTTCAGGAGGCGAAAGTGGGATGCTGTGCTTTTCCCTCACCATCATTCCTTTGACTGGTTGATCCTGGAGGAATGGAAGGTACCTGATAATTATTTATTCCCAGGTGAATTTCTCTATTATCTCAGTTCTCTTCTGCTTCACTACAGTAATGGGCTGCCCCACCAGCAGCTGAATCCTATTTTACACTTTTCTAAGCAGACAGCATTGTCTCTTTCAGACACAGCATCACTTAAAGACCAAGAAGAGAAACAGCTGAATTACCTTCATAAGGCACATTTTGCAGCCTCTGAAGCTGCCTTACACCTAACCTATGCTACTGCTTAGCTGACTAGGGCCATGGCTGTTTGGGGGTAACAACTGTTAGCTGTAGTCCATGCAGATGTATCTAAAGAAGACATTGTTTGGCTGTTCTAAGATCCTTCAGACTAATATGTACCTTTTTCGAGGCTGCATTCAATTCTGCCTTTCTCAATGGGAAATCCTTAGTGCTCTCTGACGGCTAAAAATTTGGTTGGCAGACCAGTCCTCCAAGATGTCTTTAGTCTCTCGCATTTGTAGGCAGTTGTTTCGGCTAGAATTGGAGAAGATTATTGGCCATGCCACAAGGTGCAAGAGTGCTCTGTTGCCTTAGATTACCTGCAAGCATTTCTTCTTTACACAGAAAACACGAGGCTTTCATTTCTCCTGAGAGTTTGTGTATGTGCCCAGTTCTTCACTCCTTCAGCATCCCAGCCCTTTTCTGAAGCCCAAACAGGCCTGGGCAGACAAGAAGTCTACCCAAAATCCCCCAGCTGACAAGTTCACATCTGCATGACTCGCAGGGGACATTCCTTGGTGGTAGTCTACTTTTCTTTCACAATATGTAGACCTTTTTGGTGGCGGAGCAGTGGGTGTTATGGATGATCTCTGAAGGTTATCTCAGAGATTTCAAATCCCTTTTCATTACTTCTTTCTGTCGAGAGTGCCTCACAATTCAGTCCAGAGCTGTTTATTCTTAGAAGCTATTTTATTCCCTGGTGGACATGTAGGTCTTGGTGCCTGTTCCTCCTCAGGAAAGAGTTAAGGGCTTTTATTCCAACCTTTTCATTGTTCCTAAAAGGGACAGTGGTTATTTCCCTTTCCTGGTTTTAAAACGTCTAAATTTCTTTGTTTGTGTGCACATTTAAGATGTAGTCTTTGATCTCTGTCATTGCGGCTATGTGTGCAGGGGAGTCTTTAGCTTCGCTCGACATGAATGACACTTATTTTGGATATATCTATTCATGCAGATTATCAGTGTTTCCTGCCTTCCAGTACCTGCATTTTCAGTTCACCTCCTTTGTGCTGGCATCTGCCATGCAGCATTTCACAAAAGTCATGGTAGCCTTAGCTGCACACATTTGTTCTCTGGGGTTTTGTCTTACTCCCTATCTGGACAACCTTTTACAGAGAAAACTTTGCACCTTCAGCTTCAGTTGTTTGTGTCCATACTGAAGCAACATGGTTGGGTGATCAGTCCACCCATCAACGATGGTGCAGGAGTACATGAAGGTTCTGAGCTATCAGGTTTCTGCTTTGGAGGCATTTCACTTTGTGCAATTCTACACTTGGGAGCTACAGCTGGAGATTGTCAGGAATTGGTACAGACAGCAGTGTCATCTCTCCTGTGTTTTATAAAAAAATATATATATATATTATAAGAATATGAAAAAAATAATACATAAAACTAAACTTCTAGAATATATAAAAACATTAAATATGTAGACCTGAATAAATATATACACATAAATGTAAACCTGATCTCCAGAACTATTCATATTCTAAAAATCCATAAATCAATCTATACGGGAAAAGGAAAGGAAGATAAATATAATACTCTCTACTAAAAATAATGCATATCTTTATCCTCATTAAGACAATATGGGGGTCATAGTATTTATTGTAAACATCCAGTATGACTCTCTGTCTCGCTGGTGTTGTGACAAGGTGGATGCCTCTAGAAAATACTGATAGATTACCAGACCGAGTATATTATGTGAGTGCATACCCTGAAACGGCTGGTTCTGTTTTTAAAAAATAAAATAATTAAAGCATGTAATTCATTAATGTATGTAATACTCATCTTTTAGAAAATACAGTTGGTTAATGCTTTCCAATGTTTTTTGTTTTTTTTTCTCAAAATTGTGATATAGACCCCATTGAATGGCGTCTTACATATGTGGTGTGTCCCCTTATACAGAATATGTTCTTGAGTTATTACGCTCTGGAATTGTATTGGTTCTTATTTTTTTTATATGCCATTCCACTAAAAAATGTATTTTAAAAAAGTGTGTAATACTTCAGTTAGGTTTTGTATCCTTATTTGCTCTCCTCTTTTCTGGGTGATATTGGTTGCAATATTTCTAGACAACGATGAGTATGTGAATCAGACTTTGTCTGGATCTTGTGTGAGAGATATTTCTGAGGAGGAAATGGCAGGATTTAGCCTGGACTTGGGAAAAGAAACAAAGGAAATAGTCACAAATAACTTCAAAGATAAACCAAAATGTTTAACTTTATTATTTATGTATGAAATGTAGAGTTAGTAGATTGATAAGTGACAAAAATTAATGAGATTGAGTCCTTCAAAACGGATTGGAATGAGACCAGTAATGTAAGATGAAGGCTGACTGGTATTGGTTGCAATATTTTAAGACAGACAATGATAAGTGTGTGAATTAGCATTTTGGTTGTATCTTGTGTGAGGGATATTCTAAGGCAAAATGGCAGGATTTAGCCAGAAAGTGAGGAAAGAAACAAAGGACTGAGTCACAAATTACTCCATTGAATAGAGCTTGGGAGGTAGAAGTGACAAAGTTGTTCAAAGTGATGGTAACTTCGAAAGGGGTTTGGAGGATGGGGAAAGGTGCATAGTTTTTGTTTTGGTTTTAATAGGTAGAGTTTTAGATAATCGGATAAATCCAAGAAAAAAATGAAGAGAACCACTTGGTGACCAGATCCATAAGGAGGGAATGATGTTAGGCTAGGAAAGGTAGAGTTGAGTAGCTTCAGCAAATAGATAGTAATGACCTATTGACGAGTTAAGAGACAGCACACCACACTGCAGCATCTGCGAAAGGACTGGCCTCCTGTGTTGCCTTTTGTATATTGAGAAAGGAGGGAAGGCCAATTTCCTGTCAAATTGCTTCTTCTGGGTTTGTGAGAAGAAACCTGGTCATGATCTGCTGCCCACCCAGCCAAAGAGGACGGCAGGCTGCTTGGGCAGCTGAATGTGACCTGGTCTTTCTCTCCAAAACAGAAATAAGCAATATGGCACCCAGCTCCACTTCAATTGGGCGATAGGAAGGTGTGCGGGGCAGGGAGAAAATGGGGCCCTCTCTTTCATTCACCTGTCCCTGCTACCCTGATTAATTTCCTACTGCAGGACATGTGGGATAGGTCTCCAGGACATTCCGCTTCACAGTGCATTGCTAAAAAGAGGAGGGGGGGAGTTCATATACTATAATACCAAATCAATTCCTCTTTTTGCCCCCTCCTTCCATCTTACCCTCATTTCTCCTCTTTCACCTTTAAAATTCCATCCATCCCTAGTACATACACACCTATGGTCACTCTTGGAAAAAATAGTGGTCCTTGTCCAGGCACGTGCACACATAGACACCAAGGGGGGCTTGAGCACCTGCTCTTTTTGTCTAAAGTGCCCTTATGCCCTTTTAAAAAAAATAATAATAATTATGAGAAGTGCCCTGTTTTTCATTTGAGCCCCTGCCCCCCCAAAATGTCTGTGCACGTCCCTGTCCTTGTCACTTAAATTTATCTTGGGCCTCTTGATTTCTGATACTGGCCCTGCTTACATATACCTATTCAAGTCAAAGATGAAAACATTCAAAACAGTCCTTCAACATATTAATAAATGGTCCAGGATAAATAAACCAGTTAAGTATAGGGATAGATATGACAGAGGGGTTAGAGTCCTGAATGTCAGAAAAAGAGAACGCTTATTGATGAGCAAGAAACTCATTGAGGCTTTTTGAATTTTTCTTTCTTTATTTTGATGTTATTTTTACTGTATTCACACATGGGATCATTTCCAAGGGATCTGTCACAGCCAGAAAGACCCAGTTAGAAACAAGACCAAAATACCTTAGGCATATCCGCAGGTGTTTGTTTTGCACACACCTGTATAGGGGGCTAATTAAAATGTTTTATAACTAGAGAAAGTATACCCCATGCATATTTGTCATTCATATATCTAAGGAAATCCATTCTCACCCACATTAAAAAAAATAAAGTTTTACAATTGAACTTGTAGTACAACTCTGCCTGTGATTGGCTGGAACTGCTAGCCATATAACAGCATTTAGTTATGCTGCGCTTGTTTGAGAAGCCAATCCAAGACTAATACATTTTGCATTTGCAGGAGTAGTATAAAAAAAAATCCTGTGGGTTCAATATTCACTCAGTTGTTAACAGAAATCAGTTTAGTTTAGTTTACATCAATATTTGTTTTTGTTTGATAAAGTGGCAGAATCCTATATAATAATTCGCTAGAAAGTTTATAACAACACAGTCATGCGCAGTAGAGACTGCCCGTGACTGAGCGTCCTGCTCTGTATCAGCTGCGGCGTGGGCAGTCTCTACTGAGCATGACTTCACCGCGACCAGCTGGCACTGTATCAGCCGCGTCATGGGCAGTCTCTACTGTGCATGACTGCTCCATGACCGGCTGGCAGTGGCAATGTGGCCCGTGTAACAGGCTCTTCAACTAGTATATTCAATAAAAGACCAATATAACCAAAAGAAATATCACTAGAGCTGCGGGCTTTCTGTACATATCACAGATATCTACATAACTGTGTGATTTTGGTGCCTAAATTGTCTCTCTTTCTTCACTCCTGATAGAAGCTTACTGATAATGGATTTTATGACATGAGGCTTCTGGGGGAAAGCTCCCAAGAGCTCCAAGTAAGGTTCTGAATGTATCCAACTGTGCAGATATCAGTAATGTGCACAGCAAACCAGGAAAGAACTAGTGAGTTATAAACTCAGTTTCCTTCATTTTTTGAGGACACTTTCACTGTTGTAAAATAGTCTTTGTCTTATTTGTTTTACTTTATTTTTTTGCTTTCTAATTAACCGGTCACAGAATTACAATTGGCCCATTTTCATTAAGGAGAAGTTAGTTTGAGACTGTACATGCAAAGTTAGTCATTGCTGGAGGAGAATGGGGAATAAATCTGCATAGATCTAGTTCCAGCCAAGAGGCGGTACCGTTTGCCATGACACACACCAGGGAACTCCAGCGGTTTGTGATCCAGGTGTGCAGGGGTTGGCCGGACTTTCTGAAGATGTCGGTGTCACTTCCTCTTCATGTGGAACTGAGTTTGTCCTGGTGGCTCAACCTCTCCAATCTGCTGATGGGCAAGTCCTTCCTAGTTTCCTTCTGGACCATGGTGATGATGGATGCCAGCCTTTCTGGATAGGGAGCTGTCCTGGGTCACCTGAGTGCACAGGGTCGGTGGTCTCCGGAAGAATCTCTCCATCCCATCAGCATGTTGGAGCTTCTGGCGATATTTCATGTCCTTCGTTATTGGACATCTCAGCTGGAAGACTGTCCAGTCCAGGTAGAGTCCAACAATGCCACGGCAGTGGCTTACATCAACAAGCAAGGCGGAACAAGAAGTCTTGCTGCTTGGTTAGAGGTCAAGGCTATTTTGTCCTGGGCAGAAGAACACGTTCCTGCTATATCCGCAGTGCACATTCCTGGCGTAGACAACGTCATGGTGGACTTCCTCAGTCGACACACAGTGGACAGCGGAGAGTGGGAGCTGTACCCAGAGGTGTTCACCCTCATTGTTCAGAAATGGGGCCTTCCTTACATCGACCTGATGGCAACAAGACACAACAGGAAGGTTACGAGGTTCTGCTCTTGATGGAGGGACCCTCTAGCTCTGGCGGTGGATGCAATGTCCATTCCTTGGTTATTCCCTCTGGCCTACATCTTTCCTCCCCTCCCCATATTGCACAGGGTGTTACGAAAATTATGACTGGAGCATTGTCCAGTCTTTCTGATTGCTCAGTACTGGCCTCACCAGGCTTGCTTTCCGGAGCTTCTGGATCTGTCAGTGGAGGAGCCATTCCAGCTCCCTTGCTGTCCGCATCTTCTTCTATAGGGTTACCTGTGGAAGGAGGATGTTCATCGTCTAGCCTTGACGGCTTGGAAATTGAATCCTCAATTTTGAGGAAGAAAGAGTTTTCTTCTGGTGTGGTGGCTACTATGCTCAGTGCCCGCAAACCTGTTTCTTTCAAGATCTACCATCGTGTCTGGTCGACCTTCCTATCTTGGTGTGCCGATAAGGACCTGTCTCAGGAATTTGATCTGCCTATGGTCCTGGCCTTTTTGCAGGAAGGTGTGGATAAGGGCCTCAGTTTGAGTTCCCTTAAAGTTCAAACGTCTGCTCTCTCTGTTTTCTTTCAGAGGCTCATTGCCATTCTTCCTGATGTCAAGGTTTTCTTTCACGGCATTGCTCATACTCATCCTGCCTTCAAGATTCCTGCTCCTCCGTGGGGTCTTAACTTGATTTTGGGTGTTCTTCAGCGCCCTCCATTTGAGTATTTAGCTACTATTCCTCTACGTCTGTAGACGTGGAAAATGGCCTTTCTCCTGGCAATTGTGTCTGTCTGCCATGTCGCGGAGTTACATGCTCTGTCCTGTAAACCACCCTATTTGGTGTTTCACAAGGACAAGGAGAGGGATCGCCACTTGTTAGACGTTTTGCGTTGTCTCAAGTTTTATGTACATCGCTCTGAGTCTATCAGGCAATCTGATGCATTGTTCGTTATTCCTGAGGGTCCTGGGGCAGGAAGACCTGCATCTAAAGTGACTATTACTTCATGGATCTAGTCCACTATTCGTAAGGCTTATGAGCTGAGGAAGAAGCCTGTCCCCTTCAGGGTCACGGCTCATTCTACACAATCTATTGGGGCCTCTTGGGCTTACGAGAATCAGGCCTCTGCTGATCAGTTGTGCAAGGCTTCCACCTGGTCTTCTGTGCACACCTTTTCGAAGCACTACCGTGTTGATATACTGCCATCGGCTGATGCCAGCTTTGGGAGGAAAATCCTGGAGGCAGTTTTGCCTGTCTAGGATCTTCTTCAGTTCTTGGTGCATCCTTCACTTTTGAGCCCCGTTGGCTCTAGTTCAGTGTGCTGTGTAACAGCTGGGGTGTGTCACGTATTTAAAGACTCTCAGACTTGAGGTTTGGTAAAAACTTAACTTTATTAAAAGTTAAAGGCAGTCCCCATAGGGTAAACATACATAACAATACAACAGTAATAGAACATATAATAGGTTCTATCGGCCTTGCCTAAATACCGGGCAAGGCAACCCAAGTGACAGTTTTAATGACAGGCTCTACCGGCCTTGCCTATACCGGGTAAGGCAACCATGAGATGACATATACCGGTTCTACTGGCCTTACCAATACCGGGCAAGGCAGCCCCCACGGAATGCTGAATGTAGGCTCTACCGGCCCTGCCAATACCGGGTAAGGCAACCTTAAAGATGGTGAATTACAAGGTTCTACCGGCCTTACCAATACCGGGCAGGGCAGCCCAAAGGAGTACTGGAGTAGGCTCTACCGGCCCTGCCAATACCGGGTGAGGCAACCTACAGGATGGTAACGTCAAGGTTCTACCGGCCTCACCAATACCGGGCAGGGCAGCCTGAGCAAGTAGACCAGCTGTCAGGTGACTAAGACAGCATAGAGCATAAGTATAGAGGTCTTACTCAGCAGGAGTCTATTGCCAGGGATACTCAGACAACTGCAAGGAAGTGGACAGCGACTGACCACAGTACTGGATGTTCAGGAGCAAACCAACGTCCGCACGTTGGGACTAATAGTAATAGCGCAACCAGGTTTAATGGAGCAAACCAGCGACCGCACGCTGGAACCAACAATGTATATCGCAACCAGGTTTAGTGGAGTAAACCAGCGTCCGCACGCTGGAACCAACAATGTATATCGCAACCAGGTTTAGCGGAGTAAACCAGCGTCCGCACGCTGGGACCAACAACGTATATTGCAACCAGGTTTAGTGGAGCAAACCAGCGTCCGCACGCTGGAGCCAATAATGTATCTCGCAACCAGTTTAGTGGAGTAAGCCAGCGTCCACACTCTGGGACCAACAATGTATATCGCAACCAGGTTTAGTGGAGTAAACCAGCGTCCGCACGCTGGGACCAACAATGTATATCGCAACCAGGTTTAGTGGAGTAAACCAGCGTCCGCACGCTGGGACCAACAATGTATATTGCAACCAGGTTTAGTGGAGTAAACCAGCGTCCGCACGCTGGGACCAAAAATGTATATCGCAACCAGGTTTAGTGGAGTAAACCAGCGTCCGCACGCTGGGACCAACAATGTATATCGCAACCAGGTTAGTGGAGTAAACCAGCGTCCGCACGCTGGAACCAACAAAGTATGATCAGCAGCGAGAAGAACAATGTCGCCAGAGGGACGGCTGGAGCAGGAGATTCAGGAACTCAGTAAGATTAACCCGCGAGGTGCTGGAACACAGGAACACTGGAACTCAGTAAGATTAACCCGCGAGGTGCTGGAACACTGGAACTCTGGAACACAGGAACACTAGCATACAGGAACACTGGAACACAGGATCAGCAAGTACAGCAGGAACAGGCCCAGAAGCCTGACAAGCAGGTCAGGCAGAGTGAAGTCAGAAACACCACGAAAGGGCAACCTGGAAGTGCTCAGCCTGGGTTTAAAAAGGCTGTGTGAGGAGGGCTAATCACAGACAGCCAATCATGATACTCAGCAAGTGACTGACACTGAACAGCACCAATCACGGGCACCGTGATAGGGTGTTGTTACCCCTGTTCAGTGTCTGTTGACACTTCATTGTTTTGTTGGGCTATCTCTGATATGATGGTTCATATCTACTCTGGTGACTTTGGGGGCCTTGCTTTACTTTCTGCCTCTGGGAAACTAAATGGTTGGACATCCCAAAGTTGCCAGTAACCTGTATTGGACGACAGAGAAAAGAGGATTTTAGTCTCACCTGATAAATCCTTTTCTCTTAGTCCATACAGGTTACTGGTCTCCCACCCTGTCAAGGGACCATGCTTGGCTCTCCTGTGGCAGACCGTGGGGGTCCTTCGGGGTCATGCTGACAGGAGTCTTCTTTTCCTTCCACTATCTAGTCAATAGTTAGTGTCTCAAATTTTTCTGGAGCTGGTTGGCTAGCTGCAGCCAAGGAGGGAAGGTTGGCTCCACCCCCTGCATACAATTCTAGAATTGTTCCTGCCTACTTACAGGGGCAGATCACCTACCCAAAGTTACCAGTAACCTGTATGGACTAAGAGAAAAGGATTTAACAGGTAAGACTAAAATCCTCTTATATGCAAGACAAGACTTTGTTTGCTTTTGTTGCCTCTATTTGACACAGATCAGTTTTTCAAGTTTGTAGTTTACAAGAATCCCCAACTCATACTTGGCAAGCTAAAAGGATTCTGCTGATTCTCGTTTGAAGTACAGGGTTTGGACACATTGGATGTTTGTCCATGCTCATACAAACACACACACACCACCCAACCCCTCAAGAATACACAGAGGGACTGGAAAATGTGAAAAGTAAATACCTTTGTTTAAACAGTTATTTGAAAAGTCGGTGAAGAATGGCCTCCTAGTTTAACCCCCCCATGGACCAGAGGGGTGCACAATGCACTGCGTAGCACACCTCTGGTCTCCAAAGGGCCAAGCAATCTTAGGGTTTATTGTTCGTTTTAGAAACTCCAATATATGTTCATATGGCAGAGTAGTTTGTAACACAGACAAATGTTGAATTACTTAACCCCTGGAGCATCAGAGGGGTGTGCATGTATTGGAAAATAATTTAATGTACATCCCCTGACCCTCAAGGGGTCAATATGTGGTCTTGCAGATGTTGGGGGGGGGGCAGTTTCTCTTTGGATACTTTACATCCTGGTAATAAAGCTGTACTCCAGGGATAGGCAACCTCCGGCACCCCAGTTGTTGGGGACCACAACTCCCCAACATAAGTCCAATGAGCTACAGGGACAATGGGAGTTGCTGCTTCCAACCGCTGAAGCACAAAAGGCCGCCCATTCCTGTTGTACTGTGTTGTGGAATACACAGGAAGAGGCGACTAGGAAAGATGCTTCCCCAGCCTACGGGACATTTTCCCATGCAATTTTAGTTATCTTAAAGGAGAAGTATCACCTCCCAATAAAAACCCTCCAACCACATCACTACGGCAAGGAAATTCAAATGACTCCCAGGAACTTCACACCTGCATCTCCATTCAAGAGGCAACATATTCAATCAGCCCTGGGTGTCATATCCATGGATGTAGACATTACAGGGTTTTTTTTTGTTGTTTTTTTATTTTTTTTATAACTAAAGCAGGCAGAGGGTATAGGTCTACTCTCCACCTTAAAGTGGATGTGCCACCTCTATAACTTGGCATAAATAGCTAGGCTATATATAGAATATTACTAAAATTGTCTTTTTTAAGCTTTATTTCATGTAAATTTAAGTTATAAAGTCTGCCCTAGCCCTACTTCCGCGTAGACTGCGGTTACCTGCTCTGTAACTGCAGTCCGTCACTCTGCCTCTGCTCTCCTCTCACTATCCAGCCTCCTCCGATGACGGAGGCTTCTGTCTGTAAACTGGAGCAATCTCATTGGCAGAGATCGATTTCTAGCCAATGAGACTGCTCCAGTTTACAGACAGAAGCCTCTGTCATCAGAGGAGGCTGAATAGAGGGAGGGGAGCAGAGGCTTACCGACGGACTGTAGTCTATGCAGAATTAGCTGCATGACAAACTTTATAACTTAAATTTACACAAAATAAAGCTTATAAAAAATAAAGACAGTTTTAGTAATATTCGATATATAGCCTAAGTATTTATTCTAAGTTATACAGAGGTGACACATCTACTTTAAAGACCAGGGGGCTGTGAAACACATTGTTAAGCAACATGTTTCACACCCCTGCAGTCACTAAAGGGTTAAGTTTACCAAGTGCAGTAGGTGGAATTTGTATCCTGCGGTCCTGCTAGCAACTGTCAAGTCGGCCTCCATAGACATCTAGGACAGATTGAAAGGGACAGCAACAAGGTGTCTTAGATCAAGACCAGTATTGGTCTCACAGGTGGTTGCAACACATTATTAAACCGACATAGGTTGTATCACTGAATTGATTGCCGAGCTGACAGTGACATGGTGAATGAGATTCATTTTCTGAATGACATATAGGGCTGGAACATTTTAATCTTCTGATTTAAAGAAAATCTAATACCTCCTCATAATTATCCCTCATTAGCCATAATCTGTGCATAAAATACTAATGTCCACTGTGAATCAGTTCTGTGTGGATTTGTTCTCCAAAATTGCTCTTTAATTGAAACTGGATATCATCCTTGGAGGCAGATTATAACTCCTTTTGAAGTACTCCTGAACACCAAACTTTTACCTTTGAAGTCTTGTTGTGAAACATTCAGTGGGAGAAGTCTGTAGTCCTGCAACAGTACTAATTAAATATTCATTTTGGAGAACCAGTCCACCCGTTATTAATCTGGAGGTGGAGACTCACTTCCTACCCCAATTTATTCCCACCAGATAAGTGCCTTCAAAGGAGGTGCATCAGGGTAAATATTATGTCAGCCTTCTTTTTATTTTCTTAATCTATATGGGACTGTGTAATCGCCAGTTAGGTGGGCTCCTATTTCTGGCCTTCTTGATGGAGATGCACCAATTTGTAGGCTGTTAAGGGACATCAGTTTGCTAGAGTTTGCTTTATCTCTCAGCCATTTTCCTTTTCTCTTTGCTTAGCTATGTTTGACCATAAATTATATATAGGAGCCGCTTTACAGAGTGCATAGGTTCTGTGAGTATGCCCCTGCCTTTATGCCAAGCAGCCACATTCTAATGGTCTGTGGTAGAATCCCTAGCACTGCATTCTGCTATTCTTTTCTGTCCTTCCCAGTCCCCTCCTCTTTAGAGGTGGCCTCCTTCTTAACTTACTAAACTTTTATTTCATTTTAGTCAGTCTCCATTTTGGGCCAGCAGCTCCTTTAAGAAACAGGTGCTCACGGTGGCTGTATTGGATAAAACACTGATAGTAAAGTTTGAGACTCCTGCCAAACCAGGTAGATTCCAGTGGGAAAAGGGAGTTCATTCTTCTACCTTTTCTTACTATAAATGAGGGATGCTCTTGCCCCCCCCACCACTGCCGCCGCCGGGGTGGCAAGCGAACATAACAACTAGAGAACCAGAGTGCCAAACTACATTTCCCATGAGACCTGTTTTTTTCTCAGGGAGAAGGACAGGGAAGCGCTCTGCATACCCTCTTCCTCTTTTCCTGCAACATGTGACACACAAGGCTGAGTTCTCCTTGCATTCTGTTTCTAACCCATTAAAGGGGAACTTTCACCCCGCAATAACTTAATGTTCCCTTACTGCTCACCTGGCGACTAGCTGCTTAGTAGCGCTAGTCGCCAGAAACCTTACCCGGTTCTTCAAATATATGCGTTTTAAAGGAGCAGGAAGCACGGACGTGAGGCCACAATTTTCCCTCCTCAGATTTCTTAGACCAGGTGGTTCTAGACAGTTTCTAATAACAGACTCTTTATTCCCATACATATTTATCTCTTATATCCCTTATATATGCCTTATCACTTTGGAATACTCCCCCAGCAGTCAGTGGCGCAACTAGAAGCCACCGGGCCCTGGTGCAGAAATTGCCATGGCTTGGTTCTTGAAGCCAGAATCCTGAGGAAGAAAGGTTTTTCAGATTCTGGGGTTGCTACTATAAGGCTCGCAAGCCGTTGTCATCCAAGGCATGCACAGGGTATGGTCCTTGTTCTACAAGTGGTGTAAAGAACACGGGTCATGGCAGTGCCTTTTTTTGTCTTCCGAATTTCTTAGCCTTTCTGCAGGATGGTCATCAGTTTTAGCCCTATTAATGTCTAGACTTCATGCTCTATATGTACTTTTCCAGAGGCATATAACCTTATTACCAGGTGTGCAGAGCTTTTTGCAGGAGTGGCTTATGCCTATCCAGTCTTTTAGTACCCCAGTCCTCTGTGAGACTAGAACTTGATCCTGGGAATGCTTTGAAAGGCTGCTTTGAGCCTTTGACTTCAGTTTCCCTTCATTACTTGACTCTTAAGACAGCTTTCTTGCTGCTGATTAGGTCTGTTCAGAGATTTGCTGAATTTCAAGCTGTGCCCTGTAAACCCCCCTTTCTGATCTTTCATTCTGATAGCATGGTTTTGAATACTCCAGTAGGGTTTCAACCTAAACTTGCTTCAGAGTTTCACATTAACCAGGAAACTGTTCTTCCTTCTCTTTGTCCAGCTCCATCTAAAAGATAGAAGCAGGATCTTCATTGTTTGGATGTAGTTAGTAATAATTTCATCACATGCAGCCTTTCAGAAAATCAGACTTGAGTTTTATCTTTTCTGAGGGCCTTTGTGTAGATCAAGCTGCATCTAAATTGACAGTGTCTCCCTGGATTTGCAAGGTCTATATATTCTTGAAGAAGCCAATGCCCTTTAGGCTCATGGCTTATTCCACCAGAGTGGTGGGTGCCTGTTGACACCTGACACTTATATTTGTTCCAATCCATCTTTGTTGGAACTGATCTGTGTTTTGCGAGGTTTTTCTCTCCCTCCCTGGAATCTTTGTGGGATAACTTTGATGTATCCCAATGGTTCATGTGCTCCACACTAGACAAAAGAGAAAAGAGGATATTTGTGTATGCACCAATAAATCCTTTTCTCTTAGTCCATGTGGAACACAGAACTTCCCTCACAGAGATAAACAAGTTGTTTGAGTTCTGGGCACTTTGGGTTCTCTGGTTCAGGTGACTCCCTTTCCTGCCTCACTTCAGTTTTGCAATCTTTGCTATTCTTTAAAACTGAGCATGTCTGGCGGGGGTAAAGTAGAGTAGGAAGGGAGTCTCCAGAAAGCCTTTTAAGGTAAGTGCCCTGCCTTCCTGGCCAGAGGATAATTTACCCCATGGTCCCTGTGTTCCACGTGGACTAAGAGAAAAGGATTTGGTGAATATACAAAAATCTTCTTTTAGACTTTACCACACATGCAAGGTAAAATAGACTAATTATAGGGACAACCAACTGCACTATAGGGAGCAAATTACATTTCTCCAAATTCCCATGCTTCGCAATCGGATGGAGATCTCTAGTATTCAAGGAGTTAACCCTTTGGGTGACAGAGAGGTGCACAATGTATTGCAACTCAATGGGGAGATACACTAAGGTGTGATAAAGAGGTGATAATGTGGATATGACTTCTCCAGTGATATCACCTCCCCAATTCCTATGTTATTATATGGAGGCAATGCACTAAGATTTATCCAGCTTTAATGATCTTACTGCATAGGCTCCATAGAATAACATAGCAACTGTAGAAGTGATATCACTGAAGACTTTTTTTCTCTACTTTATTACAGCTTACTGCATAACTCCCTATGTGTTGGATATCTCTCTGGAACCCAAAAGGCTAAAAGTGCCCTATAAATCAATAGAAATTCATACCTGTAACCCACTGTACATCTGATTTGATCCAGAATTGCTCCACTTTTGCTTCTGTGCATATGTCCCCTAACACTCTTAGCTTTTGGTTCCTGTTAGTGAGTTTCTACAAAAATGAACGTTATCTATGAAAAAAATAGTCCGTGTCAGCTATTTTCCACATTTTGCTGACATACAAAAATAATTTATTAGAAAAACACTAAAGTAGATGTACGCTAAATTGTGCATATGGTACCTTTGTAGCTTTCTTCTCACACGGGAGCTTACTTTTTTCTGTCTAGATGCCAAGACTCTAAATTTAATATTTTCCCCCTGATACTAAAAGAACGTGCTTTATAACTCATACTGTAAAGCTGAATTGAAATTTTAATGATCCCCATACCCTCTGCCCTAGTCCAGCTTCCAATAATCATAGCAGCTCTCACTCAATAAACTACAAACTCTGTTTGAAATATTAGAGGTCCATGGTTTTTCGCCTCTTCTAGTTAAACTTCCATAGTTATCATATGTTTTCATGTATTTTTGGAAACCAGTGTAAGTGAAGATGTGTGTGTTTGCTCTATTAACTTCTATATATGTTTTTTTTTCATAGAGGCATTTAAGTAATTTAATGCCTACATCTAAATCATTCCGTTCCTTAACTTTTCCCCATCCAAAAAAACGTTCTACTATTCAATTTTTCATTGTTTAAGTAATTTCAGCTTCGCTAAAAGTTTCCCACAATTCCCAAAATGATAATGCAAATAAACCTTTTATGTCAAGAAATGACTGCGAGTAAGCAATTGGTTTTGAAAACTAAAATTCCACCTGGAGCTGATTTCACTAAAGTTATTGTATTCAGGTTTTCTTAAAAGGAAATCATACCATCAAATCATGAATGGATTTTTACTTGCCAATACTATGAAGACTCGGATATCAGATGTCTTCTTTATGACTTGGGAGTCGTGGAACCATCAGTTTTGTCCTTGTATCCACAACAGACAAGGTAGCAATGAAAATGACTTGCTACATTCTGTTGTTGAAGGTGGAAATTATGTCACTGTCCATTGTTAAAGGGACCTTAATAATCACTATTTAACACATTGACTTACCTAGGTAGGTGTTCTTCATACAGCAATCAGGTATATCTACTCTATTTTTTGCAGTAACTTAAAACTGAAATTACTAGCGAGAAACTAAGAGAGATCAAATGCACACAAAAACAGTAAAACAGTTCATAAATGACTGATGTTTGAGTGACACCCACCTAGGTAAATCTGCCTCACAAACAAATTAATAGCCACTTATTCTTAGAATATAGATCCCCTTTAACCCCTTAAGGACCGGGAAAATCTGATGTCGTTTTCCCTTAAAGGGATAGTAATACTGCATTTTAACTTTATTTTATTTTGTAGGCATTAAAAAAACATGACGAACGATATAAGTCTTATCTCTGAAACCTTTATGGTTTAAGAGATATTCACAAACAAAGTATCCCCCCCCCTGTTCAACCAGATCAGAAGGGAGATGCCCAGGTAGACTGCAGAGAGGGACAATCTTCAATTAAGATAATGGAAAAAGCTGAAAAACTTGTCAAGGGGGGAAGGGCTTTCATTGTTTTCATACAAAGAAAATTGTCCCTTTCTGTTATCTGTACTGTCATACAACCAGACTCACATCTGAGAAGAGATGGCTTACACTAGGTAAAAGGGGCGGGAGGGGAACTTTGCTTGTGAATATCTCTTAAACCATAAAGGTTTGAGAGATAAGACTTATATCATTCTTCATGTTTTTTTAATGCCTACAAAATAAAATAAAGTTAAAACGAAGTATTACTATCCCTTTAAGGACCGGAGCAATTTTGACTTTTTTGACTATGTCTTTGTTCAACCATATTTTCTCTTTAATTCCTTTTATGCACCCACATAAGTTATATACTGTTTTTTTAAGCACAAGTAGGGCTTTCTTTTGATACCACAATTATATGAATACCTCATTGTTTAATTTGATTAAAATAGAAAAAAAGAGGAAAAAAACTGAAAAAAAACAACATTTTGCTTACATTTTTCTGTCAGGATTTGCATACTATTAGTTAATGAAAAAAAAATACCCCTAAATATATTCATTTGCTTCTCCTGAATATAAGAATACCCCATATGCCTAGTATTTTAGTCCTTTACTCACATTTACAAGGTAAATATTACAAGATGGCTGCCATTATTTCCAACTTGTGATTTCTCAACAATTGGCATGTGAGCATCATAACTTAGCTGACGGTGCCAGAACCAAAAATGTCCCACAAAGGTATATGTTTCTGAAAACTAGACAACATAAGGTAAATAATCAGGAGAATTTTGGAGTTTTTCATGCAGCTATTTTTCCAGAAAAAAATTTCAAAATTGTGGTAATATTTTGTTTTTTTGCAGTTTTCACACTTACATTTCAATACTACTGTTGATATCAAGCACATGATAGGTGAAGATTTTTAAAAATGCATTGTTTAGTGTTCAGCTTCTTCTTCTGAGTACAGCGATACCCCATATGCATAGGTTTCTCAAGGTTTGGGAGAGCTACGGGGCCCAAATTGGAACATGCGCGTTTCCAGTTTCACACTTTGAATTTTCACAGCTTGCATCACTGGTGCCATGTCTCATTTGGGGCTGTGTAACAGTGCTCCACTCTAAGATTTCCCCCCAAAAGTATATATTTTTGGAAAGTAGACACCCCAGGCTTTCATTTTATGTATGTTTTCAATTTTTTTACGCAGCCATTTTACCACCAATTGCTCGTAAATCTTGACGTAAGTTAAAAAAACAGCGTTTTTCACACTTGCACTTCAATGTTGATGTGAATTTCAAGCACATGATAGGTGAAGATTTTTAAAAATGCATTGTTTAGTGTTCAGCTCCTTCTTCTGAGTACGGCAATACCCCATATGCATAGGTTTCTCAAGGTTTGGGGGAGCTACGGGGCCCAATTTTGAACAAATATTGAATTTTCACATCTTGGTTAACTGATGCCATTACTCATTTTGGGCTATGTTCCAGTGCTGCACTTTAGAATTTCCCCCCAAAAGTGTATATTTTTGGAATGTAGACACCCCCAGCTTTCATTTTAGGTGTGTTTTCAAATTTTTTACACAGCCATTTTACCACCACTTTCTCATAAACTTGACGTAAGTAAAAAAACAGCGTTTTTCACACTTTGCCTTCAATGTTGATGTGAATTTCAAGCACAGAATAGGTGAAGATTTTATAAACTGAATTGATTAGTGTTCAGCTCCTTCTTCTGAGTACGGCAATACCCCATATGCATAGCTTTCTCATGGTTTGGGGGAGCTACGGGGGCCAAATTGGAACATGCGCGTTTCCAGTTTCACACTTTGAATTTTCACAGCTTGCGTTACTGGTGCCATGTCTCATTTGGGGCTGTGTAACAGTGCTCTTTTTTAAGATTTCCCCCCAAAAGTGTATATTTTTGGAAAGTAGACACCCCAGGCTCTCGTTTTAGGTGTGTTTTCCAATTTTATACACAGCCATTTTACCACCAATCCTGTGAAAATTTGACGTAAGTAAAAAAAATTCAGCATTTTTCACACTTTGCCTTCAATGTTGATGTGAATTTCAAGCACAGAATAGGTGAAGATTTTATAAACTGAATTGATTAGTGTTCAGCTCCTTCTTCTGAGTACGGCAATACCCCATATGCATAGCTTTCTCATGGTTTGGAGGAGCTACGGGGGCCAAATTGGAACATGCGCGTTTCCAGGTTCACACTTTGAATCTTCACAGCTTGCGTTACTGGTGCCATGTCTCATTTGGGGCTGTGTAACAGTGCTCTTTTTTTAAGTTTTCCCCCCAAAAGTGTATATTTTTGGAAAGTAGACACCCCAGGCTCTCGTTCTAGGTGTGTTTTCCAATTTTATACACAGCCATTTTACCACCAATCCCTCGTAAACCATGACGTAAGTAAAAAAAAAAAAAACAGCGTTTTTCACACTTAGGGTTGGCGGCAGTATACTGGGCTGCATACAAATTGGTTTGGGAAACAATTTCACCTAAAATGTCTTCCCCCAAAAACAAATCAAAAAAATTATCATGGGTAAATCCTTCCACATCAATTTGAATCCCTGGGTTGCCTGTGAATTCTGAGATTTGTGGGCATAAATTGATACCCATTCATTAGGATCCGGAGTGGCAGGTGTTGGGGCATTTCTTTGGGCAGGTCTTTTGGCAGGTCTTTGGGCAGATCTTTTGGCAGGTGCTGGGGCAGTTGCCAGGGCAGCTCTTGGGGCAGCACTTGGGGCATTTCTTTGGTAGGTCTTTGGGCAGATCTTTTGGCAGGTGCTGGGGCAGTTGCCAGGGCAGCTCTTGGGGCAGCACTTGGGGCATTTCTTTGGGTAGGTATTTTGGTAGGTCTTTGGGCAGTTCTTTTGGCAGGTGCTGGGGCAGTTGCCAGAGCAGCTCTTGGGGCAGTGCGTCTTTTCTTGACAGAAGGCCCAGCGTCATCACTAGAGCTGCTCTCACTTTCTGAAAACTGCGCTATGTCAAAATCTGACGCAGTGTCTGTTGCCTCAGAGTCAGACGCCAAAAAGGCATATGCCTCTTCAACGCTGTACCTGCGCTGCATTTTGCCCACTAAAAAAACTTTTTTTTTTTTATTTTCTTACGCTATCCCTAAACCTAAATCTAACCCTAAAACTTACCCTAGCCTACGTATATCCTGAACCTACCTAACCCAAATGAACTACCTATCTAAAACTGCACTTATTATATATATATATTTTATTTTTTATTTTTTTTTGGGGGGGGTTTGGGGTTTTTTGGGTTTTTTTTTCTTACGCTATCCCTAAACCTAAATCTAACCCTAAAACTTACCCTAACCTACGTATATCCTGAACCTACCTAACCCAAGTGAACTACCTATCTAAACTGCACTTATTATATATATATATTTATTTTTTTTGGGGTTGGGGTTTGGGGTTTTTTGTTTTTTTTTTTTTCCTTACGCTATCCCTAAACCTAAATCTAACCCTAAAACTTACCCTAACCTACGTATATCCTGAACCTACCTAACCCAATTGAACTACCTATCTAAACGGCGCTTATTATATATATTTTTTTTTTGGGGGGGGGGGGTTTGTTTGTTTGTTTTTTCCCCTAAACCTAAATCTATCCCTAAAACTTTCCCTAACACACGTCTACACTAAACCTACCCAACTACCTACCAAAATACCTAAACTATATTTACTATTAAAAAAAAAAAAAAAATGTAAAAAAAATTTAAAAAAAATGTAAAAAATTTAAAAAAAATCTAAAAAAATTCAAGGGGGATGGGGGGTGTCCCACAGATCAGAAAACACTGATCTGCAGCAAATTGATCACTCCAAGAGTGATCAGATGGGGGCACTTATTGATCACTGCAGAACAGTGATCAAAGGGTTAAATGTCTTTATTTAAACTTTTTTTTAACTTTTTTTTTTTTTACAGTAAGGCAGTAACAGCATGTCTCTCTTTCTCTCTCCACCTCAGCAGTATGCAAGGTGGAGGGAGGCAGAGAGATCTGACAGGGACAGTATTTACAAATACTGTCCCTGTCATTCAGGTTTTGCAACATGTGATTCGCTTTTGAAGCGAATCGCATGTTGCAACAATGTTTCTGCCGCTTGTTACTAAGTGTCCCGATACCGGGACACTTAGTAACAAGCGGCTTGAACTCTTCCATCGCTCCGTGCGGCCGCGATGGAAGAGTTTAACCCTTGACGGTGCAGGACCGTCATGGGTCCTTAACAGGTTTGTAACCCATGACGGTCCTGCACCGTCATGGGTCCTTAAGGTGTTAATTTCACTTCAGCCTTGTAAGGCATTCCAAATAAAGTCTGGCTTAGAGCACTCAAAGATGTCTCAACGTAGCTTCAAGAACATAACTGACGTTCTCAACCTTTTAGATTTCATTGCTTAATTAAGGGATACAAAAGGAGGAAATATTTGCTGAAAAAAGTATTTGTTTTTCAAAGATTTTATAATACTGACAATAACAAATATTTAAAAATAAATTGCATTTCTTTCTAGGATGTGGATTCTCTCCATTGTGGATCCATGGAAGGTTTTTGCTCCTCTCCCTTTGGTTGGCAACACTCTGTATTCAGGTATTAGCATTAGTTAGGTATAATACATCCCTTATTCACTTCACAATAGTTTTGCTCTCAGTAGTGGTAAGGTGGTATCACCGCTTGTTAATTGCATTATTCTGCATACAGGTTCAGTTAGATTTGAGGCACATAGGAAATTTACTAAATCAGGGTTGTGTTGATGGGGCAGACAAACATGGGCCAGATTCTATTGCAGGTGCTAAATGTTAACACCCATTTTATCACACATTTTCCTTTTGAAGTCTATGGGGAAAACTGGAGATAAACACAGAGATAAAATTAGCACCTGTAAAAGAATCTAGCCCCATATCGTGGCCTGCAAGAAACATGTACCTAAACCATACTGTTAATTGTTTATAGTAAGTCACAATTTGTATGACCAACATGGATATTTTCTCCTAAATACGAATGTGTAAATAGAAATAATGACATGTATAGGCATATGCATATGCACAAACTATTTTGATTGGAGACTTGTGGCTTTCATGACTGAATAGGGTAATTGCATTACGTTTGTCTGCACGTGGGTTTAACATGCAAAGAACTTTAATTCTGAAAATAGTGGAATTTTAAATTGTGTAGTTGGTATGCTCCTGCATTGCTTAATTTTGCTTTATATATAAGGTCACTAGTGTTAAAGGAACAGTAACACTTCTAATAATAAACTCCTTCATCTTAATCTGGGCAGAAAATCAGCATGGGCACTATGAATCAGCTGTATGTGGACTGGTTCTTTAAAATTAACCTTTAATTAGTACTTTATATAATCTCCATCGATGATGCTATGTTGCAGGACTCAATGGCTCAAAGCAGGAGATTCACTAAAGGTCGAAGTGGGCTCAAAATGACAATGTCCTGTCGAAGCAGCGTCGAAGGCACATCGACAGTATGCACTAAAGTATCTTCGACATCACATCCCCATCAGTCCAACAAAAATATGCTCACATCTGTCACGGTTTCCCAATAACCATTCGAGAGTCAGTATGGTACAGTAAAATATCTTTTAAAGGGATAGTAATACTTAAAATGTAAAAAACAAATGTTGTAGGGTTTATCCCCCTGACTAAAACAAGACTACTCCCACTGTTGAAAGGTATTTCATTCAAAAGTTATTAATTTTCAAAGTTGAATTTTTTAGATGCAATATCACAGTTGCCTGAAATTGTACAGTGGCACTGTTGCTACATGATCCTATGGACAGCTCTGGTCCCTGGACCATAAATCTCCATAGGATGGTGTAGAAACAGCACCACTGTACAATTTCAGGCCACTGTGATATTGTACCTAAAAAATTCAACTTTGAAAATTAATAACTTGTGAATGAAACACCTTTCAGCAGTGGAAGTACTCTTGTTTTACTCAGGGGGATAAACCCTACAACATATTTTTTTTTTACGTTTCAAGTATTACTATCCCTTTAATGAAAAGCTCAGAATAAGGTATCACACAGTATAAGACAATGGAGAGAGGCAGAGGGTCACAAGCTAAGTTAGCGATACTATCAGAAATAGTAAGCTGCCAAAGATTGACCTCACTGCTGGAGACTAGGCCAAAGCCACTGGAAGTCTCCACTGGAACCAGGAGCTTGAACAGGAGCAAGAACAGAAACAGGAACAGGAACTCGATCTCTCTAGTCTGGGTAGCGAGACAGCTATCTGACTCACGCTAGTTAGGGTGGTAGCCACGGATGCCTGACTCAGACTGGGTGTCTGCTATAAGTTAAAGGACAGGAGAAATAATCAGACAGAGCCACAGGTCAGCACCAGACTGGATGGTCAGACAAGCCAGGTTATACACAGTTCAGATAGTCAGCCAGAGACACAGGTCTGCACCAGACTGGGTGTCCTCTATATACAGGATAAGGCAAGAGAATAGTCAGACAAAGCCACAGGTCAGCACCAGAATGGATGGTCAGACAAGCTGGGTTATACATAGGTCTGTACCAGATTGGGTGTCCGCTATATACAGGATAAGGCAGAGGAAAGTCAGACAGAGCCACAGGTCAGCACCAGAATGGATGGTCAAACAAGTCAGGTCATACACAGAGCTCAAAGGAAACAACTGAATTGTACAACAACGCAAGGGCAATTGAGAGTTGGCTCAGTTCCCCTTTTAAAGTCCAGTCCAGGAAATAGATGGGAGGAGATACCAGCATATCTCATAAAATTCCACTCTGCATCATTCTGCCGCTTCGCGCCAGTAAACGATGCATCTCACTGCGATGCGTCAATTCAGCAACCTGTGTCATTCTGAGCATCAGTATTACCTGGCAAGAGGACATGGATGCCCAATACCTCCCCCAAGTGCTCTCAACCCAGGTACCGCAAGCGAGCGATGCACTATGACAATCCTCAGGGCTTGGGCCTCTAAAAACAAGCCTAAGTCCTACAAGTCAATGTTTCCACAGGGCTTGTACCTAACAAGTGTAAGTCCTACAAATCAATTGTTCCTCTGGGCTCAGGCCTCTAACAAGTCTAAATCCTACAAATCAATGTTTCCTAGGGGCTTGTGCCAAACAAGTCTAAGTCCTACAAATCAAAGTTTCCTCAGGGCTTGTGCCTAACAAGTCTAAGTCTTACACATCAATTGTTTCTCTGGGCGGGCCTCTAACAAGTCTAAGTCCTACAAATCTTCTACAAAATACTCTAATCCATCAAGTTTCAGTCTGCCCCAGTCACAGCTTAAGTCAGAGGGGTCCCTGTCTCTGTCACGTTATGCACCAATTTTTTTTTTTTATTATTATTAACTGCCCCCCCCAATCCCAGTCAACAACCCCACCGTAAAAATTCCCTATTCAACTGATTCTTTCCCTAGACTTCACTAAAACAGGCACCATCAATCTCATTTTATACTATTCCTGTTGGAAATAAAATAAAATTTGCTATGTGTTGTGTGTAAATTCATTCTTCCTATTAATAAAAAACAAATAAAAACTGCACTTATAGCCTTGTCCCCATATAGTATACAGCTAAAAAAGGAGTGTAAAGAAGAAAATAACTAAAAGTCGTGTTTATTAGAAAAACAATCAGACATGCACTAAAATGCACTTACAGACAGCTATTGTAAACTGTGCCCCATTGTTCTGTCCTTTCTCTGTCATCACCTAACAGTCTAAGACTTCTTGGGGAGATGCACAGAAATAAAGTCCCCCTAATCCCCGCTTGCAGGGGTTGACAAGCACCACTCTCTGTGATTTGTGCAGGCAAAGTATTCTCGGCATATACAGGAGACCTCACAGGAGGCGTAGCCAGGATGGAGTACCATAAAGGTAACATCTGTAATAGATGTATGACCCTATGTGTATCATAGTCCTATCTGCCCACTGTCTCATTCCAGCAGAGGGGTGGGTGCTTTCTGAGGTTCATACCTGTTTCTGGTTTGTCTGTGTTGAGACTGGTTATAGTTTGAGGATTTTTCTCTCCTACCCTGGAATCCAGGTGGAGTAGCTCTGATACATCTCCATACCTGTGTTTCACAATAGACAAAAAAGAAAAGGGGATTTTTGCGCACATACAGATAAATCTTTTCTCTTAGCTTCTGTGGAACAAAGGACATCCCAGCCGGAGAAAAACAAGTTATTTGAGTTCTTTGTAGGGGTGTCCTTTTTGTTCTTTGCTATAGGTGACCACCTTCCTGCCCTGCTCCTCTTTTTCTTAAGTCTTGGCTAAACATTGAAATTCAGCATGATAGTCCGAGACGGAATCTCATCCTCCAGGGAACTTTTTATGAAAGTGTCCTGCCACCTGGAGAACGATACTTTACCCCATGGTTTCTGATTTCCACAAGGACTAAGAGAAAAAGGTATTATTGGTAAGTACACAAAAATCCCCTTTTAATAAAATCCAGCATGGTGGCCTCTCCTCTACTGCTATATTTAGAACATGAGCATTTTATGTTGAAGTTATATGTATTACTAGAAGTGGGAATGTATTCAAGAAGCTAAGGAAGAACAATTCTGGAGGAAACCAACTGTACCACAGGGGACAAATAAAAATCCCATTAATTTAATTTAAATTGATGGGAACTTATGGATTTTGTATTTGTACCATATGGTGCTGTTGGTTTGCTGCGGAATTGCTCTGAATATGTCCCAGAAGCTTCCTTCTGAATCCTGGAGCTGCTAAAATATGATCTGATTTGCGTTACAGTCTTATCTTAACATTCCATTCAGCTGCGTAGCTGCAGGTGGGCCTGAGTGGGCAGAGGCCCACCCAATTTGGATGCAGGCTTATCTAGCCAGCTGAATGTAACCTTATTCTATAGAATACATGCTGGTGCCTTGTGTCCACCAGTGGTAATATTGGACACCGCCAAAAAAATAAACCAAGCTACATCACTGCTTTCATGACCTAATCAAATTAGTCTGTGGTATTTTATACAGCACTGGGTACTCTGCCAAGGTGATATATATACAAAACATCAGCCATGTAAAACATACTTTTTTCATACAACACCAATTTTATACATAAATTGTATTATCCAGGTGCACATAACTCACCTACTTATTCATCATCTGTCTTATTTACACATGTAATGTACAGCTCACTCTTCAATGATCTATGTCCATTTGTTCTTGGGTGTCATCCAAATGTCTTGTACTGAGCATGGAATGATTCAATCACTCATATATTCTTTCACATCAAGATGAGCAACATTCATCTATGTGTGAAACATTTCCAGGATCTAGACAGCATGCTGCACTATCCATGTTGACTCAGCTATTATTATTATAAAAAGTAACTATTGTGTACATGTGATGACCTTCCCCAGGGACTACTGGATCAGGCGGGTACCAGTAGCCAGGGTGCTTGTACTTGCCTACGAGGGGAGACTCTGTCGTAATAGAAAGCTGTGCCATCCATGCACCTGGCAACTACCCAGGAGAAATAGCGCACCTGGCTTAGTTTGATAGAGCCCAGGTTCTGTGAGAAGCATGGGGACTATGTTCTGTGACTGACTGTGGGACACTGGGGACATGACAAGCCCACAGGCCAACAGTGCAGCCCAGGTGCTGGGCTGAAACACGTACTTTACCCCTTCCCTCTTCCCTGTGGTTATTTGATTTTATACCCCAGTTCCTAAACTGCAGTCCCAAGAGACACTTTGTATTATAGTTGGACTTCTCTTAAAGGGATAGTAATATTTCATTTTAATAGCAGCTTAGATTGTTCAATATAATGAATAGAACTGCTGCCTGATGCTCTTATTCTTAAAAACTGTTTACTTACAATGTAATTAGATGCCGAAGTTGATCACTCACACCCCTTTTGCCAATCCTAAGTCTTTCAGTCTGAGATCCAACAGCAGATCACACTCCTTCCTCAAGAATGGCAGGTTTTTCCTTATACTGAAGGAGGGAAGATTGTCCCTCATTGTGATCTGTCCGATCAAGTGACCGGACTACAGAACTGAGGGGAGGCGGCTTAGGATCAGCAAAAGGGGCGTGAGCAATCAACTTCAGCATCTAATTACATTGTAACTAAACAGTCTGAAGAATAAGAGCATAGTTGGCCAAACTATGCAAGAAAACCCTTGTTTTATTAAGTAAGTACATTAATGCATTGGTATAATATATGTTTGACACAGGGTTCACATTTGGATAATTTGTATGCAGCAGTAAAGGATTTTTTTATATACATTTTGACTCTGCTGTTATCACAAAAATTAAAATGTTGCCTACATTTGTCTTTTACTATTATGAGAAATAGATCATTGGTAAATGCCCTTAGGTTGAATATCCTGTTTTGGAAATCTCTGTAGTGTGGAAAGGGATAAAAGCCCCGTTTATATGAATGCTACTATGTTATGTGTCCCCTGTAGTGCAGTTGGTTTGCCCCAGAATTCCTCCAGATCTTCTTAGTACGTCACCTCAATGTCTTAACAAGTCAGGACTGCTATAACGGACTGAATATGTGCATTTTATATTATATATATTATATAATAAAAATGAAAGTTACATAAACAACTAATGGATCTGTACCACCTGCACCCCTGAGCCACCAGTGGGTGGATTTACTAATACACACACAAAATATTAGTGGGCTAGTCCAACCAGCAATAACATGTTCCCACCCTACTCTATTGCTGCATTAAAGTGTCATGCCCAGTCAAACTGCTCACTGATGTGTAGGTATTGAACACACCCACCCCCTGCATATATGTCCACCCCCTTTAGTGTATGGGTCCACGTGCCCTAACCTTCCTCTAACACCTACTTCTTCACCTTCCTACACCTTCTGCCCCCTCTCCTCTTTGGGTCACCTGGCACATCCCTCATTTCTCTTTTATCTCTTTTTACCTCTTTCCTTTACCCCCCAATCCCTTTGTCAGAATCAGATAAGGAAGCACCCTTGTAAGCTGCCTGTATGTACTTAGCAGTGGAGAAACTCCAAAAAAGATAAAACAGGTAGCTATTAATATAAATAAAGAAAACAACAGGAGACAGTACAGGACCATACTGCTGGGTAGGACTCAGTGAGCCAGATACTGGGGAGCGCTAGCTGGGGAGTGTAGCTGGTGAGTGTTTTACTGCTCTAGAGATGCCCTGCTGCAGCCTAAGACAGAATAAAGGTGCAGGCCTGGAAGCCAGATATCAGGATGGCACTTCTAGACAGAGCAGCTACTCACTGAGACTGGAAACAGAGAGACAGAACCTACCCACAGTATGATTTGTCTCTGTTGAACAGCTGAGGGAAACAGAACTCAGAAAACAGCAGGTCGAAACTATAATGAGTCGAGGAACAAGGCTCAGCTGTAATTGAGGAAAACTGAGGCTGACAAGGAACAAGAGTCAAATCTGGGGATGGATGGCAAGTTGGACTTGACTGGTATCGAGCTTGACTGGTAGTCAGTAAGTCGAACTTGACCAGCTCGATGATGTCGAACTTGACCAAGAGCAGGATTAGTCAAGGAGGAGTACAAGGGCACAGGGCAGAGAATGGTCAACAGGTCGGGTAAGCAAATAACAGGCAGAGACGGTACAGAGGATCAGTCATAGAAAAATCAATCCAGCTGAGGTCGAAAACCAATTGGGCAACACAGTACACAAGGAGCAGGAAGGAGAAGAGTTGAGAGAGCAGAGCAAAGTGTTGATACAGGAATACAGTCAAATAGCCGAATCAGGTAACGAAGAGGTGGTCAGGAATAGCCGGGTCAGGAACACTGGAAATACACGGAACGAGACTCAATGCAGGTCATGGTAAGAAAGTTTAGGTTGAGCACTGATGAAAGGTGCCAACACTAGATAAGGGTTCAGAGAGAGAGTGCCAAAAAACGGGGTGGGGAAAATAAACCAAAAATAGAACAAAATATCCTGCAAAAAATTCCAGAAAAACCCAGAAAAGCAGACTGAACATGACACCCTTCCCTGCTTGCACCTCCATCCCTCAGCCTGGGACACCCATCACCAGATAACTAGTGGAAAGGAAGAAGAGGTCATTTCTCTCTCTTTTATCTTTGTGAGCTTTCCTGTTGTCATTTACTGCCTGGCCTGCAACAAACGTGGGCCCAGGAAGCTGACATGCGAGGCAGTACTTGGCGCCATTGTTCAGCTGAACTTCACAATTCAGCCTGATCACTGTATGTATCTCTCCTCTGAATGGTCAGGCCATATTGTTTAAGTTCAGCAGCTTGCCGGAGCAGAGTGCTGCCTAATTTCCCAGCTTCCTAGGTCCCACATTTAGCAGGACAGGTGGTAAGTGACAACAGGCCACAAGGGTGAGAGAGGGACTGGAGGGACCTCTCCATTCTTTCTGAGTAATTTCAGTTTTACCTCCACCTCAACAGCTTTATCCCCCCGCCAGCATTACTTTCTCCACCCCAAAACTATTACCCTCGGCCCCAGCTTTATCCCCATCAGCCCTGCTCCTTATCCCAAATGCCCAGTCCCCAGACTTCCTTCCTCAGCTCTGTCTCATCCCTATTCCTTCTAGCCATGTTCCTCCCAGGACCCATGCCAAAGCCCTTAATCTCACCCCCAGACTTATTGCTCAAGCCTTCAGCCTTACTCTCCAGGACTCTTCCTCAGTCTAACACCACAAAACCCTCAATATTGCCCTTAGCCTTCCTGCCTCTAGACCTACTCTCTCCAGCCCCCACAATAATTACACCAGCCTTATTCCCCCTCATCCTTACTCCTCCCTTATCCCCACTCCAGCCCACATGCTCACTCCCATAACCCTCAGTCTTCTCCAGAGATTTCTTTTTCAAGCCCCCAGATTTACTGTCCTCTGGATTCACTCAACCTTCTAGCTCATAGCCTCATTCCCTCACCCATCCTTACTCACGCCAGTCAACAGCTTTACGCCCCCAGGACACAGTCTCGCATCCAGCCCTTTGTTTTATTATCCGTAGATCTCACTGTCTCTCCCAGCCACACAAGAGTACTGACCCCAGGACTCACTTTCACCTCCAGACCTTACTCTCCATCTCCCCCAGCCTTCAGTCTGTTACAGATTACCTTCAGCGTCATCTACAGGCACGAGGCTTCAAGCATGCAGCAGGCCTCTGTTTTATGTGTTTGCTTCCTGTAGTCTCCTACCAACTTCCTCCTACCTACTTCCTCCCTCTGAGCTTCTCCTCCTACCTACTTCCTGTCGAGGGGTTTAAAAGGCAGACTGAGTCCTGACTCAGTTGCCCTTGCCTTGTTGTTCATAGCAGTTCTATTACCTTGGGCTCTGTGTATGACATGGCTAGTCTTCCATCCAAACTAGTGCTGACCTGTGGCTCTGTCTGACTATTCTTTTGCTTATCCCTATAGTGGACAACCAACCTGGTGCAGACCAGTGGCTCTGGCTGACTACCTGAACTGTGTATGACCTGGCTTGTCTGACTACCCCCTCTGGTGCTTACTTGTGTCTCTGTCTGACTACTCTTACGTTTGTTCCTTGTACCTAGCAGACACCCAACCTAGTGTGGACCTGGGGCTCTGGTATACCAGTTCTGATACTGACTGCAGGCAAGTCAGCTATCTATTTCCCATTCTGACTGCAGGCGTGAGTCAGATATCGCTCCCTACTGACTGCAGGCTTGAGTCGGTATGCCAGCTACATCGGATCAAGATCCTGTGTTCCTGCTCCTGTTCCGGCTTCTGGCTCCAGCAGAGACTACCAGTGGCTTAGGCCTAGTCTCCAGTAGATTAGTCAGGCTCAGCAGCCTACTATTCCTGATAGCAGAGCTCTCTGGCTTGTAACCATCTGCTTGTTCCTGTTGTATATATTGTATATATTTTGCTTACCTTTCGGTTGTCAGTAAATTGCATTTAACTATACCGTACTGACTCTTGAACTTCTCTGGGAACCGTGACACAGTCTCATCCAGCCGTAAGATCTTCAGCTCCCCTCTTTATTCACCCACAGCCTTATTCCCATTCATCCCTACTTAACAGCCTTATTCCCAAATATTACTCATCACGGCCCTCAGTGTCACTCACCTTCAGCCTTACTCACTAATAGCCTTACTGCCCCCTGCTATAACCCTACTTTATGCCCCCCAGGTGCACTCCCAAACCCCTCAGTCTCACTCCCCTCATCCCTACTCCCTTCATTATACTCATCCCAGTCTTACTCCTCCAGCCCCTTGCCTTACTACCACAAGCATTCTTCCTCTAGCCTTCAGTTTTACTTTCCTAGCCTATATCAACCCCAGCAGTAACCCCCTCAATTCCATAGCCTTAGTCTTCCACTTGCATTACTTCTCCACTACTTCACTCAGGGCCGGACTGGCCTACCGGGATACCTGGAAAGTTCCAGGTATGCCGGCTTCCCTGGGGCTGCTGCCTTAATGACAACACGTGACATCATCCGTGGCCGCAAGGTGACAGGACCACGTCTGCGAGATTTGTTTGAAGATGCGTTGTGGCATCTAGTAGTGGACTGTCAGAGGTAGACAGAGTCAGTGCAGTGGAGGCAGCCGGCCGGGTCTAGACCCAGTCTGACGTGATGTCAGATGAAGCATGCAGGCTACACAGATGACGTGAAGAAGAGCACTGCGTGACTGCGCACCACCGAGACGCCCGTACCTAAGTTAATCACCACTGCGCCACAGAGACAGACGACACCCAGCATGGCCGGACTGGGAATAAATTGCTTACCAGCCCCATAGCATTGCGTCATTATACCAGCCCCATAGCATAATGGCATTTTTTTTCTTGTACATAAAAGGGGAAACCAAGCATTTTAAAACACATTTGAATGCCACCACCAGAGCAATAAAGTTATATGCCACCACCAAAGCAAAAATGAGTTATATGTCACCACCAGAGCAATACAGTTATATGTTACCATAAGACAATACAGAGTTATATGCCACCACCAGAGCAATAAAGATATATATATATATATATATATATATATATATATATATATATATATATATATATATATATATGAGTTTCAAGGAAGCACTCTCGCTTAGTATTTGACAATTGCCTGTGTGCTGATGAAATTTGCAAAAAGTATTCAAGTTTCAGAAGGACATAAGCACTCTCAGGACTTCATTGAAGAATGTGAAATAAAATTGATTTTATTTGATCAGTGTTTTGGCTGTATCTTCTTGTCAGCTTTCCTCAGGATGAGCCGAAACGTTGATCAAATAAAATCAGTTTTATTTCACATTCTATCTTCAATGAAGTCCTGAGAGTGCTTATGTCCTTCTGAAACTTATATATATATATATATATATATATATATATATATATATATATATATATACATACCACCTCTTGACTCTTGATTCGCCCCTTTTGCCTCTTTCTACCCCTCTTGATCCTCCTCCTTTTGCCTTTTTCTCCCCTCCCCCATTTTCCCCTCTCTTTATCCCCCCCTTTGCCTCTTTCTTCCCCTCCCTGGACCCTCATTGATTCTTGATCCCCCCCTTACTTTTGCATCTCTCTCCCCTTCTTGACCCCACCATTTGCCTCTTTCACCCCCTCTTGATCCCCCCTTCTTTTGATTCTTTATTTTCCCCCTTTGGCTTCTTTTTCTCCCTCTTGACCCCCCTCTGCCTCTTTCATCCGCTCTTGGTGATGCCCCCTCTTGCCTCTCTTGATGCCCCTTTGCCTTTCTCCCCCTCTTGAATGATCTCCCCTTTTTTGTCTGAGGAAGGCTGACAAGAAGTAACAGCTGAAACATTGATCAAATAAAATCAATTTTATTTCACATTCTTCAATAAAGTCCTGAGAGTGCTTATGTCCTTCTGAAACTTGAATACTTTTTACAAATTTCATCAGCAATTGTCAAATAGTAAGCAAGAGTGCTTCCTTGAAACTCAGATCATATATATATATATTGCTCTGGTGGTGGCATATAACTCTGTATTGTTTTATGGTGGCATATAACTGTATTGCTTGGGTGGTGACATATAACTGTATTGATCTGGTGGTGACATATAACTGTATTGCTTGGGTGGTGACATATAACTGTATTGATCTGGTGGTGACATATAACTTTATTGCTCTGGTGGTGGCATTCAAAGGTGTTTTAAAATGCACGGTTTCCCCTTTTATGAACAAGAAAAAAATGCCATTATGCTATGGGGCTGGTATAATGATGTAGTGCTAAGGGGATAGTATAATGATGCAAAGCTATGGGGCTGGTAAGCAATTTTTAACAGGGCTGTTTTTTATTCCCAGTCCGGCCCTGGCTTCACTACTCCTAAGCCTTACTCCCAACCCAGCCTTACTGCCCCATCCCCCAAGCAATACTTCCCTTAGTCCTCAGTCTCACTCCCACATATGGCTAGTTGAGCAGACCTTCTTTCGCCAGCAAGATAATGACCCAAAACACACCTCAAAGCTGTGCAATAATTTCCTGATGAACAAGGAAAGTGAAGGGCTACACAGTCTAATGATCTGGCCTGCCCATTCTCTAGACATCCATCCCATAGCACTTCCATGGGATGAACTGGACTGAGTAGTCAAAGCAAAGCTACCCTCAAGTGCCCTACATCTCAGGGAATTGATGAAGAAGAGCTGGAAAGACATGTTAAGTGAATACCTGCTGAAACCTGTTAACTGAATGCCCCATATTTGTGAGGCTGTTATTAACCCTTTGAATGCCAGAGGGGTACACAATGCATTTCATAGCAATGCGTTGTGTACCCCACTGTCACTCAAAGAGTTAAGGCAAAGAGTGGCTGTTTTGAGGAATACAAGGTTTATATACAATGTTCAATGTTCTTGAACACATTCCTTATGTTTTGTTTTGTACATTGGTTTCATTTTCATCTCTTTCATAAAAGTTATATGACGTAAAAACATTGTCAGTTGTGAAACTGGTGCTATACACACACATACAGATACATATAAACAGACACACAAGGCAGGACTGCTGGAGAAGGGTGTGTGTGCGTATATATACAAAGATGTGTCCAGAATTTTCTCAGTATCCGTTAAACATCCTGAAACTGAATCTATGAAGTTTCTCTCATCTCTGCAGCCACAATAATAACGGAGCATTCTTCATATGTCTACATGCAGGTGTTCCACATCCTAACAGGATGAAGAGGCTAGAACAGACCACTCAAGATAAAATGCTGATGGTATAACATACATCTAAATGCACGTATCTTAGTATACTCTGGAGCCAAATGTAAAGTTTAGCAATAGACTGTTAAACAGTGATTGAAGAAAAGGCTTCCAAACTATTCCTATGACCACATCTCATCTCATGTTCTGTTGTCTGGCACAGAACTTGTCCTTAGCAAAGGGATGGGCAATCTGTGACCTTCCTGCTGTTGTTGGCAGGTTGAGGATGTTGGGAGTAGCTTTCCCATAACATTTTGGAAGAGGGGCTATGTGTTGTCCACCCTCATTTACAAACACAAAGAAATGCTAAAATAAATTGGCTAAAACAATGGTAATATAAACTGGCCAAATTCTTAAACAAACTAGATGTTACATCAATATTTAAACTGTCCAACATAAACCAGCAATGCATGTCTGGTGCAGTGGCACTAGGATTTCACTGACACTTCAACAAGTCTTCAGAATGGACATGGCCAGCATGACTGAGGTGTCCTTGGAGCTGCCTACTTTGCCCAATGTGATATACAGCTCTGGTGCAGTGATAAAACGTATTGGTGCTGACATAGAGTGCAGAATCATGATTAAAGGGATAGTAATACTTCTAATAAAGTGAAGGGCCGAGTCTTCTTTTTTGAGCACATAGCGCTTCATTTCAATACTTACAGTTTTGTAGTTCAAGCGCTATTGAATCCGAAAGGATCCCCCTTCAGCCCCTTTCCCCTGTGTCACTCATAACTCAGCCTGGTCTGGATGGAGCGTGGAGAGGGACAATCTTCAGTAAGCATAAGGAAAATCCTACCCTCTTCTTAGTCAAGGAGGGCACGGTTTTCCTTATACTTACTAAGTGAAGATGGTCCCAGCTGCGATCCGTCCGGTCCCACGCCCTGATTCCAGATCTGATGGGAGGTGGCCAGAAGGGGAGGGAGGGGATCCTTTCAGATTCAACAGAGCTTGTGCTACAAAACTGTAAGTATTGAAATATAGCTGTACTAGTGTAAAAGCCTGTGTACACGGGCCAAGGTCCGGGTGATCTTAACCCTTTGAGTTCCAGAGGGGTACTCTGGCACTCAAAGGGTTAAGAGGCCGTTACTGTAACGGATAAGCGAGGAGGCGCCCGCCTGCCTTCCGTCGTAGTTCCCGGGTCTCTCCTTCTCGACACCGGACTGGCGCCGTCGAGTGCACCGGCGAGCAAATCAGCGTTCCGGAGGTCGACTCAAAGTGGCGTTGAACCTCGGGAAGACCGACTCTGCTCCGAAGGATGTGGCTACCGGAGGCACTCGAACAGTGTCGAACAAGCACAGGAACGAATCAGGAAAAGTGTAGCAGGAACCACAAACTGTATCCCCAGCCGTTCGAGCACTCCGGTGCTCGACTCGAAGGTTGAAGATTATACAGGGAAACCAAAGGGCAGAGTCCACGTTGCCGCCTAACAGGATACAAAGTTCAGTAGCGGGATCCTGGCAGCAGAAGGACGAACGTACAGGAACCTGGTTCGAATGGGCGGCAGAGTGGCCACTTTAACCATGGGAACAAACAGACTCCAGGACTCTGGTTCACTCCAAAAGTAACACACCCTTTATTGAACAACCAACACATCTTTTATACAGTTACAACATGATACCACAATAGGGAGGGGAAGGGCCAGGCATTCTAAAGCAGGCTTGGCCCAGGGACCAATCCGACACAATGGGCATATGACACCGGGCACAACAGACCAATGGTGACGGGGAACAATGGACCAATGGCAGGGGGAACAAAGGAACCAATGGTAGCTAAGGGAAACGGACCAATGACAGATGAGCAACTGAACACAATATTGACAAGGTTAGGATTAACATGATTAATTAATGTCTGGACAGAGACAATGGGTTGATCAGAGGGAATACACATCTGAGAACTGGGCCAGGGGTTGAAGCATGTACACACTAGTTTGAATATGCGGCTTCAACCCTGGCCAATCAGTGTGCGCAGTGAGTCGTACGTCGGCCAATCCGGCGTTGACTCACTGCCTCCGGTTTCCCGCGTTCGAGACGGCATTGATGCCTCGAACAAAGGAACCGGGGAACCACCAGCTTCGGTGTTCGTGTATCCCTCGTACATTATACTATACAATACATTAAACATGCAATATTCGACATTCAACAAAACGTACAAAATGTACGACATTCGACATAAATCTTTTAACATAATGATAGTAGAAACCCCTATCATAGTTCATAGTTCAACATAGTTCAAACTAAGTTTGAGGAAACTGTTCGTGGTCCAGACAAGGGCCTAAGTAACGGATAACATCCGTTACAGTTACCTCACTGCTCCACGAGATGCAGTCGCCTCACTCACGTGATGCAGAGAGTGCCTGAATGAAGGGAGTCTCTATTGCGCATGACTGCATCGTGACAAACATCCTAGCGAATTATTATATAGGATGTGCTAAAAAAAGAATAAAGAAGGCTCGGACCTCCACTTTATTAAAAGCATTACTATCCCTTTAAGATAACCCTACTCATTTTGTGACTTACCATGATCACTTCTGCAGGGATACACATGATATAATCACAACTGTGTGAAGCCAAGGAAAGCCTAGGGTTAATTTTGTTCCAGCAAATCTGACTGCTTGTACATGCTTTTCTTTTGGGAATATAAATATCATTATGTCAGAGAGTATTATGTGATATTACTTTCAGATACTGGAAGTAGATTGTGAACATATTTCAATTTAATATTAAAATCATCAATCTTCTTATCTGTAAAGATCTTTTTTCCTTTTTTTAATGAAAACATTATTTTTGCAGACTGTAATCTGCATTGCAGAAAGTCAAATGAACAATTTTTCAAAAACCATTCCAAAGTGTTTAGCAGTGTTAGGATATACATTGCCAAAAACTAGATGTATTTGTAAACAATCCTCTCTGCAATACTTTAGAGACATTGTTACAATGCAAGGAGTTAATAAAGATGTACATGTGCTCTGCAGGCCCTCTAGTCATCATGGGAGAGACGCACACACACACTTCAGGCTAGGGTACAAAGGAGAAATGGAATCATTCTGTGGTAAGCCATCTGTGCCATAGGGTACAATTAAAATTCCTATTCAATCCCAGAGGGGTACACAACACTTTGCGAAGCAATATGCTGTGAACCCCTCTGGCACTCAGAGTTAAATGGGGCTTTTAACCCTTTCAATGCTAAAGCGGTCTACAGCACATTGCAAAACAATCCCTAGCATTTAGGAGTGAAAAGTGCTATTTAAAGGGATAGTAATGTCCCAGAAATTTTTCTTTGCATTTTGTAGTGCATAAAAAGTTGACTTGAATGTAAAAAAACGTACCTCTCAAACCCCTATGGTTTGAGAGATATCTGCATTCAAAGTTTGATGTTTCCTGCTGTCAGCTGTAAAGCTGTCAGCAGGAGATCCGTGTAGGCCGACACGAAGGCTCTGCAGCAGAGCCACAATCCCGTTATTTAAAACGAATGACTGCACTGGAATGGTCTAAAAAGTGTGCTTGGTTTGCAAGCACACTTTGTAGCCCATTCCAATGCAGTCATTCTTTTTAAAAAACTCGATTGCAGGTCTGCTGCAGAGCCTCCGTGCCGGCGACAGCTGACAGCAGGAAACATCAAAAGGTTTGAGAGATATGTTTTTTTTGCATTCAAGTCAACTTTTTATGCACTACAAAATGCAATATAACAGTGGCCTGAAATTTAACAGTAGCGCTGTTCCTACACCATCCTATGGACTGCTCTGTTCTGTAGACCATAAATCTCCATAGGACGGTGTAGCAACAGCACCACTGTAAATTTTCAGGCCACTGTGATATTGTACCTAAAAAATTCAAGTTTGAGCTGTTATAATTTTTTAATAAAGTATCTCTCAAGAATGGGAGTACCCTTTTTTTATTCTGGGGGATAAACCCTACAACATATATTTTTTTTATATCTTAACTATTACTATCCCTTTAACACCACCATTACAGCTGGCATAGAAAAAAGGAAGACATGTGAGCTGATTTCCTATGTCCCTGGTAGTATATGGTGTTAAGCAGTGTGAAGAGAATGGCATGCCCATAATTCCCAATACACTCCCATATGGCCCTCTCTTTAGCACAAGTGCCTCCATGACCATAGGTGATAGATACGGGCAGATCACAAAGACAATACCTTGCATTTATTGCAATACAAATGTCTATTCATATGCACCTTTCAAGAACATCTCCCCAAATGATTTTTATTTTGGTGTTGTGTCATTACAAACAGTTTTTCAACCTTTGGTGGGTTGTAAGCAACACTTGCCAGAATCATATTAAAAAACAACATATATATAGATATATACATTTACATTTTAAAAAATAAATAATAAATAAAATAATATATATGGGCTTGATAAAGATCCCGATAAAAGGATCGAAACGTTGCTGCTGCTTGTGTATAAATGATGAAGCTGTGAAGCTGTTTTTTTTTTTTTTTTTTTTTTTTTAATAAAGCTTTATTGAATAAGATGCAGATTACAAGAAAGTCACATAAGAAAATACAATAAAGGTAAAATAGCATAACATAATCAAGTATATATGCGTCTGTATTAAATGTCTAAGTAGAAACATTTATAATCAACATAAACAAAAAAAAGAAAACAGAAAACCACCCAAGATCGATCAAGAAGTCTAGATCAATATTACAGTAGACTTTTAACAATGAGTTATAATAACAACAAAAAGAAAACAAAAAACAAAATGTTGAGCAAACTACAATTCAGGGCAAATACAAACATTACTCATAATGAAACTGTCTACTGGAAGGCCCTAGTAAACCTTGAATGAAGGTTAAATTGGAAGAAAAAAAAAAAAAACATGTCAGATAGGCAAGATGTGTGTGTAAAGTTGGGTGGTGAGTTAGAAATCTGCAGGAAGATCGATAGTGATATGGGAAGAAAAGAAGAAAGAGGAAAGAGAAAGAAGAGAAAAGGCAGTTGCTAGCTAGACCTGTGCAGGCCATCAGCGGGGGGGGACCCCACGAGCACTCCAAAGGGTGTGCGTGATATGATCAAACAATAGACACACCTATCAATAGATGTACCCCAACATCAGGGTTGGCAACCCCTAGTCACAAAAAATAAAACAATTCATCCCAGTAGGTTAGCTCTAGACAGAACTGGGCAATAACGTAGAAGGGGAAAGGTATCTATGCGGCAGTGTAAGACTGTTAACGGTTTGAATTGGTCCAAACAGCCCATCTGGAAATATGTAGAGCTTCCAAATGGAGGGCCCTAGCGTGGCATTTATCCATATTGAACATCGTATCAACTCCTCGTAACCATTCTGCTAAAGTAGGGGCCGAAGTAGTCTTCCAGCGGAGGGGGATCAGAGCCTTGGCCTCATTGAGCAACAGTGGAAGAATAGCCCTGTGTCTGCCCATAGGTCTCTCTATCAAATGTGATTGGTATGAAAACAGAAAGAGCAGGGGGTCTAGCGGAAGAGAAATGGATAGACGCCTATTAAGGCATTGTCGAATCGCTTCCCAAAAAGGAACAATTACAGAGCAGGACCACCAAATGTGAAATAAAGAGCCAGTATCCAATTGACATCTCCAACAAAGAGAAGAGGCGGTATTGAAAGTTTTGGATAGCTTGAGAGGGGTGAAGTACCACCTGGAAATCAGTTTATAGTTGAGTTCTCTCAGTTTTGTGGAGTGTGAGTATTTATAAACAGATTTCAGAATATAGGACCAGTCCCCCATACTGAGTGTGTAATTTAAGTCCTGTTCCCAGCTGGACAAGAAGTACGGTTTATGGAAAGGTGAACTAGACATCACTACAGTGTAGGAAAATGACAGACGGCGAAGATTATGTGGAGGTGTGGAGAGGGCTTGTTCAAATGGAGAGAGGTCTCTAGATGAACGGTCTGATGGAGAATATCGTTGCCACCAAGTGCGAGCTTGTAGATACGACCACCAGGAGATGTCTAGGTCGGGACTTAGTGATTGCAAAGAAGCCCTAGAGATCGATTGTGGGAGATTAGCTAGAAATTGCACGGTATCAATGCCAGCTGTCTTCCATTGGTCAAACACAGAAGGCGAAAGGCCCGCAGGAAAATCAGGGCTACCAACTAAAGATTTAAGAGGAGAGGGAGGCTGCGAAAGCAACCCAGAACGGTTAAGATTGTGCCATATAGAGAGAATGTGTCCCAAAACAACATGGTCCCAGCACGATTTAGGGATCCTATTCTTTTCCACAAATAATAGCTGGATCGGATCAAGGGATCCTAGCTGGTTCTGAAGGGTCAAGGTCCACCATTTGGAACCTTTAGAAGTGAAATCAAACAATTTAGATATAGCCGAGGCTTCATAATATGATATTAAATCCGGGAGACCAAGTCCACCTTGAGACAGTGGTCTAATAAGTATAGAGAAGCGCACTCTAGGTTTTTTGTGAGCCCATATAAAGTTATTGATAGCCGCCTGGAGGCCCGAGAGCATATTTAAAGGGATTTTAATAGGAAGAGTGGTTAGTACATAGAGTATCTTAGGAAGAATTAGCATCTTGACTAAATTAACCCTGCCGAACCATGAAATAGGAAGGGAAGACCATGTTTGTAAGTCTTTCATTATAGAAGCAGAGAGAGGAGCCATGTTGAGTCTAGCCATATCTTCTAACCTCGGCGAGATATATATCCCCAAGTATTTAACAGCCGTAGAAGTCCACTGAAAAGGGAAAAGAGTCTGAAGAGAAGCTGACAGTTTCTCATCGACCGTAAGGTTGAGTATCTCAGATTTAGATAAATTAATCTTAGCCCCAGAAACCGAAGAGTATTGGTTAAGTAAACCAAGGATGTGCGGGAGAGACTCTGCAGGTTTAGTAATAACTAACAGGACATCGTCCGCAAATGCCACTACCTTATGGGTAGAGTTCCCAGTTTTGACTCCATAAACGTGAGGGTCATCCCGAATAAGCTGAAGTAGGGGTTCTAGGGTTAGATTAAATAAAAGGGGAGAAAGGGGACATCCCTGTCTGGTACCATTCCTAATGGGGAAAGGATCCGAGGTGACTCCATTTACAAATATACGGGCAGATGGGGATGAGTAAAGGCTCATGACACAATTAACAAACAAACGACCGAGACCCACGTTCTCCAATACCGCTCTCAGATATTCCCAGTCAACTCTGTCAAAAGCCTTCTCTGCGTCTGTACTCAATAAAATTGCTGGAGTTCCTTCTTTTACTACCCGGTATGTGAGGGAAAGCACTGCAGAGGTGTTATGGTATGCTTGACGTCCGGGGGTAAATCCCCCTTGATTATGATGAAGTAAGTGAGGTAAGTGTGGTTTCAGCCTGTTAGCTAATATTTTGGAATAAATTTTAACATCTACGTTTAGCAAGGAGATCGGACGATAATTGCTACAACTCGTTTTGTCCCTGTGAGGTTTGGCGAGGACTATTATAGTAGCATCCAGTGTTTGGTTGGGAAAGGGAATCCCCTCTCTAACAGCGTTGAATGCTTGAGCCATGTGAGGAGCTAGCAGAGATTGTAGTGTACGGTAATATGGTGTCGAAAAGCCATCCGGACCCGGACTTTTACCAAGAGGAAGATGGCGAATGACCTCTAAAATCTCATTTTCGGAGAAGGGGGCTTCAAGTAGACCACTAATCTGGTCCGATAGTACAGGAACCCTAGCTCTACGAAGGAAATCATGAATAGTTTTGCGGCGTATGTCCCCGTCAGGATGTGCGGATGGCAGATTGTATAGAGAGGAAAAATAATCCCTAAAGGCAGAGGCTATTTGTGGGTATGTCGTGAAAGAGTGGCCCTTCGGATTTTGTATCTGAGATACATGAGTAGAGCGTCGACGACCCTTAACAAATTTAGCAAGAGCCTTGCCACACTTATTGTCTGATATAAATCTCTGATACTTGTACCACATGTAGGACCTTTGAAAGGATTCGCGCAGCCTAGAGTTGAGTGATTCCCTAGCAGTTCTTAGAGCATCTCTATCAGCAAGGGACAGCGAAGCTTTATGCGCTGATTCACGAGCTCTAACAATTGCCAACAATCTGTCAAAGGATTTGGCCCGTTCTCTTTTCCTGCGAGCTCCCTGTTGAATGAGGTGTCCACGTACCACACACTTGTGGGCTTCCCAAGTCATTGGGCGTGTGACATCTTGAGTATAGTTAGTGGAAAAATACTCTTGTATGATCGAGGATACTGACTTGATGATGTTGTCGTCTTGTAGGAGGGTGTCATTCAGCATCCAGGTTCTGTTAGATGGAGTCAAGTGTGGCAATTTTATTGTAATAGAAATAGCAGAATGGTCTGTCCATGACACCGGATCAATTTCCGCTGAAGTGACCGAATGTAACAAATATTGTGGGACCAGAACATAGTCGATGCGACTATAGGAGGAGTGAGGGTTAGAGAAAAAAGTGTAATCCCGTGTCCTCGGATGCAGAAGTCTCCATGCATCCATCAGCTGCATCTCGTGTAATAATTTGCGTAACTGAGCATGATGTGTCAGTCGAAAAGGAGATCTACCCGAAGAAGAATCTATGTCTGGATTCAGAGTCAGGTTGAAATCCCCACCCACTATTAGAGTACCATCAGCCCAAGAGTCAAGTCTTCCCAACAGCTTTTTGAGGTAAGAAATCTGTGAGTTATTGGGACAATAAATATTTGCAAACGTAAAAACTCGATTATGAATCTTACCCTTAAGGAATATGAAGCGTCCCTCTTCATCCCTCAACACATCTAGAAACGTCCAAGAAACCTTAGAAGAGATTAAGATCCCTACACCTTTCTTCTTTTCAGAGGCCGAGGAGAGATAGGTATATGGAAAGTGACGACTATGGAGGGGGGGATGAGATGAATTTTTGAAATGGGTTTCCTGAAGGAATATTATGTCAGAACAACGTTTCCTACAATCCCTAAAAACGTGATGTTTTTTTTCCGGTGTATTAAGTCCCCTGACGTTGAGCGACTGTATTTTAAGGTGTGCCATTGAAATGATAGAATGGAGTGAAGTCGCGGGGACCCCCGCCCGCCAATACACCCGCCCAGGCCGAGAGCAACCAGAGAGAAGAGGGAGAGAGAATAGAGGAGAAAAAGAGAGAAGAGAGAGAAGTTGAGAGAGGAAGGATGAGACATCCAGGAGGAGATGGATGAAGGAAACATCCCTTTAGTAACAGGGAGAATAGTGTAATATGTGATAAGAGGGATAGGTATGACTGTACGTCTTGGGGCAGTGAAACAGTCATATTGTGGTAAATGAAAGTTCAAGGACGAAGTCCTGGCGTGGCTAAGGGTGTAAGAGTTGTAAATTTAACAGGTCTAAAAGTGAACATTGTGAATCAAAGGCAAGGAATACGTGAGTCAACTGCTAGGGAGAGACAGTAAACCATGGGGAGTAGCAGTGAGAGTGCAGTTAGTATATGGGGAAGTCAATTGAAGCTAGAGTCGGGGACGATGACGCTAGGAGTCGGTGCAGAAAAGTAAAGAGCATTGAGAGGAATGCGGTAGATAAAGGCAATAAGTATACCTGCATAACTTTTTTTTTTTTTTTTTTTTTTTTTTTTTTATCCTTCCCTCCCACTTCCCCCCCCCTCTGTCCTACCCCTCCCTCCCTCCTTAAATTAACATTACTTAATTGTCCAGTAACCCTCTCCCTCCTCCATCGACTACCTATCCTCTCTTGCTTCTCTTGCCTTCTCCAAAAAACTTAGTAGTTGGAGGTTCGCTACCTCTGACCCCCTCACTCCAGCCACCGAGCAAACCGCATTCCTGACACCGTCCATGCTGTCAGTATAGGAGGGAGCAACACGTGGTGTTCCCAACCTAACATAGTCATAGACCTCGAGCGAGGCAGTATATGTGTCTTCAGTATGTGACATATCGTGAGAGCAAACCCAAGACACATAAAAAGATTACAGAACCAAATTTTAAGAGGAGGGTGGAGTGAGGGTGTAAGACAGTGGAAGGGCTAACAATAAACATCCTATCTTAAACAAAAGCTAAACGTCCCACTAAGTGTGGGAAGAGTGTATACTTCGAAATATAACAAGAATCGTGAATGTATCTCCAAGTCTGAAATACCGATATTATCTCCGCACCCCAATATGGATAAAATTCACAGATCACCAACCCCCTGTGAAACCCCATCCCCAAAGAGTAAAACCGAAAACGTCAGTTAAACATATAACTATTCTGAGAACGTCTCACTCGATGGGGAGATAGGGCCTGGATCCAAGGTAATCAAACTGAAACTCCAAAACAAAGACCCCCCCCCACTGCAAGAGGCTCCCCTACACTAAAGCTCCCATCCCACGTGAATTAACATTCCCATCTGGGTCCTGGAGGAAGCCCAGACACTTTACAAAAAGCCCCCAGATTTAAAACCCAGGACTCCAAGACGATGCAAGCATGTCTCCGGAGACCAACGTACGCCGCAGCGGCACACCGAGGCTCGGGGCCGGTGGGAGCAATGCGATCCCCCCGGTCCACAGCCCCAGTACCCCACCAGGGCCACATAATAACAAGGAATTAACACAAATGTGCATAAGCATATTAACTGAGAAAATAACATTCGGATTACATAACAACCAAAACTACCTGAGTTATCGAGAGGCTCCCCTGAGGGGTTCTCGGCACATGCCCTGTGAATATATACAGTCTCTCCACTCCGCATAAGTCCCTTTGAATAAAGAAAGTCATAGAGTGTAGTCCTCTTTTAACCGGGAAGACCCCAGGTGACAAGTGGGTCAGATCCGCTCCGCAGTGGAGAAACTTCTGCCAGTGAGATAGTTTGTCAGGAACATAGTTGAATTAACTCTTTAAGGGTATGAACAGTAAGCATGAAGACAGTTCAGGACCATGTAGATGTCGCAGGTTCTGAAGTAGGGACAGGTTGTACCATTTCCAACCTCCTCTGTTTGGAACGCTTGGCTGGAGAGCCAGGAGACCACTCCAGGCGCTTCTGAGTGCGGTTAGAGACCGGAGTAGAAGGAGATGTCAGTGGTTGAGGCAGGGAGATTCCCAGTGAAGCGCAAAAGGATGAAACCTCCTCCACAGAAAATAAGGTCGCAGAAGCCCCATTAAAAGTAGCCGACAAAGCAAAGGGGAATCCCCATTTATATCGAATATTAAGGCTCCGTAGGTGCTCTGTCAGTGGTCTGAGTTCTCTCCGAAGCTGCAGCGTATACGGTGAGAGATCGTTAAAAATTTGCACTTCAGCTCCAGCGCAGGTTAAAGAGGGTAAGTCTCTGCTCCGTTTAACAATTAGCTCTTTGACCTCGTACCTGTGTAAGCACAGAATGACATCCCTGGGAGAATTGTTGTCCCTCGGTTTGAGAGCTCTGTGAATCCGCTCGATCAAGAGCAGGCCCTGATATGCGTCGCCCAAGAGGTCAGAAAAGAAGGCCGTGATGACAGGCTTTAGGTCTTGTGTTTGCACTGACTCGGGTAGGTTCTTAATTCTTAAATTACACCTTCGCCCTCTGTTGTCCAAGTCCATGACTCGGGTCATCAAGTGGCGTATTTGGTCCGCCTGCGCGGCCGTTGTCTGTTCTAAGAAAGCGGTGCGGGAATCCAACCTACCATAGGATACTTCCATCGAAGCCACTCTTGTCTGTATTTGGGCTAGATCTGCCCTAACAGCAGCAATTTCAGTCTGGAATGTAGTTTTGAGGTCTTCAATGAAGCCTCGAAAATCCTCTCGAAGCATGGCAGCCAAACTGCGTAAATCGTCTTTAGTCGGGTAATCCATACCCACTGCGGCGGCGGTGTCAGAGTCTGTGGTGGAGCCTTCTCCAGTGTTAGACATATCTGCAAGTTCCCGCGCACTAGGCTGAGAAGAAGGTGGGGATAAAGATGGCGCAGGGTTTTTCTCGGAGAGGTATCCCAATAGAGTGCCTGAAGCCGTCGAGTGATTCTTTTTTTTAGGTCCCATGGGGATCTGGTAGTAAGGGTGCGACGTGGGTTGTAAATTTATCACGTAAACCAAAAGTAAATCAGAAAATAACCCTTAGGTAGCCAGGAGCAAAGGGATTAAGCTGTTGCCGCCATGAGAGTCAGGACACGCCCCCCGTGAAGCTGTTTTTTAATACACCTTGAATTTTTTATACCTAAACCGTGAGTGCGTACATAATTTTGTTCACACACACACACATATATATATATATATATATATATATATATATATATATGTACTGTAATAAATCAGCTTTACATAAAGAAATGTCCCAAAGTACCTATCCACTCAAATACAGTAGTTTATTGCCATAATATATATCTATAAATACTGATTTCATTATGGAGCCTCGGATGCACTCTTTTGCCTCTCTTTTGGGAACTCTCATATTCAAAATGTATTTCAGAACCAGACTGCATTTTTATTTAGAGCTTCATTTCAGCATTTACTATTGAATTTCCATTTTATCATGGTGCTGCTACTATTGCTGTCTTTTGAGAGCTCTGAGCAAAGACCAATATCAACATCATAAAACAGAAAGACCTCAGAAAATGCTGCACAAATCAGGTCACAAAAACAAATGCTAATTTGTACAGTAATCACTGTTTAATAAATCATATCCCAGCAGAAGGAATATTCTTGGTTTAAAACCCTTTGAATACAGAAACCCTTTGAATACAGAGACGTATACAACGCATTGCATTCTGGCACTCAAAGGGTTTAAGCGAGAATCTCTTTAAAGGAGCAGTAAAGTTTTATTATGAAAACATATACTGTATAGTGCTGTTCAACTTTTTTTAAATGAGCAGTAAACTTCTTTATGGAAAACCACAGCAGCAGTAATGCCAGGTCAGTGATCCGGAACCCTTTTATCTAGTATTACATGAAAGAAGCAGAGCAATACACCGCTACATGACATAAGTAAGTTAGCACATTACAGAATGAGGTGACCTGGTACATTTCCTTTTAGAAAATCACTTCTAGAAGAAAATGTGTTATGGGGTTTTCCCTGTCCATCATGATATTGGAAACGAAAATGCAGGGTACATTCGTATTGTAAATATTCATTTACGGAAGAAAGAGGGAAAATAATAATTGCGGGGGGTAGTGTCTCAAATGAAGTCAGCCCTATCTAACCCACATACCTACAATAGGGACAACATTAAAAACAATACACATCAAAACAGCGGTGATATGTTCCAAAGTTTATAAAAAAAAACTTATAGTAATGTTTTATTAGATAAAAAATATATATTGCATGGCTTTTATTATTGAGTGAAACAATCTTACTCCTATTGCTGGGAGATAATTAATTAATAATTTATAACAGCTGAAATGTGTTTGAATTCTTCACTAGTTTTTTCTTCAATAAAAAATGACCACTAGGTGGTGCTGTTTCAATTTTCTCTATGGAAAATGTAATCAACTGTAAAGATTGAAAGAGAGAGGCTTGTTCTTGAGCTGTTATAACTTTTGCATTAATAATCTTCCAGCAGTGGGAGTATCCATATTTTTCACCACTGGAGGAGATGTACAATGTATATGATAAAAATACTATTCTTTTATTGCACGAAAAATACAGTACAGCCAGCACTGGAGTTATACTGTAGGAGTCTTTTGGCAAGGCACCCTCACATGACCTGGACACTAACCCCATCCACTGTTGCCTGGCATAGAAAAAAAAAGTGATGCGAAGTGATCCCAGAATTCCATGATGTGCCAGGATGTTACTGATCCTTAACACATATCCATTGGTGACGGTCCTGACACATCATTAGTCATTAAGGGGTTAACCACTAGAATGTTAGAGAGGTCTCCATTACATTGATTAATAATTGATTGGATCTCACTAGCATTCAAAGTCAATAAGGGTATCAACAAGTATACTGGCCTCCTTAATTGAAGAGAACAGAGGAAAGAGGCCCCCCTCCCCGTCCCCAGTGAAAGTAACAGAATAATTCCCCTTTCTGGAAGCCTGCATGTTTACATACAAAAACACAATAACTCTACCGTTACAGCATGAACACAACACTCTGAGAATATCACGTCTCAGAGGAACCAGTCTGGAAAAGGAATGGATCGCTTTCCCCAGCTGGAGTCAGGAGAGTGACAAAATACCACACCAGAATATTATAGACAAAAATCATCACTTTCTACATGATTTTTTTTACACATATTAAATCTGACTCCCAAGTTTTACAGCTGGACCACAGTGATACATAACCATTGTGGACAATGGGGTCATACAGCTGCTGTGTTACGTGCATACCAGTAAACATTTCATTCCCAATGACGGCCATCGGTTCTACATTCTGGGGCTGATGTAACCTGGAACAATTCAGGGGGAACCCAACTGATCCCACTGGTCCCATATACAAATTCCTATTGATTGAAATGGGCCTTTTTAACTCCCTTGAATGTTATTGAGGTTGTTGTTTTGTTGTTGCGTACCCTTTGGCATTCAAATTGTCAAAGGCCCCATTTAAAGTGATACTAACCTTCTATTTTGTGTTTAAATATTATGCATATGCATAATACGAAAAGTAAAATTACCAGCCACACTTTTATTTTATTTTTCTATCTTCACTTATTATTTTAAACTTTTATATTCCTGACAATAAGCTGCCCGTATCTGTTTCCACAGATCTTTCTGTCAGGGACTGTGAACTGTGTAAACAATTATAAAACACAGAATTCAACAAACAGAACACTTAGTCCTACAGGCATAGTGTTATACATTCTATCACTATCCTCCATTCACCGTCACTAACCAGTAAATTCTCTGGAAACAGTACGCCAGGGAGCTTACTGTCAAGATGTAAAAGTGTAAAAAGAAAAGAAAAAATATCACATGCAAATTGAGTTCATATTAAGCATTTGCACAATATGTAAAGTCAAAATATAAAGTTAATATGCCATCACATCAAATTGAATTTGGGGAATTTTATGTGACCCTTATGCCAAAGTTGGTTTGCTCATGAATTGCTCCAATTCTTCTTAGTATATCAACTTTGTTATGACTGTTTCTATACTTGTGCACCACAAACATTTTCAGTAAAATTTTATGTCGGACTAATTTTTTTTTCTTTTCATTTGTTGACTTTTTTCATTCGTCGCAATTTGGATCTGACCTGTTCGACTCGGACGAAAGTCAGCTACAGTTCAAATTATTCGCCGACTTTAAAATACCTTTAAAAATACAATAAAAAATGAAAATTAAATGAATGGAACCATTTCCAAGGTCTAAAAGAAGATGGTGGAACAGGGTAAGGTGGGCATTTAGCCATATGGTACTTTGGATGAAGTAGATGAAGTATGGATATAGCAATAAGGCACCCTGCCTGCCTACACTATACACATACACAACTGTGAGACTGGCTGATGTGTCACTCTGAAAATTATTCAAACAAATCCCTATTATTACTTTTAATATTTTACACAGGAACAAAGGTGACTTTCCCTTGCGGTGGTAATAAGGTATTAGGCCTGCCTGAAGAACTGTGAGACTGGCTGATGTGTCACTTTGAAAATTATTCAAACAAATTCCTACTATTATTTTTAATGTTAAACACAGAAACAAAGGTGACTTTCCCTTGCGGTAGTAATAAGGTGCTAGGCCTGCCTGCAGAACTGTGAAACTGGATGATGTGTCACTCAGAAAATTATTCAAACAAATCCCTAATATTTTTAATTCTTTGTACAGGAACAAAGATGACTCTCCCTTGCAGTATCAATAAGGCACTAATGCTGGCTGCCTGCCTATGCCTAATGCTAACTGCCTGCCTACACAACAACTGGACACTCTCTATCTCCTTCTTCTCTCTCTGAGCTCCACCAACACAATGAGGAAATGCAGGCTGTCTGCCTGGGTGTCTGTGTCATTAGTCCAACCCCCATCATGAAATGAAGACGCCAATTGGAATAGAGACAAAGCGGGAAAGTAGCGCATGAAACGGAGAAGCTAACTGGACTAGAGACATGGAGGGAAATTATGGAGGGAAAGTAATCAAGAACGGATAGTAGTCGCTGAATTTCCAAAAGTTTCAATGACATTCATGACCCCATTTTCGTTGAATTCCAAATGTCGCTGACCTGAATCGCACAAGTCTAACTATTTCTTTTAATCTGTGAACAGACCCTGAGAGGGTTCCCTGTTATCTAGAACCATCTGCCTCTTCAGCTTTTCCTCCCTGTCAGATCAGAGACAAAATAGCACCCCAGTAATTAGAAATAACTGCTCTTTTTGTGCATATCTCCACGACATGACATAGCTTTGTAGTCTACAACAGCTGGATTGATACAGGTTGTGTATCTCTTGTCACTGTACAAGTACATGAAGTGGCTTTTGGATGCAGAATTACACACAGGGCACAGGAGATGGGTTTCCTCCAATCATTGTCCCTCCAGATGTGTTTCACTGCTGTATAGGGTTGAGGTTTTTTGTCAGTCATTTTAACTCAAATGAATAGGATATGCACCAGCCTGAAATGCATAAGAAAAAAAACTAACCAGATTATGTACAAAAACATTGATAATTAGAACAAAAACTATATTTAATCCCTTAACGACCACTGACGTTCCAGGACCGTCACGGCGGTCCGGCACTTAAGGACCAGTGACGATCCTGGCACGTCATGGAGTTCAGGGCTCCTGGTGCAGCTGCACGCCGCTCCGGAAGCCCTGAACCAGAAAAAGAAAAAAAGCCTCGTGGTCCTCAAGTGCCGGCCGCGCGTGCGCACACTGGTCCTTAAGGGGTTAAAATAGTGGAAACTTTGTTTATGCCGAGTTAGACAAGTAGCCTTCCTGGGAGATTTTTCATTGAAAATGCTTCCGTTCTTTTGTTACATTAAACAGCTGGTGCTGTTGCTAAGACTGTTTAACAATTTTCTCTCTCTCTCTCTCTCTCTCTCTCTCTCTCTCTCTATATATATATATATATATACATATACATATATATAGTATTGTGCAGAAGGTTTGGGCAGGTGTGAAAAAAATGCTGTAAAGTAAAAATACTTTAAAAAATATACATGTTAATAGTTTATATTTATCAATTAACAAAATGCATAGTGAGTGAACAGAAGAAAAATCTAAATCAAATCAGTATATTTGGTGTGACCACCCTTTTTTGCCTTCAAAACAGCATCAATTCTTCTAGGTACACTTGCACACAGTTTTTAAAGGGATAGTAATGTTTCAAAATAAATACAGCTCCAATTAATCTTCATAGTATTTGGGCCATAGAGAGTGTTATTTCAATATTGTCATAGTTGTAGTTTAAGAGTAATTAAATGATAAAGTATCCCCCTCGCTCCCCTTTTACCTAGTGTGAGCCACCTCCCAAAAGATGTGGAATCTGGTTCCTTACCCAGACAGCAAGGGACAATCTTCTAACTGTGAGAACAATGAAAACCCTGTCCCCTTGACAAGTTTTTCAGGTTTTTCCCTTATGGTAATTGAAGATTGTCCCTCTCTGCAATCCATCCGGACAGTCTTGCTGCTCTGAGGTGAGCAGTGTTACATCAGTAAAAGGGACAGGAGGGGGATATTTTATCATTCAGTTACTCTTGTACAATAACTCTGACAGTATTGAAATAACATTGTCCATGGCCCAAATACTATGAAGATTAATTGGAGCTGCTTTTGTTGTGAAACATTACTATCTCTTTAAGGAACTCAGCAGGTAGGTTGTTCCAAACATCTTGAACTAACCACAGCTCTTCTGTGGATTTAGCAGCCTCTGTTGCTTCTCTGTCTTCATGTAATCCCAGGCAGACTAGATGATGTTGAGATCAGGGCTCTGTGGGGGCCATACCATCACTTCTAGGACTCCTTTTTCTTCTTCATGCTGAAGATCATTCTTAATGACTATGGCTGTATGTTTGGGATTGTTGTCATGCTGCAGAATAAATTTGGGGCCAATCAGATGCCTCCCTGATGGTATTGTATGATGGATAATTATCTGCTTGTACTTCTCAGGATTGAGGAGGCCATTAATTCTGACCAAATCCCCATCTCCATTTGCAGAAATGCAGCCCCACACTTAAAAGGAACCTCCACTTTTGCCTGCAGACACTCATTCTTGTACCAATCTCCAGCCCTTCGGCGAAAAAACTGGCTTCTGCTACAGCCAAATATTTCAAATTTTGACTCATCAGTCTACAGCACCTGCTGCCATTTTTCTGCACCCCAGTTCCTGTGTTTTCATCCATAGTTGAGGTGAGTGACCTTGTTTCCATGTCGAAGGTATGGCTTTTTTGGCCGCAAGTCTTCCCTGAAGACCATTCCAGTTGTAAAGGGAAGTATGCATGATGTGTCTTTCATCTGCTGCGCTAAGTTTCCTTGGCCGACCACTGCTTCTATGGCCCTCAACGTTGCCCGTTTCTTTGTCTTCTTCAAAAGAGCTTGGACAGCACATCTGGAACCTTGCTGGACCTTTCTGATGCAGTATAACTACATTGTGTCTTGTTGCTGTGCTCAGTCTTGCCATGGTGCATGACTTTTAGCATTAAAATGTCTTCAGCAACCTCATCTTGTTAGTTGAGTTTGGCTGTTCCTCATCCAATTTTATTCCTCCTACACAGCTGTTTCTATTTCAGTTAATGATTGTGCTTCAACCTACAAATTAAATTTATGATTGCCTGTTTGGTACAATTATTTAATCATACACCTGACCTTATACCTACAAAAACCTGACTTTGTGCAAGTGTACATAGAAGAATTGATGTTGTTTTGAAGGCAAAGGCTGGTTATACCAAATATTGATTTGATTTAGATTTTGCTTCTGTTCAATCACTATGCATTTGTTAATTCATAAATATATACTATTAAAGGGATAGTAATACTTGAAAATATTTTTATTTTATATTGTAGCCCTTAAAAAAACATTAAAAATGATATAAGTCTTATCTCCCATACCTTTATGGTTTGGGAGATATTCACAAGTAAAGTTAAGTAAATCTCTCTTTTCCTGGCTGTTTCAACCAAGTCTGCCATCTAGTGGACAGATTTGGAATCCGGTCCACAGATCAACCTGCAGCTCTTTAGCAGTGCCAAGTTCACAATCTTTAAAAAGAACTACTCAATTGGAACTGTGTACAAAGTGTGCCTGGCTTGCAAGCACACTTTGTAGAGCATTCCAATGAAGAAATTATTTTTAAAGATCGTGATCTTGGCACTTCTGGAGAGCCACAGCCCTCCCGGACGGATTCCAAATCTGAGAGCTAGAACGGTGTTGTCACTCAGGGGGTAACTTTGCTTGTGAATATCTCCCAAACCATAAAGGTTTGGTAGATAAGACTTATAACATTTTTAATGTTTTTTTAAGGGCTACAATATAAAATAAAGTTATTTTCAAGTATTACTATCCCTTTAACATGTCTGTTGTTGAAAACATTCTTACTTTACAGCATTCTTACTTTTCACACCTGCCTAAAACTTTTGCACATAATTGTATATATATATATATATATATATATATATATTTATTACTTCATTAACTCCTTGAGGACCAGAGGGGTGCAAAACCCTTGGGTAGTACACCAGTTGGTCATCAAGTGGTTACATAAAGGTAGCATAGTGTCTAAGTAGGCAAGTTACCCTTTAAGAAATGTTGGCCCGTGTTTTATTTGATACGGAAGATGCCAAATCTGCTGCAGATCTAGCAGTTAGAAAGTCACCATTACCATGGGAAGACAATAAAGGCATTAAATTGCAATACTTTATTACCACCTAGATAAAAGCAGGAAAGCTGCTGGTCACTTAACGCATTGTGATGTGTAAGCAAACACGTTTAATGACACTTTCTAGCAACACAACATAACAACACTCAAACAAATCAGATGAGATGGCTTTTTATACTTTTACTGTCTTCCTGAAGGTGTTCTACATTGTGTAACACTCGCTTCTGTCACAGCACAGACAACTCTCAGTAGGTAAGGTCTACAATGACATTAACCCCTTGGATGTTACAGACATCTTCAATGCATTGCTTCTCAAAGTGCTGGAGAGATCTCTAGTATCCAAGGCAGTAGTAATCAATTGTTGGATCTCCAACTGTTGGGAACGACAACTCTCATCATCCATCACCAGGTGTTGGCTGATTGGGAATGATGGCATTTGTAGTCCCAAACAGCTGGTGGTCTAACAGTTGACTACAATGGATCCAAAATATGACTAGTGCCTAGTATGTGATTAAATAAATATTAATGTTGTATAACTTTTTATTTTAGACGTTTATGTAGCAATGCACTTATGGTTTCTCAATCTGTGTACTTACCCTGAATAAGCTGTTTCACGTCTTTCCTTCCTTTTTCAGTGACATTAGTGCCCCCTCCCTTTAGTCTGTGAAAAGAGTCTGCAACTCAGTTGTATCCACAAAGGATTATAAGAACTGTTTAGATGGACAGGAATAGAGAGCGCTAGACATACACTTCTTATGATCTTTTGCAAGTACAGTTGAATTGCAGACTCTTATTATAGATGTAGGTAGCTAATGTCACTGAATATGGGGGGAAAGAAGAAGTGGTTCAAGGCAAGTCCACAGAATCAGAGACAGTTACAAAAAGCAGTTTTTTTTTACAGACTGCATGTAGGGGGCAGTCACATCCCCAAAAGTGAAAAGAAGAGAAGAAATGAAATAACTAATACAAGGTAAGTACATAAGTACATAGATTTTAAAAAAAGCAAATGGTGTATTTCTATGGACAATTAGTAAAGATGTTCACAGTCATTTATCAGTGAGCAATTACGGAAGGTATTCTACAGAAACACTGCATCTGATGTATTCCGAGGCCAGAAGCCAGGAATTACCGCGGACATCTTGAATGCGCACCTGTGCTGTCAGTCCCCGTCACTCTTCATAGGCATTGCACTGGTCCAGACGGCTCCGGAAGTGACAGCGCAGGCACACAGGTTGCAGTAACCTGGCCGAACCTTAAGGATAACTTTATTTGTGGGCACTTTTGAGAGGTAAAATAATGATTAGTAAGCTAGTCACCACCTAAGTATTGCAGGGAGACTTTAGTGGAGGTGGTAGTTCCACTTTAATAGCAGAATAAAACATTGCTGCAATCTTCTCTGGCATGCAAATGGTTAATAATGGATTATGCCTCTCTAAATCATACAGGATGTTAAAGGGTTAACCCTTTAAGTGCCAGAGAGGTATCCAACGCATTGCTACGCAATGCGTTGGATACCTCTCTGGCGCTCAAAGGGTTAATAGATGATAACTAACTGTAGTGTTGCTAGAGAGGCTTAATTAATACCAGAGAGGTCTCCAACACATTGCTAAGCAAAGCTTTGGACACTTCTGTAGCGTTCAATGGATCAAAAGCCCCTTTTAAGTGATTGGGAATTATTGGAACGGTTATTCTTCCCCTATGGTGCTCTTAGATGACTCCAGAATTAATCCATTTCTTCTTTGTGCATCAGTCTCATTGTCTTTCACTTTTCAAGAGCCACAGGGTATATGTGTTGCTTCACTCATAACTCCACCACTCAGAGGGTTAATGACCTCAGATATTTATGTTTCCATGGCCAACGTGCTCTATTCTGATTATGAGTGAAGGTCAAAATCTAAGTATTCTGCACAGTTCTATGTAAACATTTGACATATTTTTGATTCATCAGCTACATATTTGCCCCTGAACTCCAAAGCTGCGAGTCATATCCAGAGCACTCACATGCTGCATATGGAATGGAAATGACCATATCTAGCTCACATCAGTAATGTATTCAAACACACTGAGTCACAATCTAATTGTTTTTCTTTTTAGTTAATCTTAGCTGACTCACTATAAAATCTTGAATAAATTATTGGAGAAGTCACATTTCCTAATAATAATTCCCACTTATATTACTATGGCCAGCAAATCTTAATAGCGCCTATGAATTTTGTCCTTCAGTGGTAACAGCTTCATTTAGTGGTGGATGTCATGTCTATGTAGGCGGACATGACACTTGCTGGCAGGTATTTGTCTTAACCCTTTGAATGCCAGAAAGGTATCCAACGCATTGCGCTGCAATGCGTTGGATACCTCTCTGGCACTCAAAGGGTGAAACTGAATCAGGCAACCTGCATATCCCTTTAAGGACCAGAACTCTTGAACTAAAGCACAAGGGGTCATTAGGATTTTCTGGCCCTGGTAAGTCAAGTGGGGGATTATTATCCTAAAACGTATAAAAAAAAAGTAAATATCTGAAAATAATGAACAAATCATTAGTGATGATCGAGCACCCCGATGCTCGGGTGTTCGGGTGCTCTGGCCGAGCGCCCCCGGAGGCTCGAGTGCTCGGTCGAGCACCCGAGCCCCATTGAAGTCAATGGGAGGACTCGAGCATTACACCAGGCACCCCCTGCTCTGATGAGGGGAGGGTGCCTGGTTCATAGGAAAAGGTCAGAAAATGATGGAAACACCACAGAAATGGTTCAGGGACAGCATAGGGAGGATGTCTGGATGCATCTTGGACTCCAACGTCGCTGCTGGGAACGATGTTTCGCCCGTAGTACGCCATTTTTACAGACTGACCGTAAAACACACAAAAAGGAAGATAAAAACTAATCTGCGGCTAGGCACACTAAACAATATGTGACGCTAATCTGCGGCTAGGCACACTAAACAATATGTGACGTTAATCTGCGGCTAGGCACACTAAACAATATGTGACGCTAATCTGCGGCTAGGCACACTAAACAATATGTGACGCTAATCTGCGGCTAGGCACACTAAACAATATGTGACGCTAATCTGCGGCTAGGCACACTAAACAATATGTGACGTTAATCTGCGGCTAGGCACACTAAACAATATGTAACGCTAATCTGCGGCTAGGCACACGAAACAGAATGTGACGCTAATCTGCGGCTAGGCACACGAAACAGAATGTGACGCTAATCTGCGGCTAGGCACAGTGAACGGAATATGTGACGTTAATTTGTGAATTTGCACACTAAACAGAATGTGACAATAATCTATGGCTAGGCACACGTTTAAAATGGCCCTTTTTGTTGCTGCGTTGTAAAATCATTGGCCCTGTGCACCTAACAGAATATGTCAGTTTGTCACTGCACTGTGAAATATTTGTCCCTGTGCACCTAGTACAATGTCACCTTAGAACATGTCCCCCCCCACAAAAAATGAAATTCTGCCACCCCCAAAAAAAATGTAAATGCTGCCCCCACACACAACAGTCCTAAAAAGGACTTTTGGGTCTTGAAAGAGTTTCAACAATTTTATTCTCCCTACACTGACTTCCTGTGCATCTAGTATTATATGTCACCTTACATATATCCCCCCACAAAAAAAAGGAAATTGTGCCCCCCCAAACAAAATATAAATGCTGCCCCCACACACAACAGTCCTAAAAAGGACTTTTGGGTCTTGAAAGAGTTTCAACAATTTTATTCTCCCTACACTGACTTCTTGTGCATCTAGTATTATATGTCACCTTTCAAATATCCCCCCCACAAAAAAAAAGGAAATTGTGCCCCCCCAAACAAAATATAAATGCTGCCCCCACACACAACAGTCCTAAAAAGGACTTTTGGGTCTTGAAAGAGTTTCAACAATTTTATTCTCCCTACACTGACTTTCCCTGCCTAAGCGCATCTCTCCCTGGCTAAAAATGAGCCGAACTCGCGCGTCGGGTGCTATACAGCACCCAATCACGGGTTCTGGCCAGCCAATCAGTGTAATGCCAGCAGCCAACATAGCTGCTGGCATTACACTGATGTCAGAGCCTCCCCGCACGTTTATTGGTTGCGCAGCAGCCGCGAAACGTGCGGGGAGGAGACCCGAACATGGCGGGCGAGCACATGCGGTACTCGTACGAGTACCGCCATGTGCCGAGCAGAGCGATGCTCGAGCCGAACCGAGCTTCGGCCGAGCATGCTCGCTCATCACTACAAATCATATTATTGTCACATAAAAGTTATAAACTTTTATAAATCAACTTTTGAAGAAAAAAATGCCTTTTTTTATTACCAGTCCTTAAAAGGGAAAATATTAAGTAAAATGAGTAAGATATAACCACTTGGATGTTTGAGAGATCTCCAGCTCATACTAAGGCAATACTTTGAAAAAATATCTAGCATCCAAGGGATTAACTAATTTAGATACGTGATTCTCAGCTCAAGTCCTTTGGCCACACCAACAGATCAAGTTTTAAGGATTTTGCTGATTAAAGCAGAAAACTTGTGTGTTGTAGAGTTTTTCTTGCTGAGTAGAACAAGGGCACTCTCATCACTGTCAGTTATTTCAAAAGTTATAACAGTTCAGGTAATCAGGAAGTGAATTACAGTGTGTTTACTTCCTGAAAGTTCTGACAGCATGACTCAGTATTTTCTATCACAATCTATAGAGATCTGTTTCTCTGTGGCTTTCCTCTCAAACTGAAGGTAAAGTAATAACTAATTGAAATTTGGCCACAAGAGGGCACTGTTTATGTAAAACAAAACACACAACAAACAGGGTTTCAACTCCTTAAGAACCAGAAAGTACCAGAGCAATATTGTTCACTGAGACACCACATGTGAGCAATCACATTTACTGGCTTGCAGAAAGAAAGGCTGAAACTGACTGCTCTGGTTTTGGTGCAGTCAGTTTTGGCCTCCAGGTATGATCACAGCGATCCTTCAGGGGCTCTGTGATCATTTAACTCTTGACAAGCCAGGATCATCACTGGTCCTTGAAGGGCAATAACTTGTGATGGTCCTGGCATATCCTCAGACATTAAGGTTAACCTGTACTTACTGGAAATATGCATCTCTCGGCCAGTGGGAGTACCCTTATTATGCTCAACAGGTTAAACCCTACAATATATATTTTTCATAACAAAAGTTTACTGCTCCTTTAAGTACAGGTAGGACAATCACAATGACTGAGCCACTGATTACTCTCCTATGAACAAGTAGGGATATCCTGAAAATCTGCACTGTTAGTGAGTCAGGAGGACTAACATGACAAACACTGATTTAGAATTATGTGAGCTTCTCATTATGACCAGGGGCATAATTACAAGGGGCACTGGGGGTGCAATTTTGCCAGGGCTCATCATCCCAGTGGGCCCCATAGTTTCTAGTTATGCTACTGTGAAAATATCTTTATGTTAGGGGCCCAAGAATTGTTTGCACTGGGTCTGCCCAAAACAAGTTACACCATTGATTTTGGCCATATTGGCATTGCACACCCCTCTAGAATTCAAAGTGTTAAGGAAGGACCAGAGAGGTGTACAATGCATTGCGAAGCAAAGTGTGTTGCACACAACTCTAGTCCTTAACTCTTTGAGTGCCAGAGGGGTAGGCAACACCATTGCCTACCCCTCTGAAACTCAAAGGGTTAAAGAGTTAAGGGTCACGCGCACAAAAAATGGAACAATTCTGGGTCAAACCAACTGCATTATGGAGAACAAATAAATGTGCCCATTGATTTAAGTGGGGCTTTTAACCCCACCAAGTTTAAGGTGAACAGCTATCCCTTTAAATGCAGAACACTTATGAAGATTTCATTCTGCAAGGCTTCGCAGGAATCAGTTTTCACTAGCCCTGCATTTAAAGGGATATCTAGACACATTAACCAACTTAGATTTCTCTTTTTAAAGGTATCTCGACCTAATCACAGGTGGGGAATTGGTGCCTCAAGCAGTGTCATTGAGAAGCCTGTGCTTAATTAGGGATATCCTGAAAACCTGACATGTTGTGTGCCCTTAGAACTGGAGGTGAGAATCATGTCCGTAGAGTGTAAGGGGACATATGTATAATGACAAACATAAAGAAATTAGTTGGGGACCTCTTGCATTCCAGGGATTAAAAGCCCCATTTAAATCAATGTGAATTTTGGGAATATTATTGTGCTTTTGTGAATATGCAGGGCCAGAACCACCTATAGGCGAAGTAGGCGGCGGCCTAGAGTGCACATCTACGGGAGGTCACAGAGCAGAGCCGCACACATCTTGGTGGTTGCTGAGTAGAGAGAGACGCCGCTCAGAAAAGAGTGATTGTCTAGAAAGCCTCCTCCTGCCACCCTCACCCACCACCATCACTACACGACGATGAGCCAGCCAATTGTTGGCAACGCTGAGGAAACGCGATGACAATGTGATGATGATGTTGGTGTCCCAGGGCAAGAGGAGTGGGAGAAGCAGTTAGTGGAGTGAGAGAGCGCTCAGGGAAGCTGTAACAGAAAACCTGTGCATCATGTCTCCAGTCTCCACTGAGTGCACTCCAGTGTTGGCTGGTAAGTCCATTCAAGATAACTGTGTCTGTGAGATATTCACTCTCACTGCCCTAATATGGGCAACAGTCAGAGCAACCAAAGAAGAAAGATAGGATTAACCATCTGGGTGCTAGAGACATCTGCAACGCTAAGAAAAATGTGCCTAGGTACATATGTATCATTGTGTCACTCACACTGTCACTGACATTTATCAAATTACTGGAATAACAAGTTATTTAATAGCAACTGAGATGTGCCTATGTATAATTCTTAACAAGAAATCATATAAATAGTCAGAATTTGCAAAAAGTCCCAGGTTTGAGCTCTCTTACAAGTCAATAATGTTATAGTTCTGTCACTATTATGATTAATAACTAGGAACACAACTCTCGCAATTGCATTAGAAACCTATTTTTTAGTTTGTGACACGTTGGTACATATATGGCCCCTACCACCCAATGCAAGTGGGAGTGAGTGGGGGGGGGGGGATAGTATTTTAACCCTTTGAGTGCCAGAGGTGTACACAACACATTGCTTTTCTATGAGTTGCGTTCCTCTCTGCCACTCAAAGGGTTAAGTGTAAAAACAAGTGAAATATGTGCCTTGGATGCTGCTAGATTAGCAGAGACTGGATTTACACAGAGGCCACATGACGAAAGTGCAGATCCAAGAGTTTGTGTTCAGGTAAAAGGCTATTAACCCTTTGGGTGCCAGGAGGTGCTTAAAGTACATGTGTGCAACTTGTAAGGGTAAACCTTTTAAGGATCAATGCATTCACCCCTGTGATCCATAATGGGTTAAATCTTAGCTAATACAGCATGAAAGTTGGAGCGGACCCACACGTAAATAGGTTGATGTTACCAAGAGTAACTGGAGACATGTATAGGGTAAATTATAGATGATTTTAGGTTTTAACTCTTAGAGTGCCAGAGATGTATTCACGCATTGCAGCACAACACATTGGATACCTCTCTGGCACTCAAAGGGTTTTATATAAGATCTACTATGGGGTTTGAAAGGGTTAACTCAAGATGTCCTCTAAAGTTGCAACAACAAAAAAATCTGTTAAATAGCACATAAGGCTCTAAGATAACAATCATTAAAAGAGGTGGGGTATAAGTGGGTGGGGCATAAAGGGGCAGGACACAAGGGGCGGAGCCAATGGACCTCAAAATTAGGTTTTGCCTAGGGTGGCAAAAATCCTTGCACCATCCCTGTGACTATGGCCCTAATTGTTTATTTAATTTTCAATGGTGTAGTCTATTAAAGAAAAATACTATCCCTTCATTAGTGTTCTTGCCAGTGTAAAAAAAAAGAGGCTTTTAATTTGTTTATCAGAAGGACTTACTTAGGTAAGTGAACCTTCACACATGCCCTTTTTGTGACTCCCTCAAGTTCTCCCTAAAAGGCCGTGTCTTTAGCACTTCCTTGCTTCCATACAGGTGAGTTAATCAGAGGCTTGGACATTTAACCCTTTGAGTGCTGGAGTGGTGCCCTGCATTGGGTACCCCTCTGGCATTCAAAGGATTAATGGCCTGTGCACAAGTAGGAAAATCCTAAAGAAATGCCCCAGGCGCCTTGAGGATAGCATTAGGAACCATTGCTCTGTAGCAGTCAAAGTCTTTAACCCTTTGAGTGCCAGAGGGTATGCAACACATTGCAGAGAAATGCGTTGTGTACCCCTCTGGCAAGCAAAGGGTTACAACACCCTTTTAATCAGTGAAAATGTTTATTTGCTATGTATGCTGTTGATGGTTTTCCCACAAATTACTTTTCACTTTATACCTATGACACGTTCAATACCTGGGGCTTTATGCACTAAAGCTTGGTAAGAGGTAAGAGGTGATAACTTCTCCAGTGATATCACTTCTCAAGTTCCTATGTTATTCTATAGACTAAGCACTAAGGCCTCCCAAACTTCAGGGACCTTAGTGCATAGACTCCATAACATAGCAATTGGATAAATATTATCATTGGAGAAGTTATCTCCGCTTTATCACAGCGTTAACATACCTTAGTGCATCTTCCCATGGTCTTACACACATCTCGATGTGCAAGATATATAAACGGCAATGCTGGCATCATAATTCTTTTTTCGACTTTAGGAACTAAAGAAGATCTGTGTGCACAGTGCCAGTACAGACCGGCAGGTGGAGCTGCAGCTCTTCGGATCTGGTTGCTGTATGGCCAATCCATTAGCACTTGATCCCTTCCCCCTCTTGTCCCACGCGTGTCTCGGCTCCTTCCAGCGCACTCTGTGTGCCAGCCTCCTGCAGAGCTGGCAGTCTCACTTAGCATTCGTGCCCCCTCTAAATAGCTCTGCCCTTTCCTGCAAGCCGGTGGACATGTACAAAGGGAATTACCCATTGCCTATCGATAGCCAACGTGATGACTTTCTGCTAATCACCCAGTTTTATTGCTGTTACTAAACTATGGTGACCTTGTTCATGATAGTCTATATTAGGGGTGAACAGCCTGCGGCTCTCCAGCTGTAAATATTTTCACTGTAATTTTTTAACCCTTTAATGACCCGAAGGGGTGCACACCTCGCGTTCGTAAAGTGTTAAATCAGAGGAGGGCTATGTATGGCTCTCCAGCTGTAAGCCTTAGGTTTTTATTATATTTTGTCAGTGGATATTAATATGTAGAACACCAGTTGTTGTAGGACTACACATCCCATGATACTCAGCCGCCTATAGGCTTGTTGGAGACGGGAATTGTAGTCAACCAGCTGGAGGGCCACCGTTTGCCCATCCCTAATTAGAGTGACCTATAGGCCCCCTTCAGTGCGATCTAGTGCCTGTTCCTATTTTTTGTGTTGGGGATCTTCCCACAGCCTCACATTATAGAGTCTGATAGGGGATTTCTAAGGAGCAATAAAGAGTTACAAGTGTGTGTTCTTGTTAAAAATAGCATGTTGTAACTTTCAATTGTATTTAAAAATCATCACCAACTTCTTATCTAAAGAAGAAATCCGCTGGCAAATTCAAAGAAACTTCTGTATAAAAGAAAAAGTGTAGTAATTCTGGAGCAAACCAAATGAAGCACAGGGAACAAAGAAAATCCCCATTGATTTAGTGGTAGGGATTCTTGGAATTATCACTGTAGATGGTATTCTCCAGAATTGCACTACTTTCTTCATACATAAGGTTCAATGAGGCTGATGTGTTAACCCTTTGAGTGTCACAGGGGTATGCAACGCAATGCAAAGCAATGCGTTGCGTACCTCCCTGGCACTCAAATGGTTAAGAGGGACTGCAGCAATTCTGGTGCTATCCAACTACATCTTAGCTGACAAATAAGCATTCCCCAAACTCCCACTGATTTCAAAGGGTCTTTTAGCCTCCTGTAAGCTAGAAGGCTTGTAGATATAGACCTCTCTAGCATTCAATGAGTTAAAACCCAAATTTAAATACATTTAAATATGTATATGTTCCCCTAGAGTGTAGATGGTTTGTTCTAGAACTATTCTTCTTTTATTTTGGGCATAGAGGGCTGGATTCAAATGCAGGTGCTAATTTTATCTCTGCTTTTATCTCCGGGTTTCCCCATAGACTTCAATAGGAAAATGTTTGCTAAAATGGGAGGTAACATTTATCTCCTGCATTTGAATCCAGCCTGTGATATTTAACCCCTCAAATGCAAGAGAGCTCTCCAACGTATTGCAAAGTGTTTTTCACCCCATCTGGCACTCAAAGACATCATTTTGTTTTTATAATTCACTCTTAACGTCACACATTCGGATGGAGAACTGAATGATTGTCTCCTTGCAGTCGGATTATTATAGGTATAAGGGTAGTAACACATATTAACTGTTTAGTGCTTGTTCATACCAACAATTATTTTAATATGGCCGAAATGGAGTGATTTTGACACCTATCAGATCCTTCTGTAATGTTGGCTATCCCCTGTATTGTTCGTACCGGAGCAAAGCCATTTCGTTTCTTATAATTGTAGATTTCTTTTTCATTAATTTTGTTTCAGTGCAGTACAATTAAGGCTCTCACCCTTGCAGTATCAGGGGTTTGTAGGATACCCATTTTCCACTCAAAGAACTAACCCTCTGAGTGCCAAAAAGGCATTCAAATCCCTCCAATGGGACTTAATATTTGTACATCCTTTTCATGTTGTATATCACATTCTGTGAGAAATGGAAGGTGAAGTGACACATTGAGGCAATGTACTAAAAATAATTTTGATGGGAAATCTGTGGTTATCTCCGATGTTATTATATGGAGCCACACCACTAACGTCCCCAGTATAAGAGATTTTAGTGCATAGGCTGCATGGAATCACATAGGAACTGGTGAGTTTATCACACAGGAGAAGCTATCTCCTATGTATCACCTCTTTAACACACCTTAGTGAAGTGGTTCCCATTTTTGTGGCTTAGTCTGGAATTATGTGGATTTATCTAATTTTTATATGCCATTTGTCAGGATATATTAAAGGGTGCACATGCAAAAAATAGTTATTCACAGGTTTTACCATCAGCATAATAAAATAACCTATTATGTATAACAGATTTCCTGAATATAGTTTTGAAAATCAGAATTAAAGTTTTTATCAGTCTTCGTAGGAAAATTGTGGCACTCCTAGTTAATTCTCAGGGTAGACCAACGATCTGCGGCGCCCTGCTTAACGATATATATATATATATATATCCTATATATAATAAAAGGCCAAATGTATGTTTGTCGGATGCAGTCATGCACAGTAGAGACTGTCCGAACGCAGAGAATGCTGGACCGTGTACACGGGCTTTTAAACTAGTATATATATATATGTAAAACATGGGTACTCCACCTGCAATAACTTTGGAATAAGTCATTCCTTGTGTTATTTAACGCGGTAAGCCTTGCAGTAAATATATTTAGATATATTGTTACCGTGTTTTAAACAGCAAACAAACTGAATCATGGGGGGATACATCCCATTAAGGACCAGAGGAGCACACAACCCCCCACCTCCGGTTCTTAAGGGGTTAATGGGAAGTTTTATATGCCCCACTCTGGTTCATTTGGTGTACCCTAGAAGTACTCTTGTTCTTCTTCAGCTTCACAGACTGTTGGGGCATTGGCCACAGCATGAGTCCAGAATGTGCCCTTGCCAGCCTTCCTGGGCACGCAATGCCCATCTGCTATGATAAACGCAATAACTTTCTGGTTCTCTGTATTTTATATATTTTATTTTTACCTGTGTGGGTGGAAAAGGGGTCAATAAAACACCAGGGTACTTTGAAGCCCTCGCAATGAGCCCGAGACCTCTCTAGCACCTAATAGGTTAAAACATACAGCATTGCTCTTGATGAGGTGCCGGGTTATGGATGGAGAACACGTGTGTGTGATCATCTTATAGAGATCCCATATGTGTGGTCTATATCACTACCCATTTCCTGAGAACGTATTACATCTGCATGATGATGGATTTCCACTCAATATCATGCGTGGGGACCCTTTATGCCCCCCATACATTTAACCCTTTGAGTGCCAGAGGGGTTTCCAGCGCATTGGTTTGCACTCAAAGGGTTAACCCTTTTGCGCAAACCCATTACACCAGAAGGGACAACGTTCCCCAAATCCCTACTGATTAACATGTGAAATTTAACCCTTTGAGTGCTAGAGGGGTACGCAACGCATTGCTTTGCGATGCCTTGCTTACCCCTCTGGCACTCAAAGGGTTAATCACTCGAATGCTTTAAAGGTCTCCAACGCACTGCGAAGCAATTAGATCAGCGTGATGATTGGGCCCCACCGTACATTTAACCATTTGAGCGCCAGAGCGTTGTGGAAGCTTTTGCGCGCACACACAGACATAAGCCCTTACCTCTTGTACTGCAAAGTGGAATTCTGGTGCAAACCAATTGCACTATAGGGGCAGATAAACATTCCCAGAATCCCTGTGTATTTCTTACCTGTGGTCACATTACATTTCTCCAGTGACCTGATCGCTCAGGTTGTTTTTCCAAAAGGACAAATGGTTTGAGTTGAAATGTATAGAAAGATGCATTGTGACTACCTGTGTCCATAGTATGGAATAGAATATATCGCTCTGTGTGTAGCGTGATATATAAATATATAGTGTCATGATCGCACTGACCGTCATAAATAGTGATACCTCCGGCACAGATAGATAGATAGATAGATAGATAGATAGATAGATAGATAGATAGATAGATAGACAGACAGACAGACAGACAGACAGACAGACAGATAGATAGATAGATAGATAGATATTAGTACGACCCTCATATCTATAACTTCTCTATCTCTCTTTCTCTCTCTGTATATATACATACAAACATACATACATACATACATACATGCATACATACATACTGGTGTATATAGTCTTAAACAAATGTTTAAACCGAACAAGTGTTGGTCTGAGGGAATGATCTGTGTATATACCCAGTGGAAGTGATATATGTTGAAGGTTGTATATATATATTCAGTGCTGGTGGGCTCACAGTGTGATATATACACACGTTATTGCGTGTGCAGTACTGTGTGTGAATACTCTGATGTATATAATATGTATGTATGTAAAATGTATGTGAATACTGTGATGTATATAATATGTATGTATGTAATATGCATGTGAATACTGTGATGTATATGATATTATGTTTATTAGTCTGATGTACTAGCAGTAACTTGAGTCGTCCTGCCACAAACTAGCTGTACTGGAGGGGACAAAGCAATAGTTGGAGAGCTCTTTAACATTTAGCAAGTTAACCCTTTGAGTTCTAGAGTGGTGTGCAACGCATTGACACCCACTGTCACGCAAAGAGTTAAAAGCCCCAATTAAACCAATTAAACCTACTGTGCAGATGGCATTCTCCAGAATTGCACTAGTCCTTAGTATATCAGGGTCCCTGTATAGTGCTATGGAGGGGTGTAGGTGTGTGTGTGATCTCCCCCTGTCCTGCCATCCGAGCACTTTCCTCCCACTCCCACAGTCCAGCTGAGGCTTTGATTGCCCTATATTCTGCACTGAGCACAAACCAGGCATTATATTATTATAATTATTATATATCACATTATATCACAATCCCCACCATCGTGCACACACAAGATTTACAGGAAGGACACATTCGCCTCTTTCTGTGAAGGGAAAATCAAAGCAGAGAAGCTAATATGGTAAAGTGTAACACAGAGGACTAAATAAAGAGTAACATGGAGGACTAAATAAAGTGCAACACGGAGGACTAAATAAAGTGTAACACAGAGGACTAAATAAAGTGTAACATGGAGGACTAAAAAGATTCCCAGTTTCTCTCTGTATTAGATTGGGGCTTGTAACCTCCATCATTATAGGGAAGTCTCCAACGCACTGCAATGGATACATCCCAAGCATTCCAGGGGTTAAAAGCTCAAATGTAAATCAATGATGCATTGTATTTGCCCCCTATTGTGCTTATGTATGTGTGTGTGTGTGTGTGTGTGTGTATGTGTGTGTGTGTGTGTGTGTGTGTGTGTATGTATGTATGTATGTATGTATGTGTATGTGTGTATGTATGTATGTGTGTGTGTGTGTGTGTATGTGTGTGTGTATGTGTGTGTGTGTATGTATGTATGTGTGTGTGTGTGTATGTGTGTGTATGTGTGTGTGTGTGTGTGTGTGTGTGTGTGTGTGTGTGTGTGTGTGTGTGTGTGTGTGTGTGTGTGTGTGTGTCTGTGTTAACCCTTTTAGTGCAAAAGGAATGTGCAATGCATACTACAATCCTCTGGCACTAAAAGGGTTACAATATCCTGAACAAGGCAAAAATTGTTAACCCTTCTGCTGTCTTCTTTCTCTCCTGATATGAACATGTTAATAATAACCCCACCCATATGTCTGATATATGGCGTGATTGGCACATTGCACTAAAATCCATCCAAAATCAGTAATTTCCACTTCTGCATTGGAATCAGGGATTAGTATGTTTAGGAAATGTTTCCTGCGATCCCTTCTCCCGGACTTTACTGAGAGGAATCAGGGATTTGTATGTATAGGAAATATTTCCTGCGATCCCTTCTCCCTGACTTTACTGAGAGGAATCAGGGATTTGTATGTATAGGAAATGTTTCCTGCGATCCCTTCTCCCGGACTTTACTGAAAGGAAATATATTTATAGAAGGTATTTCTGTGAATTTCTATAACATACCATTTAGCCATATATACTATTAAATTTATATTATTTGCTGATGATATGAGACAACGTTTTTTTCCCCTTTATTAGTAGACAGGACTACATATATTAGTGCACTTGTGGATATTTCTGGAGCGGATAGGTTGAGTATTTGATTTCTTTTTAAATACTTTTGCCAAGCAGGGATTTGATCTCCTGCAACAATCTGAGTACCCAACGTATTGTTTCTGGCTCTCAAAGGGTTAAGCTCATAAAATATATTAGTCTTGATTATTACATTTAATATGAGGTGAGGAAATGTATAGGAATTAAAGTTAAAAGCGTAATAATTCGAAAAAATATATATATACATATCATATATATATGTATAATTGTTATTATTTATTTATTAAAAAATACTTCCTTCATTGAAAGAATACATTTTCTAGAAATTGTTTCGTTACCTATTTTAATTTAATTTATTTATTTAATATCAAAAACCTAATCATCTTTCTGTAGAAAATAAACAAAGCTCTGTGATTAGGAATTATTTAGAACTCGTTCCAGGTTGTATTTAAAATTATTTTAAAATGTTATTCACCTTCCTGCGATATGATGTTTAATATGATATGATGTTTAATATGATATGATGTATGATGTTTAATATGATATGATGTATGACGTTTAATTGGAACTATTTTAATGTGTTTTTCATTTTTGACACGTATAAAATTATCCGTTTTCATAATCATTTTATATATTAATTAATGCAAGAAAGAAATTAATACACACACACACACATAAATATTTCTCATACAGTATGTCAATATGTCCCAATATAATATAATAAATATGTGTAAATGTGTAACCCTTTACTGTAATCTATCCAAGATATACTTGAAGACGAGATAAATCTCAGTGTATTTTTCCTGGTAAAACATTTTCTAAATAAAGAAAATAATATAAATAAGAGACGGTGTAAAATAGTTCGTTAATCTACCATTATAACTTTGCAAGTAAATGCATTTGATATATATATATATATATATATATATATATATATATATATATATATATATAGTGATAATAAAGTCGTGCGTCATTCGTCTCTTTATTATGTCTGCTGCAATAAAAAAGCATAAACAAATTGCAGGCTAAATGTTTTATTGTGTACAGCCAGTTCCCATCAGCCCACATGATAGCTCATATCTGAATGAACAAGTGTTCAGACTTCACATTACACACTTCCATACAGTTTACATTCCCCTGAACATGGCCTGACAGCTCTGAGGTTGAATACCACAAAATGGTTGGGGAATATTTATATGAATTTTCATGTAAACAAGATAATGCACAAGGTAAAGTTAATGATTACTCAGCCCCATTATATGCATGGGTCAGATCACAGTATAAGGTGCTGGTGTGATGATCTCTGTTACACAATCCGGGGTGTATTTATCAAATACAAAGTAGAACAATTCTAGAACATATCTACCACCAAATTTATCACAGGCGTTTTCTTTGATAAATAAGTAGTATTTCATTTGTTCCACAATTACCTCATTTTTACTTCGATGAGCTCGACCCTTAATTGGGTATCTGAAAAAAAAAAGAAATAAAAAAGCTTTTCAGATTAACTCCTTAGAAGCTACAGAGCTCTTTATAGGTTCAGTGTCCTCATATGATCATTCTGGGAGTGGGCTGTACGCAATGTGCTATAATAATATGTGTTTTAAAGCGGCAATACTGAATGGTAATAAGTCTATATTCATTGGAAAGGTAAGGTAATGCGTTTCGGTTGCTTAACCCATTTGATGTTAGATGAGTCTCTAATGCCTCTGTAGCACCGAAGGGGTTAAATGTAAAGGATAAATAGCTTTTACACTGATTGTCACTGCTTCCGCAACAAGTGATTTACAGAGTTGCAATAGTATATCTCAGTAATCTTAGGGTTAATACACATTCTGTATATAAACCATCTGAGTTACAGAGGGGTATGCAACGCATTGCTCTGCCATTTGAAGACACCAGCAATCTGCCTGATGCATCCTACATATACTTTAGATTTGATTGCAGAATAGAAATGAATCACTAGATTGAAACTCAAAAATTCCTCTTGTAGTCTATGGGGGAAATTCTGTTGAGATTCAGAGCTAGATGTATCACCTGCAACTGAATCCAGTTCATAGAAGTCTTGTATGTGGTTAACTGTTCATTTTGGAGAACATGGATCCCCTTAAAAAGAAATGAAGGTGTTAGATGACGCTGTATTTTAGAACGAGATTATAACACACACAAGAACCCGTTTCTGAAATTAGTTTCACAGTAACCCCCTAAGGACCAAAGGCAATGCATTGCACTGATCATTCATCTGGCCCTTAAAGGGTTAAATATGGTCAGATCTCATAGAGAAGTGAAAAATTACAGACCTCAAGGATAATGTTTTGACTCCAAGGAACTTAAAGTAATTCCGAATACAGCACCTCATAAAACATCCTTCTCCAAATACACTCCCACTCTGTTCTTATAGTTGGCATGGTACAGAATTAGTTATAAATAGCTGCAGCCGGCCAGCCAACAAGCGATCAGCGTTATAGAGAAGGGGGATTTTTGTTTTACCAACGGGAGGTGTATTTCCCAAATGCAAAGGCCACTTTAGGTTGTGTGGTGTTAAAAACGCAGCTGCCCCTTTAAGATCCAGTTGCTAACCAAACACAAGTAAATAGTACGAGTCATTAGAGATGCTGCAGAGGATAAGGAGGCGCGGCTAGCGCTTGTCTTGGGGGCGGCGATAGAACATTACAACCGCTAACGTTCCACGAGTGGGCCGGACGAGGGAGGGTTTTTGATGGAGTGGGAGGGGTTAGAAAAGTAAGCCACTGAGGGCTGAAATGTGATGGATCTCACAGGCTGGTCTCAGACTTGCACAAAACTTTGCAAGAGTGAAAGCAGGAGAGAGGGAGAGACAGGGGCACTGGGGGGACAGAGCTGCTACCCTAAAATAGAAAGGACTAATTATTGCAATTACCATCATCACTTTCACAGCACTCACTGCCCCACACTCTCCTCCTCCCCAACATGATTCGTGCAACTGGGACAAGCAAGGAGAGGCTTTGCTGACTTTTTATGGTGGACCAATTGTGTGGATCTAATGAAAAGGCATAGAGGCTAAGGATCTTTCCTGGAGATTTGGGATTGAAGAGGCTCTTGGGATCCGGCTTCCGTGCTAGGTAAGTCTGGAGGATTTCTGCATGATGAAACTTTTGGAAGTTGTGGAGGTTGCAGAAGCCTGTGTGCGTGGGAACACAGAGTGAACATGACATGGGAAGTGCATGGAAACTGCAACGGTACACTTCAGTCAAAGCTTACCGCTTCACTTGATGTATACATGTGTTTAATCTAATATATATAGTATTCTCATGCAGTCATAAACTAAAAGAAAAGATAGAGTAATACTATCATAAATCAATGTAATACCTTGCAATATATTTAATTTAGATGAGAAAAATACGTTTTATAGTTATAAGTACTTTCCACAAGTTACAGCGCTGGATCCTGTGCTCTAACCCTTTCAAGTACAGAGATGGGAACACCACTCTGGCATTCAAGGAATTGATCTTTTTAGGTTCAATGTCCTCATATGAACATTGGGTGTGTATGTGTGCAATGTGTCTTTTAAAGAGACAGCAAGGAAACGTCTCTATAATCCAAGGTGTTAAAAAGCCCCTCTTATGTGTAATCCTCTGCGTGTCAAAGGGGATGTGCAACCCCCACACACCCCAATTTCTGCTATCCATCCAGTTCAATGCTTATAGCGCATCGCATGCAAAGGGTTAATTACTGCAACTAGTTCTTCTCAAGTAAAAATATAATATGTGTCTGGGCAACCACTTCGCTTAAACAAAGTCTGGATGCTACAAGGGCATGTACATTTCTCTGTGACTTCTGATCTGTGCCCCTACCTTAAATAGGGGCAGGCAGGTCAGGGTATGGGTATGGGATTCCGTCTTTTTTGACAATCTGGAAAACAGTAGAAGGTTCCACTGGACTTTACTCTTTCTATAGACAATACTATTAACCCTTTGAGTTCCAGAGGGGTATCCAACGCATTGCTTTGCTACCCTCTCTGGCATCCAAGGAGTTAAGGCGTTAAGGACCAGAGTGGTCTGTAACGTGTTGCTTAGTAATGCTTTGTACCCCATCTGGTCTTTTGACTGCCAGAGGGGTACGCAATGTATTCGTTGCGTACCTCTCTGGCACTCAAAGGGTTAAACACGTTCCACTGCAAAACAGTCCTTGGAAGAGTCAGCCAGTTGCAATTAACGTTTTGAGATCCAGTGAAAACGCATCTGTGACACACAAAAAGTTAAAAGCATGAAAAAGCAATAGCACTCCACTCTGACATAAGAAGGTTTAAGGTGATTGGACATTTAGCCAAGAAATGTTAATTTAATTAACCGAATAGTGTTGCAGGCCAAGTGGCCACTGGTAAACTGTGCAGTGCAAATAACATTCAGTGCATCCAGGTATTTACTGAAACACAGCAAATCAATCCTATATCCCTGTGTGTGATATATTATTCACTTAACCCCTGGGGTGCCAGACAGATCTCCACAGGCATTAAAGGGACATTAAATTAAAATCCTATCTGCATACATGGTCTCAAAACAACATATTCACCGGATTTTACTTGTTTCATACTGTGTGCTACACTTTTTATAAATTGCAATTTATCACAAAAACGTATGTATGTATATATATATATATATATATATATATATATATATGTTATAAAACAACACAAAAAAATCAGCTTTTAATTTCACTTATGCAAGTATTCAAAAAATATTGTCATCTGCATGCATATAATGATTAAAATATGTTTCTAATTAAACGCAAGTGATGTTCGTTTACATTTATATTTTTTAAATAACTATGTCATATTCCAGTGACTTCTAAAGAATGTTACTGCTATGCTTACTGAAGAAGTGTGGAATTAATTAATTTTCTGTATTTTATTAGATTTCCCATGCCTCTGTCACTATTGGTAACAGAATGTTACTTTAATATTAAGTGACTAAAAATACACATTCCAAGATGTTATCCAATATTAGACTGATAAATATTACCTGGAGTTTTGAGTTCATTTTATCAAATGTACATGGTGCAGTTACTGAGCCTTATGTGTAATGGCAGATTGGAGAAAATTTGGGGGCAAACCAACTACACAATAGGGGGCAACTAAAATTTCGCCAAGTTATTGACTTAAAATGGGCATTAACCCATTGAATGCGAGAGAGGTCTCCAAAGCATTGCTTAGCGTTAAGGGGTTGAAATCCCCATTTAAATAATCGGAACGTTTTATTTTTCTCTTGTGAGGCAGCTGTTTTACCTTGAAATTGTACCTGTCTGCCCCCTCTGGCACTCAAAGGGTTAAATCTTGGTCTCGTATCCTACATACATCAGCTACATTTCTAGTAAATATAAAACTTCTCTGTTTTGTGTAATGTAAGTTTATTAAATGGAGAATTGCTATCTGAATCCGTCACATTCTTCTTCTAATTTTTCATAGAAAATGGGGATATATGTATAACGTAAATATGGTGTCATCCTTGAGTGGATCCTATGTAATAAATACAAATACTATATATAACATCATTTTTAATAATATACACATGTATAGTGTATGTGCAGGTGTTACTTGTTTGTAAACTTGTAAATTAGAAATTAACCCTTTAGAGACCAGGGTGTGTGCAACGAATTGCTTTGCACGCCTCTCTAGTTTTTAAAGGGTTAACAATATATTGTAATCCTGAGATGGGACGGGGGAAGTCTGATGTACCTTGAAAAAGTGGAGTAATTCAAGCCATCTGCTCCATATTACACAAATAGCGCAATGTGTTTTTAGACCTCTCTAGAATTCAAGGGGTTAAATACCTACTTTAATCATTAGGTATTTGAGGAATGTAATGTGTGCCCCTTGTGGTGCGGTTGGTATGTCCCAGATATACCCCAGTGGGGTGAGAGTAATCACTGCTAGGGGTGCAGATTAGAGACTAGGTGGCTCTGTGCCCTCAGATGATTGGTCCCAGTAAGGCTGGCGCACTATGCAGGATTGGAGCAATTCTGGTGCAAACATGCTCCACCATATGAGACTCAAAAATATTCCCCAAATCACTATTGATGTAAATGGGTCTTGGAACCATTTGAATGCGTTGTAGGCCTCACTAGGATTTAATGGGTCGAAAAACTAAATTTATATGTGTAGTTAGAGCAGTTGTATTGCCCCGTTCTGTAGTATAAAAACCCCATTAAGATTAGACAAGCTAGAGATCAAATCTGGGGACCCCAGTTAGGCAACTGTGGGGTACAGAGATATAATGACAGCTGGATTCTCATGCCCTCGTGTTACCTGCCTGTAACTCCTCACTGGAACCTTTATTTATGGTGACTTTAATTAGGAAAAAAATCCAGTTGAAAACTTCAATTTTATTTTCTTCAATAAATTCGATTAACTATTTTGTGTCTTACCTTTAACCCTATAAGGAAGAGGCGTCTGCAATGCGATACACACATCTGGTCCTTTATAGAGTTACGAAACTAGATTTCTTTATTGCTATATGTATATTTTCTATAGATTAGACGTAGAAAAGGTGCAGACATTTATATTACATAATAATAGTATATAGGGTATATAACAGGCGTGTGTATGTGATACACTATAGTAAGACATGATACAGAAACACAGATATGTACAGAATACCATAAAATACATTTCTATGATCATGCAGTAGCAGACATGTACAGAGTATGTTAAAATACATATACAGGAAAACGTAATATATGTGTACAGTATATAATATGTTTATGATATGACGTACAGTGTACGATACAATATATGTATGCTAATAAGCACTTTCTGTAGATGATAAAATACATGTATAGGATTGTACAGTAAAATACAAATAAAAAATACCTATGTATGATAACAAGCAAATATAGTATATATTAACCCGTTAAGAGTGCCAGTGAGGTATCCAACGCAATGCTTTGGATACCTCTGTCACTCAAATGCTTAAAATATAGAAACAAGTCTTTAGTATATATATATATGATGATACAGAAACAAGTATATGCATAGTCTATAACAATACAGCCATGAATGTGTACAGTATATGATAATACAGCTATGCTGATGTACCAAAAAAAACTGCATTAATTTCGAAATAATTATAGTGGGGGGATAAAATGTTGAATCACTTTAAATTGGGCTTCTAAACCCTTAATGCTAGGGAGATGTCCAACGCAATTTTTCTAGCATTCAAGCTGTTAACCCTTTGAGTGCTAGAGGGGTAGGCAACGCAACCTCCCATTTGAGCTAGTAGAAAATTGTAAATATTCACTTGATTTGCAGGTATTTGATACAGTATCATGTGTTTGATTAGTAACAGACAAGTCCATGGTGTTATTTAATACTATATATTGTAGTAACAAACGTGTTTCTAATAAGACAGTTACAACATGCACAGGAAAAAGTACAGTAACAATCATATTATGGGATAACTATCTACTACATCAGTATCAGGTATGCACACATTACACAATACAATACATCACTTCTATAATGTTATCAATTCTGGGTCAGGACAACTTCTGATGTAATAAATAAACATTTATCCTATCTAACATTGATTACAATATGGCGAATTGTGTTATAGAAAGCTGATGAATCCAGTTGGTTATTTTTGTAATTCATTACTATGCACCATAATATCTTCCTTTTTGTCTTTAACCGGGTTATATCATAACATATTAACCTTTTACGGTAAAGAGAGGTCTGCAACCTATGTGCAGAGTATCAAGGCATTGCAACGCGAGGCCTGATCAAAATAGGTTTCTTACATTTCTAATTGGTAAATTGGCATTTTTTCTTCAGTTTTATGATGGCACAGGGTGGTAAAGCCATACGTTGGACGCTCCTCTGGTTTTTAACCATTTGAGTAGCCTTAAAGGGTTTTACGGAAATAATGGAATAAGCAATGATGCCTATATAGACACTGACAAAATTATCCTACCGTGTAATCATGCATCGCAAACGTGGTCCTTCAAATAAACTGTGTTTAATCCTTTGAGTGCCAGAGGGATACGCAACGCATTACTTTGCAATGCGTTGTGTACTACCCGTCTGGCACTCAAGGGGTTAAATTTATTCGAATCATTGATCAGAAATTAACCACTACTCTACTGGTACTTCGCATATCATGAATAGCATTACATGTAACCACTTCCTACCATCCACGCGTGACCGTTTCTTACACAATGTGGGTTTGTTCCATTAGTGGATTGTAAGGGCACATATACAGTAAAGGTAGTATGGGATGTATGCACAGAAAGTGGAATAATTCTGCATATAATAATTTCAGCTTTGGAAAAGAATAAAAGTATCCCACAGATTTCCATGATTTAAATGGGCTTTTTCATTCCAGGAGTTAAGAGCCATTTAACCCTTTGAGTGCCGGAGGGTTATACAAGCAATGCTTTGCACTGACACTCAAAGCAATTAAATCAATGGGAATCTTTATTTGTCCCCTATGGTTCAGTTGGTATGCCCCAAAATCGACCATCTCCTTCCATAATGCCTATATCCCAGCACTTTCTTGATTTTGAAAATTAACAATTTAATGGCATATTCTGTTTATAAATAGGACATAAGAGCGTTTTGATAAGGATGCCGTATCTATGAAATATGATATGAAATGTGTACTGCAAAAGGAATATAAATGAAAACGACAAAAATCTCAATGTACCCTTCCCGGTAAAACATTTTCTAAATCAAATAAAGCAGTCTTTACAGTGATCACAAACAATAAGCTACTCTGCTTCTTAACCCCATGGGTGCTAGAGAGGTCTCCAGCGCATTGCGATAGGTTAAAAGTCCAGAAAAGAGTAAACAGTGTATGTTACAGGCGATCCTTGTGTCCTAAACAGGTTCCATAAAGAGCTTCTGAATAGCCAGTGAAAGTGCATTCAGTCTTTAGAGCGTTTCCCCAGAACTGGTAAGAGCTTGTTCTCCAATTTCACATATTGGGCTGGATCACAAGATACCAATCAAAACTACATTTGGCCTTTTTGTATGAACTTCCCTCTCCATAAAGTAAGACTACTATCCTGCTTGCTGGGATTCTGGGGTATATGGGAGTTTATTTCTTATACCCAACTCTTGTTTATAAAGCGCTGTGCAGCAGTTATCAAGATACAACCCAGGTACAATTGGGTACCATATATACGTGTATGCATATATTAATACATATTCAGAAGCTTAAGAGTAGGTCCAGTGTAAGGGTGTGGTTAACTCATGAAGTATCCGGGGCCTTGCAACGCATTGCACCCTCCTCTAGGACGTAAACGCCTGACCCAGAGGTAGGCAACATGTGGCTCTCCAGCTGTCGTGTGCTACAACTCCCATCATCTCCAACCAGCCAGGTGGGAGTTGTAGTCCTCGAACAGCTGAAGAGCTAAGGGCTGTCTATCTTTGAGCTGCCAGATCAGGATGTTAACCCTTTGAGTGCCAGAGAGGGACGTAAGGCATTGCAGTGCGTTGCTACCCCTCTGGGGTTAAGGTGTGAGCGTCTTCATACAGAGTCATTCAGCCTTTGTGGCTTAGGCATCAGTGCCCTATAGATGGCACATGTGGGCAGATGTGCAGAACGAGTGGCTGGCCCTCCTGTGTGGCTCTTCCCTCCCTCTCTCCCTCTCAGGTCTGTGGCCATCTGGAAGGGATCTGGGGTGTAAAGTGGATTTGTTTAGGACCTGCAGTGCTGTAGAAGTGTCTTGATGAATGAGTTGTTGTTGGATGGAGACAAATAAGGAAGATGGGACTGGATGGACCTAACTCCCCTGTCCTGAAGCTTAACCCCTTGGCACCTAGAGGGAGCCATGTGATTAAATGCTGGTGTCTTACTGACCGAAATGGCCCCCTAATCTGCATATAATGCACCCGGTGTACATTAATGCACAGATAATCTAAAACAAACTGCCCTACAAAGTACTGCCCACTGATTTAATCACTTGAGTGCCAGAAAGGTAAGCAATGCATGGATACCTTTTTGACACTCAAAGGGTTAAACGGGGCTTTTAACCCTTTGAGTTCTAGAAAGTTCTCCGACGCATTGCTCAGCCCTTAGGTTTATGGTTGGATCTGGTAGAGAGACGGAGAGAGAGATATTCCGCATCAATGAACTGATTTATCCTATTACAGTAACACGCATTATGGTTAGTGCCTCATCGATTATTAACCCATTGATTGCCAGGAGTGTCCCGCGCTTTACATTCCATGGGGCTAATAGTGTTATTGCATAATTAGTCTAGACCCTCTGATTTAATAAGACATTGCAGGGTTTAGAGACCAAAGCAAGACTGTAGTTCCTCAGCTAATGCTGGATTGCATCTCCAGGCACCCTCAGTTAGCTGTAGTCCAACAACATTTGGGGAACCACAGGTTGCCCACCTCTGCCTTCTAAAACCTTGTTGTTTGGCACATTGTTCCCGTCTCTTTATCATACCCCTTCTCACCTGATGCCAGTCAAACAGAGACTGATTCTTGGTTTTTGGTTCTCTTTATGGCCTGGATTACATTGCAATTGGTGAGTTACCAACTGGTTTTATCTAACAGATTCTCTTTGAAGTGTATACACAAAATTGGAGTTAAAACCTCTTGAAAACGTGTCAACTACAATGAAACTCTGGCCTATATAAGTGAAGTCACTTTGAAAAAATATTGTTATGAATATGCATATCTGAAACGTGTTCTACAAGGTATTGTACATTTAAAGTGACAGTCACTTTTTATTATATATTTTTTATTTTCACTCATATTTTTCCATAGTGCCCCTCACACTGAGCTCTCTGAATTTTTGTGTCCAGGCAGCTTACTGTCAGGAACAGTGATATAATGTAACACTGTCCCTGCAGCACAGAATGCTTTGCATGCTGCATTTTCTGCTGCAGGGACAGTGATAAGTTGTCACTAACCCTGGTTTCACAGTCCTTGACAAACTGATCTCTGGACAGACAGTTCACAGTCAGGAACATAAACTAGGTAAAAAAAAAAATAACGAAAAGCATATACAATTTGACTTTACATATTCTGCAAGAGCATAATATATAAAGTCAGAATGAGTTTCTGGTACTCTTAAGCACATGAGGGAATGGAATCCACATTGTGAGTAAACGTCTATTGTCTCTCTTCTGTCCCTAGGATTCCATTGACACTGTGCAATTTCTTTTGGAGTGGTTCACTTCCAAGGACCTAGGTGCTGGGTGTGTGACTGGATCCATCTGGGAAGATGGGAAGCAAAGCTCTTCCAGCCCCAATTCCCTTGCACCCTTCCCTGCAACTCACCAACTACTCCTTCCTGCAGGCGGTGAACACCTTCCCAGCTGCTGTAGACCACTTGCAAGGACTCTATGGACTTAGTGCAGTACAGACCATGCACATGAACCACTGGACTCTGGGCTATCCCAACATGCATGGCATCACCAGGTCCACCATCACAGAGATGGCAGCAGCCCAAGGCTTAATGGATGCCAGGTTCTCCTTCCCAGCATTACCTTTTGCCACTCATCTCTTCCATCCCAAGCAAGGAACCATTGCTCATGTGATACCAGCCTTGCATAAAGACCGGCCAAGATTTGACTTTGCCAATTTGGCCATTGCTGCCACACAGGAAGATCCGCCAAAGATAGGTGATCTGTCTAAGCTGAGCCCTGGCCTTGGAAGTCCTATCACAGAGATCAGCAAGTTGTCCCCGGACAGAAAACCCTCCCGAGGGAGGTTACCCTCCAAGACTAAAAAAGAGTTCATCTGCAAATTCTGTGGAAGACATTTTACTAAGTCTTACAACCTGCTCATCCACGAGAGAACCCACACGGACGAGAGGCCCTACACATGTGACATATGCCACAAAGCCTTCAGAAGGCAGGATCACCTGAGGGACCACAGGTGGGTTATGTTATAGTACCCAGTCTACTACACACATGGGCAGTATGGATAAAGAAACGTGGTGCAAGTCTGGGGCGAATCAACTGCACCATAGGAGCAAGAACAGATTCCCATATGTTTAAATGGGGGATGTGGCCCTTTGAATGTTAGATGTTTCTGGCATGTAAGCGGTTAACCATTTGAGTGCCAGAGGGGTACGCAATGCATTGCGTATCCCTCTGGCACTCAAAGGGTTAAAATCGCTGTTTACGTTGATGGGAATTGTGGGTATTTATAGCTGTGGTGCAGGTAATTTGCTCCCTAATTGGAACAACTCATCTTAATTAATCGGTTTGGGGATCTCTTCTATAGCAGAGAAATAAAAATGACTCTTGATTTCAACTGGGCTTTTAACCCTTCGGATGCTAGAGTTGTCTCCAACAGACGTCTGGTATGCAATTAAATCAATGTTGTATATGTCCTCTGAGGCTTACAATAATGCATAGTCCTTCCGTTAACCCCTTGAGGATCAGAGGGGCGCGCAACGCATTGCAAAACAATGTGTTGCGCACCTCTCTGGTCCTTAAGGGGTTAAGCAGGAGCCACCGATTCTGGCAATGGATTTGGTTGTTGACCATTTGATTGCCATATGAGAAATCCAATCCAATCAGTGCCAAAAGGTGGGCAAAGCGAACTGTGACATCAGTATTCCCTGTAAGATGACTAGCACATCTGAGCGACCTAACATTCAAAGAGTTAAAGGAATAAGTCAATCTGGACCACGCTGCATGGTGTTATTTCAACGCAACCCAGCATAAGCAAGTCCTGTTTAACGCTTTAAGCGCGGGGTTGCTCGCCTGTGCTCACTTTAGAGCAGCGATGTACAACATTAGTCCTGCGGACACACCAACAGGTCATATTTTCGGGATATCCAGGGTTAATCGCTGGCAGTAGTCGGTGACTCAGACATTGTGATTGATCTGCTTGTGGTCAGTTATGGATACTTTTCCCCCTTCGAGTGCCACAGCAATGCTTTGTATACCTCTCTGGCACCCAAGGGTTAAAACTTGACCTGTCGTGTCCCCTGAGGACTGGAGCTGAGAATCAGTGCCTTCATAGGGAGGGAACAATGGCCCATATTTATGAAGGCAAACTGGAGTTATTCTGGAGTAAACCGACTGCACCGCAGGGGACAAATACATGTCTTAAATTCCCATTTACTGATTAGAGTTGTTTAACCCCTCGAGTGCTCGAGAGGTCTCCAATGCATTGAAACCGCTCTATCATTCAAGGGGTTAAAATCCCAATTTAATGCAACAGGGATTTTTATTTGTCCTCTGTGGTGCAGTTGGTTTACTCCAAAATAACTTCTTTTATAAATATGGAAAATTGTCCGGCATGTAAAGTGTTTCATGTCCCCCTATTCCTGCACTAAGACCGGTGAGTCTCATCTCTGCTCCTTGGAACACACCAGCTGGTCAGGGGTTAAGGATCTCCATGATTAATGACTGAGACACTGATGACCCCTATTAACACATATGGATAGGGTGTATTAAACCTGCACTGTCCGTGTGTCCTGGTGATTAACATAGAGACACACAGTATCCCCCAATACGAATGGCACTATAGGAGACGAAATCTAAATTCCCATTGATTTAAATGGGCATTGTTACCCCTTGGATGCTGGAGAGGCATTCATGGGGTTAAATGCTTCATATAAATCAATATCAATAATTAATTTCTTCCCTGTGCTGCAGTTGTTTTGTCCAGAAATGCAAAAAACAAATGTACATCCATCATCCTCACTAATACTATTATAATAAGAACTGGAGGGAAGACACTGCATGGTGTGACAGATATCCTACCGATATGGGGGTTAAAACTGTATTTAAATCAATAGGCATTTGTGATTTTTTTTACTTGTCTACTTTAGTCTAGTCCATAATTCGTGTAATTCTACATAGTACATCCGCCTTGCTGGATTGTGGATATTCTGTTCTTGGTAGTTTTCCTCTAAGCACGGTGATTAACCCTTTGAGTGCCATTGTGCTACTGTACGCATTCCAAAGCAATGCGTTGCGTACCCCTCTGGCTCTCAAAGGGTTAACCATTTGCCTGTCAGAGGCATACAGAATGCACTGCAAAGCAATGCATTCCGTACCCCTCTGGCACTCAAATGGTTAATTCACCTCGGTATAATACATGTATTTGTGGTAGTTGAAGTCTATGTATTATTTTGTAGTTATTTTATGGGGGACTCTACCTTAATTAACCCTATGCTGGGGAGGTTTCAGACGTTTATAGCACCCAATTGGCTACAAGGCTGGGATGTAAATGTCATAACTCCGCTATTTGGGACACGAAATCTAGTTCTGCATTGTACAGGGTTGTCGCATGGAATTCTGGGAAATCAGTGGAGACACTGTAAGCTATGGATTGTTTTATTGTGTTGATCTGTTTCACACATGTAAATGTACACACAACTGAATTATATAGATTTCACAGGACTTTATATGATTCTTGGGATGTAACCTGTTGTGTACCAGTCTTGCAGACAGCTGTAAAAAGTCATTGTGAAACAATCCAGGGCCAATGCAAATCCATGCAATGTCAGTTATATTCCTCTTATGATCCAAAGGATTCAGCTTTTTTTTTTTTTTAATATCAGAATTACTCTACATTTGTCTCACACGTACATTTATGTTTACATTAATGTTTAAATTATTATTATCGTTTATTTTACATCTTCTGGGTTCGTTGAACTGGGGGGTATATACATTTCTGAGTTCCAGAAAGGTGTGAAATGCACTTCTCCCTGGCACTTAAAAGGTAAAGTCTTATTGGTTTTAACCTTTTAAGTGCCAGGGGGCGTCCACCTTACTTACTCGCAATGATATGAAAACCCTCTCCCTTTTAAGTGCCAAGGATGGTGCCTGCACTCCGCCATGGCACTCAAAGGGTTAATGGACAATTTGCTTCAGGAGAGACGTGCAATTGCCCTATACGGCGTGAATGCACTCACAGGAGCACTGGAGATAAGATTCTATGTGTAGGCCATTGTTTTCTCTAGGCCAGGACAATGCACTGTGTTTGATTGCTGCACTCTTCCAAGTCTAATTTATTGCGAGACAAGGCCAATCATGCTTTGATCACAATCACTGATCTGTTTTCAATTGACCCATTCTGGTTAACCATACACAGAATTACACACACAAGAAGAAAAGAGAGAGAGAAGCCAGGGTCCCTGGGTAAATGCAGAGTAATTACTGTATTGTGGACTGATTCATGTGGCCCTGTGTTTGCTCAGTGTTTGAACCAATCCTTCTCATTGATTTTCAGATACATCCATTCCAAAGAAAAGCCGTTCAAATGTCAGGAGTGTGGGAAGGGATTCTGTCAGTCCAGGACCCTGGCAGTGCATAAAACGTTACACATGCAGGTGAGATTGTCATTGCCTTCCATTCTGTTCTCTCCTACGTGCTTCCATGAAGGCCTCTCACGGCAAAGGCCAATTCTAGCAGTGTATTAAGGCAATTGGGGCTGGGGTAATATTTATTATTTTTATTTTTTCTTCACTAGCAACCCTGGAGTATATAAATATTATGTTATTTATATATTACATATGTTTGTGTGCCCCTGTTTTTATGTATTTCATACACTTGGAGAATAGGCAATTGGAGGATTACACAATAGTTTGAGGAATATAGTTTTAACAGTCTGAGTGCCAGAGCTGTATGCACCCCTCTGGCTCTCAAAGGGTTAATAGATCAACGTTTCGGTTTCATAACGTGTGTGATGAAAACACACTCACAGTACTACTAGTATTACACATAAGGTGTGTGTTTGTGTATATACACACACATATGTTAATACCATTATATAATAATTTTTTCCAAAAAAAAGTTCATGATCCAATATAGAAATGTTGAGCAGATCAAGTAAACAAATGCCAAGTTACCACAACCTTCTAAATACCTATTGTTTTTTATTGTTTATATTATGTTTATCCTTAAAGGAACAGTAACACCTAAAAATGAACTAGGGTTACAAACACTGAAATATCCTGTACTTAATGCTAACATCTATAAAAATCCTCTGTCTGATTTAAAAGGCCTAAAATCTAGTTTTTCATATGTTCTGATGGAGCAGATATCCATGCCTTTTTCAAGGCTTCCATTCATTGTCCAGAATTATTTGTGAATGGGCTGTAATAAAATAACAACCTTTCTAAGTACAAGAGCAGTAGGCACTGATCACAATTAATGAACATACATTAGCGCCTATCTTTTAACAACACAAACAACATTAACCCTTAGAGTGCCAGAAGGGATGGCGTTTGGCACTCAAAGGGTTAAATAAATGCTCTCTGAAAAGGACAGTTTACACCTGCCTTAAAAAGCAAGATTTTGACCATGTTTTATGGATGTAACATGAATAGTTGATTTTTACATATACTAGTTTATAGGTACTTGGTATTTATCCCCAGATGAACATTTTCGGTATTAGTGTTCCTTTAAAGGGATAGTAATATTTCACAATAAAAGCAGCTCTGATTAATCATCATAGTATTTGGGCCTTGGAGAGTTATTTCAATTGTGTTAGAGTTGTAGTTCAAGAGTAATTGAATGATAAAGTATCCCCCTCTGGCCCCTTTTACTGATATAACACTGCTCACCTCAGAACAGAACAGCTGGGAGGTGCCCAGGTAGACTACAGAGAGGGACAATCTTCAATTAAGATAAGGGAAAAAGCTGAAAAACCTGTCAAGGGGGGCAGGGGTTTCATTGTTCTCACAGTAAGAATATTATCCCTTGCTGTTATCTGTCTGGTCTTAAAACCAGATTCCACATCTGAGTGAGCATTGTTACACTAGGTAAAAGGGACAGGAGAGGGAAACTTTATCATTCAATTACTCTTTAACTACAACTCTGTCAGTATTGAAATAACACTCTCAGTGATCCAAATACTATGAAGCTTAATTGGAGCTGCTTTTATTTTGAAACATTATTGTCCCTTTAAATAAATAAACGATTTATCATTAATGTAAGTCGTGAAAGTGCCCTTTCTTTTTATCATTTGTATACATGTGTGCGATCCTACATAATAAATCGCTAGGATGTTTGTCACGGTGCAGTCATGCGCAGAAGAGACTGCCCGCATTCGGGCAGTCTCTACTGCGCATGATTGCACCAAGTGAGTGAGACGACGCAAGACTGCATGGCGTGGAGCAGTGAGGTAGTGGCCTCTTAACCGTTTGTATGCCAGACGGTTGGTACCCCTCTGGCACTCAAAGGGTTAACATTACCGGACCCTGGCCCGTCTATATGGACTTTTACACTAGTACACACATAAAGCAACAGATGAAAATCAACAGGATAAACATAATATATTTAGAAACATAATTTTTAACCCCTGAAGGTTTGTTAACATTTCATCTAGCATTACCTTTCACACAGAATTTATGGGGTCAATTTTAAATGCAGTTTCAAACCAGATATTGAAGTATGGGATAATACTGATTGTATCAAGGTGGTTTTAAAAATATTGGTTGTTGAAATTTAAAATATGTGTGTATTTTGAGTTGAGCTTTAACCATTGAGTGCCAGAGAAGTATCTAATGCGTTGCAACGCAATGGGTTGGATTCCTCTCTGGCACACAAAGGGTTAAAGAATGATACATCCCATTACAGCTCTTCCCTGATGCGCTTCACTAATAATAAATGTGCAAACCAAAATAAAATATATTTTCTTGAAAATTAATAATAATCTGAATAAAATAGCCTGATTTGGAACACTCATATATATATGAAAAGGGGTGATATTACCATTGTATGAGCAGTACACAAAATAGCAGCTTTATGTAAAGGTAAAGCACACTCCCTTACTCCATGATACTAAATCTTACATATGGTTAATCAACATTTTGATCTGTTAAAACAAAAATCTTCCACAAGTCATCTTCAAAACCATTGCTACTATATGAACATTATTTGAGGCGACTGTATTCAGGAGAAAGTGATTAATTCTGGAGCAAACCAACTGCAACACTAAGGACAAAAATCAACACTCTCCAAATTCCCTTTGACTTAAATTGGGATTTAAAAAAATCCCAACTGATTTTAAATGCTGACTTTAACCCTTAAGTTTTACAGTGGGCTCCAGCGGTCTCTCTACCATCCAATGGGCTAATATTAAAGGGGGTCGTTGGTTTACCCCAGAATTACTCTAGTTCATGCTAGTAGATCAGATTAATTTTGTGTATAATCACTGAACAGAAATGTATTGCTGATTTAGTCAGTCCTGAGGAAGGACAAAGCTTTTTTTTTGTTTTTCATCCAAATGTGCTTTATTGAAAGAAAACAAATAATAAAAAAACAAGTCGCCATTTTATATTAGGATTGTTTCCCTTCATGTTATCTGTAGACCACAGAGCAATAGGACCTTATGTTCAAAATAAAGGAGGTGCAATACTGGGGCAAACCAACTGCACAGTAGGGGAGTCATAAACCCCCCCCCCCCCCCCATTGATTAAAGTAGGTATTTTTGCAATGCGTTGGATACCTCGCTAGAATTCAAAAGGATAAAATCTCTATTTCGATCAATGGCCACATTGGGAACTTGTATGTCTCCTCTACTTTGCAGTTGGTTTGCCCCAGAATTACTCCATTTTCTTTAGAACATAAGTCCCATAAAACAAGCTATAGAGAAAGGTAAGACAGTGTAAAGG